>LR990664.1:2807327-4007327 GCA_905147715.2 Xestia xanthographa
TTCATAAATTGCTCCTATTGGTGCTTCTTCGATGGCATCCTTTGAGGTCCTCTCATTGGCTGTCCGAGGATGATTTGGTAATTTTGAGTCATGACGTGTAGGTAGGTGGCCCAAAAAACGAAACGCCTGCGGCTATAGTAATAGCAAATATGCACGTCGTCAACATCATGCGTGAACATAAATAATATGTAAAAATATATATAAATGAAATCTGGCGGGTTTTATAATAATGGAAATACGTCAATAACACAATTCTATTACGAGACCATTCACCGACCAATGATCGACCATTATGAATTTAGCAGATTACGAACTTTTATCAAAATGACAATGGGATCGTGTTGGAATGACGAATTTATAAAAATAGTAGACTTGGGCCCCAGGTTAGACACTAACCACACGATTAATAAGTTATCCACGAGCCCCACAGAGTTTGCCTTCTGTGTCTATCTATTATGTGGCTAAACCTAGTTTTTACGATCTAACCTAGACTACTTGTGAAGGCTTAGATAAATTATTAGAATAATGTTATAAGGGTTGGGCCAACGTAATAATATATATTATGTACTGTGTAATAACATTTGTGTGTTTTGTCATTTATACACGTTTTAGGTCTTTGTTGTTAGTTCACTGAGCCAGATTAAACCCTGATTTTAGTTTAAAAAAAAGGTTTTAATCATTATTACAATTTAAAATATTTATTTTTATTTATTTGATGTCAATAATGTGGTCTATTAAATTGGCCCTACTGTTTGTATGGATGTTTATACAGTTCATATTTTCCAGCTCCAGATAAGTGCTCACCTATATATTAAGCAGCCTATAATAGTCCCGCTACTGAGAAATGTGCCTCCTCTTTTGGAGAGGGAATGAGCCGTAATACACCACGAATGCCCAGTGTCGGTTGTCGAATATTCCTGAACGTTTAGTTCTAGCACAATTTCCTACACCGTATTCTGAATAAAATTTGGTTTTCATGTGGCCCCAAAGTCTGACAACCAGTCTAACCAAAGGGTATCGTATTACACAGTACTTACTGCATTGTGGAGGTCAGATAGGCAGTCGCGCCATATAAAATACTGGTTATTCAGCTGAATTCCGTTAGACAGGAAGCCGACCCCAACATAGTTGGTAAAAAGCGAGGCAAATGATGGAGAGCGCCTGCCTGGGTTCAAACTCACACCATAACTGCTCTAAATCTTCATAAAACTCGCTGCTACTAAATTGCAGAATGCTGATGAGAACAAATACTTTTCTCATAAAACTACACTACCTGAAACAAAGTATTGCCATCTTAAACATTTCCTCGCAAAATTCTCGGAACATTAACCCACATTGTATATTCGTAGTCAAGACAACAAAGTAACCTTCGTCTACAATACTTCTATATATCTTTATGTTGGAGTAACCTTAAATTAATACTCCACATCACTATGCTTTTACTCTAATCTATGGCGTATTAGTAAAAAAGGATTCCCGAGTTCAGCTTGTACCAAATATACACACATTTGTGTAATAAATTGGCGTAGGGTGGGGAAAAACTGTAAATAAATGTCGATGTTTTTTTGAGGTTATGTTATATTTATAGAAAAATAAATGGTTTATGTTGTCTTTGTTTTGTAAGTTATCTTTGGTATAATATTTGTGCTAATAAAAAGGACAATAACAATCCTTTCGTTACTTAGGAATTTTAATATGCACAATATCAATATTCCTAAGTAACCAAAGGATTCTCCAGCTACCTCCCCTGGATATGCTTGAATGCCTTTTGACTTATTACAAAAGTGAGGAAAGAGCGTGAGGAAAGACAGTGAGGAAAGAGAATGAGGAAAGAGAGTGTGCTTTATGTTTGTGCTCACACTTGTTCACTTTATAACGATAATACTATTTCTGTGTCTATGGCTAATTTCCGCTGAAATTTGCGAAAACGGTCAAAAGAACTATTATTACTTTTAATACAATCAAAGGAATCGTCCTATAGTTGTATCAATTAAGTAATAATAGTTCAGAGATTTAAAGGTTTTTTTTATCGTACAAGACCGTTAAATTTAGATATATAGTGATTATGGTATCGTTACCTGACATCCGATAGTGTAAAAAGACTTCATGACTAAATTTAATAAAATCAGTTAATACATACCTTGGTACAGTAAACACCAGTATTATTAAAAGCAAAACTCAATCGTATTTCCATTTACATTTTTACAGGTTTTAGCATAAACTAGCTTTACAACCATGCTTAGTACGCAGAAGTCCTATTTACTTTTACAATACAACTTTTACTACACAGACACAATCAAGGTATACTTCCAAATACAACAGCAGATCGCATTCATAGGTGGTGTTACAGTTATCAATAATCGCAAGTGACAACGACGCTGCGGCTATAATTCCGGACGCGACATCACAACTTCAACAGCAATGCGGAGAATTTTTTAAACAGTTTCGTGAAAAAAAAAACCAAGTTTCGTTGTCCTGTTATTAAAACTAGTGACGGCACTACAGGTTTGCAGTTTACGGTCGCCACTTGACCGCAACGTCAGTCGGCAATGAAGCCATTGCGGTAACAGTTACGCTGCGGCCTGTCGCACCAGTTTGCTGTTGGAAGTCAAAAAACTATAAAAATAGCAATATTATTTAAAAGCAACAACATCACCTTAAGATTATTCTCCATGAATCGCTCAATCCACAATATTATTTCATTTTATGACCGTATCATAAAGTTTTCCAATATAACATATTGGTGACTTTTACTGTATAACTACGCTCCGTCCTGTAGTGTAGGTCGTAACACTTCGGTTTATAGTACTTCAGGTCTTAAAGTTCAAGCTACACCTTTATGGGGTTGGTAAACATCTAAGAGAGATAAAAACCATCATTCAAAGACATTCTGGGTTAGTAGTATAAGATTGCTTGGATTGATTGACGTATAGAGGTGGGTGATATTATATTCGAAATTAGTCCGAGGTATATACTAGCAGCAGTCGCCTTCTGTTGCTCTTCGACGCGATTTTAGAAGAAAAAGATTAAATAAGAAGAAAATTAAAGATTCTACAGTTCAATCGTAGATCAAAGAATGGTAATTTGTGTTACATTTTACCTACCTCTCGTTGAGAAGGTTGCACTCACTAGGTACCTACACCATTTTTGAGTTGTGGGACAGATTCCCACTCATTTCAATTATCAAAGTCTGATATAGTATAGTAACATATTCCTGTACTTACTTACCTACTTACTCTGAACGGTTGGGGCATCAGAGAGGTACCTACTATATATGAGTTGTTGGGTCAGCTAAGATAACAACTCCAAATTTTTTGCTCTAGCACAAGAACCCGAGCAACAGAGTGAAGAAGAGACTGATTCCCTCATAGAACAGTTAGAAGTGAGAGCTCAAGTACATGCTGAGGAACCAGAAGTTGTGCCAGTCTCTGATAATAATATAGAAGACGAAGAAGAATTCCCCCCCTTTAGTATGCTGCTTAGAGTTCTACATAAAATTAGAATAGACAAGGCTACAGGAATTATAGTCTTTCCCATATGGCCATCACAACCGTGGTACCCGGTCTTGAAATCTCTATTAGTCTCAGATATTATGACAATAGGACCATCTGACGAAATTTTAACATCTCCCTTCAGAAACCCTCATCCTCTGCACCTTACCCTGGGGGCATGCATATTGTCAGGCAAGCATTCAAGAGGAGAATGATAGCAGAAAAAGCAACAGACATAATGATTGCCTCATTATCACAGAATTCACTGAAACAATACAAAATGGTGGTCCTATACAAAGGAATTCAATAGAGATATGTATAACGCATCAATTCCTATAATAATTTCTTATCTCACTAACATGTTCAATATGGGATGATTGGTATCCAAAAGGATTATGGTGATGACATACACCCTAACATATTAAAGATTATTGAAAACATTTTAACGGAGGGACTGACAAAGGAGCAGAGAGAGACCTTATACAAGTCTGCACTCATACCAGCTAATGCAAAATTACTTGATGCACCATAACTTAACACAGAGGTAATTGGACTTATTAATTTTTCAACCAAGACCAGAGATACCCTCATGGTAGCAAGGCAGCAAGATTTAGGTCTAGCTATAGGCACTATTTGTCAAGCAATACATGACATGACCAAGAAAGATTTTAATAAGATTAACATCATAAAGATGCTCGGAGAGAGTGCCCGGCTATTATCCAATTTACACTACCAATACACTAACATCAGAAAGAAACTCATCTCACCATTCCTAGATAAGGCTTTACAACTTAACCTAAAAGACAACAAGCGAACTGAATACTTATATTCAAAATTAGAAGAGACAGTGAAGACGACCTCAGCCATGAAGAGAGCAGCCAATGTGCTAAAACCAAAGAACATTGCTGGAAATACAAATATGTCAACACCAAAAAACTACCAGCAGTTCAGACGTCCCAACCCACCTCCAGCAAACAGAGGAAACAACACACATCGAGGGAGAAGCCAACAACATACACACAACAGGAGATACCAGCCCCACCAGACACAGAAGTACCCCAAGAGACAACAGTCAGCCTCCAGCCGACCCCAAGCCAAGTACCCTTAGAGGTAAAGTTTGATGCTCGCCTTGAACATTTTTATTCCCGTTGGGAATCTTTTACCAAATACTGTTATATTAGACTGGGTAAGAGGATACTCCATCCCATTTTTCTGTCAACCTGTGCAAGATAAGATTCCATATAATAATTCTTTCAATAAGACAGAAAGACAAATTCTTATACAAGAAGTAAATAAACTGTCAGATCTAGGTGCTATCAGTCTGTGTCAACCTACAACTGGTCAATTTCTATCTACAATATTCTCAATACCTAAGAGTGATGGATCACACAGATTTATACTAAATCTTAAAAACTTAAATAAATTTGTTATAACCAACCATTTTAAACTAGAGGATATTAGGACTATGTAAATTAGTCATAAAGGGAGACTTCATGTGCACAATAGATCTCAAAAATGCATACTATTTAGTATCAATTAAAAAAAAAAGGATAAGAAATATCTGCGGTTCGCATTTAATAACAGATTATATTAATTCAATTGCTTACCTTTTGGTCTGTCCACTGCCCCCTTTGTATTTACCAAACTGTTAAAGCCAGTAGTAGAGTATCTCAGAAATCAAGGGCTAAGAATGGTAATCTACCTTGATGACATAATTTGTCTTGGGACAACTTATGTAGAATGTCTTCATAATACAAAAGTCGTAAGAAAATTATTGGAAAATTTAGGCTTTGTTATTAACAAAGAAAAGAGCTCAAATTTCCCTTCACAATGTTGTGAATATTTAGGATTTGTAATGGATTCTGAAGACATGACTTTAAGCCCTACTATTAAGAAAAGAGAAAAGATTCTGTTTCTGACGAATAAATACTTAAAATTAAAGTCATGCTCGATTAGAGATTTTGCTATGTTATTAGGAAATTTAGTATCGATTTGCATGGCCATATCATATGGCTTTGTCTACACAAAAACTTTGGAAAGGGAAAAATTTTTAGCCCTTGAAGCTTCAAATGGAAACTATGATCATAGATTAGAGATAAATAGTGAAATAAAAACAGAATTACAGTGGTGGAAAAAGAACATCTCCAATAGGAGTACCAATATTAAACAATATAACTTCATTCTAGAATTTTTTTTCAGATGCATCACAAAGTGGTTGGGGAGCACATTGTGATGAGGAGAGCACTGGGGGTAGTTGGTCAGACTGGGAAAAACAACAACATATTAACTATTTAGAGTTGTTAGCTGCATACTTTGCTTTGCGAAGTTTTGCTAGTACGGTAGAAAATTGTGAGGTATTACTTAGGATTGACAATACTACGGCCATAGCATATATAAACCGCATGGGAGGAGTACAATATCCCAAACTAAATAAGATTGCAAAACAAATTTGGCAATGGTGCGAAAAGAAGAATATTTGGATTTTTGCTTCTTACATTAAATCTAAAAACAATAAAGAAGCTGATTTTGAGTCTCGTAATTTCAATGTGGATACAGAATGGGAACTTTCACATAAGGTTTTTAATTCTATAGTTAATCAATTTGGCCAACCAGTTATAGATCTTTTTGCATCACGTTTAAATCATCTTATCAATCGTTAAATTGTCACAGATCAGCGCTCTCTCTGATAATAGGTAGCCATATAGGTTCAGACGATAGAATTAAACGTTTGTTTAGAGGTTTTTTCAAATTACGCCCAACTAAGGCAAAATACAATAATGTCTGGGATCCCAGCAAGGTGTTGCAACATTTAAAATCTTTGTATCCTCTTGATAGCTTAAGTTTAGAAAATCTCACAAAGAAGCTGGCTATGCTGATTGCGTTAGCCACAGGACAGCGTGTCCAAACCTTGTTCTACATAAATGTCAATAATATAAAAATTAATAATGAGGGTGTTATTATAATGATTACAGATATTCTAAAAACTTCATGTCCGAGTAGAAGGTGCCTCAGATTAATGTTACCTTTTTTAAGCAATAAACCTGAAATATGTCCAGCCAAAACTCTCATAATATATTTAGAAAAAACTAAGGTATTCAGACAAGAAGATAAATCTTTAACAAGATTATTCCTCACTTTTCGTAGACCACACAAACATGCAACTACTCAAACTAGGTGGCTTAGACAGACAATGCACGAAAGTAGTATTGATACATCCATATTCTCGGCACATTCTACCAGACATGCATCTTCGTCAAGAGCACACAGACAGGGCTTAACTGTGGACTCCATACTGCAGACAGTAGGGTGGTCTTCCAGATCATCCACCTTTGCAAATCATTATAATAGGCCTCTACAGAATGATAATGACACTGAAAATAACTTTGCTAGGGCAGTTTTAGCTGATTAAACTGCTCTATGTTATAAGTACTAATTATTACTACGATTTCTATGCTTATATTGATATATACAGGGATTATTTATTTAAGTACATATGTTGATTATTAACTGACTGATAGTACTACGTTCATAAGATATGGAGTGTGACTCCAGATGTTTACTCTTAAATATTGTACTTTAATTTTAAAATATTCAAATGTTGTCGGTTATGACTATTGAGTACATAAGTCTGATTAAAAAACGTTCCTATCTAGATATCTATTCAATTAATAAAGACATGTAAGAAGTTTGTATAGATTAATTAAAAATTAAACAACTTGTTTCTAATATTAAAGTTTATTAATTCATGTTCTCTAAACATCTGCTAGTATATACCTCGGACTATTTTCGAATATAATAAATGGATTAAACGAACTTACCTAGTGAAGTTCTATCCATATTATATGAAGAAATTAGTCCGAGGTATGAGACTCCCACCCTCCCAAGATTAACCTTTGATTAATTCTTCCCATAAGTGGGTACCTTGTACCACTGCTCTAAACTGAATGACAAGTAACAGCAGTGTTGCTAGGTGCCGCTTTTTTATTTTTCTTCTAAAATCGCGTCGAAGAGCAACAGAAGGCGACTGCTGCTAGTATATACCTCGGACTAATTTCTTCATATAATATGGATAGAACTTCACTAGGTAAGTTCGTTTAATCCATTTATTATACTTCAATATACAACAAAATTGTTATAGAGCTCTAGTGTATTTAATGCAACTTTTAGTATTTTTTTTTTTTTAATTAAAGTCTGTTTTATATTTAATAGTGAAACAAAAGCAACAGGAGTTTAAAAGGTGGCTTTTGGCAACTGTATAGTGTTTGAGAAACGACTGTTGAATAAGAACATTTTATTAAAAACACAATTTCACTTTAAAATAATTTATTTTTAACGTTTTCACCATTTTTAGTGAACTGGTAATAGAATTTTATGGACTTGCAATTTAGGTAGGAAAGAGACCGACTGTTTTATCTGCACTAATAATACGCACATAATAAAAAAAAACATAAAATAGCCAAAAGCCTCGATACTCATACAAAAAAACTATCGATAACTTTTTTCCCGAAACATCGATACTTGCCCCATCTCTACTCAAAGTACCGCGTAGTAAAAATGTTCGAGTTTGGCAGGGAGACGTATGAGCATAATTTTTACATGTACGCCGTCTGATAATATCGCTCGTACATTCTACAATGTGGCTGGTACGAGCAGAAAGAATAAAGGAAAGTAACTAATTTGCTTTCTTTTATAGCTCAGAAGTTTGGACTATTTTATTTAACACTCTTGATGAATTTGGTCTCTAAATTACCATAGGTGGTGGTTTTTGGTCTGGAGTAATAATGAGTGTGTTATCACATGTATTTAGGTCTTGTAGGTATTGTTAATCTTCCCGTGGGTGTCGTAAGAGGCGACTAAGGGACTTACCAGAGAATGGGTAGCAGCGTTCTCTGTGCTTTTGTAACAACCGTACTGCGATCGCCAACCCGCCTGCCAAGCGTGGCGATTATGGCAAAAACCCCCCTTTGGAGGAGGCCCATGTCCAGCAGTGGACGTCTTTCGGCTGAAATGATGATGATGATGATGATGATGATGATAGTATTGACGAGTTACATATTAAAGGTGTTTGTAAAATGTGTGTTCCTTAATTGAAAAATAGCAGTTGATTGCATTGTTTTGATATTATTGTAGATATTAGTTTATAACTGACTTTCTCGTTGGTTGTAGTAGTCGTAAGCGCACATGCTGAGAATTATGTCCTGGGTCAATTCCCAGGTAGGGCAAAGTGTCGGAGCCTGGATTCGTGCCCGGTTGATGGCAATAGGCTCACTCCCTATTGAATGGGACTAAAACATAACTGGCGAAATGTGAGTGTACTATTAGGAACACCTCTGCCTAACTCTTTGGGGGTTACAGGCGTGATGTTATGTTATTAGTTTATAATGTCCCATTTCTGAGTACATACAGGTATACGCTATTGTAGTGTCTTCTATATATACTATATAATCTATACTAATATTATAAAGTGGTAACATTTGTTTGTAAGTTTGTATGTACGGGGTAATCTCCGGAAGTCATGAACCGATTTCAAAAATTCTTTCACCATTAGAAAGCTACATTCACCCTGAGTAACATAGGCTATATTTGATTCCCGTATTCTCACGGGAACGGGAACTACGCGGCTGAAACCGCGGGACGTCCGCTAGTCATTCATAAATCTTCTTCTCGCCATTTTAAACTAGATCTGTCACGACATTTCTTTGGCAAGCAATCATGATAAATTATGTAATTTTTTCTCAATAAGAACAAGAGATTTTCGCACTCACAATTCTTACCCAGTCCTAATTCACTGACAGCATTCACCTGACTAGGCACACAGCACATTAAGTTACTACAAACTGTCTTCAAACTTCTCCAAACGATTTTAAACCATACAATTTTGATAGTTAAGTTCAAAATCGAATGAGAAAATCGGCCAAGTGCGAGTTGAACTCGCGTGGAGAGGGTTCCGTACAATGCCAAAGTCTTATATTGAGTTTACCATTTTCTTTTCAATTGATAAAATTCTTATAGGTTTTCCTGTATTCTACTAGCAATAAACTATATTTTGTATTTTCAACCGACTTCCAAAAAGAGGAGGTTCTCAATTCGACTGTATTTTTTTTTTGTGTTTGTTACCTCGGAACTTTCGACTGGGTGAACCGATTTTGATATTTCTTTTTTTTTTCAAAATTTTAGGCTCAGTAGTTTCAGAGGGAATGGTCAATTTTCATCTTCTTTCATGAATAAAATCAAAACTGTTTATTTTACAATAATAACAACAATATATTTGAGATCCTCATAACCCTTTTATTTGATATATGACACAGTATGGTTTGCAAATCTTTTTTTTTTTCCTATTTTGTCCCCCGAAAATGACCCTTATTTAAAATAAAAAAATACTTTGCACTTAGTTTGGGTCATAGGATTACAACATCCCACCAAATTTTAGGAGCAAATTGGCTGTGACAGACGGACGGACAAGCAGACAGAATAGAATAGAATAATCATTTATTCGATAATAGACAGCAGCAACACAATAGAGCAACACATACATATACATATAACAACAAACAGCTTAACAATAGGGTATATTATTATGCATGATTTTTTTTTTATCACTCTAAACAAAGCGTATTAACATCAGAAATAGCAAAGTGAAATATTTTTTTAATATCTATAAAAAATACTAAGTTATAAGCATTTGCAACTTCATAGTAGACAGGGAGATCCGATACAGCAAATGACGTCATTCGCTACATCGATGTACAAAATCCATACAAAATTCCGTTTATCTAGAAAGAGATAGAAACAAAAGTTTAAATGGTTATAACTTTTGTGTTGTTTGGCCGATTTATGTCTTGTTTTCGCTTTTTGTCATTATTTTTATAGTACTTTAACATTCCGTATCGAAATAATAAAAATAAAATTTATGCATATTCCCTATTAATTAAACAGCTCAACTGCGCTGAGCATGCCCATAACGAAAGGGTCACCAACTCAGCATATGCTGGGTGTAAAACACTCAGCGGTGGTGTTCAGTAGCACAGACGCATGAGTGATCCTTTATGGATCCATCTTGTATTTTTTTTTCAGTTTTTGTACGGAACCCAAAAAAAATACAGTTTCTTGTAGCTTGATGCGTTGGTGACTGTACTACCAAAAAGATAGCTAAATACATACCAGATAGGTATTCTATTATCCCTTCATGGTCACTAGTACCATTAACAGTTCCATGATGGAACTAGTGTGGTTTTTAAAATCACTAGTTCCATTTTTAAAGAATCTGAAAATAATGGAACTAGTGTTTTTTTTTATCATTAGTTCCACTAGTAAGATTAACAGTTCCATGATGGAACTACTGTTGTTTTTTTATAATCACTAGTTCCATTTTGAAAGAATCTGAAAATAATGGTACTAGTGTTAATTTTTTTTTATCACTAGTTCCACTAGTAAGATTAACAGTTCTATGATGGAACTACTGTTGTTTTTTATTATCACTAGTTCCATTTTGAAAGAATCTGAAATTAATGAAACTAGTGTTGAATTTTTTTTATCACTAGTTCCACTAGTAAGATTAACAGTTCCATGATGGAACTACTGTTGTTTTTTATAATCACTAGTTCCATTTTGAAAAAATCTTAAAATAACGGAACTAGTGTTGAATTGTTCTACCATTAGTTCCACATTATTATTTTAGGCACTTCAACGGGTAATTTGACATAGAAATCGAACACACCACCAGTCCCAGTGGTTTACAATCCACGTTGAATTGAAAACCACACGGTGACATACTCGTTGGTACGAACAGTGCTATTTCAGCTTCACAATGTACATAAGGACCATTCAGGGCTTTTATACTAAAAGCGGGACCTATATAAAGGTTATATACATGAACGTATGTACAATTGTCTTATATATGTATTGTTTCAGCAATGTTTGGGATAGGAAAATATGTTTTGTTTGGTCTTTTTGGTCGCTTATGTGATATTGTCGTATGGTTAACATAAAGTTACGACTTTTATTTTCCCCAAGTGGTAAGCAGAGATGCTATTATGTTTTAGCCGTTTTGGAATTTAGGTTTAGTTAAGTAACTTATGAAAACATGGTACGCCGATCCCAAATTAATTGAGATAAGGAAAAGAGAATTATGATGATGGTGACTTATGACACGTAAAGGCCGTGAACCTATTGCTAAATAAATAAATAAATATTGCTGTAGCGCGACATCTAGTGCCACACTAAGCAACGAGGCTTGTGTCGTGGACACCAGATAGTTGATATACTACATTGATACTTTTTTGCTTGTAAATACATACTTATAAACATCCATGACTCGGAAACAAATGTCCAAGCTCATCACACAAACATTTGCTCCAACCGGGATTCGAACCCGGGACCCTAAGAACGTAAGGCAGCCTAACAACCGCTGTGCCATTTGGGAACAAATCAAGAGATTTTTAGACATTTTAATACATTCATATAATATTATTAGTTTTGTTATTTAGGTTTACCATCAGGAACTTTTCAATAGCAGCCACGGAGTATGGAATCGTGCCCAGTTGATGGCAATAGGCTCACCCCTTATTACATGGGACTTAATCATAACTGGCGAAATGTGGGTGTACTATTAAGCACTCTTCTGCCTATCTCTTCGGAGATTAAAGGCGTGATGTTATTCATGTATGTCATATAATATTGCTCTAAACTAACATATAGTGAAATCAGTTATGTAATGTTTCCATGACAAAATCGTAACGTTTCACCCGTGATCTAGTCTTATTTACGATTTAAGATTACTTCCTCATCAACGCACTGACCGCAACAAATGTAGCTTAACCCCACAGATCCTCATTGTTTCTCTCTGTATCCAAGTACTCCTCTTCGTCCTGTAACCCCTTTAGCTCTACCCAGGAGGGTACAAATAAACCCAGAGGTACACGTAAATTAATAATGTGAAAGACATTTCCGTTTATGTTCTTCAAATACCGAATAAAATAAAAGATATGAGTACCTAAAGTCTCATCGGTATTAAATATATTATAAGTATTTTAATTTTATGGGACTATCGAAGAATAACATTACTGAATCAAGTAATGGCCCAAAGATCTTTTCAACCTCGACGAGCCGTCAGTGAGAATCTTTTCATACAATTTTGATCCCGAACATTTCTGCTTTTGACACACGAATGCTTTTTGAAAAGCAGACTTATGACATTAGACAGACCGATTTGTTATTAAGTAGTAACTAATATTGAATTAGATTTTCTTAGTTATGTCTTCTCCGTCTATTGCTCGTAAATGTTTGCATGTGTTTGCCTGAGGAGCACTTCACAAACAATTCTATATTACTTCAATTACTTGCGTCGTATTCCTCAATGTTGAGGGTCGTGACCTACCTTCTGCATCAGTTTCTCTCGGATGATCTTTCTTCATCTGTTTCTGTCTCTGGCTGTGTGTAGGGCGCTGTGGACTGTGGAAACAAGGGCGGTGCGGATCTAGTCAGACCATGGTATTGCGCTGCGTCCACAAGCTCTTTTCCCATCCAACTTGCAGGTCATGATTAGCTTTTCAAGGTTGCCATCGCCTTTTCTCGCAAATACAACAACAAAGACAGTCAAGACAGAAAAGACAAACAAGACAGACAAGACAGACAAGGCAGACAAGGCAGGTAAGACAGACAAGACAGACAAGACAGACAAGACAGACAAGACAGACAAGACAGACAAGACAGACAAGACAGACAAGACAGACAAGACAGACAAGACAGACAAGACAGACAAGACAGACAAGACAGACAAGACAGACAAGACAGACAAGACAGACAAGACAGACAAGACAGACAAGACAGACAAGACAGACAAGACAGACAAGACAGACAAGACAGACAAGACAGACAAGACAGACAAGACAGACAAGACAGACAAGACAGACAAGACAGACAAGACAGACAAGACAGACAAGACAGACAAGACAGACAAGACAGACAAGACAGACAAGACAGACAAGATAGACAAGGCAGGCAAGGCAGGCAAGGCAGGCAAGGCAGGCAAGGCAGGCAAGGCAGGCAAGGCAGGCAAGGCAGGCAAGGCAGGCAAGGCAGGCAAGGCAGGCAAGGCAGGCAAGGCAGGCAAGGCAGGCAAGGCAGGCAAGGCAGGCAAGGCAGGCAAGGCAGACAAGACAGACAAGACAGACAAGACAGACAAGACAGACAAGACAGACAAGACAGACAAGACAGACAAGACAGACAAGACAGACAAGACAGACGAGACAGACCCTTAAAATGGCCGTCTATCACCACTTCCTAGTATTTTAACTGGAGAGAAAAGTGGCGCATCAAACGCCCTGACAACACCTGTCTGTTGGGTTAGAAGAAACTTGATTTACGAGAAAGAAAGAATGCCGTCTGTACAATGTTGCACCAATCCCAACATATCTGTCACATATTAAATGCTTCCCTTTGTAAAAGTTTGTCCTACAAAGTTAAAATTTGGCATAGTTTCACAAAGTTGCTGACGTTACATATAAGAAAGTTTTATTATGGGTAAAAGTTACGAGCGACGAAAACTATGTAGTAAAAGTTTACTGAAGAACAGGGTTACCTACTGACATAAGAAACCCGGACTTTATAGTAAAGCAATATAAAACTTTTTATAAACAAACATGCTTTTTGACTTAAGATTACCTCACGCTTGTCATCTCCGAACGGTTAGGCAGAATTGGGCCTTATAGATCACCTATGTTTCGCCAGTTATGTCTAAGTCATGCGTAATAGAGGGCGTGCCTATTGCCATCAACCAAATCCAAACACTGCGGCTATTTCTGAGAAATTCCTAATGGGAAAACCCAATGACACTTTGCCCAACCTGGGAATCGAACCCAAGACCTCATGCTCAGCAGTTGTGCTTGTAACCACTAGACCAACGAGGCAGTAAATTGATAAAATAAAACATGGTAAGATAAACTGTATATAACAGTTTGAAATCGTCAAAACGGCGCCAGTTCTATACTGACGATAAAATCAGCAAATCCCTCTTCCGCAAATCTTACTTCATCATCATCATAATTTCAGCCGAAAGACGTCCACTGCTGGACATAGGCCTCCCCCAAGTGTCGCCACATTGACCGGTCCCATGCGTCTCGCATCCGGCGGATCCCCGTAATCTTCACTAGGTCCACCTAGTGGGAGACCTTCCAACGCAACGTCTTCCGGTTCGCGGTCGCCACTCCAGAACTTTTTGCCCCCATTGGCCATCCGTTCTGCGAATTTAACAATGACACAACAACAATAACAGCCCATAACGTCCACTGCTGGACATAAGCCTCTCCCATCATGGGATGAATTTGCCATAATCCACGCTTGGCAGGCGGATTGGAGATCGCAGTGATGAAAGACTAGGAGGCGCAAGGTGTTCTGCCTCAGACATTAGTCGCCTTATACGACACCCGTGAGTGTAATGGGTTGGTTCTATTCTACTCTGCCGGATACCACACGGCATCATGACACAATTACACCCAATATTAATTTGTTTAAAACAGTTATAAGTACAATCCTTTATAATCTTCGCCCCTAATCCCTTAACCCTTTCCATTCTTCCCTATCTTCCCCATGGCGGCCCTACGAAACGGCTTTTCAATTAGGGTCCACCAACGGATGGTTAAGGATAATATTTAAATAATAAATAACCCAGTCGGATCACAAACCGGTGTTTATACAGAAAATTGGTTTTTGAAAAACCCCTTATTTTGACATTACAGGCTGAATGTGGCTTACGATGGGGCTGTGTCAATTTGAGTTTTTAATTTTCTTTTAATTTATTTTACTTTTGGAAGACTTTTTGCCTTATTAGGTAAACTACGGTTTCTGTATCATTTTATTATTAATAACCGTTGGGTGAAGCCTCGCTTGCCTAGGTTGGTCTGTGGACCACTTATTACATTCCGAGTTTCCTCCGTGTCTTGGAAAGCACTTTAAGCTGTTGATCCCGGATGTCATATCTAGGCGTAGATCTTTGATAGTCGTTACAGGTAGTCAGTGGCACGAAATCTGACAACTCAGTCTTACCAAGGGGTATCGCATTACCCAGTACTAACTGGGTTGTGGAGGTTAGATAGGCTGTCGCTCCAAGTAAAGTACTGGTATTCAGCTGTATCCGGTCGAAGAAGCCGGCCTCAACATAACTGGGAAAAGGCTAGGCAGATAATAATGCGAATTATGAATTCGATCGTTTTAATGCAAAAAAAGGCAACTTGAAGTTTAAAACAATATCTTTTAAAACCCTACCACACTTTTTACGATTTCGCAAACAAATGACACAGAATTCCTACAGTACCTTTGCTAAAATAGTTCACTAGTTCACAAGCCATGACGTCAGAGTTAAAGGGGTGAAACGGGGTGAAAAGGGGGTGGTCGTAGTATAAATTTCCGGGACAGTACTTTCAGCAGGCAAGACTTTAATGCCCATCAAGCTAGAACGCGTAAGTTGAGCCCTAGATTGCTAGATTGCTTTAATAAATACAGTTCTAAAAGAGGTTTCGGTCATTTTGTTGTAAAATATTGGGGAAGTTCTAGGTTGTAGGAGAGTGAACAACAGATGCTGCTTTTGAATGGTATTAAGTGTTTTAGGCCGAAACTTTGTTCCGTGAAGGAACCGTATTCTCGGAGAAAACTGCACCCCAATAGCGTAACACACTTTCAATCACAAAGTAAAATACATACAAGGTGTAAACAACCTCATTACGAAGCCGTCAACCAAGCATTCTGTACATGAAACATGAATAGTACGGTGGTCGTTCACACCTCCAGTGCTTAAAGTAAAAATCTTACATTAAAAACTTGTATATAAAAAAAAAACTTGTAAAAAAGTTGGAACTTTGACCCCTAATATCTCCGTAACTAGAAGGTTTCCAGGTATGGTGTAGAACAAAAAAATTATCGCAATGACGGGTAAAATACGTGCCTTTCGGCTTCGTTAAGAGGTTTTTTACACCCTTTATTTCTTTAATTTTTTATATCAGCCTACTCTTTTCCACTACTGGGCAAACGCCTCCCCGTGGCTTTCCAATTTTGTTTACCATTGCTTGAATTTATTGCTTGTGAAAAATACTTATTATCCTCAATAATCGAATTAATATTATCAACATAAACCGATGAAGAGAAATAATACAGGGAAATAAATTAAACCTACCATAATCATTTAACTTTGAATTTTCAATAACATTAAACAAGATAACACTTATATCTTTAATTAATAATACCTCATTTAATATACCATGTTTGTCGGTGGTTAAACAATGTGGTCAATAATCTGTATAACACTCATTAATATATTATTTATTTTCCATTAATTATAATTGCTGTCAAATTATGTATATTATAATAAATAAATAATGTGTGTTTCTGTGTTTATGGTCGCAAATATTGCTTGTAAAGTTTTAAAAAAGATTCGGCTTGTATAGATAAAATATAGCATTTAAAAAGCCGTATTGCCACTGCTGGTACACAGACCTCGTTTTGAGAGAGCTCTAGATCGTGCCGTAATACACCACGCAATCACGCAAGCCAAATGCGAGTGGATAAATGTCACATGTCTCCAAATGTTTGATTTAATTCTAATACATGTCATTTACCTCACGATGTTTTCATTCGCCCTTAAGAGCGGGCCTAACGCCAGGATAAATTCTGATTTCCCCCGCGCGTCTCGCTACACCCGCATTAGTGCCGATAACAAACACGGGCGGCCGCGGCGCCACGACGCGCGAAGCGTGGGACCAAGCTTGCGTAGTGTAGCAGTAGCGGGTAGGGCGTAGTATATGCAAGCAACACAGTTAAATAAAGCCACTTTTTTTTCTTATTTTTTTTTGTATTCATTTTTTAACACCTTCTATACAATACATTCCTATGTTGTTTGTATGTCGTGAAATAAAAGTTTCGACTTTTGAGTACTCCATTTCATCTTATTTTTTTTCTCCATTTCGTTTTATCATCACGCCTGTTATTTTGACGACCCGATTGGCGCAGCGGTAGTGAGGCTGCCTTACATTCTTAGGGTCCCGGGTTCGAATCCCGGTCGGAGCAAATGTTTGAGTGATGAGCATGGACATTTGTTTCCGAGTCATGGATGTTTATATGTATGTATTTACAAACAAAAAGTATCTATGTAGTATATCAACTAGCTGGTGTCCACGACACAAGCCTCGTTGCTTAGTGTGGCACTAGATGGCGCTGTGTGTAATGTCCAGCAATATTTATTTATTTATTTATACTTGAAGGTGGTTTTTTTTGTTTTTTTGGCCCATGAGTGCCATACGCTCGACAACATAAACAAACACATATTAATGTCTACAATTTTTGCACAAATACCAACTAAAAAGAAAATGTTTATATTATAAATACATTAAAAACGATAACAAAAAGTAAAATGATGAAATAATAAAATAAATAACATTCGATTTTTTAATAACTTATAAAATTTATAAATACTGTGACCATTAATAAGAGCAAAAAGGCATTCATAAACACCAAACATGACAAAATCGAGAAATGTATAAAATTGATAACCATAATAAAATTGAGGACATACCGTACAATAAGAATCAATAATAAAAGTAAAAATAATAGAATGTATAAAATTTATGACATTGGTAAAATTGAATAGGTAACGAATAAAACTTGATGAAATTAAAAAAAATAAAGATAATATATTGATAACTATGCTAATATTTAAAAATGCATAAGATTGTATTAATGATACCTATACATGATATATACTGTTACGTCGTACCCATACCTACAATACAAGTAGCTTCTAATAGTAGGTACCTACAACTAAGTAGGTAGGTAGTATTAGGTATGTATCGAATGATGTAGGTACAAATTCGCAAACTACCTATAAAATACATCAGGAAGTTGTCATTGTAATTTCGACCGTACGCCCAGGGCATAAAGTACCTATTTCTTTCCTGTGTACAAAAGTTGTGGAAGTTTCTCTAAGGACAATGACTTAGTATGAATTGCCTAGAAGATTCTGGGAACTTATGGATCTTTCTCAAACGTTCGGTCGTCGTATAAATAGTCGACGTGTTTGTAGGAGCAGGCAGTATTATTTTGGCTACAGTACGGGACGAATCAAAGTGAACTAGTGAGTGCGATATCTAAGCGAATAGTGATCAGTAGTGTACTTGTGATTGAGTTTGAAGTGTTTTGTGATTATTAAAGTTATTCAGTTGTTTCATCGGTAGTAATTAATTTATCCCATACCCAGCTCGTAACAATTTGGTGTCAGAAGTGAGGGATAAATTATGCCAGTTCTACCAAAGGACAACACGGACGGTATCCGTACCAGGAGTCAGCGACAGCAGGGCATGGACCAAAGGCGGTTTGGAGACTCTCCGACACAGACACCGGGTGGAGTCCAGCCTACGTCAGTGCCAGTCGCTGGTCCATCCGGAGTTTCTCCAGCATCAGTGGCGCCAGACTTGTCAGCTTTAATGGCGCTGCTGCAGGAGCAGGCTCGCCGTCAAGAGGAGCAGGCTCGCCAGTTACAGGAGCAGTTGCAACGAGATAAGGAGGAGCAGGCTCGCCGTCAAGAGGACCAGGCTCGCCAGTTACAGGAGCAGTTGCAACGAGATAAGGAGGAGCAGGCTCGCCGTCAAGAGGAGCAGGCTCGCCGTCAAGAGGACCAGGCTCGCCAGTTACAGGAGCAGTTGCAACGAGATAAGGAGGACCAGGCTCGCCGTCAAGAAGACCAGGCTCGCCAGTTACAGGAGCAGTTGCAACAAGATAAGGAGGACCAGGCTCGCCGTCAAGAAGACCAGGCTCGCCAGTTACAAGAGCAGTTGCAACGAGATAAAGAGGAGCAGGCTCGCCGTCAAGAAGAACAGATGATCCTCATAAAGGATCTTCATGCAACTTTTGGCAAAGAGCTCAAGATTATGAAGGACCAGGTTCACCAGCACGAGAATCGCATCTCAGAGGCCGAAGTTCAGATCGCTGGAGTGAAGAAGGCTTTGGGAGAACTGAAGTCTGGAGACGTGACTGTGGCTTCAGTAGTTGCTGCACCTTCAGCGCGGGGCTTTAAGGTGCCTCCATTCGACGGAACATCTTCGTGGTCGGCTTATAAAATTCAATTTGAGGCCGTTATGAAGGCGAATGGATGGACAAAATCGCAAGCCATGACCGCGCTCACCTTGGGCCTCCGAGACCAGGCCCTAAACATTCTTGAGGCGCTCGGTAAGGATGTAACCTACGAGCAGTTGCTGGAGGCGTTAGAGTCCAGATACGGTGACGCGCACCTGGAGCACGTATTTCGTGCTAAGTTGAAGGATCGTGTTCAACGTAGTGCCGAGAACCTACAGCAGTGGGCCCTAGAAGTTGAAAAGCTGGTTCGGAAAGCATACCAGTCTGCCCCTGCACTTATCGATAGGAATCTGGTACAAGCGTTCGTTGATGGAATACGTGACTTGGAAGTTAGAGCCGCTGTGAGACTTGGGCACCATGAGACGCTGAAAGACGCCTTGGCCCATGCCTTAGAAGTAGAGGCAGTGAGGCAGGACCACCGAACACACCGCGTCAGGGAGGTTGTAGCATCACCGGTACGCGACCGCCCACAAGGGTACAGTCCTAGGTGCTACACTTGCGGAGAAAGGGGTCACCTTCGGTCAAGCTGTCCTAAGCGTAGCACCCCGCGAGAAGATCAGCAAGGAAGGGTGGCTGAAGTGACTGCCCAGCCACAGCAGGGAAACGAGTAAATGCCAGGACTGGGGGGCGGGTGCTGGCTGGTATTGAAAGAGCCCCGAGAATCTTGATCTCGCAAGCACATGACGGGAACAGCCTGACCATCAGAGGCGAAGTCAACGGAACACCATGCAAACTGACGTTGGATACTGGAGCTTCTTACACGGTCGTTAACTCTCACCTAGCAAGTCGGTTTCTTGGGGACTACTTTGATAACCACGACCGTATACGATTACTAACAGCTACCGGTCAGCACATAACCGTCCGAGGCAAGAAGGAGGTGGAGTTAAAATTGGGTGACAGATTTTACAAGCACAATGTCATCGTGGCCGACATAGTAGACGATTGCATCTTGGGCTTGGATTTTATGCGGAAATATCGTTGTGAGATCGACGTTGATCAAGGAGTATTGAAATGTGGTTCAGAGGAAGTCTTCATGGAAGGTGCACCATCAGGGAAAGTGTACTGCTTGAAAGAGATTGTTCTTCCTCGCAGATCAGAAACGATTGTGCCAATTAGTTTACCACGGAATTCTGGACAAAAAGATCGAAGTGTTCTGATAGAAAGGGTGAACAATGACTTTCCATGGAAGATGGCACGGACTCTGGTCAAGGCCAACAACGTCTCAGCAGTACGCATACTGAATCCAAGTGACAAGGAGCAAGTCATTAAGAAGGGCACCTTAATCGGCACTTGCGAGGAAGTAGCTTGGATGCGTCAATTACAAAATCTGCCTACCGGAAATAAAATTCGTAGTACAAAGTTTGACGTGTCAACACTTTTGGAAAACTGCGATTTATCTAAAGAAGAAATAGACAAGGCTAAGAAGATGTTACTTCAGTACGCCGACATTTTCTCTTCAAATGATGCTGACATAGGGAGAACTGGACTAGTTCAGCATAAGATTAATACGGGTAACGAGTTACCAATCCGTCAGCGACCAAGAAGACTGCCAGTTGCACGTGAAAAAGAGGTGGAAACCATGATGGAGGGAATGATGAAGGACGGTGTTATAGAGCCTTCATCGAGTCCATGGTGTTCTCCTGTGGTCCTGGTAAAGAAAAAGGACGGCAGTATGCGCTTCTGTGTGGACTATCGACGACTGAACGCTGTCACGAAAAAGGACAGCTATCCGCTGCCTAGGATCGATGACACACTGGATACGCTGACTGGTATGAAGTGGTTTACCACACTTGACCTGAAAAGTGGCTATTGGCAAGTAGAAATAGACCCCAAGGATAAGGAAAAAACTGCATTCTCAACAAGGAAGGGATTGTGGCAGTTTAAAGTTATGCCATTCGGATTGTGCAATGCTCCTGCAACGTTTGAAAGGCTGATGGAGCAAGTACTCGCCGGATTGATTGGAGACGCATGTCTTGTCTATCTAGACGACATAATCATCGTGGGCCGTACATTTGAAGATCACCTTAAAAACCTCAACCAAGTGCTGTCGAAAATCCAAACAGCAAATCTTAAGTTAAGTCCGAAAAAGTGCTCGTTTTTCAGAAAACAAGTGAACTTCTTAGGACACATAGTTTCGGGGGAAGGTGTTCAAACAGACCCAGAAAAAGTAATCGCCGTCAAGGATTGGCCAGTTCCGAAAGACAAGACACAGGTCAGAGCATTTCTGGGTTTGTGCTCCTACTATCGAAGGTTTGTCAAGAATTTTGCCGACATTGCAAAACCTCTGCACAAACTCACTGAGGAAAAGCGGCAATTCTGTTGGGACGAGAACTGCGACGTTGCATTTCAGGAATTAAAGAAACGTCTGTGCAATACGCCTATTTTGGGATATCCTGACACAGAAAATGACTTCATAGTTGACACAGATGCAAGTAATACTGGAATTGGGGGCGTGCTGTCTCAACGGAAAGGAAACCAAGAGGTTGTGATAGCTTACTTCAGCAAGTCTTTATCCAAACCAGAAAGAAATTACTGCGTTACAAGACGGGAGCTACTCGCCGTAGTAAAGACATTGCAGCACTTCAGTAAATATTTGTTGGGACGTAAATTCCAATTAAGAACTGACCATGCTGCATTGAAGCAGGCTCAGCAAAATGACTTGGACATCAAACCGATCTTCGAGTGGATCAAAGCTGGTGCTCCTAAACCCAAGTGAAGTGATGTGGCTGCGATGAGTTCCATCACGAAGAGTTATTGGGCGCAATGGAACAGCTTGGCGATCCAGGATGGAGTCTTGTGCCGTAAATGGGAAAACGCTCGAGGGGACAGCTGTCATCTACAAATGGTTGTCCCTAAAGCTAAGGTACCGGATGTTTTACGGCTGTACCATGATGGATGTTCGGGAGGACATATGGGGGTAAAAAGGACTTTACAAAAAATTCGAGAACGCTTTTACTGGATCCACTGTCGAGATGATGTGGAGGACTGGTGTCGCAAATGTACCAGTTGTGCGGCCGTGAAAGGACCCCAAACACGCAGCAGAGGAGCATTAAAAGTGTACAACGTTGGAGCCCCTTGGGAGCGGATAGCACTAGACGTTGCGGGACCATTTCCAGAAAGTGAGAGCGGAAACAAGTACTTCTTGGTGGTCATGGATTACTTCACAAAGTGGCCAGAAGTCTTCGCCATTCCTAATCAAGAGGCTACAACTGTCGCAGATAAATTGGTTCAGGAAGTCTTCTGTCGTTTTGGAGTACCCTTAGAAATACACAGCGATCAAGGAAGGAATTTCGAATCGCAAGTATTTCAGGAGACTTGTCGATTAATGGGTACCCACAAAACCAGAACCACCTCTTACCACCCACAATCTGATGGAATGGTGGAACGATTCAACCAAACGTTGGAAAGATATCTGGCAAAAGTCGTGGAAAGCAGACAAAGGGATTCGGACAAGCACATACAGCCGTTTCTTCTGTCCTACCGCAGCGCAGTCCACGAAAGTACAACTGTGACGCCCGCCTTCGCGATCTTTGGAAGGGAATTACGGTTGCCTGCAGATTTAATCACTGGAACTCCCCCTGATGCTCCACACAGTGTAACAGATTACGCAAATGACTTGCGTAACAAGTTGAATGATGTTTATGAGCATATTAGACAATCCGGCCAACAGATGTCTGAGAAGATGAAGACCCGTTATGACCGGAAGGCAAATAGTAGGGGTTTCGACGAGAGTTCACTGGTGTGGTTGCATAACCCAGTACGGAGCAAAGGGAAGTCTCCGAAATTACAAGCAAACTGGGATGGACCATACCGAGTCGTGACTAGGATCAACGATGTCACCTACCGAATACAGAAGGGTCCACGAGGTGCGCCTAAGATTGTCCATGTAGACCGATTGGCGCGATACTACGGGCCTAATGATGCTCGGGACGAGCATGTCTAAGGAGGGGGCAGTGTTACGTCGTACCCATACCTACAATACAAGTAGCTTCTAATAGTAGGTACCTACAACTAAGTAGGTAGGTAGTAGTAGGTATGTATCGAATGATGTAGGTACAAATTCGCAAACTACCTATAAAATACATCAGGAAGTTGTCATTGTAATTTCGACCGTACGCCCAGGGCATAAAGTACCTATTTCTTTCCTGTGTACAAAAGTTGTGGAAGTTTCTCTAAGGACAATGACTTAGTATGAATTGCCTAGAAGATTCTGGGAACTTATGGATCTTTCTCAAACGTTCGGTCGTCGTATAAATAGTCGACGTGTTTGTAGGAGCAGGCAGTATTATTTTGGCTACAGTACGGGACGAATCAAAGTGAACTAGTGAGTGCGATATCTAAGCGAATAGTGATCAGTAGTGTACTTGTGATTGAGTTTGAAGTGTTTTGTGATTATTAAAGTTATTCAGTTGTTTCATCGGTAGTAATTAATTTATCCCATACCCAGCTCGTAACAATACTTAATTGATAAAAACATTGATGAAAATTGTTTTAAATTGATACATCAAGACACAATAACAAAAATTATAGAATGTGTAAAATTAATAACATTGGTAGAATAAATATTTATAAAATACTGTGCCCGTTAATAAAAAGAACAAAAAGGCAATAATAATAAAAAGCACAAAAGATAAAATCGAAAATTTTTTAAAATTGATTACAAAAATAAATTTGATGACATACACTAAGAATCAGAAACAAAAAGTAAAAATGGAGGAATGTGTAAAATTTATGAGCTCAAAATGAAAATCCCAGGCGGCCAGAACATTTTTGGTTTTCGATCATGGGTGTCGTTTTTCATAGTTTTTAGGGTCGCTGAATACAAAAATGAGGTCAATTTTGACCTCATTTTCGTTATCAGCGACTCCGAAACCATGAAAATGTCACCCACGACAGAAAAACCAAAAAACCAACTTCAAGTATAAATAACAGGCGTGAATGTTTACAGAGTGAACCTCAGTGGCCATTAAGTCGCGCAAAAGTCCAGTCGCGCAAGTGTCTTTCGCGCAAGTTTCTTGATACCTACTACCTACCTACTACCTACCTACTACCTACCTACTACCTACCTACTACCTACCTACTACCTACCTACTACCTACCTACTACCTACCTACTACCTACCTACTACCTACCTACTACCTACCTACTACCTACCTACTACCTACCTACTACCTACCTACTACCTACCTACTACCTACCTACTACCTACCTACTACCTACCTACTACCTACCTACTACCTACCTACTACCTACCTACTACCTACCTACTACCTACCTACTACCTACCTACTACCTACCTACTACCTACCTACTACCTACCTACTACCTACCTACTACCTACCTACTACCTACCTACTACCTACCTACTACCTACCTACTACCTACCTACTACCTACCTACTACCTACCTACTACCTACCTACTACCTACCTACTACCTACCTACTACCTACCTACTACCTACCTACTACCTACCTACTACCTACCTACTACCTACCTACTACCTACCTACTACCTACCTACTACCTACCTACTACCTACCTACTACCTACCTACTACCTACCTACTACCTACCTACTACCTACCTACTACCTACCTACTACCTACCTACTACCTACCTACTACCTACCTACTACCTACCTACTACCTACCTACTACCTACCTACTACCTACCTACTACCTACCTACTACCTACCTACTACCTACCTACTACCTACCTACTACCTACCTACTACCTACCTACTACCTACCTACTACCTACCTACTACCTACCTACTACCTACCTACTACCTACCTACTACCTACCTACTACCTACCTACTACCTACCTACTACCTACCTACTACCTACCTACTACCTACCTACTACCTACCTACTACCTACCTACTACCTACCTACTACCTACCTACTACCTACCTACTACCTACCTACTACCTACCTACTACCTACCTACTACCTACCTACTACCTACCTACTACCTACCTACTACCTACCTACTACCTACCTACTACCTACCTACTACCTACCTACTACCTACCTACTACCTACCTACTACCTACCTACTACCTACCTACTACCTACCTACTACCTACCTACTACCTACCTACTACCTACCTACTACCTACCTACTACCTACCTACTACCTACCTACTACCTACCTACTACCTACCTACTACCTACCTACTACCTACCTACTACCTACCTACTACCTACCTACTACCTACCTACTACCTACCTACTACCTACCTACTACCTACCTACTACCTACCTACTACCTACCTACTACCTACCTACTACCTACCTACTACCTACCTACTACCTACCTACTACCTACCTACTACCTACCTACTACCTACCTACTACCTACCTACTACCTACCTACTACCTACCTACTACCTACCTACTACCTACCTACTACCTACCTACTACCTACCTACTACCTCCTACTACCTACCTACTACCTGCCTACTACCTGCCTACTACCTACCTACTACCTACCTACTACCTACCTACTACCTACCTACTACCTACCTACTACCTACCTACTACCTACCTACTACCTACCTGTGTGAGACTGCACGAACAGACTCACGATGTCCGCGATTACGCGGAGCCCTAATCAAAATATATTTGTCCAAATTGACAAAGGAAAAACAACTATTCAATACACTTACCATCACGTTGGTACCGGTGATGTGACGTAGTCCCTGGTTCCGTCTTATCTGGGTGGGGTGTAAGTATAAGTATAACTGTAGTTTGTGTGGTGTATGTGTAGTTATGTGAGATTACAACGGTTCCATGGACGCCCAGCGCGTACTGACGTCTTTCTGGACAAACCTTCCTATCACACACGTGGCAACCCTCACCAATGTCCAACTGAATTTTATCCCGGTTTGATAACCCAATCGGGGATGTAATAGTCCAACACTGAATTTAGGAAATTACCGGCGTTCAAATGACACAAACAGGCCGGACATAACCAAAAAATCACTCGCGGTCAAGACCCAAAATGGCGAGATTTCTCAATTTTCACTCAATTATCAACAAAATATCAAACACCGATCAAGATGGTATCGGATTAACAATAACTCAAAGTTTTCAACCAATAACTACGCGACAGCGTGTACCAAAATTACAAGCACGGAGCGACCATTATTCCACCAAAATTGCACTGACAAGCAAAACGTCATCGCACCACAGACAACGTAATCTGTCAAACGTCAAAAAAGGTGCGTTCAGAACTTGGTGGATGAAACATCTACCCCCCCCGGACGGGCCGTCCCGTCCGCTAATCAATTGGCAGTCTTGACAAGGTGGCGACCGCTCTCTTCATAACCGATCCATCCACTAAAACCTCAGCAAAACGAGGTACCCCGTCGGTGCCAGCCACCAAATTGAGAATGCGCCCCCGGCGCCAATACAGAGGTTTAAGGTTGGCATCCTTAATAAGGACGAGGTCTCCTATCTTGGGCGGATGAGTTTTATCAGTCCACTTGACGCGCTGCTGGAGGATGTGCAGATACTCTAAGCTCCAACGCTTCCAAAAGCTCTGAGTGAGCTGTTGCACCAACTGAAACCGCGATAGCCGATTTTGGCTCACATCAACAAAAGGGTACTCAGGCAGAGCGACAAGTGGCTGTCCAATCAAGAAATGGCCCGGGGTTAGAGCCTCCAAATCGTTCGGGTCCGAAGAGAGCGGGCACAATGGACGCGAATTTAGTACCGCTTCAATGCGACAAAATACCGTAGCTAATTCCTCAAAGGTGAGAACGGTGTCTCCCAACAATCTCCGCCAGAGTCCCTTTGCCGCTTTCACCGCGGCCTCAAAAATACCCCCCCAATGGGAGCAGGCTGGCGGGTCAAACAACCAAGTGACCCCTCGACGGGCCAATTTGTTACCAATGTCAACCTGGCTCTCATTAAGAAAGTCATACACTTCCTTCAAATAGTTACTGGTACCCTTGTAGTTGGTACCGCAATCAGACCTGATCAGAGAAGGTAACCCACGGCGAGACGTAAATCTATCCAAAGTTGCCACAAAGGCCTCCGTCGAGAGGGAGGATACCAGCTCCAAGTGCACTGCCTTAGTTGACAGGCAGACAAATACGCACAAATAAGCCTTGACAATTTTACTATTGCGAAGGGTAGACGTCTTTATCGAAAAGGGACCAGCAAAGTCCGTTCCTACGCCTGCAAAGGGCCTCGCCTCATTGACACGATCAGCAGGCAAGTCTCCCATCTGGGGCTGCATCGTTGGGGCCTTAGTCCGATAACACGGTATGCAACAGAAGACGATGCTACGAATGGTACGACGAGCCGACAAAATCCAAAACTCTCGCTGCAGAATGGCCAACAGCGCATTGCAACCGGCGTGCGAGTTCTTAATGTGACGATCAGTCACCAACAATTTAATCAAATGGCCCGCCTTGGGCAACAAAAGGGGGTGACGGACCCCATAAGGAAGGCTAGAGTGCCTCAACCGTCCTCCAACACGCAAAAGACCCGTTTCATCCAAAAAGGGGTTCAACTTACTAACGGCTCCCGACAACTTAACTCTACCGGACTTCAAGGTCTCGATCTCCTTCTCAAAGTGTACGGCCTGCACAGAGCGAACCCACAGGAGGAGTGACTCCTGTCGCTCTTGAGGAGAGAGAACCGGTGACAGGCGCTTGTCCCCTGGATTCCTAGCATTGTGACCAAAACGCCTGATCCACGAGGTAACGTTCAACAATTTGTCAAGGGAGCTGTATCGATTCAACAAAAAATCAGGATCAAACGGAGGGTCCTTCGTCCCAACAGCGAGCACCTTAAGCCCGGGCAAAGGATCCGACATCAAAATTGGCGTTCGAGGCCAATCATCCTCGGGGCGAGTCAGCCAATCCGGTCCCCACCAAAGGGGGTGCACAATCAGGCTCAGGTGGAGGGGCAGCCTTCAACACTGGGCCCATCACCGCAAAGCCAAAGATGGTCGAGACAGCCACCAAACCGTTCGGCTGCAAGACTTTCATATTACCCAACAATATTCTCCTTAGTACATCGGAACCCAATATCAAATGAGCTGTACTAGGGGAATCAAACCGGCTGGAGTGGTTCCTGTCAAAATCATCAACTCGGGCAGGATGCTTACGCAAGTTTTTATGATCATTTTTGTTACAGTATAAACAAGTTTGGTTATTGTCACAAGCAACAAAGGTATGCACTGTACTATCACGTGACTGGTTACGGTATGAGTTATTTTTATTTACTGATGCAGTTCGAGAAGAAATAGTCCTATCTAATATTTTAACTTGCGATTTTAAGAACTCAACGAGATCCGTATAAGTAGGAATCTCCTCATCTCTCATATGCATCTCGAATAAATGTATAGTAGCGGGGTCTAATTTTTTCAAAGCTAAATTTAATAAAATGAAATCCTTTATGTCGTTAATTTGTAATTGTTCTAAGGCAGAAACAGAAGCGTGAAAACTTTCAATAAAACTATTTAAAGAAGCGGAATTGTTCGTTGCAGGTTTAATATTTAATATGTTAGACATGTAGTGTGAGCCCAGTGCTCGCCTATCTTGATATTTTTGAACTAAGCTGTTCCACATAGAAGCATAATTTTCTCCTGATGGAATAATTCCTGCGGTAATCTGCAATGCGTTTCCTTTTAGGTTACCCATTAAGTACTGCACTCGCTGAGAATCTGTGAGATTTATATTACCATGGATATTTGATTTAAATGATTCATAAAAAACAGGCCAGTTTTCAATCCTACCATCAAAGAACGGAATCTGAATTGGAGGTAGTTTGATAGAAGTTTTAGAATGTTTCGCGTTGTCCTGAGACATTGAGTCCTCTAATGACCTTGAAGACTTCGCGGCGATAAGTGAGCGCACTCTCTCGACACGAGTGTAAACGCCGTCAAAGGATATTTGACTGTTATAATCGATTTTATGATCTGGATTAATTTGTAAAGAATATGTATTTATTTTATCTAGGTTATTACTAAATTCCTGACGAGTGACTGAGAGTATTTGTGTGTCTGACATGAACGTTTCCGACGAACGAAGCTCAATACTAGTCGTATTTATTTTCTTTGACGTTTCGTATAACGACGATAAATGCTCAAAGATTGCTTGATTTTTAGCTTGAAGTAATTTTACTTTCATTTTAAGTTCTTCCATAATGGATTATTCTAGAAAATACAACGGACAAATTAATTTAGGTATAGCGGGTAGACTTATAATAATAATTTTATTATAAGCGGGTATAAGAAGTAATTGCGGTTGAGTATGTTGTAGGCAAGTTTGCCGAGCTAACTCACGATAATTAGCGGTTTTAATATTGACCTAAGCTATTTTAATGCAGGAGGAGCAATATTAAGTTAGTACAGTAGTTCTCAATGAATATGTACCTAGCGGGATGTACGAACGTTAGTACGCGTTCAATATGGCGGTTTTACGAACTTAGGTATTTGACCTAAATCCTAGGTATGAGACCTATAAATGCTGATTCTTTGAATCCGTCTCGAATGGACCAAAAACTTATGTTGATAAGTTGGGATAGCGGTTCGAAGGACCTCGCGGGGTTATAAATTTTGGCGGGAAATTAATGTATGCGGGATATAATGTTGCCGGCACGCAGTTTTTATGTAGGGAAACAAGGACTTACTTGGAAGCTGATGATAAAGATGATCGCCTGGGAAGATGGCTGATGCCGCTGGAGGTGCTGAAGCCCAGCGCGTGTTCTGGTGGATTCTTCCTTCACTTATGTTTGTTTTACCGTGTCGGCCGACATTCACAGATTGTTTTTAGTTTAGAATTTAATGCGGTTTGGTGTATTTTGCGGCGCGCGCCGCAAAGCTCAGCAGTATTGCGTGAGGTCTTAAGCGGTTGACGTTGCGGATCCAAGAGCGCGGCGCGGCGCGATGCGGTTAAATAGAAAGCGGTGCGGTGCGGTGCGGTACTGCCATTAGGTGGACAGCATATATTGCTATAATAGCGGATTTAGCGGAGCGGTCGATTCTTCGCGTGTGGTTGCTGTCACGAATCGAAACGAACAGTGTCTTCAAATATGGAGTGGTTCCTGTCAAAATCACCTCAGAAGCGTGCCTCATTGGACGCCGGCGGCGGTACTCCTTCTCTTTCTGTCGCATGGGAGCGTAGTAGGAAGGAAGGAGATGGGTAGTTAAAAACTGCGGTTGGCAACATGACAGGTAAAACATAACGTGAGAGACGCGTTTGGAAACGTTGTAGTGAAATATCCCACATTCGGATATGTTAATATAGTAAATAACTTATACTACAAAAACTTGCGTAAGCACCGGCGGTCAGCCAAATCCAGGCCTGACGTCAACCGGACAATATCAGGCGACAGCTGACGTTGGGGATGACAGCCCAAAATACTCGTCAGAACAATGGCCGAAGGAAAAAACTTAGGGTCCAAACAACTCACAGGAGTGAGCCCAAATAAGGTTTGTCCCTCAACAGTCGGGATAGGTGTTTCGCCTATTCCATTAATCGTGCCTGAAAAGGCACGGACATCCAGGCTCACCCGACCCGCTAACCAAGACGACAAAAGGCAACCCTGGGCTCCCGTGTCCAAAATGGCACGGACCACAACAGAGTCCCCCGTGGGTCCCCAGACCCTGACCGATGCCGTTGGCAACAAAACCGTGTCGATCTGGGGAGGTACGTTAGCGGGACAGGCGCCAATTTCCTAGCAATGCCTGGGCGGCGACCGATCGCCGCATCCAGGCTGAGGTCTATCCCGATGAGGATAGTAGTCAAACTCCTCATCCGCGCGATGTCCCGAGCCGCGCGCCATCGCTGGAGGGGCATATCTCACTTGACGCCTGAGTGGCGGGGGGCGCGTCTCCAAACGGGGACGTTCCGCCAACGGAGGGGAGGGAAGGCGGTGCTGGTCTGGCCAACGTCGCCTACCAGCAGCTGCATAGTCGCCTTCACGAGGGGAGGTCAATCGGCGGTCGCGCGGCTCCCGATCAACTGGCGCGGGGGGTGGAGTGCGGCGGTCAAAGTTGCAGGCCCCTCCTCGACTCTGATCCGGCGAGCGAGAAGCCCGGTGCTCATCTCCATCATACCCCCCCTGCGCGAACCCCCATCAGAGGCTGGTCTGTCAGAGCGGTTCGCGTTGGCGCACAAAACTTCAAGATGTGAGCCCCTACAAATTGAACAAGGGCGGGGGTTGGGGCAATCCCGATGAAAATGATTCCCCAAACACGAAAAGCACAGACGGCGTGCATTGGCAACTCGGCGGCGGGCACTCACGTGCAACTCCAAGAAGGCCGCGCAAGTTGGTACGCCATGTCCCGTGGCCTTACAATAGCCGCAAACAAGATTACTCTGGGTGCCACCAAAACGGGGGGCAGGGCGGCTATCACCAGGCCCGACAGTCCCAGTCCGTCCCTGGGCCCTCGGCCGAGAGGGCGGTTGGCTTGACCCCGTGGCACCACGGGCGTTGTCGAGGAAACGACACTCATCCTCCAAAAATTTGACGAGGTCTTCAAAGGGGGGAAGATGGGTGGCACTATCCCCACCATACTTCTGCTCAAAACGGGACCTCAAATCTGAAGGAAGCCGCTGCAACACTAAATGTACCAAAAAATAGGACCAATAGTCCACCGGCAACTCCAATCGTTTCAAGGCGTTGGTTGCTGCGAGCAACGGATTCAAAAGGTCAGCACGCAACGCTGACATTCTGGTGATGGCCGGCAACCCCAAGATCTGGTCAATATGGACATCAGCCAGGCAACGTTTGTTCTGGTACCGTCGGGATAGAAGTTCCAGAGCAGTGGGATAGGCCGAGTCGGTCACCGGCAAATGCTGCACCAAGGCTCGAGCCTCACCTCCTAGGGCTGACAACAAATAAGCCAACTTCTGGGCCGGTCGGAGGTCAGAGCGCGAATCAACCAAACTGTCAAATAGGTTCCTGAAGCTTAACCAATGGTCCAAGTGACCGTCAAAATGTGGCAGCTCCAGGGTAGGCAGTCTACCCAAAAGTCCAGGGCCTGCAACAACAGAGGTCTCTGTTTTGACCTGGGCAGGGTCCCGACTCTTCAAAATTTCCCTGGCGCGCATACTTATTATGTCACCCAGGTTCATCATCTGGTCATAATCCGCAACAACCTTATCACGGGCTGCTTGACCCAATGTTTCCAGGTCCAAGTCCAAAATCACTTCATGGAAGCGAGCAAACAAAGTGTCAACTGCACTCAATCTCGCATTCAACTGCTCATACCGGGCAAGCGTGGCCTCTTCCAGGTCTCGACGCTCAGCGGTCGCAGCGGCAGAGGCAAACCATCTTAGCTGTGAGGTCAATCCACCAATGGCTTGGTTTACAGCTTTCAATGAAGCCATTGGGACAAATATCAAATAAACAAATTAAATTCAATTAAATAATCAACGGGAATAATTTTCCTGGACCCAACTGCAATTTAAACCAAATAATAAAACTTAGTTTGAATTATTACAAGTTCAAATCCGACCCTGTACAAGCAATACCTTGTTTATACAATAGCAAATTAAAGTACAAACCACAAGGGACACTACATATCATAATATATTATGTCAAACAATCTATGTTGACTATGTTTAATTTGAGTCAGGCTGACGGGCAACAAATCGGACCTCTCAATACTTTTAACTCGACAATAAGTGGTGAATTTAATAATTAAACCACGCTCTGCTACCAGTTGTGTGAGACTGCACGAACAGACTCACGATGTCCGCGATTACGCGGAGCCCTAATCAAAATATATTTGTCCAAATTGACAAAGGAAAAACAACTATTCAATACACTTACCATCACGTTGGTACCGGTGATGTGACGTAGTCCCTGGTTCCGTCTTATCTGGGTGGGGTGTAAGTATAACTGTGGTTTGTGTGGTGTATGTGTAGTTATGTGAGATTACAACGGTTCCATGGACGCCCAGCGCGTACCGACGTCTTTCTGGACAAACCTTCCTATCACACACGTGGCAACCCTCACCAATGTCCAACTGAATTTTATCCCGGTTTGATAACCCAATCGGGGATGTAATAGTCCAACACTGAATTTAGGAAATTACCGGCGTTCAAATGACACAAACAGGCCGGACATAACCAAAAAATCACTCGCGGTCAAGACCCAAAATGGCGAGATTTCTCAATTTTCACTCAATTATCAACAAAATATCAAACACCGATCAAGATGGTATCGGATTAACAATAACTCAAAGTTTTCAACCAATAACTACGCGACAGCGTGTACCAAAATTACAAGCACGGAGCGACCATTATTCCACCAAAATTGCACTGACAAGCAAAACGTCATCGCACCACAGACAACGTAATCTGTCAAACGTCAAAAAAGGTGCGTTGAGAACTTGGTGGATGAAACACTACCTACTACCTACCTACTACCTACCTACTACCTACCTACTACCTACCTACTACCTACCTACTACCTACCTACTACCTACCTACTACCTACCTACTACCTACCTACTACCTACCTACTACCTACCTACTACCTACCTACTACCTACCTACTACCTACCTACTACCTACCTACTACCTACCTACTACCTACCTACTACCTACCTACTACCTACCTACTACCTACCTACTACCTACCTACTACCTACCTACTACCTACCTACTACCTACCTACTACCTACCTACTACCTACCTACTACCTACCTACTACCTACCTACTACCTACCTACTACCTACCTACTACCTACCTACTACCTACCTACTACCTACCTACTACCTACCTACTACCTACCTACTACCTACCTACTACCTACCTACTACCTACCTACTACCTACCTACTACCTACCTACTACCTACCTACTACCTACCTACTACCTACCTACTACCTACCTACTACCTACCTACTACCTACCTACTACCTACCTACTACCTACCTACTACCTACCTACTACCTACCTACTACCTACCTACTACCTACCTACTACCTACCTACTACCTACCTACTACCTACCTACTACCTACCTACTACCTACCTACTACCTACCTACTACCTACCTACTACCTACCTACTACCTACCTACTACCTACCTACTACCTACCTACTACCTACCTACTACCTACCTACTACCTACCTACTACCTACCTACTACCTACCTACTACCTACCTACTACCTACCTACTACCTACCTACTACCTACCTACTACCTACCTACTACCTACCTACTACCTACCTACTACCTACCTACTACCTACCTACTACCTACCTACTACCTACCTACTACCTACCTACTACCTACCTACTACCTACCTACTACCTACCTACTACCTACCTACTACCTACCTACTACCTACCTACTACCTACCTACTACCTACCTACTACCTACCTACTACCTACCTACTACCTACCTACTACCTACCTACTACCTACCTACTACCTACCTACTACCTACCTACTACCTACCTACTACCTACCTACTACCTACCTACTACCTACCTACTACCTACCTACTACCTACCTACTACCTACCTACTACCTACCTACTACCTACCTACTACCTACCTACTACCTACCTACTACCTACCTACTACCTACCTACTACCTACCTACTACCTACCTACTACCTACCTACTACCTACCTACTACCTACCTACCGGTTAATTCGGACGGGTTGTATATATTTAAAATAATTTCGGACAAAAACAATGCACATAAATCAATCATCCGTTTATTTTGCGTTTACTATGAGCTTATGCACGTAAAAAATACATAGTACCTTCGACTTCGGCAATCAGCCAACATTTGAGTCTTCAACTGTTTTAGTTATCGCTTTTCAATTGTATTTTTCTTGTTACCCATGTTATACAAAAAAAATAATTGATTCAATGATATTATTAATGGCGAATTGGCGCGGAGCAAAGTGACATAGACTACCCGTCTCAACAGAGCGAGGGCAACTGATCGGCGAGTGATCGGTGAAACAAACTGATGTCTCAAGCTCGCGTCACGCGGGACGGAAGACTGCGTATTGCGCGGAATAAAAATGTAGTAAGCGCCAAATGCTTTGAGTCTGTTATCTCTTAAAATAGAAAATATTTTGAAAAAATGCCAATGTCAGCTATAGGTATACATGAGTGATAATATTTATCAAGTTTATGGTTCAGTAACATGCACCAAAATAGAATAAAAACCAAAAATGTTGAAAATTAGAGGTAACTTTGTGATGGTTTTCTATCGAGAAAATTTTATCCTATTATGTTTTTCGCCAATGTCAACCATCACATTCTTAATGAAGTTTCCTGACATATACTTTTTTTCCAATTGGAACATGATTTACTACTCTAAAAATCTAATCTAAGATTGAAGATTTTGCTTTAGGCCCGCTCTGATTAAATTTACTTTCAGTAAAATCTACACTAACATTATAAAGAGGAAAGATTTGTATTTTTGTGTGTGTAGTAACAAAGGCTATATTAAATTTTATCCTCGTACTCCCATGGGAACGGGAACTACGCGGGTGAAACCTATACATACCAACCTAGTTATAAACAAAGTGCCTGTCTAGTTTCGAACCCGAAACCTATGCACACCTGAATCAAGTCTCTTACCACAAGACCACTGCACACCTTAATAGAATAGCCTTAATTCTATATAACATAACATCACGCCTGTAATCCCCGAAAGGTTAGACAGAGATGTACCTAATAGTACACCCACATTTCGCCAGTTATGTTTAAGTCCCATGTAATAGGGGGCGAGCCTATTGCCATCAACTGGGCACAAATCCAGACTCCGCTTTGACTCCTGCGACTGAGAAATTCCTGAAGGAAAAACCCAATAACTCTTTGCCCGACCCGGGAATCGATCCCAGGACCTCATGCGACACTCGATCAACAAGGTGGTCCAAATCCAAGTCTATAAAGGGTGTAAAACACCTCTTAACGAAGCCGAAAGGCACTTGTTCTCCCCGTCATTGCAATCATTTTTTTGTTCTTCACCATACCTGGGAACCTAGAGGGTTTGCATTGTTCTAGTGTTTAGACCATACCTGGGAATCATCTAGTCACGGAGATATTGGGGGTCAAAGTTCCAACTTTTTGACAAGTTTTTTTAATTTACACGTTTTTACTGTAAGATTTTTACATAAAACACCTCCACGACCCCCGTACTATTTAATCCATCCATCAGCACAATGTTTTGAGTGCGTTACATTGAGTTCTACCATAAAACATGATTTTTCACCCCAAAAAAAAGTTGTTTCCCAGCAAAAATTTTTGCGTAAAGTTAAGTAACGTAACAATCAGGCATTCTGAGCATTACAGAATGCTTGATTGACGGCTTCGTGATGAGGTCTTTTACACCCTGTATAAATCTTAGATATTATTCTATGATGACAACGTAAAGAAAAACCTCAGCCTATTTTGTATATAAAATAAGCTATCTACCTTACAAGGAACCAATCCTGATGATAAGTGTGTATCCCGAAGCGAATCTGAAAATCTCCCGATTTGCTCGAAACGTACTCGCGGAAAACGGAATCCGAAATCAGCTGTTTATGCCCGCCATTTTTATGCGCATTTATTTCTGAGAGCGTATTCATCAACACGATTTCGATGGGTAAGGGAAAATAGAATCGTTTGGATATTGTTGTTTATAAAAAAAAATCTATGACCACATATTATTATATAGATAAACCTAGACAACCCAAGTCTAACGATCCGTATGAAAATCAAGCGTGCCATTTTTATACTACCTAATATGGCGTCATAGCATGGCGGCACTATTTAGTTACTACACAAACAAGTTGCTACGTTTTTGTTCTTTAAATGTCTAGAATTAAGTTCTTGAATTTTTAATGTTGTTTAAGGCGACTACAGGAGCTAAATTAGCAACTCTATTTGTGGTGGTTCAAACTTCGTTTTAAAAACTGTTAGAATAAAGTTCTAATCAGCTTGCACTGCAAAGTGGTTGTTACGTCAGTCACTGCGGGCCGAATAGTGCGAAATGAGTGGTTTTTCGCGATTTACAAAAAATCTATTGATTGGACTAAAAAAATAAAACACTATGATGCTAATATGTAGCTTGTAGAATTATTTGCCAAAAAAACAGAATGATCGCATGTATTTAAGTATGGTTTTTACTCGTTAAAAGATTTTTTTACAGATAAGTTCGTAATTTTATTTATCGAATTAAATTTGTTGTATTATGTTTTCAAACCACTATCGTACTAGCATATATCCTGAAGAATATCATATATTTTTCTGTTTTGTTTATTGCAGTGAATCATATGCTTTTTTGCATTATAGAACTCGCGCTTGGCTCCTGTAGTCGCCTTAAACACATTAGCTTGTTACGACAGAAGCCACGTTAAGCATAAAATGCTTAAGCCGGGACGCGTAGTAGATGCTCTTGCGTTATCCAGATATGTATATCTATATTTTTGTCTATGACTACCTCGTAGTTTGCTAGTGCGACAGTTAAGCTTGGATGTTATTGAGTTTTTTCATACAGGCAGATTTGTTTTATTTACCGTCGAAATTTTTTGTCGTACTGAAGATTTGGTTTGTGTGTCGGTGTGATTCCACCCTATATGTTCTCTGCTTAACCCTTGGGGAGTACAGGCTTGATGTTGGTTGATGTTGTTGTTGGTGGAGGGAGAATGCCTTGTGGCATTAAGTCAGCCTATGTACCACTATTGTAAATCATCTGCCTAGCCTTTTCCCAAGTTTTATTGGGGTCGGCTTCCAGTCTAACCGGATGCAGCTGAATACCAGTATTTTACATGGAGCGACTGCATATTCAGATATGCAGTCGCTCCATGTAAAATACTGGTATTCAGCTGCATCGCTGCATCGTATTACCTAGTACTAACTGGGTTGTAGAGGTCAGCCTCTACAACCCAGTTAGTACTAGGTAATACGATACCCCTTGGTAAAACTGGTTGTCAGACTTTTTGGGCCACTGACTACCTGTAACGACTGTCAAAGATCACAAATGACAGCCGGGACCAACTGCTTAACGTGCTTTCCGAGGCACGGAGGAAACTCGGTATGTAAATATTAGCAAATATTATTATTAGCAAATGTCACTACTTATGCATGATATTTATAATTGTTATTAGTCTGTAAGCTTTCTTTAAAATTAAATAAATAAATAAATAAATAAATAAATAATGGGTGGTCACCCATCCACAGACCAACCTAGGCAAGCACGGCTTAAACTAAAGATCGACCCGAGCGGCTGTTATTATTTAGCCACGAGCTCCTCCGACTGTACCACTATTGTACATGAAGTTTAAATAAATAACTAAATAAATAAATGTTATGTTTGTTTTTGAAGTTCAGTTGTCACGCTCCATCAGATGGGCTGTCAATCTGTGAACCAACCAAGAATGGGAAGCCTTCCTACTTCAATACAAAATCAAAATAATTTCCCAAGACGGCCCAAACTTAATAATCATAACTTTCCTTTTAACTTCACAATCGGGTAGAAATTAATTAACGTAACATTTCAATTAACAAAGACTATCACCGAAGCTATGGCTTCCTCTAAGACTCTCCATTTTACTTAAATTTATTATTTTCTATAACTTCAGTATCGCCAAATTGGTCGTAGGTCGTTTGAAGGTCATTCTTGCGAAAAGTTTTCTCTAATTTGATTCTGTATAACAGTCAATTTCGCTGATTTTAAAGCTTTCAATTTTCATTATTTTGTAAGTGATTTCGTCATGGTTTAGATCTTCCTGTGTTTTGGTTGGATCGGTTAAATTTCATGGTTCGTTGACGATCTTTGAGAAAGAAAGACCAGTCAAATAATTTAGTTATTCGCATTTTTTTTTTTTGAGATATTTCTGCCCGTCTTTTGGGCACGTTCCCAGATGACAGCGACGCAGGAGTACTTCGACGCCTAAGGGCCAAGTTCACGGAAAAGATAACAGTCTGATTATCTAAAAACAGCTGTTTAAACGCATTTTTGTACATGAAAATATGTTTTAAACAGCTGTTTTTAGATAATCAGACTGTTATCTTTTCGGTGAACTAGGCCCTTAGTGTCCTATTTGTTATCACCATCTGCGTTGCCTTTTCCCAAGTTTTATTGGGGTCGGCTTCCAGTCTAACCGGATGCAGCTGAATACCAGTATTTTACATGGAGCGACTGCCTATCTGACCTCCACAATCCAGTTAGTACTGGGTAATACGATACCCCTTGGTAAGACTGGTTGTCAGACTTTTTGGGCCACTGACAGCCGGGACCAACTACTTAACGTGCTTTCCGAGGCACGGAGAAAACTTGGTATGTAATGGGTGGTCACCCATCCACAGACCAATATAAGCAAGCGCGGCTTAACCTAAAGATCGACCCAAGCCGCTGTTATTATTAAGCCACGAGCTCCTCAAGTATCATATTTGTCATCTTTGTGTCATCATCATCAGCCTATTAATGTTCCCACTGCTGGGAAACAGCCTTCATCTCTATGAGAGGGAATGGGCTATAATCCACCACGCGGGCCCAGTGCGGGTTGGTAGATGTCACATGTCTTCGAGTTTTTTGGTTTTAGGACATGCCGGTTTCCTCACGATGTTTTCCTTCACCGTTTTGAGAGCAGTGGTGATGAAATAAATTACACAAAGTAATGCGCCTGCCTGGGTTCGAACCCACGACTTACTGTTCGTAAGTCGGGGCCGCCACTACTGGGCCACCGCTGCTATACCATCTTTGTGTATTAAAAAGGTACTTATTTTGGCGGAAAATTGCCAAAAACTCTTTGAAGCGGTTTTACCTCAAGTTATTGGGATCAAAATTGTTGCAAATTAGGTCTACTATCACCCATTTCAAGGAATGCCCTAATTGCCAACGACACGCAGCGCAGCAGCCAATGCGCCAACTGTGCCATCACACGTGATGTGTCGTGAATAAAGCGTGGTTATTAATGTCCATTCCTTCATTATTCTTCACCCCACTAAGACAATTATAGCCCGACTTTATTAATATTATACGACCACAAATTGACTTACAAATATTTTCACAATAAACTTAATTATTTACATCATCAAAAACCGATTAAATTCCCTTTAAAACAGCAGCACTCATTCAATTACTATCCATCGTTGTAAATTGCCACCCAGAACGGACAGACGGACAGACAGACAAACGTTACGCAATAAATTGATATTAAATATTAAATACCAATCAATTTTCGATTATGAACGCAAATTAAATGAACAATTTAATCATTTTTGGGACACATTTGTGTTAATTATTTTGTTGTTTGATGTTTTTATGGATAGTTTACTCGGGGGACTTAATTTGTTTGGGTCTTTATTTTGAGTTGCATCATCATCAGCCTATTAATGTTCCCACTGCTGGGACACAGGCCTCTCTATGAGAGGGAATGGGCTATAATCCACCACGCGGGCCCAGTGCGGATTGGTAGATGTCACATGTCTTCAATTTTTTTTGGTTCTAGGACATGCCGGTTTCCTCACGATGTCTTCCTTCGTTTTGAGAGCCGTGGTGATGAAATAAATTACACAAAGTAATGTGTCTGGGTTCGTAAGTCGGGGCCGGCCGCCACCACTGGGCCACCGCTGCTCTTTTTTGGGTTGCATAAAGCAACATTAATTTTGTTTGGTATAATTGTTATTTGTTTTAATCATTTGTAGATCTTTGACAGACGTTACAGGTAGTCAGTGGCCTGAAAGTCTAACAATTTGTCTTAACTTATTGATACAGTATTACCCAGTTCTAACTGGGTTGTGGAGGTCAGATAAACAGCGACTTTTTTGTTCTTGGAAGTCGGTTACTTTTAGCAAAAAAGTTTAGTTTTGGTAATAATTTATATCATGACTAAGTCAACATCAAAACTATTACTCCCAAAAGCAATCATAAAATAAACGATAGTAATCATAGCAGATAAACACAAGTGTAATACACATATCATTTCAGTTTGTAATCAGTCGGGTATCACAATCTTAATTCCGTATTCTACTGAAAACCGTCACAATATGCTGACGAGGAGCGAGTTGTTATTATGATGTGGCATTATTTTACACAACCTGAAATGGAGAATATGATTTTTTGTACTGGTTTTGGGCTGGACTACTTCGTTGGTCTAGTGGTAGCACGACGACTGAACATGAGGTCATTTTTTTTCGGATGGGAAATCATCAAATGACTCCTCCCGCTCTAGGCGGAGCAGGAGGGAGTGTCAGACTTTTACTGACTAAAACCCATCCATGTTCCTTCATCGCCCTTTGTGTTCCGGGGCCACAGTATCTCTTTCGAACTGTCCCGCAACCCCGGCAGGCATCGGCCCTTCCCCCCTTGGACCCCTTCCCGTTCCTATTGCTGACTCTCTTTGAGGCGCGCGTGGAACACGAACGCCCGCGCCCCGTCGACACGGCCTGTCGTTATGAGACGGACACACGGACGGACCACCGTCCACAGGCCCGAAAGAACATGAGGTCCAAGGTTCGATTCTCAGGTCAGGCAAAGTTTTATTGGGTTTTTCTGTAATTTCTCAGTAGCACCCACGGAGCCTTTGTGCCTGATTGATGGCAATAGACCCTCTCTCTATGACATGGGACTTAAACATAACTGATCTGAACAATGAGTTGCGGGTCTTGGATTTGAAACCAGTCAGGCCAGTAATCTGTACTGAGCCCATCATCATCTGCCTAGCCTTTTCCCAACTATGTTGGGGCTGGCTTCCAGTCTAACCGGATACAGCTGAATACCAGTATTTTACATGGAGCGACTGACTATCTGACCTCCACAACCCAGTTAGTTCTGGGTAATACGATACCCCTTGGTTAGACTGGTTGTCAGACTTTTTGGGCCACTGACTACCTGTAAAGACTGCCAAAGATCTACAAATGAGAGCCGGGACTAACAGCTTAACGTGCTTTCCGAGGCACGGAGGAAATTTGGTATGCAAGGGTGGTCACCCATCCACAGACCAACCTAGGCAAGCACGACTTAACCTAAAAACCCAAGCGGCTGTTATTATTTAGCCACGAGCTCCTCTCAATCTGTACTGAGCCTATGTGGTAGACTATAGTCCCAGCAATGGGCACATTACAGGCTGATTCATCATCTTGTTGGGGTCGGCTTCCAGTCTAACCGGATGCAGCTGAATACCAGGAAGACTTACGGACTTACTCTACGTAATTCCAATGCTTTTACTATGCTAACAAACAGTCTCAGGATGATCATATTTCACTCATTTAAACGAGACTAACAAAGGAATTTTTCCTCGTACATCCGAAACCCATTACGGCCTCGTTGGCGAGTAAAACACAATGTTTACGTTTAATAACATCTCCGTTTACACTCCGCAAGCTGATTACTGTTTCATTTTGTATGGTAGCACCGAGATTGACTGAGCGAAACCCGAGATACTGCATAGTCTTATCATACAGTAAATGATTGCTATCATAAATGATATAGTTCTACAGCTACACCAATCAAGGTCTACGAAATTGCTACGCCGTAGCTGTAGCCTCTACGCTTGCTACGGTTTCGTAGTACATGATGACAGGCAAGTTTATCAGGCGAAGCGTTTGGTGATCCAGGTTATTACTGAGTTTTTCCTGTCTTATAGCTCTTCTTGTTTTTTCTTGTCTCTTCTTGTCTCCTCGTGTCTCTTCTTGTCTCTTCTTGTCTCTTTTTGTCTCTTCTTGTCTCTTCTTGTCTCTTCTTGTCTTTTGTTTTTCTTTTGTGTTCCTATCTCGTTGGTATGGTGATCGCATGCGCTACTGCTGAGCTTGAGGTCCTAGTTCCGATTCTCAGGTCGGGCAAAGTGTTTTTGCGCTGTTCCATTATGAATTTCTTAGTAGTAGACATGGAGTTTGGATTTTTGACCGGTTGATTGCAAACTGCTCGCCCCCTATTACACGGGAGTTCAATATAACTGACGAAAAATTTGTGTAACATAAGGTTCATCTCTGCCTGACCTTTCGATGATTACTGGCATGATATTATGTATGTAGGTTGTAGGTTGCATGTTTTGTATAGGTATCATATCAACCTCTCAATAACAAGAAAAAATAACCGTTTATCATATAACACCACGCCTATAATCCCTGAAGAATTAGGCAAAGGTGTATCTAATAGCATACACCCACATTTCGCCAGTTATGTTTAAGCCCCATGTAATAGGGGGCGAGCCTATTGCCATCAACCGGGCGCAAATCCTCCGTGGCAGCTACTGAGAAATTCCTGACGGAAAAACCCTATAACACTTAGCCCGACTCAGGAATTAAACCCAGGACTTTATGCTTAGCAGTCGTACTTGCAACCACCAGACCAACGAGGCAGTCCGTAAATAACCGTATAACACTATAACATAACCCCGAAGACAGACACACAACAACCACAAATCCACTTCTCACAACTCAAAAAAGCCTCAACTCAATCTAAAATTGAACGCCGCCGCTCCCGTACCGGGGTATAGTCCAGTTAATCAGGCTGCCCCAGAGAGGCTGAGCTACAAGATAACTGCATTACTTTCATGGGGATCCGCTCATTGATTCCACGAATTATGTCGCTCTCTGCTAAAGTAGCGATAGCAGAAAAAACGTCGCGAAAGACGTAAAAATATTTTTTATTTGTGACGATTTTTTTTTTTGTTTTTAGGTTTTTGAATTTGGATATGAATGACATGATCACGCGTGTTATCCCAGGAGGGTAAGGCTAAGGAGTGCCTGTAGTACACCTACACTCCACCAATTATGGTCAAGTCTGGAAACATGATTTTAGAAAAAAATATAAAATAAACTGATAACTGTCTAAAACAGGAAATGAAATGTAATCATGATAATTTCAACAAATATCGGTAAAGCCGGTAAAGGGTGTAAAACACCTCTTAACGAAGACGAATGACACTTATTCTCCTCGTCATTGCTATCATTTTATTGTTCTACACCATACCTGAGAACCTTCTAGGTACAGAGATATTGGGGGTCAAACTTCCAACTTATTGACAAGTTTTGAATGTAAGATTTTTACTTTAAGTACCTCCACGACCCACGTACTATTCAATCCATCCATCAGCATAATGTTTTGAGTGCGTAACATTGAGTTCTACCACAAAACATGGTTTTTTAACCCAAAAAAAAAGTCGTTTCCCAGCAATAATTTTTGCGTAAAGTTACTTAGTTTGATGTAAAAAATGCTTGGTTGACGGCTTCGAGCTTCGTGATGAGGTCTTTTACACCCTGTATTTCAAATATCAAATATAAATTGTTAGAGCTTTTGAATAAAAATAATCAGTCAATAAATTATTTGCCCACAACAACATCTAAAGAATTGTTCGATTATCATCGATAAAACTACGATAATTATCGCTAACTATCGACACGCAAACGATATTCAGTTATTAGTTGGAAATTAGATCAGTGCGTGTCCTACCGCAAGAAAATAGCGATAAACGAATGGAGCTAACAACAAAAGAAAATGGCCGACTTCCAAAAAACACTCAAAAGTGCATACTTGTTGATGTGAAATATCTATTGGCGCGGGTTAACCAAAAAAAACGAATGAAAAATTCGTGGCGAGCGTGGCGATCGAACCCGGCCCGAACATTACCATGAACCTGTTGAAGCAACATAAGATCTACATATTTGCCACGATTTACAACAAACCAGCTGGTCTCGGGGCACAGAGCGCTGGGTTACCATCTCGTGACTTCGAGTTCGATTCTAGCATAAGGATTTTCTTTTTGTGAATCGAGTCATTTAGTTTTTATTTTATTTTATGTTTGTTTTTTATATTTACTTTTTTAAGCATATACTTCTACAAAATAACTTCGATGTTTCACATCTGCTAGGCGTCCCGCGACGGCTCACTTCACTTTTTAGCTACGAATGCTAGGGATACCATGTTTCAGTAAATCATTCTGACCCCCCCCACCACTTATAAGCTGTTCCCTACAAAAGTGCTATATCTACAAAATTATAAGATATGGAGCATTCTGTATAAAATAATACATTTATTTCTATGACTTCAATAAACGTTACATCAATGTGGTCTGAACCGTACAGGCAACCTGTATGACAGGGGTTGAATGTAATATGTATATTTTTTAGTTACATAGGACCATCTTTAGTACGTTTTTGATCGAGGTAATCGTTTATAGCTGTCGCTTCCTCGTTCGCTGTGAGACTAAAGCCTTATTTAGTACTTACTTAGTTTTCAACCTCGTTCGAATTTCACGTATAGTTTGGACCTAATTTTAGTTATGTACAAAGTTTTCTTCACACAATGAGGGACAGATATATTCTGATAGAACTAGTTAGGCCGAAAACTGAGCCTAGGTCGAACATACTTTGGACAATGATAATGGTCAAAGTTTCTTATTTACCGATGTTGGACTATCTGCGACCAACACACATGCTTAGTGATGTAATAAAATCGGTAGCTTGGTTTTTGGACAAAGCGTTCGTAAAAAAAACCGGCCAAGTGCGAGTCGGACTCGCACACGAAGGGTTCCGTACCATTATCTATACATTAGACAAAACGGCAAAAAAATCACGTTTGTTGTATGGGAGCCCCCCCTAAATATTAATTTTATTCTGTTTTTAGTATTTGTTGTTATAGCGGCAACAGAAATACATCATCTGTGAAAATTTCAACTGTCTAGCTGTCACGGTTCATGAGATACAGCTTGGTGACAGACAGACGGACAGACGGACAGACGGACAGACGGACAGACGTACAGACGGACAGACAGCTAAGTCTTAGTAATAGGGTTCCGTTTTTACCCTTTGGGTACGGAACCCTAAAAAGCAGAGGTACTTTATGAAAAAATATTTTTTAAAGGATTCATTTGATCATTAAATATGAAAAAAGAGTCAGTTTCAAATCCTTAATCCTGAATAATCTCTAATTCTAGTTTGTATTCCATTTCGATTGGTGTTAATATTAATTAAAAGATAAGAGATAATTGATTGATTTACACGACAATGTTTTTTTAGTCATCCGTAATGTTTGGGCAGTTTTTTTACGTGAGCGTTTTTAGGGTTCCGTACCCAAAGGGTAAAAACGGAACCCTATTACTAAGACTTCGCTGTCTGTCTGTCTGTCTGTCCGTCTGTCCGTCTGTCCGTCTGTCCGTCTGTCCGTCTGTCTGTCACCAGGCTGTATCTCATGAACCGTGACAGCTAGACAGTTGAAATTTTCACAGATGATGTATTTCTGTTGCCGCTATAACAACAAATACTAAAAACAGAATTAAATCAATATTTAAGGGGGGCTCCCATACAACAAACGTGATTTTTTTGCAGTTTTGTCTATTTTTTTTAAATAATGGTACGGAACCCTTCGTGCGCGAGTCCGACTCGCACTTGGCCGGTTTTTTCTGTCTTACGCATATCTTACGATTTCCACGGTTGCCCCCACCACAGAGAAACCACGCAATAAATAAAACATTATTTAAATTTAGATAAAATAGATACGCAGATAAGTAATGTAGTAGCTTAATTTTAAAGTAGAAAGGGGCTTGCTAACCACAGACAAGTTTCTTTAATGAATGAAAGATGTGTTAGAACAACAAATAGACTAAAATCACCAAGCAGGTTCTAAAGCTTACTTTTAATTATGTTACAAACAGCATTCACTACTCGATAGAAAAAAAAACTAAAACTTAAAATAAAACCGTTAGAAACCGCTTACTTTCCGTATCCGATTAATTAAAAATTCTAGTAGATAAAAGAAAAAAAGAAATCAGCAGATTGTTTTGCTAACCTTACCACTTAGAGAAAAAGATCCCTGTTTTTATTCAACGTAGAAAAAAGCTCGCCTTTGCGTTGCATTAGTACGATTGTCTTTAATAAAGTATTTTTTTGCTAACCTGCCTCGGTGAGGGATTTTATTTTTATTTATTGCATACTAGGTTTGGTTCGCGACCTTATCGCATTCTTTAGGTTACAATTGCCTTATATTGAGTCCTTTTTTATTTTTATGCCGTGTGGTATCCGGCAGAGTAGAATAGAACCAACCCATTACACTCACGGGCGTCGTATAAGGCGACTAATGTCTGAGGCAGAACACCTTGCGCCTCCGTAGACCAGAGAATGGGCAGCAGCGTTTTCTGTTAGTCTTTCATCACTGCGATCTCCAATGTCCAGCAGTGGACGTTATGGGCTGTTGTTGTTGTTGTTGAGTCCTTTTTTTGGGGGGTTTTGAGGTTGAGAGGCGGTAGGTTATTAAAATAGCCCGATAGTATGATACTCTAATGGTTTCTACCAGTCGTAGAAACCATTGGGTATTACCAAGTAACTGGATTGTGGACGTGAGGTCAGCAGTAGATTTTTTTTTTCGTTTTAAAGGTTTGCGTTTGGCGCAACCCGACTGTTGTAAAGCGATGACGCAGCCTAGGGTGGAACACGCTTGTCTATAGTTAGTGGCAGTTAAGATGAGAATAGCGGTCATTGACCCACCTACATTTATTAAACTTCTTAACTTTGAAAACTAAAAATAAGCCTGTTCAAGTCTGGAATCGTCATCTATCGTGTTCTTCAAATTTTTTTGTAATGAAAAACTATACATGGTTTATTTGTTTTGGTTCGTACGAAGAGATATTAGGGAAAGGGCAATGACCGCTATTCTCATCTTAACTGGCACCAACTATAGAAGAAACCCTCGAACTTTGAAGAGGTCTAGATTGTAATGATCGGGAAACAGAGAAGTCGGCAGTGAAAGAAAGAAAAAGAAAGAAAAAAGAAAAAATATTTAATTTTTTTTTTTTATATGACAGTATATGGTGATTTATGTATTCGTTATTCAAATCCTGATCTCCAATCGATGTTATTTCTACTTCAACGAATATCAACTTTACGTAACTGTTAATTATGTTGATTAAAGAATCAGGAGGAGCCCGTGGCTAAATAATAACAGCCACTCGGGTCGATCTTTATGTTAAGCCGTGCTTGCCTAGGTTGGTCTATGGATGGGTGACCACCTATTACATACCGGGTTTCCTCCGCGCCTCGGAAAGCACGTTAAGCCGTTGATCCCGGCTGTCATTCGCAGATCTTTGATAGTCATTGCAGGTAGTCAGTGACCCAAAAAGTCTGACAACCAGGCTTGCCAAGGGGTATCGTATTACCCAGTACTAACTGGGTTGTGGAGGTCAGATAGGCAGTCGCTCCATGTAAAATACAGGTATTCAGCTGCATCCCGTTAGATTGGAAGCCGACTCCAACATAGTTGGGAAAAGGCTAGGCAGATGATGATGTTGATTACAGAATCACCGGTACTATCCTTCTTTATCATGTGGTGTCACCGTCGGACTTCCAAGTTAAACGTCTCGAGTTCGATTCCAAGACATGTACCTCTGATTTTTCGAATTTATGTGTTTATTGTGTAACTAGCGGACGTCACGCGGTTTCACCCGCGTAGTTCCCGTTCCCGTGGGAGTACGGGGATAAAATATAGCCTATATCACTCAGGGTGAATGTAGCTTTCTAATGGTGAAGGAATTTTTCAAATCGGTTCATTACTTCCGGAGATTACCCCCTACATACAAACTTACAAACAAATGTTACCTCTTTATAATATTAATAATAGTATAGAATAGATTATCAATTGCTTCGGTGAAGGAAAACATCGTGAGGAAACCAGCATACCTGAGAGATATTTCTCGACGGCATGTAAACCAGATTTGGAAGCCCATGGGTGGGATAATAACTCTGATACTGGGTTAATCACTAACCACCCAATAAAGAAGACCGATAGTATTGAAATAGTTCTAAAAACATTTAATATTGCAGCGTATACTGAATTTTATGTGTATAAATTAAAGTTATTATTCTAAAAGCATCTACATGTTTGTTTAGGAACTTAAAATAGTGTAGTATGCCATTAGGAAGCCCATATTTAGCAATTAGGTACCTATTCTATACGAACCGATAAAAATACGCTAGGTATCACCGCTAAAACCAAAGTCAGCATAAAATTCAATTCAATAACTATAAAAGAGAGTATGCTTACAACTCTTTATAAATTGCTATCGTTAATAATGCCTAATGTTGCGTTAAAATTGTTCTGCTTACCTCGCTTCGGTTAGTGATTTTGACTATAGAAGTTTTAAGGGGCTCATGGCTCAATAATAGCCTAACCCAATCAATAAGTGAGGTTAAGCAGCGATTGTTGTAGTCAGATGGGTGACCGTTCTTTGCCTCCATGCTTTGAACAACTCACTCTATTGCAATCTACTGCTGGACAAGCCTCTCCCAATTTCCGTCACAACACTTGGTCTACTGACTTTGGCATCCAGTCTTCATCATTTTGAAATTCGTCGGTCCGACTACCTTGGGGGAGTCTAGCGCTCTTCTCAGGAACTGGTCTGCTTCACCAGGCATTGATAAAAAACCTGTCCTTTTCTTCATCGATTGCGCTTCTTATTAGGCTAGGCGTTTAGCGGCGGCGCTTTAGCTTAAGCCGTGCTTGCCTAAGTTGGTCTGTATAGATGGGTGACCACCCATTACATACCGAGTTTCCTCCGTGCCTCGGAAAGCACGTTAAGCAGTTGGTCCCGGCTGTCATTTGTAGATCTTTGATAGTCGTTCAGCCGTGTGGTATCCGGCAGAGTAGAATAGAACCAACCCATTACACTCACGGGTGTCGTATAAGGCGACTAATGTCTGAGGTAGAACACCTAGCGCCTCCGTAGACCTGAGAATGGGCAGCAGCGTTTTCTGTTAGTCTTTCATCACTGCGATCTCCAATCCGCTGGCCAAGCGTGGAGATTACGGCAAATTCCTCCCATCATGGGAGAGGCTTATGTCCAGCAGTGGACGTTAGAGGCTGTTGTTGTTGTTGTTGAAAGTCGTTGCAGGTAGTCAGTGACCCAAAAAGTCTGACAACCAGTCTTGCCAAGGGGTATCGTATTATCCAGTACTAACTGGATTGTGGAGGTCAGATAGGCAGTCGCTCCATGTATATTACAGGTATTCAGCTGCATGCGGTTAGACTGGAAGCCGACCCCAACATAGTTGGGAAAAGGCTAGGCAGATGATGATGACCTTTCACACAATCAATCCATCGTTTCCTCAGTCTTCCTACCTGGGTTTGGTATACACTTAGGTATATCACGTATGTTTTATACGTCATGTAGGCAGTCTGCCACAAAATCACTCACTTTACGAATAACAGTTAGAAACACTCTAAGACGTTCTAATGGTAGTCTGCGTCGTTACTCTGCAGAGCACGGGCCAGCTCCAACTCTATTCTGAAGACTATAGCAGGGAGATACGACTCGCCTATATTTGGGGCTATTGTTCGTAGATGCATTACGAACAATAAGCTTGTGTCAAAATAAATAATAAGCTGTAACTAACATAGTTTATAAGTTATTTTTACTAACCTCCTATGGATGTTGCTTGTCCGAAATAAAAGTTATTTTATTTTATTTTATTTTTATTTTAATGAAAACAGTGAGGTAGAGTCACAGTGATAGCGAATAGATAGAAAGATTTAATAAAGGTATGTACTTTATTTTTACACTAGAATTCTAAACTGTTGGTGCCGGCTGTCATTTGAAGATCTTTGACAGTCGTTACAGGTAGTCAGTGGCTGGAAAGTCTGACAACCTGTCTTACCAAGCCAAGGGGTATCGTATTACCCAGATGAATCCGATTAGACTGGAAGCCGACCCCAATATAGTTGAGAAAAAGCTAGGCAGATGATGGTGACTTTATTTTACACCAAAATTGAAATACAGATCTTTTACAATATTGCTAATTCTATTAACATAATCGCGGATAGTTTATGCATAAAATTCTATTAAATTACTAGCTGTGGCCTTACTGCGGTTTCACTCGCATCTTTGTGGTTATTATCCGTAATTTCTGACAAGTGGTTGAGATAAACATAAAAATGAAAAGAAAATTTCTGAAAGCATTTTGAATGCCACAGCATAAACGCACGTGCGTGCCACGCCAAGCTACAATTTCACCTACCATTTTGTCACATATTTGTGTCGTTTGACGTACGAGGCACGCGCTTGCTTGTCACGTATATGTGACAGTGGCGTTCAAAAGGTTATCACTAAAGTCATAATGCTATTTTATTACATATTTCCTCACATTAATAAAATTACCTAAGGAAGACCCCTCTTTCCATCTCTACTCCTCGTAAATCTTTGAAGCAGTCAGGCAAACAAGCCAAAGAATCTTAAAACACAAGCTTTTTATACCACATAGCGTTTCATTGCACTTAGTAAAACTTAAACAATACATTCTTACCCCAGTAGGCTTTATAAGCAACATTTATAGGGTCAAGTAGGGGGTAAAAAGAGGGGAAATTAGGGGTGCAAAGAGGGAAAACTTGTACGTACAATAAACAGTTTTCATCGTGATAATTTGAAGTATAAATTATAGCTTAGGGAAATAATAAAAGTTAGTGTAATTTTCTGCTCCCACATTTTCCTGTTTAAAAGTTGATATTTTTATTTTCGCGTCGTTTCTTTCTGCGTTGTCAACAATATTGTTCCTACAATGGTTGGGGACACACGGGTGATAGCAAGTTTTGACAAGAAAGTTTCACCTTTTTTGACGCTGTTCGCTTTTTAGGAGCAATGCGAGTGAAAAATTATACACTTTTCCTCTTGTAAATCATGTTAAATGGGCCAAGTTTTGTGTTTGTTTTGATAGGGATACATGTTTTCTTTTAAGTGATAAACGTGCATAGTTAGTATTGTTTGCAATGCTCGTTATGTGCTTTTGTGATCAAAATAAACTGTAGATCTTGGTATAGCTCTTTAGATCACTATTTGTGTTGTCATTTATAGAATGTATGTTATAGAAGCTGGGCATCTTGAATAAGGTGAGGCGATACTTCACATCTGGACAGCTTTTAAGTTTGTACAAAGCACAAGTCCATTCCTGTATGGAGTATTGCAGTCACTTGTGGGATGGCACAGTGACAGTAAAATACCAGCTTGCTGCACTTGACTCGGTGGAACGCAGAGCTAAAAGGCTTATAGGCGACGAGATGTTGGCAGTTTCGCTTCACAGCCTAGCTCATCGGCGTAATGTTGCCCGCCTGTCGGTCTTCTACAGACTGTACTTCGGTGAGTGTGCGCAGGAGCTCCACGACCTGATCCCACCATTACTCTTTTACCACCGGACTAGCAGACGTACTGCGGCATACCATCCGCACTTGGTTGACATCCCGACGTGTCGTACTAAGCGCTTCTCCTCTACTTTTATTATGCGCACAGCCAAAGAGTCGAACTCTCTGCCTGCGTCTGTTCAAAGCAAGAGTGAACAGGCATTTCTGGGCACGCTCGTTCCATCATAGATCTCATCCATTGCTTTCCATCAGGCGTGATCGAGGTCAAGAGCAGGCCCATATTGTAATAAAAAATAAATGTAAATAGATTATACTTTGTTCTCTTCCCGTCATTGCGGTATTTTTTTGTTCCTGGGAATCTTCTAGTCATCACGGTCCGTGATAATTTATTCACGGATATATTGGAGGTCTAAGTTCCAACTTTTATACAAGTTTTTTTTATGCTAGTTTTTAAGGTCATACTATTCATTGTATCCATCAGCACAATATTTTGAGTGCGATACATTGAGTCTTAAAACCCGTAAAACGCGATTTTTCACCCGAAAAAGAAGTTTTTGGTCTTGTCCTAATCAACATTTTTAAGTCTTTTTGTTTGGATTGAATGAAGGTGTGTTATTAAAATTGCCTATCATAATTAAAAGAGATGAAATCTGCTGGGCTATCACTCACTTGCAAGAAGCTTCACATTAAATCTTCTTTAGTTAATGCCACTTTATCGCTAATGAAATCATTAAAATAATGATTTCATTAGTTTGTTGCATGAAACTACTTTAGGCTAAAAACTTGATCCTTTAACTAATGAGAGCATTAAACATTGTTGCCAACAATAAATGGAAAAAATGAATGGATTGAACGAGTGGTTGCGTTTTGTTTCGAAAAGTATTCACAATTTGTGTATTAATTGGCCGATGCAAAACGCGTTTGACACGTAATACGGTTTATTTGACGACTAACATTTTTCTTTCAAATTCATTGGATGTGAAAGTCGCTTGTTATTATTTAGGTTTTATTTGTTTGTGAGTGAAAATGTCTGAAAACCAAAACAAAAAACGTGAAGGAGGTGCAAACTTCACTCCAGAAGAAAAAACACTATTGGCTGATCTCATAAAACATTACTTAATGGAAAAATATCCTTTTCTGCAGCGGAACATTTCAGCTAATGAGCCCCCAATGCTCATGCAAAGCTCGTTCCGTTCAGGCATATTGATATAGGTGGAGCTTAATGCAGCCAGCTTGCGAGACACCTTTTGTAAGTTTCGGCAAACTGTAGAGCTGTTTATGTTCGTCAGATCAGCTAGTACCATCTGGAAGGACCCCGTTGCGAAGAACCGCAAACAGATTAGAAGCTGGGTAAGACCACAAATGGCCTTACTCCTCAGGGTCTGTGGCTCCAGATTGAGGCGGTCTCGAAGCTGCAGCGCTGCCTTTTTTGAATTTCAGTAGCACAACCAGAGCTCTTCTCTATCATGTTTTTCGAATAAATTTATTTTGTCTAGGATCTGGCGGCGGCGAGGAACATCTTCTGGATCAGACAGCGACGATAGGCTGGTCAACGACATATTCAGCAGCGAAAATAAAAGTAAACACTACGTAAAATCAGTTTAATGGCCCGTCGTCGACCCATTAGAAATTATAACCTCTAAAATGTAATTTAATGAGCTCTGATGCGCTAAAGTCGCTTCGTGCAATACAAAATACCGTTAATGGGTGGTTTGACACTTCATTAGATAAGTTTGGCATTTCCATAATTAAAATTTAAAGGACCTTTAAAATGCATCTTATTTTCTTTCCTGCAATGCTTTAATGAAACATTAGGGTTTAAAGTGGCATTAAAAAGATAAAAATCTTTCTTGCAAGTGAGTGTATGTGTGATATTATTTTAGGGGTCGTTAGGTTAATCTTACTTAATTCAGCCTGTAACATACTTTTCTTTTAGCATATTTTTTCATTAGTTATATAATAATCATGATCATCATCATCAGCCTATTAATGTTCCCACTGCTGGGACACAGGCCTCCTCTCTATGAGAGGGAATGGGCTATAATCCACCACGCGAGCCCAGTGCGGGTTGGTAGATGTCACATGTCTTCGAATTTTTGGTTCTAGGACATGCCGGTTTCCTCACGATGTTTTCCTTCACTGTTTTGAGAGCAGCGGTGATTAAATAAATTACACAAAGTAATGCGCCTGCCTGGATTCGAACCCACGACTTACTTTTCGTAAGTCGGGGCCGCCACCACTGGGCCACCGCTGCTCATATAATAATATAATAATAATCAACTAAAAAGCTCAAACTTGAATTAAGTTTGAATTCTTCATTTTTTTGCATTCTTTCTTATTTCGTTTTCTTAAACTTAATTCTAATAATAATACCACCTTACAAACATTGAAACCCCACCCCAAAAACTCTTACCGAAATGTAATCACAAAATCAAAGTTGGGAAACAGACCGTTCTGTTAGAAGCATTGAGTTTATATTGCATTGCACTTGAACAGTTAGCGGCTAACTACTCTTCCGTTCCAAAACGACCTTTGTCTTCGGGTCGTATAATGGAATCGTTATGGACCTTCGTAATTTCCTATTTAGAAGAAAAAATGGTAAAAGCTTGAAGAGAAGGTGGTTTTGAATTAAGGTTGCATGAAACTGTCTTGAAAAGGAGATTGTTAAAGAATTGAGTGATAATCTTCTTCTTAGTGTCATCTGCCTTTTCACAACTATGTTGGGGTCGGCTTCCAATCTAACCTCATGCAGCTGAATACCAGTACTTTACATGAGCGACAGCTTATCTGACCTTCACAACGCAGTTGGTACTGGGTAATACGATACCCATTAGTACCATTTTATATTTTGTTTTACCATTTTATATTTTTTTATTAAATTTCAATAAAAAATTTCAATATGCTTGTGTCCTGAAAAAATCTAACTAGTCCGTCAGTTAGATTATCAAAAATATTCGTCACATTATTATTTTTTTTGTTACGTAAACCAAAATTGACGAAGATACGATGCTTTTAATAATTCTCAATACGTCACGCCGTGCTATACTTTTTAGTGAGTTGTGACGAGCCCCCACTCTCGAGTTTTGATGCGTTTTATCTTTGTCAATTCCGCACGATCCACCTGTGTGGGACCAGTTTACTAAACACCCAATATTCATTGATTTACAAAAACAAAAAATACGTATCCATTGTTTTCCAATACTCTAACTGACGGACTAAATAGATTTGCAATTTATTGATGGTGGAAACTAGCCTATTTCAATTAGTAAGACTGGTTGTCAGACTTTCGGTCCACTGACTACCAGTATCAGTAAAGACTGCAGTCAAAGATCTACAAATGACAGCCGAGACCAACAACTTAACGCTTAAACTTTTTGAGGCACGGAGGAAACTCTGTATGTAATGGGTCGAACCAACCTAGGTAAGCACAGCTTAACCTAAAGATCAACATGAGCAGCTGTTATTATACATATATTTATCCATGAGCTCCTCTCCTCTAAAAACATTATATGACGTCATAAAGCGATCAACCTGCGGTAGTGAAGTTAGCCGGCAAGATCGCCAGCGTGGCTACCCAGGGTGTGCTGTATATTCATGTAACAATTATCAAGCAGTAATTACGAACACTTGACTACACAACTGTCCTCGAAGCTGTCATTACTAACTTCGTGGCAACAGTTACCGGACATTTGGTGGGAACTGTCCTGGGACTGGCAATATTAAAAGGACGCATTTGGAAGGAAATTCTGGTATTTTGAAAGGGATGTAGGCTTGTGAGACACATATTAATTAGCTTAGTATGACTAGCTTTTGCTTGGGGCTTCGCCTGTGTGGAGGTCCAACTGGGATGAAAGTTTTCCTATATCCTAACCCAGGTATTATCTACCTGTGTAGCAAATATTAATGTGCAGTCAGAACGCCTGATAACTTCTAAAAACTTCGTTGATTACTACTAAATGTTTGCAAACAGTTTCGTATTTTTACCCACGACGGAACGGAGACGGTATATGCGTTTGGGGAGAGAGGATGTTTGTTTGTTTGTGCAAATACATGTTTGATGTTGCCATTTTTCTCCAAAACTACTAGTCCGATTTTGATGCAGTTTTCAGTTATGGGTTCGGGTTTTCTTGGTGCATGTTTTTAGATAGGTGTTACGGTGACATATCACCAGGGTGCGCTGCAGCAAACATTGTTTGTGCAAATCCATGTTGCCATTTTTCTCCAAGGAGTTTTCAATGAAGGGTTTGGGTATGATTGGTGCATGTTCTTAGATAGGTGTTATGGTAACAACTCACCAGTTGTGTTCTCACGAGGGAACTCCTTACGTCTCGCGCGTCTACAAATTTTATAGATAAACATGATTTCTATCATGACCTGATCCTACAGCCACTAGTATTGTCTTCTTACGAGGGAACTCCCAACGTAGATGGGAAAAAGCTAGGCAGATGATGATTAATTGTGATTATAACTAGTTCGTCTGTCATCTGGCCCTATCCTACCATGAGAAGGGACCTATTGGGTCGTGCGTTTAGCCAATTGATCGTCTAACATGTAGTAGACGTGTCAATCCCAATTTCATTTGGCCTGGCATGGCAACTTTCCGAATGACATGAATTCAGGTATAGAACATCTCAGAATCTGGACTCTCTTAACTTGCACCGTGTACCCATTCTTATTTTGTAACATTCCTTTCAGAGAAATTTAATCTGAGCCCATTGTGTGTGTACAATAGCCATCAGAGATATTGGTCCAAATGTACGTATTTTATATGAAAAGTAGACGTTTGCGCGATTGGACACAATTCACTGAGGACGGTGATATTGTAGTACTAGTATGGTAATTATTGACTAAAACAATGGTAACGAAGAAGTAGGGTTTAAATTTATTTTATTTATTTTTATTTGGGATGTCACTGAATACCAATAATGGTAATACGGTTCACTAAAGTTTCACCAAAACTCCATTGACAAATATTTATTTTACAACCAACGCAACGTTTCGTATACTATTTATTTCGCAAACAACTTATTCTGCAATTGTTTCATTTTAAAAACATTTATTTGGCAAACACTTCTGTTATCAAATGCATCAGATGATATTTAATAATTTATACATTTTTCAATTCCTAATTCGATACATTTGGATGAATCACGTTTCTACAAAATAATTTACAGGCTAGTATTTTTTTTATTACTCTTTTTTAAGAAAAAGTTTAGGAAATGTATAGGTTTTTCACAACATGCAAACAAGCATGCAACTCCATGCATGCAGCAAGCAAGCAGCAAGTATGCAGTAAGCATGCAGCAAGCAAGCAGCAAGCATGCAGCAAACAAGCAGCAAGCATGCAGCAAGCAAGCAGCAAGTATATGCAAGCATGCAACATGCAGCAGGCATGGTTTCTGTCACAGCTCCGGCGCTGCGGGGTTCCGGCGGTCCCACGCGAGCTTATCGTCGCAAAGGGTTTTAACGCTCACCAGGCGGGCGTTGAAGTCACCTGCTCCTCAGCTCGCGGCCTGCCCCGCCCCTCCGCGCCTTCGCGGATTTAAATAACACTCTAGGGGTAGGGCCATAAAAGACTGCGTGGAGTCGGTTTTGCAGCGATTCATTTCTTTCACTAAATTTGGGCTTTTAAAAAACAAAATTCATTTGCTCTTTTTTTTATAAATGTCACAATTAATATGTGTAATGTTTTCATTCCAAATGATTTTTATAAGATAAAATGAAAAAATAATGAATTGTTTGTCAAATAATACGTTATTAAATAAAAGTTTGTCGGATAATTATTTTGCTAAGTGATTTATTTGGTAAACTTGTTCTTGTATAATGATGAAACAACAAATAATGTTTTTTCCAATCGTTGCTTGTCAAGTAAAAGTTTTTGAAATAATTTTTGGTGAACTGACTGGTCACCCCGTAATACGATACCCATAAAAAAACAATTAAAAAATGTGAATCAAAAATCGTTTCCAAACAGACGAATATTCGAAATAGCTCGGTAGACAATAATTTATTATCTTCCCAATAAACGTTTCCTTAAGGAGTTCCAAACCTATCGGTTCCGGTTCACTTGCATCCAACGAATTTACGCAATCTTCACCGAGTTATTAAACCTTGTAAGAGAGGGGAAGTTTGTCTATGGATTTATCGATTAACGTTTCTTTTTTCTCGTTTATTTTTTATTTTTAAAGAAGTATTAAAGTTTTTGTAACTTGAAATCACGATCGTGGTAAAAAAACGCTTATATTTCTTATTAACTCCCTCTATTTAAATCAGCTTAAATCTGTGGACTTACTAGGTCAGATGCACGGCTTCCACTAGTCTTGAAGTCCTCCACTCCATAAACTCGTCTAAAGAATAATGGCGGATTTGGGGCGCCATTTTCTTGAGTTCTAATTTTGAATTATATGCCAAACTCAAAGAATTTATTTGAAAATTAGAACTCAACAATATGGTGCCCCAAATCTGCCATTATTCTTTGTCTAATAATTTTAAACTTAAGGACTTACGCGGGAACAAAAAACATACTACATACATACTTACATACTGCTCAAACACATAACCCTCCTTTTGGGCTTTGCCGTAGTCATTACACACATAGACATTACATATATCGTCTTAATGCTAGAGATATGTTCCCACGATTCACTTCATCCTACTAACTTTAACCAACGAATCCTGCAACAACCGCAGTTGCCAAAACAGATCGCCCACTTCATATTAAGCGATACCATATTTTGTCTGTTACAACAGCAATACCAAGTGTGTCACGTGCGCTTAGGACGTGTCCACAGCAATAAGGTTCCTTCTAATATCTGTGGACGTGCCCAAGACGGTATTATATTTGTGGCCTGTCACCTAAGGGAAAAGTAGACAAATATCACTGTTGGACAATGATCTTTAGCCGCCATTTTGTTTTTCAATACAGTTTTACAAAAAAATCTTGCACAACAATACTGTTAAATAAATGAATCAATGCTGACAAGTGACAGAAATGTTTTTCAATACATAGCCGCGACGTCAAGCCCATGATGTGCGTGCCGCTATCCAAAGTGCGCAGCCGGCGTACCATTCTTATTCTAAGGGGCCGCGGAGTCCGACAAAAAAGAAGACAAAAAAAAACTACAAAATTACAGAAAATAATTAAATTAATATAGTCCCAAAAATACTCACAGCCATCTAGGGAATGCAAATCCGCTCTGTTTTAAAATCCGGATTTTTAAGAACGGATTTTTGTTCCAATCCGGATTATCCGGATTTTACGGATTTTTCATGAAAATAAATAAAAAAAACCGGCCAAGTGCGAGTCGGACTCGCGCACGAAGGGTTCCGTACCATTATTATCAAAAAAGGGCAAAAAAAACACGTTTGTTGTATGGGAGCCCCCCTTAAATATTAATTTTATTCTGTTTTTAGTATTTGTTGTTATAGCGGCAACAGAAATACATCATCTGTGAAAATTTCAGCTGTCTAGCTGTCACGGTTCATGAGATACAGCCTGGTGACAGACAGACGGACAGACGGACAGACAGACAGACGGACAGACGGACAGACAGCGAAGTCTTAGTAATAGGGTTCCGTTTTTACCCTTTGGGTACGGAACCCTAAAAAGTAATATTAATAAACTAATGGGTACATTAGTTTATTAATATGACTTTTATTACAGTTGTGTAAATGGGTTAAAATAAAAACAAAAAAATCAAATCGAATTTTTATTATTTGGAATTATACAAATTAAATGCCATATTTTTGGTGTTACAGCCATAATATTCTAATTCCTTTTATTCATTTCTATACATATGTTTTACTTTTTTGAACATTCCTAATCAAAATTATATGAAAAACGTTTAATAATATAAATAAATAGTAGCCCACTGGTATCGGGAACAGGGTCCAAGCTACCGGCGCGGCGCAGCGGTCAGAGCTCCAGAGAGAGGAACCTCCGCACAATACGAGCCGTGTCCAGGAGTACCGCTTTCTGAATCAAGCCCTTGATCCAGCTGCCTAACGAGAGCCTCCTCAGGTATTGGTCGAGGCTCTTGGCAAGGATCTGCTGATACGACTATCGGCACAATGATCGCTGAATCCACATCCCACGTGTCGGAACCTCATGTGGGACCGGTATGTCAACAATCATTTCGCGCCGCTCTGATCGCTCCACCACCACTATATCAGGCATATTGGCAACAATAGCCCTGTCAGTGATGATGGATTGATCCAAGTACAATGTGAGACTGCCATTTTCGAGAACTGGTCGGGCACATACCTATAATACGGCACTTCCGATTCCACAAGGCTGTATTTTAGAGAAAGTTGCTGATGGATAATCCTGGCTACAAGGTTGTGTCTATGGAAAGGCATGCCCGACATGTGTCAACCGTGCCGTCCTTCACAATAACTCTTCGTCATCTTAACTTCATCCATAATTGCACAGACAAAACTTTCTGTTTCTCCGAATAGGTCCCCGGAACGTAGATAGGCTACAGACGCTGATAGGTTTACATCGGACCCATGCAGAGCCCGGAAAGAGCGTCCGTAAAGCTCCTTACTCTGCCATACTTTCATGCACTACAAATTTGAGCCAGTTCTTTTTAGCCAAAGAGAGCGGGGTGAGGCCCTTGTCCATCGCGACCACATCTTGATCCATTCCCATGTCGATTTCTAGGAAATATTCCCTGAGACTGCATATCTCGCCAATGGGGAGAGTCCTAGCGTTTAAAAAGCCTCGACCCCACTTCCGCGGAATATACAGTCTTATAACCAAAGAACGTAGTCATAAGTCATTTATTCATTTGTGATGCATTCGATATGCCGTCAACAATTTACGGGCCTCTAATGTTATAGCCCTAATATTCTTATAATAATCAGTCGGTAATCAGTCTGTAACTCGCTTGCAGAGTAACGTTAGTCAAATAAATAATAGGTACAAATTAAAAGAAACTCTGGAGATCAAAAATAAAGACAAATAGACTTATTCCCCAGAGGCAACACGAATATTCGCGCAATAATTTAGCTCCCAAATTACAATTTCTTATAATTCATAAAATCCGGATTCGATTTTCAAATCCGGATTTGGAGGTCGAGTAAAAATGTACGGAAATCCGGATTTTTCGGATTATGGATAATCCGGATTGCATTCCCTACAGCCACCTGATGTTCATTTTCAGCTGCTCACCACAACTATCGTTACAAGATCTCTTTTAACCTCTACTCTCTTCTTCCGCAGGTGTCAGACGACATCGGGTACGTGGTATACTCAGCGCTGGGCAGCTTCTACATACCGTCCTGCATCATGGTGTTCGTCTACATCAGGATATACTACGCGGCCAAGGCGAGAGCGCGGAGAGGGATCCGGAAGAATCCCAGGCCTAGAGCTGTGAGTACATTAATCTTAGTCTATTGATGGATGGACAGGGAGAGGAAGAACAAAGAAAAGATGAATGGATTGTGTGAAAAAAAACAGAAATTAATGTAAATGTGACAATTGACAGATCAGAATTGGAAAATAAAACGTGTTGCGCCGACCCCAAGTAACATGGGTCATGGGTAGGAAGATTTTGAGAGCCGGAGAATTTAGGAGAACTATAACAGAAGTGTATTATTAATAAGTGTATTTTTTCAGAATGTGGCTTTTCTTTACGTTTTGATTTGATTTTAGGGGCATTCCACGTGAAACGGACAGGTAAAAAAAGTTGATGTGTCCGATTTTAGTAATATTCGATTGAGTTATACCTTTATATGACCTCAACCCAGATATATATAATATTTTTGCGGTTGGTAAAATTTATAGTTAACGAGTTAAAGGTCATTGAACTTTTGACTAACCAGCAAGTATGCGCTACTTCAAGCTCGAGTACCAAGTGTTAAAAAGTTATAATCAAATAAACAAAGTAGTGGAATGTATACTTGACTTAACGAGCTACCTGACTGTATTTTTGTTTTTCTTTTTTAATATATTTTTTTATTGTTTTATTTTATTTTTCAAACTTGATTTTTTCAAGATATGACCAGTTTTATATTTTTCATTTTTTTTTCTCAAAATAAGTACTATCATCATTCTCCTCCTCTTATCCCAATTCATTTGTGGTCGGTGCAACATGTCTTCTTCTTCCATACTTCTCTATTTTTCGTCATCTCATCAGACACTTCTTTTCTTACCATATCATTCTTAACACTGTCAATCCATCGTTTCTTTGGTCTTCCTCTACTCTTATACCCATCCACATTCATACTCAAAACTTTCCTCACGACATTTTCCTCACCCCTCCGCATCACATGCCCATACCACGACAACCGATTACCACACAACTTTTCAGTCACCGGCGCCACTTTCAGACTTCCTCTTATATACTCATTTCTAACTTTATCCATTCGCGTAACACCACACATCCCCCTTAGCATCCTCATCTCCGTGACATGCAAATGCCTTTCATTCATCCCTTTTGTGGCCCAACATTCAGATCCATACAAAACAGCAGGTCTAACCATTGTTTTATAAATCTTCCCCTGAAGTTTCAGGCAAATACGGGAGTCGCAGATTGTTCCCGTAACCTGCCGCCATTTCATACATCCCGTGTCAATTCTGTGCTTTATACTACGATCTATTTCGCCATCGCTTTGCACGAGTGAACCGAGATACCGAAAGTCGGAGCAGACAGGAAGAGGCGCGCCATCTAACGCTATGGCTCGTCTCAAAATAAGTACTAGTGTAAAGGTAATCCATGCTAAGTTTCATAATGGGCCAAGAAGCCGTTTAGGAGCTAGACCAGTCACAATGCCGGCGCACGGCGCAAGGCGACCCGCCCGCTAGCGACAACTTATAATTCGATAAAGTGATATTCGCTGCTGCCTCTGATTACTGTGATCAAAATATGAGTACGTTACAGAAAATAAGTAGACTTAATTTTGTTCGTACTGTCGTACTTGCATCTGTATAAACTGCAGAGAGTAAATAATGAATACGGTAAAAGGGTCTGGACATATGCCCTTCCAAGCAAACTAAATAAGTTGCCTAAGGAATAAGCCAAAAAAAATTGGAAAACAAAAAGTCTCGACGGATTAAAAAAATCCTGAAATCCTACTTCACCATTGAAATGTATAAAACGGGGGAGATACGTGTGGGCCCACTACCAGACTGACCTGTGAGCCAGTAACTTAACTGATCGATAGCGCACATAATCTTGCATTAGAAAGATGAGTGTTATTGTTATGTATTAAATTTAGGAATGCATGTGGAAATAAATAGTTTTAAATTAAAAAAAAAAATTTAGAAAGTTTAGCTCCTAAACAGCTTCTCGGCCCATTAGGAAACAGCATGGATTATCTTTACACTAATACTTATTTTGAGAAAAAAATATATTAAAAGAATAAAACTGTTCATACCTTGAAAAAATTAAGTTTGAAAAATAAAATAACATAATTTTAAAAGTATAAAAAAGTATGTATTTACAAACAAAAAAGTATCTATGTAGTATATCAACTATCTGGTGTCCACGACACAAGCCTCGTTGCTTAATGTGGCACTAGATGGCGCTGTGTGTAATGTCCAGCGATATTTATTATTATTTTTATTATTTATTAATAATTAAAAAAGAATATTATATATCTGGGTCGAGGACTTATATAGGTTCAACTCAATCGAATATTACTAAAATCGGACACATCAAATTTTTTGTCTGTCCGCTTCACGTGGAATGCCCCTTTATCCATATTCTTGTAAATCTTCGTCATGTTGTTCCATATTACTGTTTGCTATTAGGATCTGAGTTTGATACACTGCAAAAAGTTGACCCACCAAAAGGCAAAGTGCCTTTGTACCAATGATGTTATATATAATACTGATGCTTTGTACCTTCTTTCTCTACGATTTTATCTTCATTTATTAAAATAATAATGTCTACCTTCTGTTTATAGAACGACCAGCAGACAAGCTTCAGTAACCCGGCGAAGGGCACGCGACCGATGCCCTCCACTCACCCCATGCCCGCGGGACACCTTAGTAATAATAACGGGTAAATATACACCTTTAATTCTTACGGCGCTGCCTTACCGGGGGCATTCGCCTGAAATGTAACAGTTAAGATTCATCTGTTTCTGTACTATGCTCCCGGTGAGAGAACGCCTTTAAATTACACGTGCATCTATCACTGCGGAGAGACAAATTAAAGAAGAGAAGACCATGCCATGCAATACTAATGCTTAGGAAGAACAGGGAGTAAATTTCTTCAATCATCATTTCAGCCGAAAGACGTCCACTGCTGGACATAGGCCTCCCCCAAGTGTCGCCACATTGACAGGTCCCGTGTGACTCGCATCCAGCGGATTCCCGCAACCTTCACAAAGTCATCGGTCCACCTAGTGGTAGGCCTTCCAACGCAACGTCTTCCGGTTCGCGATCGCCACTCCAGAACTTTTCGGCCCCATCGGCATCCGTTCTCCGAGCAATATGCCCTGCCCACTGCCACTTAAGTTTGGCAATTCTACGGGCTACGAAACTCTTAGCATAGCGCTCTCCATTGCCCTTTGGGTGACTTTAAGCCTTCTGATGAGGCTCATTGTGAGCGACCACGTTTCGGTCCCGTATGTAATCATTGGCAACACACACTGGTCATAGACTTTCGTCTTGAGACACTGCGGTAAGTTGGACGAGAAGATACCGCGCAACTTCCCGAACGCTACCCAGCCGAGTTGGATTCGACGATTGACCTCTTTCTCGAAGTTAGACCTACCTAACTGGACCGTTTGTCCCAGGTACACATTTTCACTCAATTTCTTCAATACTCCATAGAAAAGAGATCCTCCCTTTTCTACGGATCTCCCTCCGACCAGACGGCTGTTGTGTCTGGTGGGCTACTGCGCGACAGTTGTTGTAGGCTTTTCCTATACATTCTTGAGTCGCTGCTTGATGTTTGCCGCTAGAATATATTCAGCTGACCGCAGTGAAAGTCTAGTGGTGTGACCGTCGGACTGCCAAGTCATAGGTCTCGAGTTCGAACGCAAAACACACACTTCTGATTTTTCGGATTCATGTGCGTATTGTATAACCAATGTGGAAGGTTGGTCAAAGGTGGTCGTAGATAGCGCGTCCATAGCTTAAACCCAGTCTGACCAATGAGGTCAAACTATTTTGAAATATAAAATGACATTCATTCATTCATTTCAACCAATGACGATGTTTGGTACAAGCGCTAGCGCCATTAGAGCCACAGTTGCCATCCTCATTGCTTCGGTGAACGAAAACATCGTGAGAAAACCAAACTAGTATGCCTGAGAGATATTTCTCGACAGCATGTTAAGCCAAGTCAGAGACCTTTAAAGCGCCATAAAAACTTTGACACCAGCCACACAATAAACCGTGACAAGTAGGTACAGCTCAAACACCCAGAAAAAAAATCGGAGCAGTCTTTGGGGACTGCCGATAGAAGTGAAAACAAAAAGTACACAGGCCCCTCCTCAGTCGTAGCACTGGTTATGCCCCGCGCATGCCTATGTGGTGCTACGCCGTAGCAGACGCTACGAACGGCTACGAAGCATGACCGCACGTTACGTTACGTGACGGTGAGTTCAATGTTTTTCATTCACCCAAAAAGTGCTCAACGCGTCTAAAGAAGTTTTCACTTCAAAATATCTTTTATTCAACTCTTTTAATCTCACCTGAAACAAAAATGATGTCAGAACAAAAAGTGAAACACCCGCTCATAAGTGTGTTATCAACAAGTGGGCCAGATCCACCGGTTGAACATGTTCACAACGATTTCATTTTCATGTCTTTATGTTTCAATGTTCTACTGGATGTAGACTACTGATTTGGATGTTCTGAACTTGTTGCTTGGAGTTAGATGTTGTACATACTTGTTCATTTAAGTCTGGCTATATTTAGTACGACTGTTTTACTTTAATGTTAAAAGAAAGGACTGCCTCTTTGGTCTAGTGGCAAGCACGACTGCTGAGCATTAGGTCCTAGGTTCGAATTCCGGGTCGGAAAAAGTGATATTGGGTTTTTCCATTAGGAATTTCTCAGTAGCAGCCATAAACATAACTGGCCACATGTGAGTGTACTATCGTGGTCTTTTCCGCCTGACCAGATTAATTTTTTTTTCGCTAAATCATGCCGAGGAGCCGAGCTCCTCCTCGTCCTCAGTCGTACATTCTTGACAGAATGGTCGTGGTTGAAGATGATGCACTTCTCTCTTTGGATGATATAGCCCTTGCCATGCGCCTCCACTTGTTGCGGTCTTCAGCGTCTCGGGAGCTTTGGACTATGGACGTTTGTGTTGCAGCTTTTATAAGGTCTGTCCAACGCGTAGGGGATCGACCGCGTGACTTCTTGCCTTCTACTTGCCCCTGGACAACAAGTCGTTCCATGGAGCGTTCATTTCGCACAATGTGGCCGAAGTATTTGAGGATTCGCATCTGTACAGTCGATGATAACCGGAGCCGAGCTACGCCCCCTTAAAGTTTGGGCCTATTAGGAAAGCGTCAACTTTGGCGCGCAAAATAACAATAACTCTTGTTTGGCGTGTGTCGTCAGTGCGCTCGGCCGATTCGGTATCTTTTAATTCATTATTTCTATACAAAGTCAACGGGGCGGGGGCAAGAGAGCGTTTCTATGTTGCGAGTGCAAGCAAAAATTAGCTTAGTGGTGATCAGGCGGGAGTGTCCTCGATAGTACATCTGCTATTAGATTCACCTCCGCCTATCACTTCGGGGATTTTATGTGTGATGTTATATGTTATGTTATCAAAAAGGGTCTTTATTTTTATATTCGTGTGTATTCTGCTGCTGCCCTGGTTAGTTGGTGTAGTGATCGCAAGCGTTATATCCGAGCATTAGGTCCTGGGTTCGATCTGCAGTTCTCCCAAAGTGTTATCGGGTCTTTCCCTATAGTGATTTCTCAGTGGACTACTACTGAAAGTATTTTGGATTTATATCGCCATAGCATCGCCTAATATAACACAACACACTATAAGATAATATAATTTTCACTTCTCATGCTCTGAAAGAGCCTGTTTGTGCAGGATATAGGCTGCACAAAATCGAATTTAGTGCACAAGGGCATTAACGTATCTACTCATAAATGTATCTATATTAAGGCAAAGAAAATGAGCCATAGAGCCAAACGCAATGAGAAGTTCATAGATAGAATTTGTTATTTTATAATATTTACTTTAATTTATTTGCCTTATGTGTTTTTTAAGACATAAAAGATATAAAAATTTAAATTCAAGTACCTACGGTAGGTTATTTAATTAATTTAAGAAAATTATTATAAAAAAATAACCTTAGTACTTAACCTTAAAAAAAAACTAAGTAAAAAAAAACCTTACCGGCGGGAAACAGCTCTTGTTTTTCCGTGCGTTAATTAATTTCTTCAATTTCTACTACTGTTTTATTTCCTCGCAATCGAAGTGAGAAGCAGAGTTTAAAACTCGTCCACAAAACCATTTTTATCCTCGACATTACTATCAGCTCTCGCCTTCAGCTCGGGCTGCTAAAAGTCTCGGATAAAAATGGTTCGTTTTGTGCACTTGTTGTAAAATCTACTATTTTTGGTCACTGTTCATCCGACAAAAGCAATTTACCGAGCACTTGTTATTACAGTAGAGTCGAGTATATTTTATTCTAAACAATTTGTGCTTTTTAATATTCGTTCTCGTTATACATGGTTACTTTTCAATGATCAGCCAAAATTTAAAAATAAGATCAAAATGTCCTAAAAATTTCCTAAATCATAAACCTAGTGGGAATCAATGCACTTGTGTGCGTGCATGCACCGCCAAATGTATGTGTGTGCTAACTGCACCTATCTAGGTTGTTGAACTGAATTGAGCTGTTGCAATATCAACACGTTCGCTTTCAGTGGTGGTGAAGTGCATCCATCAGGATAGGTGGCGGATAGAAACCACTGCTCAAACCAAAGTTGCTTTTATTAATGCCAAACTATAACATACAATTCTTAAACTTAAATTACTTAGTTACTAGAATATTAATGCTTTGCTTGCGAAACGCGACATGTTACTGCACCGACGATTGTCTTAATGAGGATCAGCAAAGGCATGTCCTTACTGTGGGCAGGAATGAAATTTCAAGTAAAAATAAAAATATTTTTTATATGAAAATTTGGCCTGAAAATTTGGCCTGTCATTGAAAACTAACCCTGTATAATTATTAAAAATGCTCAAGTTTAAAAAACCTTATTTTAAATAACTAAAACAATTTTATGTCTGCAACTAAAGCAAAAGTAAAATGGAAATTTTTCCAAATGAATTAAATGAAAGAAACTACGCTCTTTTACTTTTTGACGGACACGAAGAAATTATAAAAGGGATCCCTTTTAGATACGGAATCCAGAAACCGGTCTCGAGATCCGGGTTGCTACGGATTTTTAGGATTCCGCAGCGGATAGGAAAATCGTTGGAATCTTTCCTCGTTAGCAAAATTTCTTCGAGATTCTTTCTTGAATATCATTTGCTGCTTTAAGTGGAAACGTAAATAGGTTTGTTACTCTAGAAGTAAAAAGGAGGAGCTCGTGGCTAAATAGTAACAGCCACTCGCGTCGATCTTTAGGATAAGCCGTGCTTGCCTAGGTTGGTCTGTGGATGGATGACCACCCTTACATACCGAGTTTCTTTCGTACCTCGGAAAGCAAGTTAATCTGTGGGTCCCGGCTGTCATTTGTCGATCTTTGACAGTCGTTACAGGTATTCAGTGGCCCAAAAAGTCTGACAACCAGTCATACCAAGGGGTGTCGTATTACCCAGTACTAACTGGGTTGTGGAGGTCACTTAGGCAGTCGCTCCAGGTAAAATACAGGTATTCAGCTGCATCCGGTTAGACTGGAAGCCGACCCCAACATAGTTGGGAAAAGGCTAGGCAGATGATGATGACTCTAGAAGTAAAAATAACCTAGTTTTTATAGGTTTTTTTGTTTTTACTATGGACACTTTTAACGTGCACATCTTGCAAAAATCTCTATCTAGAAATCCCCACTAGTTAAATAATTTCAGCCTAGTGAGGATTTTTGGATAAATAAACAACAATCCCCACCAGATGTTGTTGTTTCTAAATTGTTTAGCAAAAAATGCGATGTTGCGCTCGGCAGCGATAATATGAAGACAGATGAAGTTCAACCCTACTCTATGGCCAAACTGAAGAACTAAATCCAGCGCAAGGTGACTGTCCACATCCAGCTAATTTGTATGGACGTTTTCAAACTGGTATCATGTCTCGTGGCTTTCAAATGTTTTTTTTTTTTTTTTTTTTTAAATAATCCCTCTAGTTACAATGGACAGAATCCTTTAAAGCAAATAGTTTGCTTATTTTCTACCCCAGGTTTAGATTTAGTATAGACGCGGTCAATCACGTCTGCACCTCACGCGGGATTCGCTTCATATCCTTTTGTGTTAAGTTTTGATGAAAATGTATTAACATAAACAATTATCCCTTTCCAGCGAGAGCCAAATATCAACAATAGAGACGCCGCAAGTGCAGATCCCGACAGTGACCTGCGAGCTAGCGTCCGACATATCCACAAGCGAAGCGGGTGACACGCTTCCACCGCCGCCCGACGAACGGAAGGACACCCTGAAGGTAGCCTACCAGGTAATACTGCCTCAATCATTGTATAATAGACATCCAAAGACGCTGATGCATGACCTCCTTCCAACGTAATTTTGAATAACTTATAAAAAACTTTTTTGCAAAAAATAAAACCGACTTCAAAAAACAAAAAAGTGAAAAATAACTTTAGCTTCAGAAGTCAGTGACTTGTTTGTTTGATTCAGTTTTTTTTGCCACCGACTTCTAAGGCTAAAGTAATTTTTTACATTTATGTTTTTTGAAGTCGGAAGTTCGGAAGCACCAGCTTTCAAATAAAAAAAGAATATTTAAAATCGGTTCACCCAGTTCAAAGTTCTGAGGTAACAAACACAAAAAAAATACAGTCGAATTCTAAGAAAGAAACTAAGAACCTCCTCTTTTTGGAAGTCGGTTGAAAAACCCAACACACACACACACACACCAAGAACCCATTTTGTTTGAGCGAGCCCTATCGCCGAGTTAGTTTTAATTTTATTTTTTTAACAGTGTGACATTTGTTTTAAATAGAACTGTACTGTACTGAACTATATAACATCAAATAAATTGTTTTTTTTTCTTTTTCTTTGCCACGTGGCCCTCCCGATCTATAATTTGAGAGGTCTACGTGACAAATGGCATCATACATCTCATGAAGATAGACCTAACTGATACGGTAGACACTATAAGCAGGAAATGCACAAGTTTTGTTGAATCCGCTGATCGCATCGGCCGCCCGATACGACCCATCACGAATCAGTTCAGTCCGCCGTCCAAGGAATACTCTTATCACCCCCGACGATGCTATCACCCTCTTACAGGAAAGTAGTAAAGACACCAGTACCGTTCGTAGACCATACAAATACAAACCGGCAACATTCCGACCTCGCCGCCGAGGTCCGGCGCGACGTCCCCGTTCAAACCCCCCCCCCCCCCGACCCTTGCTTGAGCCAGCCCGCGATGCTGAGCCAGTAGTATTAAATCAGCCCCTAATTAATTTAACTCAGAACCAGCCCGTCCCCTTGCTGCCCCCCCAGCGACGCCCTAAGCCGAGGTTCGTACCCCACAGGGGGTGCCCTTAGGCGTGGTCGTTTAGTTTATAGTTATGCCCCTGGCCTTACACTCAAGGCATCCACAGGACTAGCCCAGTTAAGCAGTAGCCAGTCTCCTAGACTGAACTGCGAGAAGCCATAAAGAAAAAAAAAATTTTTTTGATTGTTCCAATTTGTTTCGGATCGGGGCAGCATATCTTCTAGTTCGATACTGCTCTATTACTTGTCAACTTAGCAGTCAGTTAGTCATTCGCCACAGACCATCCATTGTTTCTTTGGTCTTCCTCTACTCTTGCAGCCCCTCACGACCTTTTCATCATTCCTCTGCATCACATGTACATACTGCCCGACACGATAACCGATTACCACATAACTTTTCAGTCACCGGCGCTACTTTCAAACTTCCTCTTAGTAAAGGAACCTCTTGACGAAGCCGAAAGGCACTTGTTTTCCTCGTCATTGCGATATTGTTTTTGTTCTACACCATACCTGGGAACCTTCTAGTTACGGAGATATGTTAGGGGTCAAAGTTTCAAATTTTGTTTTTTTTTTTTTTTAAATACTTGTTTTTAATGTAAGATTTTTATAAACACCTCCACGACCCCCGTACTATTCATTCCATCCATCAGCACAATGTTTTGAGTGCATTACATTAAGTTGTACCACAAAACATGATTTTTTACCCCAAAGAAAAAGTCGTTTCCCAGCAATTATTTTTGAGTAAAGTTACTTAGTTTGATGTACAGAATGCTTGGTTGATGGCTTCGTGATGAGGTCTTTTACACCCTGTATGTACTTTTTCCTTATTTTATCCATTCGTGTTACACCCCACATCCACTTTGATTGTAATATATTTGGCAATATATCTAATAAATAGGTTTATAATGACTATCGATCTTCAAAGACTCATCAATAAGCAACATTGCGACTTCACCCAGGTAAAGTTAACTCCATTCTATCACTTAGAACCTAATCTAGGTGCGAGCTGTGGCTTCAAGTTAGCTGCGTCTAACTTAACTACAAGTAACACTGTTAGTTCTGAGGTCGATCCAAGTTCGGTTGACTTTCGGTCAATTTGCACACTGTGATCAGTTGCAGTTGGGTGTTGATGTTGTGGGAATTAAGTGAACAATATATTGTATAAAGGGATCATTATTAGGAAATCGCAGACTTGTATTTAAATACCAGTGGTAATCTTTTAAGGATTACCTTTCCAAAAAGTTACCTATTTTCTTGTTTATTTAAAAAAAACACTACGAATGCCTTCTGTGTCGTGGGTGCATTTATAAACATTTAAACTCATTTTTTATTTATAGTAGCCATACAAATATTTGTTCCGTGCGGGCATCGAATCCGCGACACACAGCGCACTAGCCAGTCGCTCAGCCAATGCGCCAACCATGCCGTCATCTGTTGGCATCGCCATATAATAATTATAACTACGAACAAAATACAGTAAATATTTAAAACCCCGAAAATATTTTAAATTTTAATATTAATCAGCATCTTAGAGTTTTTAAAATACGTGCGTGCATCAATAATAATCGCAGTCTTTATCAATCTACACCCTGTATGTAGTAGAAAAGAGGCACAAAGACGCGTGAATTTCAGAGGTTTTTTTTTCGGAAAAGTAAACTCTCTTCTGCTCATTGGCCTATTAATTTTCCGTTGGCACCCATTTTTGAGAAGCAAGTTAAAATAACAACACTTTCTTTCCCCAGGTTGTAACATCAGCACAAGTACAAAAAAATCCACTAGCATCCTGCCCACTGAGAAGTTCGACACTCTCAGTAAACGGAGAGCTTGCACTACAGCAGACCAGGGGCAGAGCACCCAGCGTCGCGATAGATGCCGACATGGTCTCAGAATTAGAACCATCGTCATCTGACTCTGGGGTCGTCAGCCGCTGCGGCGGCGTCAAACCCTTAAAACTACGCATATTCAAAAAGACAGACAGAAGACAAGAAAAGTCTCAACCAAGTAAATCAGAGTTAGAACCCGCGCTCCCAAAGCCTCACAAACCAAGAGACCCAGAGAGAGAAAAGAAAAGGTTAGCGAGAAAGAAAGAGAAACGAGCTACTTTAATTCTAGGGTTAATTATGGGCAGTTTCATCGCTTGCTGGCTGCCTTTCTTCTTCTTGTACATATTGAAGGCGGCTTGCAGGAACTGTGTGATACCGTCAAGCGCGTTCGCGATAGCCTTCTGGCTTGGCTACATGAACTCCGTTCTGAATCCTGTGATCTACACGATCTTCAACAAGGATTTTAGAAGAGCGTTCAGAAGGATACTGTTTAAGTGATGTTTAGCCTACGTGTGCTGTTACCGATGCGTCGCCAACAGAATCCTGATGGCTCAGCGGAGGGCAGCACCGAATCTTTACAATGTACGTTAAAAGGACTCTCAATAGTTTTAATAATGATTGGAACGGTTCAGTGATATCCCGGGTTTGGACTTCGACTGATATTTTTGACAGCACTCAGTAAAATTAAGTTTGAATTCGTCTCTTAATCAACTAATTATCAATATAATTATTCGTAATTATTCGATTATAATTAGTTGGTTAAAAACGGTTAAACTAATTAAATCACACGTTTTATATTTTAGTGTTAATAATATCAGTCAAGGAACGACGATTCAGAAAAGTCTATAGAACAGTGAACAGTGGTGAAACAAAAATTACGCTTACTTTTATCATAAAATAGAAGATATTTATCTTATCATAATGTCTTAGGTCGCTTGTTCATATTTTTAAGCTTTTTATATAGAAACTATGGTCATTTCATGTATAACTATTACAATTTAAGTACCCATATTCTAAAAGTTTTAAACTCTAAAGTGGTTGCAAGTAATGTTACTAGAAAAATTATCAACAATAGTTTTAAAGAAATAATTATTTTTGAATGTTCATTACTGAGTAGTGCCAACATTAAGAAAAAACTGTAATAGATTAAGAAAATAATTAGAAAAATCATGAAGTGACTGTACATTTATGTTGCAATATAAAAAAGGAATTGTAAATTATAAAATACATATTACGTAATTCATTTCGTAGGATTTTTTAATATTCGTAGCAAAAATCATAGATTAATATATAAAATATGAAGAAACTGCAAAAACACTAATGGATTTGAAAAATTATACATACTTATTATATAATTATTCCTTTAATAGTACAATAAAGGAATTACATAGCTTTAATGTCATCAGATTTTTTAAAACTTTAATTAGCAATAGCTTAGTACCTATATCCACTGTGGCGTAACAAATAATATTGTTTAAAGGTAGATTGATCAAATGAAAATAAACAGATGAAATAAAATCTCATCAAAAAAAACTGTATGGATTTGATTTGTATAAATTGACAAAAAAAATCAGAATACAAGCATGATTTAAAAACTGCAAAATACAAAATTGTGTATTTTTTTGTACTCTTCGCTGTCACTTACGTACCTGAAATATTTTTTTCGTTCAATATGTTAAATCACTCTACCAACCAAAGAGTTACATAGGCAAGGGTCATACCCTTAGTACATCCACATTTTTCCAGTTGTAATTAATTAATAATAGGCAATAAGATAATATGCACAAATAGTACCTACTTATCCTTACTTTTCTATTTTCAGAAATCTACCAAATGATAAGTATTTTTAACAAACATGGTTCGAGATAACATTGCTTATACCACAAAAAAAAAAACAATATAATTATAAAAGTACTTAATAAAATAAGTACAACGGAATATTTAGCATGTTACACCACAATGGGTAATGGTTTTATAAACTTGCTAGAAAAATCACTAAAATAGCCTTTAATTGATATTTCAATACATTTGTTACATAATATATTTCTTTCACAATCCCTTGAAGACTTACCCATACGCTTATATACGTACAAAATAGTGAAGTATTTGTAGTTTTCATGTAAAATTATTTGCTATATTGAGTATCCTAAGATTCACCATTCTAAATAAAACCACAAATAAAATGTTTGAATTTTATGAGAAATCTTCCATAAATATTATTGATGCAATTAACTAGATATTTTTTTTTTTAAATACATATTTTTTTATAAATAACAAAAGTAAAAATGTTACAAAATAATAGACATCATGATTTTCTTACAAAGTAAAAACAATAAGATATAGGTAACCATTTTTTTTACTATGTTTACGTTTACCATGGAATTTATGAACGATTTCTCATAAAATATATAAATACGTATAAATCTAAATATATATATCTTTATAAAACTATTAAATCACAACAACTATTAAATGTAAAAACCAAAATAAGGCAATCATTGTAAAGATACGGTGTATAAAATTATACTGATTATATTGTGAAAGTAATTTAATTATTTAATTAAAACAAACATATGTTTGTTTTGTACTTTGTACTATATAGATTACCTAGATATAAAAAATAATACGTACCAGAAAATATTTATGTTGCAATAATATTATTTTAATAAATAAGTAAACAGTTAAAGAAACATGACGCAAATTTTTATTAAGGTCAAAATTTCATCAATAAAATTAAACATGAACAGCCTATTTCAATCTTTTTCAAGAACTGTCAATATCATCACTGTCATGGAATGTGTGAAAAACAGTTTTGTTTCTTTTCAATAAAGCAGTAGCTGCATAAGAAAAGAGAGACAACTACAGTTTGTCAAGTGATTATTTTGGCAACACTTTCGTGTGACGTCATAAACTCACACATGCGTGACCACTTCGCCATGTTTTGCTGTCAAACAGTTAAGAGCTATCTAAACGATTTTATGTTGTTTTATTGACGATGATGAATGAAAATGGCGGCCATTTTGTGCGCAAGATTTTTGTAGGCAGTCACGCTAATTCTGTACATGCATGCCCAGTCCATAAGCTTTTAAGTTAGTATAGCATATTTACAAAATCACTGTCAGTGTCGACTGACAGCTCTTGCAAAGGTTAAGATTTACTGATCTGGTTCAGATTCATGGGTAAAATTCGCCCTAAGTAGTTAATAGATACAGAAGTTTATAATTCTTTCACAATGTGAACAGTCTTGTGTAGGTTAAATATATTTTAAAATAAAATTAAAAAATGACTGTGCCTCTGTGCCTATCGACAAGCACTACACAACAATAAATTGCACTTTTATTGAAAAATAATGTATATACTACCCTTAGTTTAATTTTCATTTTGTCTAAGGATTTTCAACCAAGGTTTTGGTGGAATTTGATAATCATAATTTTAAATGTTTTTTAAACAGCGCTGGTCGCTTTTAAAAATTATTATTTTTTAATTTTTCGTGTAAATATTGTACTTTTATGTAGTCTAAGTTGTATGTTAGATAAAATTAAATATAATATACCAAAAAGAACACCAAATACTTCCTGTAAATTTTTCTAATCTTATGAATAGTAAAACGTTTTATCCAGTAAAATTTTAACCTTGTATAAATATTGTTTCCAACTAGTATGTAAGGGTTGTTTATATTTTTAGTAAAATTCCTTATATATTATTATGTTTGTAATCCTTAAACCCAAATCCTTAAGGTTTGAATTTTTTTTTTCAGAAATAGCTAACCTACTTGTAATTTTTCACAAGTTTTCTATTCAATTTTGTTTTAAAATTTTATCAACTATACCTACGACTGATGATAGTTTTTAATAAAAAATAAATCTTTTTCCAAACTAATTACAATTATTGTAAATAATATATTTCCTCAATAATTATTGCAAAAAATCTTGTAAAATAATTATTAATGAACAACAACGACAACTTAATTCTAAATCGGTGTAAACTAGATTCTTGGATTTTAGAGTTAATAATTAATATTAATAATACTTAATACTAAAACTAGTAGTATTAAAACTATTTTAAGTAAAAATAATAACTTTGCAACACCATTGCCCGAATAGTTATAAAATAGATTTTTAGATAAAATAATTATTAGATATTAATTATGTACTGAATTCAAAAGCAATAGAGAGTGTAGTTTTCTTTTCGTATATAATTTTTCACTATTTTAAATATTTCATATAGTCTTCCAAAGTGTGTGTGATTTCAAATAATAGTAGTTACAATTCCTTTCTTGTTTGTAAAAAAAATACCAAAAAATATTTTTTGTTATGGTATTTAAATTTTTGGTTTTGTATGAAGAATGTGATGATTTTGTGAATATTATTGTAAGATATTTTTGATGCGGAGTAACATTTTTTTATGAATCTAGAACCCCACAATCTAGCACAGAGCCCTTGCTGGTTGTGCAGGTTCTATTTTGAAAGTCGACTTTAGACTTTAAAAATTATTCACACAACACTTCATTCAAAGTGTTGTGCGAATGATAGAAAAACGCAATAATTTAAATTTAATGAATGAATTTAAGTGTGAAAAATATTGTTTAAGTGTGTAAAAGTTTTCAAAAAATACATACAGGTTTTTGTACAGTTCTAAAACTCTTGTAAAAAATACAATTTAACGCCATTATTTCTTATTTAGTGAAAATATTTAGAATGTTTTTAAAAATTAAATAACTTATAGGTGGCTATCCTGTGTATCTAGTAACTTGTTCAATAAAAAATGTTCTAAATTAATAAAAACTATTTATACTTATAGTATAATAATCTATATAGTATTTGTTAAATATTTTAATTTTTAATATATAAAAATTCGGAAACCGTTACGTTTATATAGTTCTTTATAAAAAATATAATTACCTATAATTATTAAAATCGTCTAAGACTATACGATTAACTATTAATTCTTATCGACTCAAAATGTAAATGAAAAAATATACGAAGTACCAATATACAAATTTTAATCTTTATTTATTTGTTTTATTACCTGCAATCCTACCTTAGACACTCTGTCTCTCTCTCTCTTATTAACCAACATACGACCAAGAACGACACAGGTTCTTCATGGTTTACCATGATGTAAATATGGTATTGCCAGTATTACCAAGGGATATCGTATTACCCAGTACCAGCTGGGTTGTGGAGGTCAGATAGACAATCGCCCCCTGGCCCCCAAGCCCGAACAATATTTTGAGTGTTACATTGAGTTCTACCTATCGCAACTAGTTGCCAACAAAGAATAAAAAATCCTCTATCACAACTGGTTGCGAAGCTCAGTTGCCATGGCGGCCGAAAGAGATTTTTCACCGCACAAAAGAAAGTAATTTCCCAGCAATAATTTTTGCGTAGAGTTACTTGAAAGTGAGAGTTAAAAATCCTTTTACAACTTGTATATTCTACCTCTGGACACTACACTATCCAGACAGTGGTTTTATTCTGAATACTTCAGTATAATAAATAACCGTAACTTAATAAATCGATCTTATACCATCATATTCCGAACTTCGTACATAACACAATCTAAGTTTCGTAATTATATCATAAGTACTTATACGTATAGGTAGGGAGTATGATACAATATAATACTAAAGTTTATTAGGTAATAAGACTTGTAATAAAAGAATATGTTTAGGCAGGTAAAATATTAAGGGACAGAAAAATTCTAGACTAGACTATAGCAAACTTGCTGAAAGTCTTAGTACCTATAAGTTAGTTCTTTATACACGATCTAGTTATTATGTCACGATAGTATGAGAACCAAGGTTACCGAGGTAGTCCGAAGAATAGCCAAACTTAAGTGGCAGTGGGCAGGGCACATTGCTCGCAGAACGGATGGCCGATGGGGCTGAAAAGTTCTGGAGTGGCGACCGCGAACCGGAAGACGTTCGTTAGACGGCCTCCCACTAAGTGGACCGATGACTTGGTGAAGGTTGCGGGGATCCGCTGGATGCGAGTCGCACGGGAACGGTCAATGTGGCGACACTTGGGGCAGGCCTATATTCAGCAGTGGACGTCTTTCGGCTGAAATGATGATGACGATAGTATGATTTCTGCCAAATTCTACTTTCGTTAAGGTAGTTTCCGGAGAGAAGACAATGTTGTCCATTCTGTTGTGCACAAACTACATTTAATTTAGGCTATTGCTATCTTTACTAAAAGGCAGTGCAAGAAAAGGACGACTATAGCTATGAACTAAATTAGAGATGTCAAACTAGTTTATGCCTTGCGCTTCACCGTGTTTTTAGTCAACATGTTTTTACGTGCACCCTTCATTTGTATAGAAATATTAGTTCACACTAAATTTGACAGCTCTAAATTACGTCCGTCTCTTTCTCGTTTTATTAGAGAGAAAAAGATAGTACTAGCCTAAATTAAGTTTAGTTTGTGCACAACAGAATCGACACCATTATCTTTTCCTTATAGCAGTACCTATTCAAATAATGCTAACGTAAATAAAATTCTAGGCTATTGATAAACCACCGTCTAGGACGTTAATGACAAATAAATAACAAACGAAAATGTGGCGATTTGGTTAGCACCCATACCCAATACATGGATAACAGCAATGCAGTCTGCTGGAAGAAAAATTAAGGTCTTTGTTTTACCTCTGACTGTGCGTGCTGGCATGAGGTCCTGGGTTCGAATCCCAGATCGGGTAAATTGTCATTGGGTTTTTCAATTCGGAATTTCTGAATTAGAAATTTTTTAGAGCAGCGGTGGCCTCGACTTACGAACAATAAGTCGTGGGTTCGAACCCAGACAGGCGCATTACTTTGTGTAATTTATTTCATCACCAATGCTCTCTAAACGGTGAAGGAAAACATCGAAAGGAAACCGGCATGTCCTAGAACCATAAATTCGAAGACCTGTGACGTCTACCAATCCGCACTGGGCCCGCGTGGTGGATTATAGCCTATTCCCTCTCATTGAGAGGAGGCCGTGTCCCAGCAGTGGGAACATTATAGGCTGATGATGATGATGAGCCACGGAGCCTGGATTTGTACCCGGTTGATGGCAATGGGGTCGATATGTCACGACACAGGGTATCCTAGTGTGGAGTCCAGGGAATTTGTAAAAATGTAGTGCTTAAGGATCATTGTTTTTTTTGTTACTAGCTTTTTAAAATTGTACCTTGTTATGCGAACTGAATAAAAACTTTATTAAGTACTTATTATGTTGTTGGACCATTAGGTACTTTCTCTACATAATACATACTCTCTACAATTATGTGAGAGTATGTATTAACATACTCTCTACATAACCCATTAGGGATTATAGATGATGAGATGATGATGATATAATGTGATGTTATAATATCTTGTAACTCTGAATCAGCCCTTAGAGCAACACAATATACAAAACCAAAGAGCAACGATATCAAACCACCTCCAACTAATTTATACATGGTGACCAAGTTAGTGAGAGTTGCCGACAGTCTCGATCGGCGCTGCCCCGCCGGGACGAGCCTCGAAATATAATACATACATTACATAATGTAGTTCCCGAAGAGTCTCACATATCGAAACAGACGAAGCCAACTTGATTGTTGAGTTAGGCACAGTTTCGGAAAGTCTGGATAGACATACGGGAGCTGTGTTTGAGTAGCAGTGAGATAGTTTTTCCTGTTTCAGGGAGGTTATGTTCAATATAAACATAAGTAGCTGATGCCCGCGGCTTCGCCCGCCCTCAAATTATTTACTAAAACCCTCATCTTGAATCACTCTATCTATTAAAAAAACCCGCATCAAAATCCGTTGCGTAGTTTTAAAATTAGATCTTTAAAACTACGAACGGATTTTGATGCGGGTCTTTTTTAAAGTTAGATCTTTAAAACTACGCAACGGATTTTGATGCGGGTTTTTTTAAAGTTAGATCTTTAAAACTACGCAACGGATTTTGATGCGGGTTTTTTTAAAGTTAGATCTTTAAAACTTCGCAACGGATTTTGATGCGGGTTTTTTTAAAGTTAGATCTTTAAAACTTCGCAACGGATTTTGATGCGGGTTTTTTTAAAGTTAGATCTTTAAAACTACGCAATGGATTTTGATGCGGATTTTTTAAAAGTTATATCTTTAAAACTACACAAGGGATTTTGATGCGGGTTTTTTAAAAGTTAGATCTTTAAAACTACGCAATGGATTTTGATGCGTATTTTTTAAAAGTTAGATCTTTAAAACTACGGAACGGATTTTGAAGGGGGATTTTTTTAATAGATATAGAGTGATTCAAGAGGAATATACATAGGGACAGACAGACGCGGCGTGGGCCTTCGTTTTATAATATGTTGTGATACATAATATTACGCCTGTAATCCCCAAGAGTTAGACAGAGGTGTCTAACTCTCACACACATGCACACTCACATGTCGCCAGTTGCCATCAGCCGGGCACAAATCCAAACTCCGTGGATGCTACTGAGAAATTCCTTATAGAAAAACCTAATAACACTTTACCCGACCCGGGAATCGAACCCAGGACCTCATGCTCAGTAGTCAGAATCAGAACTTTATTTGCTATGAAAGTAGTACATGTATAAGATGCGCTAGCGACACGGCATTCGAAAATAAAGGTCCAAAGTGAGATAATTGATAGTACTAAGAGATTCAATAACAGAGGCTATGAGAAAGCGCTCATAAGGCGACTACAGAATCTAAATTAGCAACTCTATTTGTGGTGGTTCAAACTTCGTTTGAAATACTGTTTGAATAAAGTTCTAATCAGCTTGCACTACAAATTGGTTGTTACGTCAGTCACTGCGGGTCGAATAGTGCGAAATGATCGGTTTTTGCGATTTACAAAAAATCTATTGATTGGACTAAAAAAATAAAACACTATCATGCTAATATGTTGCTTGTGGATTTATTTGCAAAAAAATCAGAATGATCTATAATTAGAATGATAGTACGGTTTTTACTCGTTAAAAGAAATTTTCAGAAAATAAGTTCGTGATTTTTTGTTATCGAGTAAAATTAGCTGTATTATGTTTTCAAAACACTATCATACTAGCATATGTCGGATATGGTCATGAGTACGGACGGGCGAACGTATCGAAAGCGCGCCAGTGGTGACATCACGCGACCTACTTACCAGTCTACCCCACCATGGCGGCTTCTACAGAGTCCTGATGTTAACAACACGCGGAGAGGCGGACATTCTATGTCTGATCGCAGCGGAGTTAAGAAGTCTTGAAACTGTACCCGAATCATTGTTCCCAGTGTTAATGTGTCAAAGTGTAATGTCAAGTAATTTGTTAGACTCAGTGTATCTGTTTGAAAAGAGTAACCATGGAGTTTCTTGCCGGTTCTTCTCCATGAAAACTACCACGCCGAACCGTGCAATGTGAAATAAAATAGTGTATCGCATCCAGTGTGTTTTCATAGCACGAAACCCGTCTTCTGCCCACATAAGCTCGAGCCTAGCGAAATAAATTCCTGACAACCCGACATCAGAATTGGGATAAAATCGTGCTAATGAAATCATGTCGCGGGGACAGTGTCGATAACAATCAGTGTCAACTGTGTAAAAACCGAAAAGTGCCGAAAAAGTTCGAAAAAACGGACAAGAAAGAAGGTAGACCGATTAGTGTGCTAATAAACACCCACCCGCAATAACTAGAGTTTATTCGTGATCATGGTGCTTGCAACAGCGCCAAAATAAAACAGACAGTAAACAAGTGATATTTACCATGTGAAAACGGGATACACAATGCCGGTTTTTAGTGTTAATGACAATCAGTGACGGTTACTTTTTGAAATGCAAAACAAAGACTATCGTTTACAAATTCCTAAAACCTAGCCAGTGAATAGCATGATAGTGTTGTGAACCAGTTTAAAGAATTGTTCAGTGCCAAATTCGTGGTACGTCATTAGCCTGAGTAGTGACAAACAAAATAAAACTATGCGTACTGACGCCGGGAACTGGATACTTGAGAAGTTTTCATCATAACCACCAATCAAGTGTCGCGCATGCGGTAAACAAGCGCAAACAAGCGGATTTTCAGACGAAGACAAGAAGTCAAGAAGCCGTTGCCTGTGCCGGCTGCTACAGGCGTTGGGCGGTGACCGCAGGCCAGCAGCAGCTCACTGATGTGCTTCAAGTGTGGCACGCCGGGCCACATCGTCAGTCACTGCGCAGCAGGCCAGCGCTGGTCCAGTGCTGCTGTACTGGTCCAGAAGCGAGTCGACCTTTGCATCATCGAGCCGGAACATGAAAGTTATTTGGTAAGTCATTTTCATTTTGTTATGACTCTGGAGCAGTGCTAATTCTGTTTCATCATTAAAAACTGAAAGCTTTGAATTATAAGGGTGCCTGCAGGGCATAGGGTAGGTTAAGAAAGATGCCAGTGGGTCACGTACCAGTCGATGTTGATAAGGATTTTAATGATAATGAGCAAGCTTAAGTGGTAGCAGCCTGTGTGGCACCTGTAGGGCGGGGAGCTTTAATGGTGTGCATACGTAGTGTAAACGTAGTGCATACGTAGTGTAAACGTAGTGTATACGTAGTGCGTACGTAGTCGATGCGTAGTGTAGATGTAGTGCATACGTAGTGCGTGCGTAGTGGATGCGTAGTGTATGAGATACATACGTAGTCCATGCGTAGCTTGCGTAGTGTGTGCGTTGCATACGTAGTCCGTGCGTAGCTTGCGTAGTGTGTGCGTTACATGCGTAGTGTGTGCGTTGCATACGTTGTGTACCACTGTTTTAGTACCCTTTCGGTTATAGTAGTGTGTTTGACCGTATCAGTAGTTATTACGTAGTCGTGGTCCGTGGGGCGCGATGCGTGTTTAACTCTGGCGGAGGTTGGGGTCTAGAAATACCGTAGTGTGTAGTCACTGGGTGATGCACATGGCAGATCCATTTGAGGGATGTGAGAGCAATGCGATTGCTGGTCGGCTGGAGTGCCATGGCGTTAGAGGTTTTGCTTGAGGGTTTCTGTAAGCTTGGCAGATTTTATAGCAGTAGTTTTAAAGGTTGATTCGAACGACTATGGTACATGGCCCATGGGTTGATCTTGTAGGGTCAGAAGTTGACCGGACCAAGAAAATTTCAAGCTAAAGGAACGATACTAGTTCGGCCTAGCTAAGTCCGGTCCAGTTTAACTGAAGGGACACACCTGAAGGGCAAAAAAAAGAATTGCCGGACCAGGGGGTTGATCTTGTAGGGTCAGAAGTTGACCGGACCAAGAAAATTGAAAGCTAAAGGAACGATACTTGTTCGGCCTAGCTAAGTCCGGTCCAGTTTATCTGAAGGGACACACCTGAAGGGCAAAAAGAAAAAAAGAATTGCCGGACCAGGGGTTGATCTATTTTCAAGTATTCCTAATTTAACCGTGTTTGAATTAGTCTACTGCCTCGTTGGTCTAGTGGTCGCAAGTGTGTATAAAGGTTCTGGGTTCGATTCCCGGGTCTGGCAAAGTGTTATTGGGTTTTTCCATCGGGAATTTCTCAGTAACAGCCATGGAGTTTGGATTTGCGCCCAGTTGATGGCAATAGGCTGATACCCGATGAATCTAGAGTTTGGTCAGGAGTGACCGAGTGGAACAAAATTCTGTCATGGACTATTTATTTCCAGGGTTACCATCACACGAGGACGTGTGAAGGCAGGATGGCCGTGTCGGATATGGTCATGAGTACGGACGGGCGAACGTATCGAAAGCGCGCCAGTGGTGACATCACGCGACCTACTTACCAGTCTACCCCACCATGGCGGCTTCTACAGAGTCCTGATGTTAACAACACGCGGAGAGGCGGACATTCTATGTCTGATCGCAGCGGAGTTAAGAAGTCTTGAAACTGTACCCGAATCATTGTTCCCAGTGTTAATGTGTCAAAGTGTAATGTCAAGTAATTTGTTAGACTCAGTGTATCTGTTTGAAAAGAGTAACCATGGAGTTTCTTGCCGGTTCTTCTCCATGAAAACTACCACGCCGAACCGTGCAATGTGAAATAAAATAGTGTATCGCATCCAGTGTGTTTTCATAGCACGAAACCCGTCTTCTGCCCACATAAGCTCGAGCCTAGCGAAATAAATTCCTGACAACCCGACACATATATCCTGAAGAATATCATATATTTTTCTGGTTTTGTTTATTGCAGTGAATCGCGCATTATATGCTTTTTTGCATTATAAAACTCGCGTTCGAGAGAGTTAAGGCCCTTCTAACCCTAAAATTAGCAACTCTATTTGTGGTGGCTCAAACTTCGTTTGAAATACTGTTAGAATAAAGTTCTAATCAGCTTGCACTACAAAGCGGTTGTTACGTCAGTCACTGCGGCCGAATAGTGCGAAATGAGTGCTTTTTTGCGATTTACAAAAAATCTATTGATTGGACTAAAAAACTAAAACACATGAGACCTGCTTTATAGTTAGTTCAGTTAGTATGCAAAGTTTCATGATCTAATTTGAAGTACTTTTTGAATACCAGCGGTTTATTGTTCGATTTGTAGGTAACTTTGGTTTTTTTTTCTATCGAGAAAAGTTTATGAAATCGTGTTTTCATCACACGTAGGACTTAGTATTAATCCTCAACTTTACTATATATTTATTTCAAAATTAATGCTGCAGTGTTTTAGGCGTAACGGAGGATCATGCAAAGCCATTTGAGGGATATATAGCCCTTAAGAAGAATATTGAAATGCCCCTTAGAACAACAATTAAAGTTATTCAAAACCACCCAACCTATTTCGCCAACCATTCTCTCCACCCGTGTGTCCACAAGGGAAGTCAAAGCCCGCCGCGCGCCGCTTGGGAAATGTCCTGTTAACTTACATACAACATAATTGAAAATACGATTTCAAATTTATGTTCAACCAAGTAGGGCGTAATGAAGTTTTCTCAACTGCCAACTTGCTAGCGATACTTTGGGTATGTGTGTGATGTGACTTATGAGTACTAGGAAAACTTTGGGTAGGTTCTCTAGAGAAGTGGCTTGGTACCTACTTTGTAATGTTGGTTGGAATGTGTGGCAAAAATAGGTCAAGTAAGCTGAGGGCTTGTTTCACCACCTACGATTAAGGCCCTTCTAACCCTAAAATTAGCAACTCAATAGAGTTGACTAGTGACACTAGTGATAGTGTAGTTGAGTAGTGTAGTGTGTAGCGTGTGTAGCGTAGCGTGTGTGTGTAGTGTGTAGTTTAGTGTTTAGTTGTTTTGGTTGTGTAGTTTAGTATTTTTTTTTGTTTTTTTTTTTTTGTTTTTTTTTTTTACTGTTAGTATAAAGTTCTAATCAGCTTGCACTACAAAGTGGTTGTTACGTCAGCGTCATTCACTGCGGCCGAATAGTGCGAAATGCGTGGTTTTTGGTGATTTACAAAAAATCTATTGCTTGGACTAAAACAATAAAACACATAAGACCTGCTTTATAGTTAGTTCAGTTATTATGCAAAGTTTCATGATCTAATTTGAAGTACTTTTTGAATACCAGCGGTTTATTGTTCGATTTGGAGGTAACATTTGTTTTTTTTTGTATCTAGAAAAGTTTATGGAATCGTATTTTCGTCACACATGGTACTTAGCATTAATCCTCAAATTTACTATATATTTATTTCAAAATTAATGCTGCAGTAGTTTAGGCGTAACGGAGGATCATGCTAAGCCATTTGAGGGGGTATAGGCCCATACGTTCCCGTCATTCCTTTTTTTAATTTATTCGGTAAGTAGTGGCTATTCGGACATCGTGAAATAGGCCCTTAGTGTAATTTACGACACTTATAATTAGTGATAGTCTAGTGGTGTGACCGTCGAACTGCCAAGTCATAGGTCTCGAGTTCGAATCCAAGACACACATCTCTGATTTTTCTGATTCATGTGCGTATTGTATAATTATCACTTGCTTCGGTGAAAGAAAACATCCTGAGGAAATCAAACCAGCATGCCTGAGAGATATTTCTCGACGGCATGTAAAGCCAAGTCAGAGGCTCATGGGTAACATAAATTTTGGCACCAGGTTAGGCGCTAACCACACGAATGGAAGAAGAGGCGCTTATGAGCTCCTTTTAGGAACCACACGATAAAAAACAAGAAGTTACGAGATGCTGAACTAACGTCGAGTTCGATAACTTGTGGTTACAGGTCTTTGCTCGGAGTTTCCTTGCGCGATCGAATCATAATTGAAGACATTCGCAAGAGAACCAAGGTTACCGACGTAGCCCGAATAATTGCCAGTGGGCAGGGCACATTGCTCGCAGAACGGATGGCCGATGGGGCCGAAAAGTTCTGGAGTGGCGACCGCGAACCGGAAGACGTTGCGTTGGAAGGCCTCCCACTAGGTGGACCGATGACCTGGTGAAGGTTGCAGGAATCCGCTGGATGCGAGTCGCACGGGACCGGTCAATGTGGCGACGCTTGGGGGAGGCCTATGTCCAGCAGTGGACGTCTTTCGGCTGAAATGTTGATGATGACAGGTCTATGGAAATGCAGCGGATGATGGCCAGTCCCACTTCTAAATAACGATCTCGATTAAAAATCACTACACCACACTACACACACACTAGCACTAGCCAACTTATGCCACTGATGTTCGAGAACTCTGTCATCTCTCTTTCACCTCACGTAAAAGACTTAGGTCTGTACATTGACGGCAGTTTAAGTTGGAACAAACACGTGGCTCAGGTTAGCCAGAAAGTCTCGTTCTCACTGCGGTCTCTCTATAGATTTAAGCATTTCCTCCCATCTAGCACCAAACTCACTTTGGTTCAGTCACTTGTGCTTCCCATTATAGATTATGCTGATGTTTGTTGCTCTGATCTTTCCCAAGAACTTCTAAATAAATTGGATCGACTTCTCAACAATTGTATTCGGTTTGTTTTTGGCCTTCGTAAATACGATCACATTTCTTCCTTCCGTTCTCAGCTTAAATGGTTGCCTATCCGACTCAGGAGGTCCCTCAGATCTCTCTGCTTGCTCTTCACGATTTTGAACGATCCACGTGCTCCCGATTATCTAAAGACTTATTTCAAAGTGTTGGGCAGTTCTCATAGTCGTAACCTTCGTGCTTCAAAGAATCTACTTCTCCAAATTCCTTCACACCGTACAGGCTTTATGTCAAATTCTTACGCTATCTCTACTATAAAGCTCTGGAACGCGCTACCTTTTGGCATTAAAAAGGCTGAAAGCAAATTCACTTTCAAAAGAAAAGTTCGTACTTAATATTTAAGTCAGACTAAATAGCTCTCAAATCGAAGTCGAGTCATAATAGTTATTATTAGTTTTATCGCTATTTAATTTTTAATTTTTGGTATTTGATAGAATATCTATTAGTTTATTTTATGTGTATATGTGTATTAGTATCAATATAAGTATTATTATATTCTCGTTAACAAGAAGTTAGTTTTTTAGACATTATTTTGTACCCTATCACTATGTTTTCCTATTTAACCCAAAGGTTGACTGGTAGAGAATGCCTTGTGGCATTAAGTCCGCCTATGTACCACTCTTGTATATGAAGTATAAATAAATAAATAAAAATATCAATTTGAGATAGTGATTGCAAATTAGTTGACTTACAGCCATTTTCAATAATTTACTGTTCGGTTTCGGTAGGTTGCTATATCTGTCTGTTTGACATTTTGCTTAAAGACGGTTAGACACAAAACGTCACAGAAAATCTTTCTATGAATCAAGTGACAGGTAGGTGACGCGGATAGGATATTTCAAGCTAACTTTGTTTATATAAACACCGATAGCTACGAGACGTAGGCATATTAACTGACAGTTATAAGTAAGTAAGTTATAGATATAGGACCTTAGTAGTCGCTCTTTATCATCATCAACAGCCTATAATGTTCCCACTGCTGGGACACGGCCTTCTCTCAATGAGAGGGAATGGCCGGGCTTTATATAATCCACCACGCGGGCCCAGTGCGGATTGGTAGATGTCACATGTCTTCGAATTTGGTTGGTTCTAGGACATGCCGGTTTCCTCATGATGTTTTCCTCCACCGTTTTGAGAGCAGTGGTGATGATATAAATTACACAAAGTAATGCGCCAGCCTGGGTTCGAGCCCACAACTTACTGTTCGCCGGGGCCGCCACCACTGGGCCACCGCTGCCCTCCGGTCGCTCTTTGTAAAATACTGGTATTCAGCTGCATCCGGTTACACTGGAAGTCGACCCCAATACAGTTGTGAAAGGTTTTGGGAGATGATGCTTTTGTTTTTTTTTTTATTACAAAATGGACCTGCTCTTGTCCTCGATCACACCTGATGGAAAGCGATGGATGAGGTATATGATGGAACGAGCGTGCCCAGAAGATGTCTCTTCACTCTTGCTTTGAAGGCAAGCGGGTTAAATGTGGGTGGGAACACAGACGCAGGCAGAGAGTTCCAGACTTTGGCTGTGCGCATAATAAAAGTGGAGGAGAAGCGCTTAGTACGACACGTCGGGATATTAACCAAGTGCGGATGGTACGTCGCAGTACGTCTGCTAGTCCGGTGGTAAAAAGGTATTTTTTATTTATTTATTTCAATATCTAAAAAACTTAATCTATTACAGTATGGCTTTAGCCACACATCGAAAACCTCTTATCTGTGTGCTGGCCAGTCGTTCGTGGTGATGGTGGGATCAGGTCGTGGAGCTCCTCCTCCTGATGATAATGAATTAACTATATTATAAACCTAACCATAAACAACCAACATTATAGATATCAGTTAGTAACATCAACACGTCAGGTTAAACACCGCACCGCACTAACTTACACAACTTGTACTGACGTTAACTTAACTGTAACTAGAGTTAGATTGAGAATTATAACAACTATCGTTAATCCTGGTTAAACTGCTCCGGTTTGTTAAGATCATGTTCTAACTAGAGTTAAAGTAAGGTTTAAGTTTATGCTAAGTTCTGCTTAAGTACAGCATAGTTTTGATTGGTCTGTATTCTATAAGGATGTATGAATTTTATGTAAGAAATGATGTGTTAGCAAATAAGTTTTTACAAACGTTTTTACACGTCTTTATTTTTTTGTAAACTAGATGATGCTGGCTAGTATTTCGTACCTGACTACTGTGAGAAGAAACAGCCGAAACAAAACTCAGAGGTCATAGTCTCTTTTAAAGTCCAGACATGATCTTGCTCAATGGGGGCTATCGTTTAAGAGCTCACCAGATGGCGCACTGTAAGGTCCTGTCAGTAATTCTATTCAATACTTTAAAGCACCAATAACTTCATAAAAATGTTTATTTTATTACGTATAACAGAGTGTAAGCTTTAGATATATATTAACAATATTCTTCCTAAAATTAGCAAGCATGAAACATTTAAAAATCATTCTACCTCCAAGTACTAACAATATTATGATCCAGTTGCTACTTAAAATCATCAAGTCATAATTAATCAGGAATGGCTCAATCTAGAACACAATCGTGAGTATTAGTAAATACGTGATAAAAAACCACACAACGTCGAACACTCTATGACATCTGACATTTTGGAGGACCTTAGTCTACACAAGCGCCTCTAGCGGCAAATTCACACGCGATAGCCCCCATTCACATGAGGACTATGCAGATTAGTATCTGAGATGGTCTTTTGAAGAAAAACCACACAAAATAGAACCTGTCGAGTCAGTGCAAACATTTGTCACTGTATCTGTATATATATATTATCGTGTAGCTCGACTTATAACTCTAGGCTTTGTAAAGAGTCTGTTTACACCTTGTATGTCCAGTGATAGACTGCGATAGATTTTGAAAAGTAAAAGAAGAACAAAACCCACACCTTTTTCCCATGGGGCAGTCAAACGCTACAGGTGCGCCATCTACTGCGAGTAAGTATCGTACCTGTAGCTTTAATTATTCCTCTTATGAAATGGGCAATTACAGTCCATTCATAATTATATTATGATGCCTGTCGCTGCAAAGAAAGAAAAGAAATAAAAAGCATTTATTTTATAGCATCATCATCAGTCTATAATGTTCCCACTGCTGGGACACGACTTCCTCTCAATGAAAGGGAATGGGCTACAATCCACCACGCGGGCCCAGTGCGGATTGGTAGATGTCACATGTCTTCGAATTTTTGGTTCTAGGACATGCCGGTTTCCTAACGATGTTTTCCTTCACCGTTTTGAGAGCAGTGGTGATGAAATAAATTACACAAAGTAATGCGCCTGTCTGGGTTCGAACTCACGACTTACTGTTCGTAAGTCGGGGCCGCTACCACTGGGCCACTGCTGCTCTTTTTTAGCCCGAACAGGACAAAACACACAAATTAAAATGGTGAAAAGCCCCCAATGGGGCCTTTTGGCCTTCGTTTGTTTTTCTTTTTGTTTATTTTTTGATTAGTTGTAAGTACTGTTAAGTTCACCATTTTAATTTGTGTGTTTTGTCCTGTGCGGGATAATAAAGAGCAGCGGTGGCCCAGTGGTAGCGGCCCCGACTTACGAACAGTAAGTCGTGCTGACATGATGCTGTAACATTATAAAAACGTTACAGCGCCATTGCGTAACGTTTTATTCTGATAGGGCCCAGAGCAGAGTGATGCCACCCACGGATGCCATCCGTATCTGAATACGGATAAAATAAAAAATACATAACAGTATTGTAGGTAGCTTATTGTTGATTAGGCAAAAGCACCTGTCACGGGTCTATTTGAAATAAATGCATTGAGTTTACTTTATTTTGCAGCGAATAAGAACCCACAGCGAAAAAGATATCACGCTTAACAAGGAAGTTACGACAAAAATACACACCGTTATTTTAGCCTCAAGTACTACGAGTTAAAAGCTATTATTAAATAAACCAACACCAACTTCGTGCAAACAAACAATTCTAAACAAACTTTGTAAACAAAAACAATCGCGGGAACATTTAAAACAAATATTTATACAGGTTGTTTCAAATATTGACGATGGCTTTTTGGAAGTAGTTGATTACCTCACTTCCTCAGTGACAGGCAATATAATACTAATTATTGTTTTAAGGACTTACCTTAGCCTTAGTTTAAAAATAAAAAATATTGGTTAGGCTAGGTATACGAAGCTTTCAGTCCTGCAACCAAGTACGGTAAAAATCTTAAACCAGGTCACAACAACTAACAACTTCGTGCAAACAAACAATTCTAAACAAACTTTGTAAACAAAAACAATCGCGGGAACATATTTTAAAACAAATATTTATACAGATTGTTTCAAATATTGACGATGGCTTTTTGAAAGTAGTTGATTGCCTCACTTCCTCAGTGACGTCAGGCAATATAATACTAATTATTGTTTTAAGGACTTACCTTAGTCTTAGTTTAAAAATAAAAAATATTGGTTAGGCTAGGTATACGAAGCTTTCAGTCCTGCAACCAAGTACGGTAAAAATCTTAAACCAGGTCACAACAACTAACAACTTTAAAACACAAAAATTTTAAATCTCAGAAAAACTCAAACTTGATAAATCGAACTCAAAAGTTTGCAATAACTTTATTGTCCCCCATTTCTCCTTTGAATTGACATCGTTTAAACCGCCCTGTATACAGAATCTGTAGTTTCTTAAAGCGTACTCCGAAGTTGGTGAAATTCACTTAAGATTAAGTTCTGAGACATCCGCGTCGACTTTAATAACTTATGAAGACCTGGAGGGGATGTTACATTTTGTAATTTATTGTTTTTGACGTCAACGGCAACGGGGTGAAAGTATGATGTTGGGGGCGAATCTGTCGGAGACGGAGAGTGTTATGGTGTTTAATGTGTTTTTTTTTCACAAGGAGCATAGTATGTAGGTTTCTCGATTGGGTGTTGTGTGGAACCAAGTCAGGACCTCTATACAAAGAAATGTGCGATAGCAGAAGAGTGTTCAAGTCTCGATTAAAATGGTGCCCAAATCATCAGGACCAAATAAGAATGGACGCTCTAGCTGTGAAACATTGCAAGGGGGATTTTCGTGGTATCTGGAAGGGCACCAAAAAATAAAACCTACGCCCTGGTCTCCCTGTGAGCATCGATGGTGTGAATAACCCAAAGGAGATTGCGAATCTTTTTAAGAATCACTTCTCAGTGAAGTCACCATTGGGTACAATAACGGAGGTACGCAATGCTGACGTAAACAGTCATGAGGTGGGGACTACCTTCCGGGCGAAGGATGTTACTAAAGCCTTTAGGTTGATCTCGAGAGGTAAGTCCCCGGGTCATGGTGGGTTTAGCATTGAGCACCTACAACACGCCGGACCACATATTGCCAGGGTCTTGGCTATGTTTTACTCGCTGTGTGTGAGCCATTCCTACCTGCCAGACGACTTTATGAAAACAGTGGTACTGCCTGTAGTGAAGAATAAAACTGGTGACCTTACTGATAAGAGTATCTACAGGCCTATTTCTCTTATCAGTGTGACTGCTAAGGTGTTTGACGGTTTGCTTAACGCATAGTTAAATAGATCGGTAACATTGCACTATAACCAGTTCGGGTTTCATCCCCGGCTGTCCACTGAAAGTGCTATACTGTGCCTTAAGCATACCGTTATATACTACACGGATCGTAAAACTCCCGTGTATGCGTGCTTCCTTGATTTATCCAAGGTTTTCGACCTTGTAGCATATGACCTGCTGTGGAGCAAGCTGAGGAGCATAGGTTTGCCGCCGGAACTCATCAGCATGTTCCAATACTGGTATGCGCTGGTGCGCATACCAGTATTGGAACATGCTGATGAGTGAGACTGGTGTCTAATAGTGTTAAGTAGGCGGGGGCAATGTCGGAAGCGTATCAGCTCGAATGCGGAGTCAGGCAGGGGCGGCTTAACCTCCCCTACCCTCTTTAATTTGTATATAAACATACATAACATATATCTTTAATTGTATAATGTAAATAAGAGCTAGTGTATGATTTTTGAGACCGCCAGTGCAAAATGTCCGGGACACCATACCTCCGGTCAGGCTCAATGGGGTTGCTCTGGAAAAGGTTGATTGGTTTACATACTTGGGGCATGTTTTGACTGTCGACCTCAAGGATCACGCAGATATGGAACGGTAGCGGAGGGTTGTCTGTTAGAGCTAACATGATCGCCCGCAGATTTCCGCGGTGCTATGTAGACGTTAAGGCTACGCTGTGTACTACGGGCGTACTGCACATCGCTGTACTCACGCAGTCTGTGAGCTCACTACTCTAATAGAAGTTACAGAGCCATCCGCGTCCAGTACAATAATGCGTTCAGGGCGGGATGAGGCTACCCCGATACTGCAGCGCCTCGGGTATGTTTGCTGAGGCGCGTACCGATTGCTTTCACGCGACCATGCGCAAGCGCGCCGCGTCCTTTCTGCGTAGGGTACGGGATAGCCCCAACATCGTGCTGGCGATGATTGCAGGAAGAATGGATTGCCCCTTCATACGGCATTGTTCCAGCAGACATGTTGCTGTACCAGTTTCGGAGAGAAGGTATTAATTTTATTATTTTTCAATTATGTATTTATTTTAACTTCGTTTCATTTCATTTTATTTTTATTTTACTATTTATGATTTATTTTATTTTATTTGTTCAATTTATTCTGATTGTAATTGGTTGACATAGATTTTGGATTTAATTTGTTTTGTTTTGATTCTATTTAATTTAATTTTAGTTAATTTAGTCTTTTTTTTTTATTGTCATTACAATAAAAAAAAAAAAACAATAAAAAAAAAAGATAAAAACATCATTATGCAGGGGGGGTTCTTCCGATGACGTCACCCGCTCGAAGGAAACACTTGATGTACAGTACAGCAGATATTTTATTTCGAAGTGAAATCAAACAGGTTTGTACATATAAAATATACAGGCACAGCTAATCTTAGCCCGACCAAGTCCGTTTGGACGAAGGCAGGGAAACTGATTCCTCTATCCCAAAAAGTAATTATTTCGGTTAGACTACAGAACCATCTAGCAGGGGAGTTCTACGTGACCTTTCCAAATAGGATGAGGTTACTGCTAGTTGGGAATAGCTTGATTAAATTCTAATAGGCTGCCGTAGTCATTAAGTGGCGGAGGATCTTAACACCGCGATTCAGGAATGCGCGTCATAGGCACAGCGCCATCTAGTGGTGAGCGGCAGAACTTTTCATACCACTTAATCGATGAACTTCTGCTACTTATGAATCTAATACATAGTATAAAAATAAATAAATAAAAATAAAAAAGCCTTTTATTTCCAGCTTACAAATGCTTAATGTATCTTACCGTACCTTACCTTATAAAAACTATGAAAAAAACTAACAAAAAAAAAGATGTTAATATCTATGTAATCTAAATATACTTATATCTAATTATAACTATTAAGGAATATATTTTAGTTGGTAGGAACTAGTATTTTGTATTATTTTACTGGAACCCCCCTCAGGTAAAGGCCTCCTCCAAAGCTTTCCATTTCTCCCGGTCCTGGGCTATTTGTTGCCATTGTGGGCCAGCTAGTTTTTTGATATCCTCATCCCATCTAGTAAGCGGTCTTCCCCTGTAGCGCTTGCCCGATGGGCCTTTCCAGAACGTAACTGTTTTTGTCCATCTTTGATCTTTGAGACGTGCTGTGTGGCCGGCCCATTTCCACTTTAATTTTTGGCTGTAGCTGAGTGCGTCTATTGCTTTTGTTTCGGATTTTATTTTGGTGTGCCTTATTCTCTTTACTGTCCTGATATTTAACATGCTACGTTCCATTCCTCGTTGACATGTGATTATTTTATTTTTTATTTTGTTAGTAAACTTCCATGTTTGGCATGCGTACGTCAGACAAGGAATGAGACAAGAGTCCATGATAGTTTTCTTTAATTTGATAGGCATTTCACTTTTAAATATCTCCTTGTAGCTCCAGTACTTATTCCAGGTATGCTTGACTCTTCTCTCCACTTCTAGTTCATTTCTATCTCTTCTGAATCCAATTTTTTTCCCTAAGTATATGTATTGATCCACATACTCTAATAGGTCTTTTTCGATTTGTATTTTTGATTTTTTGAAGTTTGTCATGAGTTTGGTCTTTGTGATGTTCATTTCCAAACCCACTTGTCTGCTTGCTTTGTGTAGAGTATCTAGCATGTATTGTAGTTGCAGGCTCGATTCTGACAGTAAAACCAAATCATCCGGAAATCGTAAATGGTTTAGGAACTTACCCTGTATATATAAGCCACAATCTTTCCAGTCTAGTTTTCGTATGACAGATTCTAATACCGCTATGAAAATTTTTGGCGATATGGGGTCTCCTTGTCTGACTCCTCTACCAACTGGAAATTTTGGGCCTATGGTTTCCAGTTTGACTCTGCTTGAACTATTGCTATAAAGGTGTTTGAGTATGTTTATGTATTTATTCTCTACATTTTGAGCTTTTAAACTGACCCATATACTTTCGTGTGAGATTGTGTCAAAAGCTTTTTGATAATCAATGAATATGATATACAGCGGCCTCTGTTGTTCTTGATATTTTTCAATTATCAGTTCTAATGTGTGAATGTGGTCTATGGTAGAATAATTCTTTCTAAATCCCGCTTGTTCAATAGGTTGGTTGTTCTCTAATGTTGTGCTGATTCTTTGATTGATTATTGTAGAGAAAAGTTTGTAAATACTTGGTAAGAGGCTTATCGGTCGGTAGTTGCTGATGTCTCTTGGGTCTCCTTTCTTGTATAGTAAGATAATACTAGATTCGGACCATTAGGACGGTGTGGCACCAGTTTCAAATATCAAATTAAATAATTTAGTTAGTGGTTCAGCTAGTATAAAGCAGGCGGTTTTTAAGGCATCGTTAGTGATGTTATCTGATCCTGGGCTTTTGTCTAGTTTTAGTCTTTTTATTGTTTCAATAACTTCTATACAGTCTATTGGTTCTATGTGGAATTGTGACGTTTCAGTATCGTTATAGTCGTTTTCGATATGGTTTATATCTCTGGCTGAGTCTGGCGTACTATATAGTTTTTTGTAAAAGTTTGTAGTAATGTTAATTATGTCTTTTCGGTTATAAGTAGTATCTCTATCCTCTGACTCTTTCAAGCTTTCAATCCATGTTTTATTTGTCCGTAATTCTTTGTATCCCTTTTTCAAACTTCCACTTTGTATATGTTTTTGAAGGATATTAGTTCTATGGTTTTTATAATCCTTTTTTATATATTTGCTTGTCAATTTGTATAGTGCTTTTATTTCATTTTTCATTGCTCGTGTTTTATTTTTGGTCCTTTGTAGCTCTTGTCTTCGTTTTAAAAGTCTTTCTGTATTTTTTGTGAGCACACTACGCGCTCTTGTTGAATGTGGAATTTGTGCGGTTTGTAAGCTGTCTGTGATATGAGTTATTATTTTGTCGTAGTAGTCTTGTACTGCTACTATTGGCTCGGTGTGGAGGAGAGATATTCGAGTTTTTAAGTTATCCTTATATATTTTTGTTTCTTCTTCGTTTTTAAGTGTACTGTTTTGCTTATTTACAAACATGGTTCGTGTTTTCACTGGTTTAGTGAGTGATATTTTGGCTCTCAGTGGCCTGTGATCCGATGCGAAGTTTATACTTAGTGTTTCTATGTCTTGAAATGATTGAGGATGGTTAGACAGTATGAAATCTATTTCATTTTTATATTGACCATTTGGAGACTGCCATGTCCATTTTCTTCTCTCTTTTTTCTTATAAAAAGTGTTAATGATAGCTAGCTTGTTTTCCATGGCAAAGTCAATAAGTCTTTGGCCTCGTGCGTTTCTTGTTTCATATCCGTACTGTTTCATTACTAAGTATTCATCTTTTTGTGGAATACCAATTTTTGCATTGAAATCACCCATCAGAATAAAATCTTCGTATGCTTTATCTATTGCCTCATAGACGGTATCATAGAATATTTTTACTTCTTCTTCGTCTGCTGCTTCTGTTGGGGCGTATACTTGTATGATGGTGAGTTGCTTCCCTGGTATTTTCAGATTAAGCAGAGCGACGCGTTCAGAGATACCGAAATAACTTTCTATATATTGTTTCAGATATTTTTTTATGATGAAACCGACTCCATGTTTGCCCTGTGTTTGTCCTGTACTGCAGAGAATAAATTCTTTGTATTCTTCTATATTAATCCCGAGACGCCGAACTTCTGATATGCCTATTACGTCGTATTTTATATGTGTTAATGCTTTTTCCAGTTCTATTATTCGTTCATATGATAGCAGAGTTCTAACATTGTAGGTTAGTATATACAGTTCGTTATTTTTTCTTTTTGATCTTGTTTCATGATCTTTTGGTGATATCTTTGGAGGGTTGTGGTCGTATTCTTCCACGGTGACCAGCCGGCTTGGAAGATGCTCCTTTTTTTGCGTATTTTCAATGTAGTTTTGCGTGTGAGAGGGGGTCTTTAATTGTTATATGTTATTATTTTTGTTTTCTTGATTTCTCGATAAGTTAGTTGGGTGCTTTGTATTTGTATGGAAGAAGTTTAATATGCCAGGTTTTATTGGCCCCTCTGATAAACTGGATGACCTTCGTATGGGCGTCTCCGTTTTATTTTTCTTATTGGTCTGCGTTTTGTGTTCGTCGCTAGGGTTTTTGTTTGTGGTATTATTTTCAGGAGAGTTTGAAAGCATTCTTTTATTATGACTTGATGTATCTGACTTCTTATTCATAATTACTATTTTATCATATTTAATTCTAACCGAGTTTCCTTTCTCTTTTTCTATTCGCACTTGTTCTTGTAGCTCCTTTCTTTTATTTAAGACATACTCCGGATAGTCTTCTTTTATGTAATATGGGGTGTCCTCGAGTACTTTCTTCTGTTTAAATATTGTTATTTTTGTACCAAGTGTTGAAACAGTAATAATTATTGGTCTTGGTCTATCCCCTTTTTTTCCGATTCGTTTTGCCTCTTGTATGTCTCTGTGGTCTATATTTGTGGTGAAGTAATCATTTATGAAATTTATGATAATCTTTACTAAGTCTAAGTAAGATGATTCAGTTTCCTTCAGACCGAATAGAACTATATTTCTTTGCCTAGCCTGTTTTTCGAGGAAATATAATCTTTTTTCTTGATTATCCAATTTATCCTTGAGGTTTTCATATTTTTCCTCTAAGATCTGGAATTTCTCGTCTAGTATGTTATTTATATTCTGCGTTACTCGTTCTGTAACATTTTCTCCGCTTTTCTGGATGGTTATTTTTTGTTCGTCAAGTTCTTTTTGGATTAATTGGAGTGCTTTTAGTACTTCTTCCATGTTGAGATAGGGTTATTGTTTGTTTATGTTACTAGTAGCGTACTCTAGTGTCGCGCTTCCGTACTATTATCAAACTATTGACTCAGTTTGATCTGCTTGCTAGTCGCTTTCGTTTCTTGTAGTAGTACTCTCAGATTTCAAAAGATGGCGCTGCTTGCGTATCTAGGTTGTCTACTTGGCTGGTTCACCTGATAGATAAGTTAGGTTATGATTTTTATAATTTTCGTATTATGTCTTCGCTATTCGTTTAAACAACACTCCACTCAACGTACAGGAATCCAAACACTCACTAATGGTTTTTGTTTATAAAGGGACACTTTTTATCGCCCAGTAACACTTTATTTAGCTTCGAACATATTTCACTAGTTATTGTTTATTTTACTCGCTTTTTAACACTGCCCACAATATATGTTGAAAATCTTTTATTTCTTAACAACTTTTCTTCTTCAAAGTAGGTTATAATGCACTCGAACTATTTTTAATTAGAAAATATTACGGAGACGATGAAAACAGTAACACTGTGGCGCCCTCTCTCTAATACATAGTAGGATGTGTAAATAGTAAATATTAAATTAAACGTGTGTTACAATCTCCCCCTCAGTCCTCAAAGACGTCTCGGCGTAAAGGACTGGATAATAGGGCGTTAATGTTTCTTTGGACGTCCACGTCCTCGTTTGCCTCTAGGTAAATGCTTGTCGGCAACAATCTCCTTTCTGGAGCGTCCTCTTCTTCGAAGGGGTTGAATAGGCTCTGGCACAGAAGTGTGAGAGTCCATCTCGTATGGAGTTAAAGCAGATGCATGATAAAGTCTAACTGATGTTTCTGGATCAGCTGGAGTAGCCAATTTAAAAGATGCGGGTTCATGTTTATTGAGGATGACGTATGGTCCATCTCTACGTGGCGCCAATTTGGCGGTTACACCTTGAGCTCCCTTGCTCACAGGGTGTAGGTTAACAAGTACCAAATCGCCTAGTTTATACTTTGGATGTTCACGCTTATGCTCATCAACATATGCTTTTCGTGATTCTTCCTTCATTTCTTGTACTCCCAGAAGGGACGAAGGTTGATTTTCTCGCAGCCTTTTCCCAGAAGGGATGAAGGTAGATTTCCTTGAAGCCTTTTCCCAGAAGGGACGAAAGGTCGATTTCCTTGCAGCCTTTTCCCAGGAGGGATGAAGGTAGATTTCCTCGCAGCCTTTTCCCAGGCGGGACGAAGGTTGATTTCCTCGCAGCCTTTTCCCAGAAGGGATGAAGGTTGATTTCCTCGCAGCCTTTTCCCAGAAGGGATGAAGGTTGATTTCCTCGCAGCCTTTTCCCAGGAGGGATGAAGGTTGATTTCCTCGCAGCCTTTTCCCAGGAGGGATGAAGGTAGATTTCCTCGCAGCCTTTTCCCAGAAGGGATGAAGGAGGGGAATACTGAGACCGTCTTGCAAGTATGTAACTCAACAGACTTTCGTGAGACTATTCCATGTAGGATATAGTCCACGAATGCACTGTCTTGATCACTTTGTGTAATGATCACTTTGATATAATAATGAAATTATGTAACGATGAATGATTGGGGTTGTAATACCCATTTAGCCAAACGTCTGGTTGGCGGTTGGTTCATTAACCATTTTAAAGTAGTGGAGTAATTTTCTCAGCGGGCGTGAGCAATCGCATATTCAACGGGATGCTCATCTTCTTTCTCCCCCTGGACGAGAACTGCTCCGAGAGCGAAACCACTGGCATCAGTTTTTATAATATATGGTTTTGTTTCATCTGCCTGTCGCAATACAAGGGCTGTAGACAAACAATTTGTCAGTGTAGAATAGGCATCTTCCTGTTCCTTCGTTTTCAATTTTCGGCACTGATCTGTGCTGTGTCTTGGGAAGTGACAAAACGAACACTTTGGTTTTGCATCCCCGGTCTTCTTCGTAGACGTTTCAGGATCTTTTGACCTGCTGCTCCATAATTGCTCAATAGATCGTGCTGCTTTAAGTAGCTCATAAAAAAAGGTTATGGAATATCGTGATATTTTCTCCTGGATCTTGTGCTAAGCAAAGGAACCGTGTCTTCCAGGTGACAGTTTGACCAGAATTGATTCAAACTGCGCGTCGGACAGGTTGACAGACATCTCTGCTTGCCCCCTTTTTACGTGGTAGCGGGTTCTGTACTTCGGCTTGCAGTCGGGCCCACCGTTGGTCGCCAGTTTGTAGGGGGGGTTCTTCCAATGACGTCACCCGCTCGAAGGAAACACTTGATGTACAGCTTTATTTCGAAATGAAATCAAACAGGTTTGTACATATTATAAAATATACAGGCACAGCTAATCTTAGCCCGACCAAGTCCGTTTGGACGAAGGCAGGGAAACTGATTCCTCTATCCCAAAAAGTAATTATTTCGGTAAGACTACAGGGGAGTACTACGTGACCTTTCCAAATAGGATGAGGTTACTGCTAGATGGGAATAGCTTGATTAAATTCTAATAGGCTGCCGTAGTCATTAAGTGGCGGAGGATCTTAACACCGCGATTCAGGAGTGCGCGTCATAAGCATAACGCCATCTAGTGGTGAGTAGTGGAACTAATTAGCGACGGTACTTATTAGGTGGCGGAGAATCTTAACATCGCGATTCAGGAATGCGCGTCATAGGCACAGCGCCATCTAGTGGTGAGCGGCAGAACTTTTCATACCACTTAATCGATGAACTTCTGCTACTTATGAATCTAATACATAGTAGGATGTGTAAATAGTAAATATTAAATTAAACGTGTGTTACAATTATGTTTTTATCTTTTATTATTTTTTTATTTGGCAATGGGTGTTGTTTACCTGAAATAAATGAATTTTATTTATTTACCTATAGTGTAGTGAACACTACCTTTTCGTATGGTAAAAAGGCACTCGAGTGCCTAACCTGGTGTCAGAGTTGTTAAGCCGCCCATGGGTTAGACTGCCTTGGCTTTACATACCAACAGAAAATATCGCTCAGGCATGCTGGTTTCCTCAAGATGTTCTCCTGACTGAAGCAAATGAATTCAAAAAATGACAGATGATGAACTTGGCATAAACACTTTTGAATAAGTAATATAAACATAAATCGGGTCTGTATTTGGGAAAAAAAATGGCATTGCAATCCTGGGTACAAGACAAACCAGTGGACGAGTCTAGTATGCGTGAACTTGCCTATTCTATTAGGACATAGACAATAATGAGCCTCACTAACCAACGAGAATCAATAAAAACCTATAACAATGAATTCTCCACCTCTATTTCTTTACCTGACACTAGTCTACTGTCACTGTCAAACCCATATCATTGTCTATTCTCAAAGATTGCAATGGCAAGATCAGCGAAGCACCCTTATAAAAAATCCAGGCAAAAATGCTTCTAAGGTTTCCCTGGAGTTCCCCTGGGCTATTTGAAGATTCCTCTGGACTAGTCGTAAGTCCAGTCCAGATGGGCACATGTGTTTTTGCATCTGTGCTCCGCGTTTGTGCTGTTTTCCCTCCATTTTGAGTCCTTGCCTATCCTGTCTGCCTTTGTGCTTTGAAGGTAAAATGCACGTCTTTCTACATCGTTCCCACGTATTGTTTAATCTCACCGATGCAACCAAGTTCTTGTGAAAGAGTGTCCATGGAGTTTCTTGCCGATTCTTCTCCATGGAGATCTATGCTTTGGAATGGGCAACTATAGCATTTTCTTTCACAAGTTTTTATGCCTTGTGACCTGAGCTTGTGACTGGGACTTTAGCTTATTTTTTTTAACATTTCAATCAATCAATCAATCAATATTTTTTTTATATCAGGCTTCTTAGGGCCCATAGATAAAATACACAAAATTAGATTACAACACAACATAAAAATATATACTAATATATACAAAATATAACTTATAAACTATGAACTAGGACACACGAAGTGGCGGCGTGTCGTTCTACGCTGCGCGGTGTCACGTAGCCTGCCGCGAAAACGTCGGTAGACTACACCCTAAGGCCAGAATTCTTCCTTGAGTTTGTCGAGATGTTGAATCGGAACTCGCACCAGAAACGACTTGAAGTTGGTGTTGTGACGCGGCTCCAACTTCTCGACCCTCAAGGTCCAGCTGGTCTTCATCTTCACCTTTACATGTGCCCGTAATGTGTCTAATTTTGAGTTTGAGTTTGAAGGTGAAATTCGTCTGCTTACATCAGCCTTTTCCCAACTATGTTGACCAGCTGCTACTGAGAAATTCCTGATGGACAAACTTAACACTTTACCCAACCTGGGAATCGAACCCAGGACCTCATGTTCAGCGGCCGCGTTTACGACCACTTGACAAACGAGGCAGTCAAGTAGGTACCACCTGGACTCATGATTATTTACAATTTCCAGGTCTAAAGTGTTGCCAGTGGTCAGTAGTGCATATTGATGACGATGAAGAATTTGAAAAGCTTCCGAAGACACCGGAACGGTCTTCTCCAGTTTGATATTAAATATAGATTTGATCGTATTACTTTAGTTTTAATCGTATTCGCTTATTATTTAAATTGTATGCAAAACAAAGGTGGTACGTACGATTTAGGCCTCATTCAGAAAAGACGATTTCACTGGGTTAATTCTGCGTATACGCGCCTGCGTTGCGTACAGAAGGAGCATAGCCTAAAACATGCAAGCGATGGATTTTCAGTCATTGATACGTGCACTCGCTCTGAAAGACGCGCGTAAACTGGACGCATCCAAATAGTTTCTAGGGTCTGTGTTATTGGTAATAATATATCGGCAATCCGTTACGAGGATATAGGGAAGATCATTTTGCAACCAAATTACCCCTCATAACCGCTTATGTAAATGTTTCAACTATTTGCCAATTTTAAGTTTTTTAAGAAGTCTGTTGCATGCACCCTGTATTCAGGGTTATTGGTAATTTGTCGGCAAACATTTCAGCGTAATTTTCAAAATGGCATACAACAGACTTCTTAAAAAAACGTAAAATTGGCAAATTAATTGACAAAACCGGCCAAGTGCGAGTCGGACTCGCACACGAAGGGTTCCGTACCATTGACTATATTTAGTATTTGTTGTTATAGCGGCAACAGAAATACATCATCTGTGAAAATTTCAACTGTCTAGCTGTCACGGTTCATGAGATACAGCCTGGTGACAGACAGACGGACAGACGGACAGACAGCGAAGTCTTAGTAATAGGGTTCCGTTTTTACCCTTTGGGTACGGAACCCTAAAAATGTTCGACATTTGCATAGCCCCCTAATTTGGTTGCAAAATGATCTACTTAGTTAGTCGAGAGCGGCTGAGTTCACGCGATTAACGCGCGAATTATCATCGCGCGCGCGATATTGTTGGAAGCGATATTGGCACTCAATACCTGACGAACGCGCGTAAATACTCACCGAATTAGTCTCAACTGATCAAGGTCTTTACACTGGCCGGCGCGCGTCGGGCAGCAATGAAGCGCATCTTACAATGTGATAAAGGAAAATGAAACGTCCCTGAAGAAGTTAAATTTCATATTTGCATGAAATTCCTACCTGTGAGAGGACTCCAACTAACGAGTTGCAGGTCGTACCCAGATAGGCGCTTACATAACATAACATAACATCACGCCTGTAATCCCCGAAGGTATAGGCAGAGATGTACCTAATAGAACATATACTTTTCGCCAGTTTTATTTAAATCCCATGTACTTAATAGGAGGCGAGCCTATTGCCATCAACCGGGCACAAATCCAGACTCCGTGGATGCTATTGCAAAACTCCTGATGGAAAAACCTAATAACACTATCCCCGACCTGGGAATTGTACCCAGGACCTCTTAGCAGTAATGCGCTTGCGACTAGTATATACGTAGACCATGACAGTCACTTTGTGTAAATTATTTCATCACCGCTGTTCCTTCAAACTGAGTCAACGTGGTGGACAGCCCATTCCCTCTCATAGAGAGGAGGCTGGTGTCCCAGCAGTGGGAACATTATCGGCTGGTTATGGATCAGAACGCACGGGGCCCCTACGTCGCTCCCTTTCACGAGGAGCCTCTGTGCCAGCAGTGGGAATGATAGGATGATTGCATATGCTTCTCCACCATACTCCGTTTTTATCGATCCAAAGCTTCTACTTACGCAATAAATACTTTTCACGCAGGTCTACTTGTCTATGACATGACTGATAACTTTTGACACAGGTGTCATTAGAAATCCAGAAAAAAAACAGCAAAAACACAACATTAAAATTATTTAAATTTCTGCGTTCAAACTTCGACTGGTTACTACTTTTGACCGAAAACTTCACTGTTACAACATATTAAAATTACTGAGTGTGAATTTCTGAAATATTTGAGAGCCAATCTTTTTTCCAATCTATAATCAAAATTTTAAGCCAGACTGGGCAAGATTTCAGAACTAAACTAGGGACAAAACACAACACAAGGTTGAATTTTACAGTGCTTAATTTGTGACTGATATAAAAAAAGAAACTTTATTTTTAAAATCACAAACTAAGCTCAATTTCAAAGAAGACAAAAGGCAAGAGCAAAGCAAGTTTGGACAGACCGCTGAATGTGCCTTTTTGTGCATGCAGTAAGGCTTGTAGTTCCTTGTCTCCTATGCTTTATATGTTGCTATAATTGCTTTACTTGGACTTTTCATAAAGACAAGAAAAGCACTGGTAGCCTACCTACGCTCCACACGGATAACGAAAACTAGAAAATAATTAAGCACAAAAAATTACAAAACTAAGTTTGGTAACTTGTTAAACATGCTTAGTTTTTAAACACATGTGTTGTATATATGGTTTTTCGATTCTGATGCTCTTACTCGTGGCATTATACCCTATAATATGTCCATGTTTCATCAATTACTGTGTAAAAGATGAAGATGAAAAAGTAACTGCAAAAATAATTGACAATAAACTGTGTATGTGCGCATGTAATTCTACTCACAATGTACTGCAGGTGTAACTGTGTGTATTTTTTACGAAATTATGTTACCATTAAATTATTTTGAAAGCACGCCACTTTTATTTTAATTTTAGATTTATTTTTAGGTTTCCGTACCTATCTGTCTGTCACGAGGCTGTATGTCATGAACCGTGATAGCTAGACAATTGAGATTTTCACAAATAATGTATTTCTATTGCCGCTATAACAATAAATAATAAAATTATAAATTTAAGGGGGCTACTATGATGGTACGGAACAAGTGTATAATATAGCAAAGATAACATTTGAACGGAACAAGTGTATAAAGGTGCAAAGGTGGCAAATAAAATAATTGGATTAAATTTCAAAAACTTTAATACTTTGTGACTTATTCAAGTACATTATTACACTAAATTAAAAAAAAAAATACGACGTTCATAGTCAACAAATTTTGTACAGTAACACAGGTAAATAATAAGACCATTAATTGTAAAGCACATTCGTTATTTTCATTCAATGAAGTAACCCATTCTCTCAAGATATCATCACCTAATTTCGTTTTTAAGCTTAGTTTTTTTTGTGCTTTGTTTCTGGTCAGCACTCAACGCCTTCCTTGGCAGTGCTCGAAGACTGGTTCCCTATAGCTTCCATTGTAGCTGTCATGCAACAGTCAAAACACGGGATGCAAGAAACAAAAGGACTTACAATCAGAGGTAGAATTATAAAACACATTTATTTTGCACTCTCTTAACGTGGCTCGTTCAATTCTCAAGACGAAGCTTACTTTGTATTCTCTCAAAGTGGCCTTAAATTATTTCACTTTCAAAGTTTCACGTTACTGTTATACAAATTTAGGTTTTATTCATGTAAAATTAAGCTTGATTATTTATTCTGATTATGTTTTCATTGGCGTTTGTCTGTCCTTACATCAGCAGGATAGTCACTGAAGAACCAAAGTACCAGGTTTGTAGAAAAAATGGCAGCTTGGACGGCAGGAAGGTACGCAAAAGATTTACGGTCACAAACAGAAAATAGGCAATCAGCAAGAAATATCAACTGTAGAAACGCACGAAATAATTTTTTTGAAAACTTTGTTGCCGCTGTGAATTTTGTAATGTAAAAAATAAAGTGACAGCTAGCGACTTGTTAATTTTCAAAGCATAGTTTTAAAGTATCACTAAGAAAAGAGGCTCGAATGATTTGTCTTTGGTTAGTTTTTCCATTAGAACTTCTCACTGAACGCCTCGTTGGTCTCGTGGTCGCAATCGTGACTGCTGCCGCTGAGCATGAGGTCCTGGGTTCGATTCCCAGGTCGGGTAAATAGTAATTAGGTTTTTCCATCAGAAATTTCTCAGTAGCAGTTGTAGAGTTTTGTAGAGTGGATGTAAAAAGGAAACAGCCAGTTCTTGTAAGGAGATGTATTCTCACCAATCAATCAAACAAAATCACCATCAATATATAAGGTCGGAGCACGAGTCGATCCGGTGTTGTTGTGTCCTATCGCGGATCCGGCTCGAAGGACCATGTAGTGTTTTGTAGAGTGGATGTAAAAAGGAAACAGCCAGTTCTTGTAAGGAGTTTTATAGAGTGGATGTAAAAAGGAAACGGCCAGTTCTTGTAAGGAGATGTATTCTCACCAATCAATCAAACAAAATCACCATCAATATATAAGGTCGGAGCACGAGTCGATCCGGTGTTGTTGTGTCCTATCACGGATCCGGCTCGAAGGACCATGTAGTATTTTGTAGAGTGGATGTAAAAAGGAAACAGCCAGTTCTTGTAAGGAGATGTATTCTCACCAATCAATCAAACAAAATCACCATCAATATATAAGGTCGGAGCACGAGTCGATCCGGTGTTGTTGTGTCCTATCGCGGATCCGGCTCGAAGGACCATGTAGTGTTTTGTAGAGTGGATGTAAAAAGGAAACAGCCAGTTTTTGTAAGGAGATGTATTCTCACCAATCAATCAAACAAAATCACCATCAATATATAAGGTCGGAGCACGAGTCGATCCGGTGTTGTTGTGTCCTATCGCGGATCCGGCTCGAAGGACCATGTAGTGTTTTGTAGAGTGGATGTAAAAAGGAAACAGCCAGTTCTTGTAAGGAGTTTTGTAGAGTGGATGAAAAAAGGAAACGGTCAGTTCTTGTAAGGAGATGTATTCTCACCAATCAATCAAACAAAATCACCATCAATATGTAAGGTCGGAGCACGAGGCGATCCGGTGTTGTGTCCTATCGCAGACCCGGCTTGGGAGGAAGTGAAAGAGAGCCGAATTAAAGTTGGCGACCAAAACGGACACGCTAGTGTTGTTCGCGATGTTACTAATTTAGTGTTGGGATTCCAACATAATTACTATTTATCTTTGGGATTCCAACAGCAGTCACAGAGTCTGGATTTGATCCCTGTTGATAGCTATAGGGTCGCCCGTTATTACATGGGACTTAAAAATATAACTAGCGAAATGTGGGTGTACTAATAGGTACACCTCTGCCTAACCCTTCAAGGATTGCAGGCGTGATGTTATGAACTTCTCAGTATAGCAGCCCGAAGTTTCGAAGAAAGGGGGAAGATTAACTGCCTTTCCCTGTTTGTTTGCCTGTAAGTCTTTGGATATCCCGAGTACCTATAGATAAACGTAAAGGCAAGTGCATTTCTCTTCGCACGGTCATCATAGCTAATCGTCACCGTCGACGTTCCAGCTGTATTAGAATTTCTAATACAGTTGGAAAGTCGACGGTGACGAAAACCCAATGGCTTGGTACGTGACGGTGGCAAAAGACCGGACGGGATGACGTCTTTGTTTCCATGGAAGACGGGTAGGCCTTTAGCCTCTGGTGTGGGACTAGGGCTTGCAATCCGGATATTCGCATATCCGTATAATCCGGATATCCGCTGATTTACAAATCTGGATTTTACTTGCATAGTCATCCGGATTTTTTGGATGTTACGGATAGTTGGATTTCTATTTTAAATATTAAATAAAAAGCTGTCATCTGCAAAGTACATAACTGTTGTTACTTTATTTATTATTTTAATATAGAGTTAATCACTCTTGCAATTATTTATTCACTTCACAAATCGAAATTATCGCATAAAGGTAGCAATATTAGTAATGAACGTCTAGTGTCACTCAAAAGAAGAATATCACAACGAAGAGTTCCAGAAATAATCCGTGCAGTGACATATTTACACAACCCTCACAATTTTTATGAAGAGCGAAGTAAACACGGCTGTCCTTTTGAAAATCCTTCAAACGAATCTGTGAGACTGACGATTGTTAAAATTATTTCTACATTTTTGACACACAACAACCAGAGCAAACAGTCATAACTTCAGCGGACAGACAATACACAAGATATAGAAGGTTGCTCTTCTTCAACTGTAAGCGTATCAATTAAAACGCAGTTACGAGTAAAAATCGTCCGGTTTATGAGTCAGCCATCTTGCGCAGCGACCGACTTCTTCAACAAAAATGATTTAGATACCACAATTCGAGTAGAGATGGCACTATTTGATGAGAATAATCAGAGAAGCAGGAATTTAGAAAGGGAAAACGGGGGGGGGGGGGATCTACTTTTATCAGTACCACCGACCAGCGTTGAAGCAGAAAGAGTGTTCTCTGCTACATGATAATATTTATGTAACCATTTAAAAACTTCCATGAAAGAAGATTCATTAGATAGTTTAAGCTTTTTAAGATCATATTACTTACCAGAAATTGGATAAAAAATAATTTAAGAATGACGTAGTCATTTTGAGATATTTTGTTAATTTTTGTTTTGTTATATTTGATTTGTAGCGGCACTACAAAAACAACTAAAAGTACTACAGCGCCATCTATGACACGAACGATGAACTAAGCTGAGAATTCCTACATCGCTCAAGCAGAGTTATCCGCGACTTAAGACTAAATACAAGCACCCGACAACAACTGTCGGGCAGTGGCCCACCTGACATAACACCCGTTGGGTCGGAGGATCCTCCCTTTTCTATGGGGGATGAAGAGCTTTACACCCTGTTCTTCATACTTCCAAATTGGTGACCCCGAAATGGACGTCAGCGCAGCCTTCGAACAATGAGACGTCATCATCATCATCTTCGTCAAGATCACTTCCTCAAGCTTTCGAGCAGCGAGACATACAGCCAGCCAGCTTCAAACAGGTATTCCTGACCACCAGCATGCAGCGGAAGCACATTCCTGGTCAGCACCCTCAGCCTCAACAAGCGACCTTGGCACAACTGCTCTTCGGCCGGTCGAGAGCTCGATCGGTCGACTACAGCAACTACGTATATACAAGCACCCGACAACAACTGTCGGGCAGTAGCCCACCAGACATAACACCCGTCTGGTCGGAGGATCCTCCCTTTTCCACGGGGGATGAAGAGCTTTACACCCTGTTCTTCATTCTCCCAAAGATTTATACTATTGTTGTTTAATAATTGAGCTGATTTGCTAAGGAAAGCGATATTTTTATTTAATTATTATGTTTTAAATAGTTTGATTTCATTAGGATTTTGTGATAAATGTAAGATCTCATTTTTAATTAGAATTGTTTTAAGTATGACAGTGGCGCAGGCTCCTAATAACTCGATTCCCACCGGCTTCCCTTCAGAAGTTTGGAACACAACCACAACCACTCTACCATAATTGAAAAAATGACACAATCAGTACTTTTTACAAGCATCACGAAACGCCTACTCGTACTCAATCAACAAAAATTTGCTGTTCAACAACATTGCCATAAAATAAACCGCAGGCGCTATCGGCTTTTTGGCAGCTAAATTTATAAGCAAAATAAACGTCATGACGTCACTAGCCAGCCCGCCTATATTAGGACTCTGGTAAACCGACGCAAACCGAGTTATTCATAGAGAAAGTAATAGAAAAAGCGTGCGCGTGAGCGAGATGGAAAAATATCGTTATCGCTCGTTGAATTTCGTAAAGAATCGGAAATCGTTCAATATAGGGAGCTAGGTTTTATTATCGCGTTACGACAGGGGCAGAAAAATAAAGTATGTATGGGAGAACGAGATAGAATTAGTAATGGTCGATAATGTCGAATGTCGATTTGGTACACTAAATTATAGAACTTATTTACGTAGGATAAAATCAGTTGTTTTTTATTATATTAGGTGAAAATGATAATCCAAGATGGCGCCGACGAAAATTTTCGATTTTTCTTCATGGGTGTCGTTTTCGTGGTTTTTGGGGTTGCTGATAGTGAAAAAGAGGTCAAAATGAAAATCCAAGATGGCGCCGACGAAAATTTTCGGTTTTTTATTCCTGGGTGTCGTTTTAGTGGTTTTTGGGGTTGCTGATAATGAAAATGAGGTCAAAATGAAAATCCAAGATGGCGCCGACAAAAACCTTCAGTTTTTTCTTCATGGGTATCGTTTTCGTGGTTTTTTGGGTCGCTGATAATGAAAATGAGGTCAAAATGAAAATCCAAGATGGCGCCGACGAAAATCTTCAGTTTTTTCTTCATGGGTATCGTTTTCGTGGTTTTTTGGGTCGCTGATAATGAAAATGAGGTAAAAATGAAAATCCAAGATGGCGCCGACGAAAATTTTCGGTATTTTCTTCATGGGTGTCGTTTTCGTGGTTTTTGGGGTTGCTGATAATGAAAAAGAGGTCAAAATGAAAATCCAAGATGGCGCCGACGCAAATTTATCGATTTTTTCTTCATGGATGTCGTTATCGTGGTTTTTGGGGTTGTTGATAATGAAAAAGACGTCAAAATAAAAATCCAGGATGCCACCGACGAAAATTTTCGTTTTTTTCCTTATGGGTGTCGTTTTCGTGGTTTTTGGGTTCGTTGATATCAAAAATGAGGTCAAAATGAACATAGAAAAGAAAACGAAAAAAAAAAAAAAAACTACCTATTCTCATTTTTTTCCTCGGCTTCCCCTGACTTAATCTTCACTCTTCGCCACTGAAGTATGAAAAGAATAGAAACAAATTATTTGTGCGGTATCGCTGTTTTATTGTACAATTTTAGAGACTGAACTAGTTTCATAAGTGATGGTTACTTGAAATATTGATACAGTTTATTATTTCTTTGTCATTTTGCTTGAGAGACTGATTAAAACTTGTTACAAAAGTTTATTAGTTTTATATAGAATAAAAACTAATTAATATCCATATTTTCCGGATGCTCCGGATAGTAAAATATTTATATCCGTATTATCCGGATAGTAAAATGAACGGATATTGCAAGCCCTATGTGGGACGCAACATTTGTGTCGATACTTTTGCGTCTTCCCATCTTCCAAGCTCAACGTGTTGTACTCTGACACTGCTGCGGCGGCTGCGGAGACCCTCAAGCGGCGTACATAAAGTGCCTTAGCGAATCGATTTTTAGACTCCCTGTAATTCTTTTCCCATTCTACTACTTATACATGTTTTATGTTTATTTTAGACAAAAATATTTTTATTTATTTATTTAACAATTTATGTACCTACTTACACACTAAATATAAAGAAAAGTAGAAAGGTACACAAAATAGTACAAAGGTGATGCTTATTTCTAAAGAAATCTCTTCCAGCATACCTGCGAAAGGAGATACTAAAAAAGAGATGTAGACATAGTGTTTTAATAAAAAGAAAGGAAAATGGAATACATAAAACAGACAAATATTTTAAATATAATATACAACACATACATACCTACTCATAAATACAAAGAAAAACATATAACAATACTATAAATACAATACAAAAACTAGTAATAAATACTTATGCAATTATGACGAAATGGATAGGTAATGTTCTTTTACTCTTTTCTTGAAAACTGCAAGTTTGGCAGTCCCTGATGTCAGGCGGAAGTGAATTCCACAACCGCACGGCGTGGACAGTGAAGGAATAGGAGTAGAAGTCGGTAGAGTGTGGAGGGGGGTGTTAGTTTGTAAATAATGTATAAAAGGTGTAAATAGACCCTTAACGAAGCCGAAAGGCACTTGTTCTCCCCGTCATTGCAGTATTATTTTTTTTTGTTCTGGACCATATAATCTAGTACCAACTTTTTCACAACTTTTTTCAAATACTAGTTTTTGAGATCATAACTTTACCTTTAATTTCTCCATAACCCGTTTACTATTAAATAAATAAAACAATGTTTTGAGGTGCGTTACATTGAGTTTTATCGGAAAACGTGATTTTTCAACCCAAAAAAAAAGGCTTTTCAAAGCAATATTTTTTGCGTAGAGTTAACTAGTTCGATTGAGGGATTTTCTTTCTAGCTCTTCCCTAGTCGCTGGATAGATGGCGCTGAACTTGGTAAGTTACTGCAAGGACCGGAACGTAAAATAAAACTGATTTTAACAAAGCGTGAGAAAACTAGGCAACGTGCTCTTTGATTGTGAGCCTGAAATTAACACGAAAGAAAAATAAAAGATGTACTGAAGACTTAAAAACCGGCCAAGTGCGAGTCGGACTCGCGCATGAAGGGTTCCGTACCATTATCTATACATTAGAAAAAACGGGAGCCCCCCTTAAATATTAATTTTATTCTGTTTTTAGTATTTGTTGTTATAGCGGCAACAGAAATACATCATCTGTGAAAATTTCAACTGTCTAGCTGTCACCGTTCATGAGATACAGCCTGGTGACAGACAGACGGACAGACGGACAGATGGACAGATGGACAGACGGACAGACAGACGGACAGACAGCGAAGTCTTAGTAATAGGGTTCCGTTTTTACCCTTTGGGTACGGAACCCTAAAAATGGTTAGGTTTTGGAAAAAACATTATTCGGAAGCATAATTAAGCAAACGAAAGTGTCAGTAAACGAGCGTATGTGACGTGACGCAATGTTTTTTTTTTTCAAGCATTTTGGCTTTGGCACCAAGTAACGTAGTCAGTTCAACGCCATCTACAAAGTTCTTGGAAACTGATTTTTTTAATACCTCAAAAAGAAAACCTTAAGGGTCCGTTTACACCTTGTATATAGGTATAGATAGAAAATAAATTCCTTATGGAATAAACTCTACCTACAAAACTTATTTTCTCCATGACGTATACTTTTTTTAACTTGCTTTCAAAACAACTGCCAAAAAGATCTTGTTGCACCTAGAACTTGCATTTCCGTTTGGCATTTAAAGTATTCTACTCTTTGGCTGTCATTATCTGCGGTCATTATACTTTCAGAACCGGAGAGCCGGTGTCATTACAAAATTCTTAGCGAAAGTAAAATTTAAATAAAATCAATGCGTGAGAGTATCGATCCAATTTCTGTGTGTTGCTGGTTGCCAATCTTCTGTTTGTGTCCTTGGTTGTGTTGTATACCTTGCTGTTGTCCAAGCTGTCTTCTTCTTCTACCAAGCTGGTACATACTCTGCTTCTTCAATCAGAATGATGCTTTTGAAAATTCTACCAACCAAAGTCGCAGGTCGCAAACATTTGATAATCAAGCTTAATATTGTACGAATATAGCTTAAATTCGAATAAATTGTAACGGTAAATTTCTTCAGCGAATCAAACGTATTGAGAGAAGATAGAGCCTTATGAGAACAAAATAAATGTGAAATTAGTTTACCTCTGATTGCAAGTCCTTTTGTTTCGTGTATCCCATGTTTTGTCAGGCTCATGAGAGCTGTAATGGACACTGAGGAATGTCCAGAGACCTTCCCCTTAAGTAAAGAAAATCGGGGAGTGCTGACAAGAAATTAAGCTCAAAAAACTAAGCTCAAAACGAAAACAGCTGAAGAGGAGCATGGCAACATAGCTTCAGTACAAGATGTATAGCTTCCAGACGAATTTCCTTCACATATGGTCCTATCTGCCTGCCTTTGTTCATTCTCTAGGCAGTCTGATATTGCGTTTCAAGCCCATGTTTGATGCTGTGAACGGGAAAAGGAAAAACAAGGAGGCTGTGCACGTGTTCCAGTAATAGAGTAACTATATATTAAAGTGTTTGAGATGTTTTTTGTTGAGTTTATTTTTCTAAACGACATATCCCCAACACAATTTCGGTCACGGCGGCCTACCTCAGCAAAGATTGACCAAGTTGCATAATAACATAGCATAATCAGCTTACTATGAGAGGGAATGGGCTGTAATCCACCTCAATGCGGGTTGGTAGATGTCACTATGTCTTCGAATTTTTGGTTCTAAGACATGCCGGAAGGAAATGCAAGGAAAACATCGTGAGGAAAACTCACGATGTTTTCCTTCACCGTTTCTAGAGCAGTGGTGATGGAATAAATTACACCAAGTAATGCGCTTTCCTGGGCTCGAACTCACGACTTTCTGTTCGTAAGTCGGGGCCGCCACCACTGGGCCACCGGCCACCGCTGCTCCTCCACAAACAAGTACGCAGTAGATATTATTGTGCACTAGTGTGTACATGATGGTAGGTTGAGTAAAGCTGTCGAGTGGCATCCAAGGACTGGAAAGGGAAGTGTTAGTCGTCTGGCGGCGAGATGGGCAGATGACATTGTTGCCATTGCGGGAATATCCTGGATGAGGCTGGCACAAGAACGTGCAGCTTGGCACAAACAAAGAGAGGCCTATTCCCAGCAGAGGGTGAAGTGGGGCTGTGAATGAAGAAGAGTGTGTATGTAACACAGATGCACACTCTGTTATTTACTCGACTGCACCAGAAGGAGGGTTATGTTTTTCGAGAGTACGTATGTATGTATAATTGGCACGCTATGTGGCCTGAACGGCCCGATGGATTTTAGCTTGAAAGGTGTCGTTAGATTCGTGTATTTACTATGAGAGTGACACTGGGAAAAATAAAAAAAATGGCGGATTTTTGGCGCAAATTTAAATGTTTAGAACGCTGTGCCGCTTGAACGGCTCGAAGGATTTTAGCTTGAGAGGTGTCGTTAGATTCGTATTTACTGTGAAAGTGACACTGGGTATATCAAAATAAAAAAGAAAATGGTGGATTTGTGGCGCCGAATTCAAAAGTTTGGCACGCTCTGCAGCCTGAACGGCTCAATAAAGGGCTTATCATGAGGATTTTAAAATGGTATTGTGACTAAAAAGTGTAAAATAAAAAAATAATTATGTCGGGTTTTTTTTATTTTTTTTATTTTTTATTATTTACTTTCGACAATCCGACACGGCCGGGGGAAGATCAACGGCGTGACATGCTTGCCGATCCTACCCCCTACCACCTACTTCCAAACTCTGGACTCATTATCATCATCTTTAGCAGCCTTGTGCCATTCACTGCTGAGTATAGGTCTTCTCTATCCTCCCTCCTCCTCCTCTTTTGTTACATTCTTCACTGGCCTAGAGTTTCAACCAGGTTTTACCTCTCGGCTGCTACTGAGAAATAGCAAACGGCGCTACCTCACCGAGAGCATTCGCTTGTAATGTAAAATTTCAGATTCTTGTCTTGTGTTCTGTACCAAATCGAATCTTCATGCATGCATGTTAAGGCCAGCGCATTAGGACGGCAGGCAGAGCACCGTGGCTACTATTAGACCTACAAGGCAGTCAGTCTGTCTAGGCAGTTGTATCTTACCTTCACTGTATTTGTATTTGTATTTTTGTAATCAGCGTGTCTGTACATGGCATGCCTGATTATATGATATGATATGGCTGATTGGAGGCGCGCGGTGGCTAAAGAAGTGCGCGGGTGGCGCGGTCGACGCACGGGTGGCACGACGAAGGCATTGCCCTTGTTAAAAGTTGTTTCATGTATTTATTAAGTACACCTGATTTATTTAGTTCACGAATTATTATTTCTTCGCTCCTGGAGCTGAGTAGTCGACGTAACCGCGTCAAAATATGATCCTTCGAGCCGGATCAACAGCCAAAAACCAACACTGACACTTCAGTCGTCGTCGGCCGTTATCAAAAACCAACACTGCATTAAAGAATTTTCTTCATCCTAAGTTCGTCAACCTACTAAACTACTAAAAAACATTATCTCCACACTATCGATAACCAGTAAGTAGTCTTGCCATCGTCTCGCAAACTCTTTATGACTTAAGTTTGGTTTTAAAATTCGCACTTAACTTGTATAATGTAGAAAGTTTGCTCAGTTGAGTGCAGGATCGATCGGAAAGAGCTTTCGGAGAATGATGAGTTTTAGGAATATTTTGAGACAAGCATTTGCCCGTGATTTCGGCCGAGTGAAGATCGGGATATATCACACGGGAACAAACTACTGGAGTAAGAAGGTTTCTATGTTCTAAGGCAGGTAAAGGTATAGTATACCTGTTTCAACCAAATTCGTTCGATCACGTGAAATGGGTGACAGACCGGTAACAGTCGCATTTATAATATATTTTAGATAGTTTTAAGTAAAAGAATCGTATTTAGATCGATTTGCTGAGTGTATATAGACAAATAAAAAGGATAAATAGTATTATGAATGGTGAATATAAAGTGTAAGTGTATATATTATAAAGTGTAAGCATAATTTAGTATGGTTTTATGGGAATCAAGCTAGAATATTTTATTAAATCGATTAATGACCGCAAAGCCTACTAATAGAATAATTTTTTTTGTTGAACGAAGGGCTTGTTACTTACAGCCTTCAAATTCAGTCCACTCGTTTAGGAGCTTCGATTCCACAGACACTCGCAGATTCGAAAAGCCGCTACAATACATCCCTAGTCTGGAGACCTACCAATAAATTGATACGCGGATTGTTTCCCCAGATCCTCACGTGAAATTTTGTTAAGACCAGAAACAATATTAAAATATAGGTCAAAACTCGACAAGTCAGTATTCAGCTAAAATTCAATTTACACTTATCAACCGCCTCCAAGATTGGCAGACATCCCGAGATTCCGCCGATACTCGTTCAAAGTTGAGCCACATTCGCGTTGAACTAGTGCTGATGCACCTAATGGTAATACTTCGGATTCTGCTGAAGTTTGAAAAGATGGGAAAGATATTATCATATTTGGCAGAAGAGACTTATTTGGGTAGGCTTCACAATTGACATACTTATTACCGTGTATTTGTATGCTATCACTTTTACGCTTTACGCTCTTATTAATGTAATTGTACAGGCCAATCAATTTTTTTACGGAAATGTTTTTTTTGGGGTTCGAGTGACTTCTGATCATATGCCTAGCCTTTTTCCAATTATATTAGGGTCGGCATTTAGGTCCTACCAGATGCAGCAGAATAGTTCCACAACCCAGTTAGAACTGGGATACGATACCCCTTGGTAAGACTGATTGTCAGACATTCTGGCGTCTGATTACTCGTAACGGTTCGACTGTCAAAGATCTAGAATAGAATAGAATAATCTTTATTTCTTTGCTATTTATTTTAATGTTAATAAATTGCAGTAGGGATTAAATCTTACAGCCTATACCCCTTTTGTCAATAATTCAGGGATGATCGATATAAATGTTATTTTTACTTATGCATGCTGTAAGTTAGAGTGTGTTGGAACTGCTTTTACAATGTTTACATCTTATTATGTACCCACATTCATTGCAAATATATGATTCTGATTCTGATCGAATGTACCCATTAGTACTCATGATAGAACAGTTCCACAAACTGCATCGCCTGCACTCTCGTTAAAGTCGATCGTTATCGCTGACGTGCCGATAACGCACACGTTGCGTTTGTCTTTGTGACGCACTCCCAGTAATGTATTCATATATGATGCTGTTGATTTTCTAAGGGTCGTGATTTTGATGCTTGATTTCGTGTGTATGTCTCGAGCAACATTCCAGATTTTACGCACAACGATTTTAAGCTATAGGTTGCCAGTAAAAGCTTTCCTGTTTTTGTACGGAACGTCTGTTCAATATTATGTATAAATTTTGCAGGTAAAAGCAACGTCAGGTGCAGTCTAATTTGACCAAGTTGCATTTTAAAATACAAACCTATATTTTAGGGCACTTAATCGTTGTTATCTCAAAAAAACCCTGGGTTTCACCACGGGGCTTATGTCAACAGCATTTCGGGCATCCGTACTATCCACATAGCTGGTGAAATGTGGGTGTACTATTAGGTACACCTCTGTCTTATACTTCGGGGATTACAGGCGTGATGTTATGTTGTGTTAGTACGTTCCGTGGGACAAAACCTTTTTTTGTGAGTTTCAGTGAATTTTATCAAGAACTTCGCGAAAAAACAGGGTCCTCTACATTCATTTGCAACAGTATCTATTGCACTACTCTTACTGTGCGCACCAACACAGCTGAACCACAAGTTCACAAGTCACTACGAGACTACGTCGACTCGTTTGTTTCCTCATATCTACAGTGAAACTTTGCTTTTTAAAATTATATACATTACACCAGATTCCTTGCAAGGGTAGACAGGTGATACGTACACCTACATTTCTCTTTTCGTAAGTCCTTAGCAATAAGAGTCGAACCTATAACCATTAACCGACACACAAAAGCGTTGTTATTCAGATCATCATTCATCATTTCAGCCGAAAGACGTCCACTGCTGGACATAGGCGTCCCCGAAAGGTTTTGCCATAATCGCCACGTTTGGCAGGCGGGTTGGCAATCGCAGTACGGTTGTTACAAAAGCACAGAGAACGCTGCTGCTGGGCGCCTCTTGCGACACCCACGGGAAGACAGGTGTTATTCAGATAGGTCCCTATCAAGTAGAAAATTATTACACTAATTATTGGTAATCACATTTTAGTTTTAAGCCACACTCCAATGCAGCTCCAATTCAGCACTAAACTCCGCATTAGACTACGGACCCTGGTTGGCCGCTGCAAGAAAAAACCTGCTTAGCTGGAGATTCATTGATGATTCTGCCCTGGAGTGTATATTTGGTGCTGTTCCAAAACGACGGGTCACTTAATATCGTGTCCTGCAAGTACTGTTGTTTGTTCACTACAGGATTTGATGGACGCTACTGAAGGCGCTAAACTATAGTGGCTCATTTCTGGGAAAAACACTATTTAGATGGGTTCCTTAAGTCAGATCGAAACACTATTCTACGAAAACTGTTACATCGACGACTATACATCGAAGCCTTGATAATGCGATGTTATGTTTGAACGACGACTTTTTTGTTCCCCTTGTTTCTTCGACGTTACATTGCCATCGACACGCTAAGAAGAAGATTGCCTTGCATATCCTGATACCCGTGTAGATGTTAGGTGCCAAACTTACCGGGGTTGCGGGACTGTTCGAAAGAGATACCGTGGCCCCGGAACACAAAGGGCGATGAAGGAACATGGATGGGTTTTAGTCACTAAAAGTCTGACACTCCCTCCTGCTCTGCCCAGAGCGGGAGCAGTCATTTGATGATTTCCCATCCGAAAAAAAAAAAAAAAGGTGTCAAACTTATTGTCTAGGTCACATTTGCAATGCAAAATAGAGTTGTGTCATTGTTTCTCGTGTTGTTTTGAACTTAAATTAGGTTACTGACTGCGTTTAGGTGTACTTAGGTGATTTCTCTGAATTTTCGCTTTTCTTGTATATTTGATGGTAGTAAAAATTAGTTTAAATATAGACGAGCACTGTTATAGAGAGAAACGAAGAGAAGAATATTGTAGAAACAGTAAAATCTTTGAAAATTCCTTGAATGTATAGGTATTGTCCCGTAGGATCAAAATTGATTTTCTTGTACTGCGTTGATTGTAAACTTATGCACTTACAAACATAATATAATATGTTGGCATCTTATAGTACCTACATATAATGAAATAGGTCTAATTTCACGAAAGAATAGCTTTATAACTTTCTTATGTGTATATTTTGACAGCCAATCTTAGTTGAATTAATGTCCCAACTAATTATTTCAACGACATAAATGCCTTCTAAAACGGAACACAACCACCAAAACCAGATAATACTTTACCGAAAAAGCTCCTCCACAAAATGCGCTCTCCGTCTGCGCTCAATTAGTGTTGCCAACCGTACTATAATATATAGTATCGTACTATATTTCAGTCAATTGTACTATATATTATAGAAAAAAATATAGTACGAAAAATACTATAGTACGAAAAATACTATATTTTTATCCCTAATTCAAGTGTCGCGCTTTTTTATATTAAATGTGCCGTGTGATTAAAATAGAGCATCTATAAATTTAATAAAAATGAATTGTTAATTTATTTCAATATGATTCTGAATTGTTCAGATTCCTATAATTATTTTATAGGATCATTGATGATCAAAACAAAGAGCAATAAAAAAATAATATACTTACTTATATGGAAAAATACATAAGGTTTAAAAATAAATGTTTCCCCTGTTTTCCCTAATTTTACAAAGTACTATATTTTTGTACACATTACGAATGAATTTCACCAAAAAAAAGCTGTCAATTCTCATAACCAATTATGACAGTTCTTGAACGTAGGTAGTTAAAATGTCCTTATCGACTTCAGTTTATCTGTTAAAATGTTACCACAATAACATAGATATCAAGAATCGTACCTACCTATCTATAAAGTGACAAAACTTTAATAACACAAGTTACAAGATACATCGCGTTCCACGAATCCACGGAGCTAAATGCACGACACACGGAAATTACAAACTATCGGAGACAAGTTTAAAATGAAAACGAGTTGCTATCTGTGTCTGTATTGTGGAGTTTAGACCGTGCCCTGTCTTCTGGCTTCCCTGGACTATTGCCAGGGTCGTGGTTATAGGAAAAAGTAGGTTATTAGTGTGGTATAGGTTCTATAATCATAAGAGAAGCTCGTGGCTAAATAATAACAGCCGCTCGGGTCGATCGTTAGGTTAAGCCGTGCTTGCCTAGGTTGGTCTGTGGATGGGTGACCACCCATTAGATACCTACCGAGTTTCCTCCGTGCCTCGGAAAGCACGTTAAGCCGTTGGGCCCGGCTGTCATTTGAAGATCTTTGACAGTCGTTAGGTAGTCAGAGGCCCAATTCTGACAACCAGTCTTACCAAGGGGTATCGTATTACCCGGTACTAACTGGGTTGTGGAGGTCAGATAGGCAGTCGCTCCATGTAAAATACTGGTATTCAGCTGCATCCGGTAATACTGGAAGCCGACCCCAACATAGTTGGGATAAAGGCTAGGCAGATTATGAGGTTCTATAATCATAAATCTGTACTTCTAGTCTAATATTATGAAAAGGTAAAGTATGTAAGTTTGGATGGTAGGATGGTAGGTTATCTCTGAAACTACTTACCCGATTTCAATAATTCTTTCAGAGATCAAAAATACACTATTGAGAGCAATAGAATGTGTTTTTTTTCCACGCGAATCAAGTCGTGACCAAAAGCTAGTATAACTAGTCCTACTAATATTTTATATGGGTAAGTTTGTGAGTGTGGATGTGATGTATGGATGTTTGTTACTCTTTCACACAAAAACTACTGAACGGATTTAGATGAAATTTTGCACAGAGATAGTTTATAACCTAGATTAACACATAGGACACTTTTAAACCGCTCAGCAGCTAGCGAATTATAAATGCGAAAAGAGTAACTCTGTCTGTTACCTTTTCACGCTTAAACAGCTGAATGGATTTGGATGTTATAGGCACACAAGTAGATCATGACCTGACTTAGAACATTGGGTACTTTTTATCCCGGTTTTACGATTTTGCGGACTCGTGCTCAGATCAAGCGAAGCTGTGGGCAAAAGCAATTAGCGCCTGTCATAAATGTAAGAAACTTGGTATACTTTGTTTGTATGTAAATCACGTCGTAACGGCTGATCAGATTGAGTTGATATTTATCTCAGAGGTAGACTAGAACCTGTATCAAATTATGGGCTACTTTTTATCCGGGTTCTCGACGAAGTTTCCCTCAGCTGACAACGAAACCGCAGGCAACAGCTAGTCCGATAAATGGACAATTTAAAAACAATTCAAGAATAATATTTCTGCACTTCGCGAGTTATTTCTCAGTCGAAAAAGCCCGCAAGTCGCGACATAAGTTCAAATCTAATATCCCTTTTATCCAAAGATGTAAGAACTTGAGTTTCGTGATAAAAACACACATAGATTTGGATTTATCAGCTCACCGAAGTCGGGTGACAAAGTTTTTCGTAAAAAATTGATAAAACTACAAAGAGATTAGGTACGGACTTGACTATGACACAGGGTGTCCTTTTCGCTTTTTAAGGGCCCATACTCCCTCAAATGGCTTAGCATGATCCTCCGTTACGCCTAAAATACTGCAGCATTAATTTTGAAATAAATATATGGTAAAGTTGAGGATTAATGCTAGGTACTATGTGTGACGAAAACACGATTCTATAAACTTTTCTGGATAGAAAAAAAATCCAAAATTACCTCCAAATCGAACAATAAACCGCTGGTATTCAAAAAGCACTTCAAATTATATCATGAAACTTTGCATACTAACTGAACTAACTATAAAGCAGGTCTTATGTGTTTTCTTTTTTTTATTCCAATCAATAGATTTTCGTAAATCGCAAAAAACCACTCATTTCGCACTATTCAGTCGCAGTGACTGTCGTAACAACCGCTTTGTAGTGCAAGCTGATTAGCACTTTATTCTAACAGTATTTCAAACGAAGTTTGAACCACCACAAATAGAGTTGCTAATTTTAGAGTTAGAAAGACCTTAAACTAAAAAAACAAAAGCGCTTTTATTTGAGACATCGCTACTGAATGGGGTGAGCAGAAACTATACAAACGAGATAGTCGATAATATACTCGTATCATGTATGTCAGTCATCTGCCGAGCCTTTCCCAACTATGTTGGGGTTGGCTTGCAGTCAAACCAGATGCAGCTGAATACCAATATTTTACATGGAGCGACTGCCTATCTGACCTCCACAACCCAATTAGTATTAGGTAATACGATACTCGTTCAGGCCTATGTCCAGCAGTGGACGTCTTTCGGCTGAAATGATGATGATGATGATGATACCCGTTCATAAGACTAGTTGTCAGACTTTTCGGGCTACTGACGACCTGTAACGACTGTCAAAGATCTTCAAATGACAGCCGGGACCAACGGCTCGGTATGTAATGGGTGGTCACCTATCCACAGATCGACCTAGGCAAGCTCGGCCTAACCTGAAGATTGATCTGAGCGGCTGCTATTATTTAGGCACGAGGTCTTCTATATCATTGAAGTCACTTACGTCGGGCTTACATCAAAGGTAAAATTCGCGAAAATACCCGTTTACATAAGTTTTATAATGTAATTGAAGTCACTGTTTCAAAAACCATAACTTTTCTTATAAGTGATGTGTTTCCAAGAAGTAAAATTGCGAAGAACAAACAGAGAACTTTGTCCAGCATTTGGTGAAGTCAGGCTGTCAGCTACTTTGAAAGCAAATTTTCGGTTCGAGTATGTATACTTAAATTTTCGGTTCAAGTACTTAGGTTCACCTACTTAAATTTTCGGTTCGAATATGTAGGTGTACTTAAATTTTCGGTTCAAGTACTTAGGTTTACTTAAATTTTCGGTTCGAGTATGTGTACTTAAATTTTGGTGTAAAAATATTACTTCGGTATTTAAATCGGATTTTGTTAGCTAACAATTTCATGAGTGTTCTTTTTTTGCACGGAACCTAATCTTTTTTCTAAAATATAACACAGTAGAAGAAGAATATAAGTAGCTTCTTTAGCTTGCTACAAATATGCATCTTTAAAAGATAAAAACTTGTTCCATGATCCCAGCTCGCGTCTTTGTAATGTTAAGCTTTCAACTTTGTGTTGTAATAGTTAAACTTTGTACTAGGAGTCAGTAGTGTAGTGCAACATTGTGGGTATTTAGGTACGGTAGGACCATGTAGGAATGTTTAGAGGACTTTATGATGTATTTTGAGGTGGGATATTAAGGTCTACTAAACCAGTGTTCCGCCAAGTGTGGGCGCGGCGGCGTGATAGACAGCTGCAAAACTTTAAAAATAAAATGTTGAATAATATTACCTACGTAATTTTTTTTTGCAAATTGGTGTCTCCATGATTTCCTAGATGTAGGTACCTTGAACACGAAAAAATTGCGGAACACTTGACTAAATTATGAGCCTCGGTCCTTTTGTAATCTTTAATCATTCTTTAATTCCATATTTTAACTCCTTAGGTATTAGCACCTGAATCACATATATTTTCTCTTCTTTTAAAAAAACAACAAAAAATATGTACAGGTACCTACCTACCAAGAGCTCAGACCATTGATTTAAATAGTAAAGATACGGTCGTCCGAACAATCGCCGAACGCGGTCGCCATACAGAAACACTAACGCCATCTATTAGAACTACTATGAACTACGATGTCAATCGGCGTGGTCTGCCCCTAGACGTAACCTTGTAAGAGCGGGTATTTTTCGCATCGAATCAGTAGGAAATCTGCAAATTAAATACGTATTTTCACTGTACTTATAGATTTTTACCAGTAAGTACATAAAAACACATTTTAATTTGCTTGTAATAAACAATATAAATTATTTTATACATATAAAATTAATTTTATGATATGAATTATTAAATCTTTTCATTTCATCGGCTAAAACGCGCGCCGCTGCAAAGTTATGTCTAACTTTTACGCGGCTTCGCGTCGTCTTTGCCAAACGTTGAGACAAATACGAAAGAAAATTGTTATAATGTTAGAAAATGATATAATATTTTTTTTAACTTACCGGTGATAAGAAATGTTATCATTTATTTTATTGTGCTTTTTGTCGTAGTTCACGCATCCCTTCACGACACAACTTGGCATTTTTGCTTGTAAAATTTACGACCGCTCCCGAAGACAGCCGAACGCGTTCTAGTTTAGTTCGCTATAGGGAAGACCATTTTGGGACCACGTTCGAGGCGTCATTGTAACATGCGGTCCACCCAGTCCTTACGCAGTAATATTTATGTCAATGGCTCAGACGAAATCTGCTCATTTTTAAATCAAAATCGTTCACACGATCTCCACATCTGTTTACTAATTAAGAATCATCGACACGAAGAAGAAGAAGAACTATTATTGGTCTTAATTTTTTTATTTTGTTTTTTTTTTCTTTCTACCCTTTTTTTCATTAACAAAAACAAGGGATCAGATGCTGCGATGCTGTTGGTTGATGAGCTCAAATAAGCACTTCAATAGCGGCCGGATGTTCTAAGCAAAAAGAATCGTATTGGTGGTGAGATTTCGTCCGAGCTTACCTACATATTTTTCTTGTTATTTTCTAACAAAAAGGGGTCGCCAAAAAATTCGTAGGTACCTATGCATTGCTGTCAACAGGAAAAGTATCCAGAATGCTGGCAGCATTGCCACATTGGACGGCATGGCCGATTCTTTGCCATATTAGGTATTACACAAATTCAGCTAAGTACTTTAATATACTCTGCACTTCAGCTGTAGGTACTCTAAAGACAGCAATGTCATACATTTTAAAACAATGTCTAAACAGTAAAATACGGCAGGTATAGACACTACACCAATGATATTATAAAGAAGATACGCCATGTTCATACTGAATGGCGTTCAGATATCGTTGCGTTGGTATTATAAGTACTAACTTAAATGTATACAGTAATTTAAAACTACGACAGCGATAGATAATACGGAACGTATAAGATAGAAAGAGATAGCTAGCTATCAAAGTGCAACAATTGTGTCACTTTGTCCTCAACAATTTGTGCGTGCTAGTGCGATATCGACCTCTTTTTACTATATAATATCATTGCACTACACCAACAAATCTTCCACACCGAACTTTTAGTACCGAACCCCGTTTATTTATTTACACTCTAAAGAAAATCACAAACTATAAACTCGTGTCGTCATGTCAGCACTTTCCAAGATTATCAGGCACAGGTTTACCGTCGCTTTCCGCAGAAATTGTTATTTTTAAAGTGACTCATAAAATTGTGGTGTGTATCGTAAAAATACGAGTGAATCGTAAAAGTTACAGAACAGCCGTTAATATGGTTCAAATTTTTCATACCAAATTGATACAACGTGGTTGTGGCGGATGAAATAGGGAATCTCTGTAGAATTTTTCGTCAACAATTGGGGAAATTTCATAATTTTATTACTAAGTAAGTATATGGGAGCAGCGGTAGCCCAGAGGTGGCGGCCCGACTTAAGAACAGTAAGTCGTGGGTTCGAACCCAGACAGGCATTACTATGTGTAATTTACTTCATCACCACTGCTCTCAAAACGGTGAAGGAAAACATCGTGAGGAAACCGGCATGTCCTAGAACCAAAAATTCGAAGTCATGTGACATCTACCAATCCGCACTGGGCCCGCGTGGTGGATTATAGCCCATTCCCTCTCATCATGAGAGGAGACCGTGTCCCAGCAGTGGGAACATTATAGGTCGAATCGGTGATGAAGTAATTATCGTCATTCTCCTGCCCTCATCCCAATTTATTTGTGGTCGGCGCAGCATGACGTCTTCTTGGTCCGCCAGGTGGCGCTGTCAAGTAAACATTGCAATCAGCTGTGCTCTTACTAAAAAATAATTTTAAAATATAAAGTTTGGTCTACATCTGTGAACAGTATATAAAAGTTAAGCCTAATGTACTAAACAACAGTGACAGTGTTATTAGCAATAATTAGTGTGTGTAGACTATAAAAAAACACATTTTTTAAAATCAGTGGACAGTGACTTTCAAAACTGTGACATACTCTTATTCAAGACCTTGGGTGATTTAGATTTCATCCTTGTGCATATACTCAAGTTCAAGTGCAATAATACAGAACCCGTTCATAATATAAATAGCTTCGAGTGACTTTCTTCAAACATCGGCCGCCAAAAAAATCGTTTTTTTTCATCACAACATTTGAAAAGATGTTGTGTACAACACCATCTACTAAAACTCATGCAAACTAATATGACAACTGGTGTTACCACAGTTATAAAAGTGTTGTCAGGCCAATAAATTGCTTGACTTGTTTTATTATTGATGAAACTGACATCTGTTGTCTGCAGAATTAACTAACATCGCTTTGACAATAACAGATCACTACTTTCGTCACGTCCACAGCTGCACGGCTGGCTTCGTGGCGTACATCAGCGCCTACATTAAACCACTAATCTGTAGAGTGAGGGTTCGAATCCCACAAAGTGAAAATACTTTGTGCATTTGTTTTGACTACTAAATTATAATTTTAAACACTAAACATTATGAATTTCTTGGAAAACATTACATTCCGACGAACGCGTACTCAGTCGGAATCAAATGATGACAACAGCAATTTAGTTTCGCAAACGTTGGACTGTACCACAAATTCCTTGCCAGAAATGTCTGAAGACGACGATGGAGACCAAATATGCATATTAAAGAAAGAGATAGAAAGCCTTAAAACTAAACTACAAAGCGCGCATGAAGAAATAGATTTATTATCTTTGGAAAACTGTAACCTAAAGCAAAGTAATACAGAATTATTAGAAAAAAATAAAACCTATAAAGCCATTTATAATAGTCCAGCCAAGCACAAAGGCAAAACTCCAAAGAAGAATACAAATAATCATCTAAAGGAAAAACAAACGCAGACTTCGGAAAACATGAGTAATACACAGAACACACCTCAAATTGATATTGATATTGGAAGCTCCAAAGGTACTCAAGACATCACGACACAAAATTATGTTGACAAAAAGAGTCCTTCAAAATCGTCTCCACTTGTGAAACATAACATATGTGTCATAAGCAGTGAAACTTCCAATAGGATATATACAATGAGTGAAGGCACACATCTGCTTAGCTATAATATGTGTCATTATCGTATGCCTAGATGTGGAATTGAGCATATTTTAATGAATATTGAAGACAAAGTTCGAAATTTTACGTATTCAGATTATTGTATTATTTTTATTGGTGAGGAGGATTTCAAAACAACGAATAAGTATATAGAACTAGTGACATTAATCCGTCTGAAATTGTTACCATTAAATCACACTAATTTTATTATATGTCTACCTACTTTTAAATATATGGATAATTCTAATATTATGTTTAATAGTCGTATAGATACCTTTAATAACTTAATTTATATGGATGTTCAGACGTACAACTATGCGTTTATCTTAGACTCGAATCTAAATCTCCCATACACACATGATACTTATAACCAGTGGTATGGTATTCTTAATAACAAAGGCTTCAGCATCGTCATATCTGACTTGCAAGATCTTATTCTAGACCTCACCATGCAACAAAAAGTTGAATGCTCTCAGAAAAATCAAATTGAAATGTCACAAAAAACACCTCAGTTTTTTCTATAATAATTACCTCAACATTCTTCATCAGAACATTGCAGGGCTCATGAATAAAGCGGATTTGTTGATTGTTAAATTGGAAGAGCTTCATAGTAAGGGAACTAGCATAGATGTTATCTGTATAACGGAGCACTTTATTGAGACAGGCTGCGAGAATATATTACATATACCTAATTTCTGCCCAGCTGCTTTCTTCACCAGAAATGTAAAACGTGGTGGCACCTGCATTTTTGTTAGAGCAGGACTGCATTATCGAGAATTATCGGATGTTGCCAAACAATCAGTGTCAGGCGTTTTTGAGTGTTGTGGTATAGAACTGGTTTCTTCAAATATTATTATAGTATGTATATATAGAATACCTAAATACAATTATAAAATATTTTATGAAAAACTGGATAATATTTTACGAAAAATTTGCTCATTCGGAAGGAAAAATATTGTCTTAACCGGAGATTTTAATATAGATGTGTTAAAAAGAAATAAAATAACACTAGAATTTGAACACTTTCTATTGCAATATAACCTACAATTAGAACTTTATAAACCGACAAGATTAAGTAGCAACTCCTGCATAGATAATTTTGCACACTCTTACCGTAAAGATTGTAAAGCTGAAATTATTGACCTAGTTCTTTCAGACCATACATCTCAATTACTCAAAGTTCCTATTAAAAAAACCTGTAGACTAAAATTTTGGAAAACCAGAAACCACGATATATCAGAGGACAACTTAGATATATTCAAAAATCATCTAAAATGCTTATCTTTCTCGAAAGTGTACAAAGCTAAAGATGCCAATGAATCCTTTGAAAATTTTATGGAAGATTTCTCATTGTTATACAAGTTATGCTTTCCTAATAAAATTGTGACTAAATACACTAGTAAAAAAACTAAATGGATATCTCGTGGAGTGAAAATCTGTAGTCAAAAGCAAAGACAGTTACTTTGGGCGTATAGATTCAATCCTGATACAAAAAATAGACTTGCTTTTAAAAAATACTCTTCACTTTATAGAAAAATAACAAAGTTAACTCAAAAAGCCCAAAATAACTACTACATTAAAACATCAAAAAACAAGTCAAAAGCTGCTTGGCAAGTCATTAACAAATCCAAATTCAATCTGCCACAAGAACCAGTACTATCGATAAACAAAGATAATTTAAGTCTTACAGATCCTATGGATATTGCAAATGAATTCAATAACTGTTTTATAGAAGCCATCGAAAATAATGTTAAAACTCAAGGTACGTCAACCAATAATTACGTTGTTGACCATTTTAATTCTCAATCATTATTTATGCTACCTGTTTCAGATTCAGATATAATAAGTATAATTAGCAGTCTTAAAAATACAAATACAGTAGGATATGATGGCATATCTACGAAGGTATTAAAATATGTAAAGGAACTTATAGCGCCACTACTATCACATATAATTAATCTGTGTATTTCTGATGGCGTGTTCCCAACTAGCCTAAAGAAAGTCATCATCAAACCACTTTTTAAGAAAAATGATAAAACTAATGTTCAAAATTATAGACCCATTGCAAAAATATCAGTGTTCTCAAAAATATTTGAAAAAGTTATATATAATTCAATTTATTCATATTTTGAAAAATTCAAACTTTTTTGCAATGAACAGAAGGGGTTTAGGAAAAATACTAATATTAATATGGCTCTATATGATTTGCTATCCAGTATAATGACATCTGTAGATAAAGGTAATCCTGTGTGTGCTATACTGACAGATATGACAAAAGCTTTTGATTTTGTGGATCATAACATATTACTACAAAAATTATATGGGTACGGCATTAGAGGAAACATCCTCAAACTCCTGGAATCATATTTGAGTGACAGAATCCAGTGCACAGAAATCACTAGAATTTGTCCTATTAGCAAAATGGAAACTAAATATATATCAGAACCAAGGCACATAAAATATGGCGTACCTCAAGGTAGTGTACTAGGGCCACCACTTTTCTTGATATATATTAATGATCTCCCAAAAACCATACATCATAAAATGGTACTGTTTGCAGATGACAGCACGGCTATTGTGGAATACGCGAATCCTAATAATTATGAAAGTGATATAAATAATACTCTGAGTGACATTATAAATTGGCTTGATAAAAATAATCTTGTAATTAATTTAAATAAAACAAAAGTTATCCATTTCCACCAGCGACGTAAGAATCCACCTGTTAATATTGCCTATAATAACTATAGAGTAGAAGAAGTCACAAATGCAAAATTCTTAGGTATAGTTATAGACAGTAAACTGACATGGAAACCTCACTTAGAGGAAGTTGCCAAGCGTCTGAGCAAAGCGGCATATCTACTATTCCAGTTATCAAAGAGAGTGAACACTGAGACACTATTAACAGCCTATCATGGACTAGTCGCATCAACTTTAAGATACGGTGTTGTTTTTTGGGGGCAGTCAACTAATAGGGAGCTTATATTCAGGATGCAGAAAAGATGCATAAGATCAATGTGTAGTCTAAGAACAACGGATAGTTGCATTCCTCATTTTAAAAAATTAAAAATTTTAACCTTGCCATCCCTGTACATACTGGAAACTGCATCATTTGTAAAATCAAACCAAGATTTGTTTAAAAAATATTCATCGGTTAAAAGAACTCCAATTCGTGCCCAATATGAGAATTTGTTGTGTCCGATCAAATGCAAAACTGCACTTTTGACGAAGAGTGTATTTGGTGTTGCTCCCAAAATCTATAATAAACTACCAGACAGAATTAAATGTATGCCTTTAGATAGATTTAAAAAGTCCCTTCAAGAGATACTACTAAACAAATGTTATTACAGTGTGGATGAATATTTAAATGATAATTTCCTTGTATAAATTATTCTGATTTGTGATTTTACGATTCCTATTTTACATTTTATATTGGTTTTCTTTTTATGATTTTTGATTTTATTGGCATTTTATTATTTGTAATATTATTATTGACATTTCGTTTTTGTGATTTTTTTTTTTAATTTTATATTGAATTGACATTTTATATTTGTAATCTTCTATTTCAGTGACTGTTTATATTTTATTTGAGTTGACATTTTATTTGTAATCTTAATTGTTTTTTTTTCTCTTTATTCTAATTTGTATGTCTGTAACGACAAAACATAGCAAGAGCTTCCACTATTTATAAGATCCTTAATGTATACCTATGTTTAACAAATAAATGATTCTGATTCTGATTCTGATTCTGATTCTTATTTATTTATTTATTTATTTAAACTTCATGTACAAGAGTGGTACATAGGCGGACTTAATGCCACAAGGCATTCTCTACCAGTCAACCTTTGGGTTAAATAAGAAAACATAGTGATAGGGTACAAAATAATGTCTAAAAAACTAACTTATTGTTAACGAGAATTAATATATACTTATATTGATACTAATACACATATACACATAAAATAAACTAATAGATAATCTATCAAATACAAAAATTAAAAATTAAATAGCGATAAAACTAATAATAATTATTATGACTCGACTTCGATTTGAGAGCTATTTAGTCTGACTTAAATAGTAAGTACGAACTTATCTTTTGAAAGTGAATTTGCTTTCAGCCTTTTTGATGCCAAAAGGTAGCGCGTTCCAGAGCTTTATAGTAGAGATAGCGTAAGAATTTGACATAAAACCTGTACGGTGTGAAGGAATTTGGAGAAGTAGATTCTTTGAAGCACGAAGGTTACGACTATGAGAACTGCCCAACACTTTGAAATAAGTCTTTAGATAATCGGGAGCACGTGGATCGTTCAAAATCGTGAAGAGCAAGCAGAGAGATCTGAGGGACCTCCTGAGTCGGATAGGCAACCATTTAAGCTGAGAACGGAAGGAAGAAATGTGATCGTATTTACGAAGGCCAAAAACAAACCGAATACAATTGTTGAGAAGTCGATCCAATTTATTTAGAAGTTCTTGGGAAAGATCAGAGCAACAAACATCAGCATAATCTATAATGGGAAGCACAAGTGACAGGACCAAAGTGAGTTTGGTGCTAGATGGGAGGAAATGCTTAAATCTATAGAGAGACCGCAGTGAGAACGAGACTTTCTGGCTAACCTGAGCCACGTGTTTATTCCAACTTAAACTGCCGTCAATGTACAGACCTAAGTCTTTTACGTGAGGTGAAAGAGAGATGACAGAGTTCTCGAACATCAGTGGCATAAGTTGGCTAGTGTTCACATTTCTCAAATAGTACGAACTACCAATGAGGATGGCCTGACATTTCTCGACGTTAACAGAAACCCCAAATTTGCCAGACCATTCTTCGATAGTTCGTAGATCAGCATTGAGCGATGAAATGCAATTGTCAAGGTTGGCAATGTCTGACTGAGCGTATAGTTGCAAGTCATCAGCGTACAAATGGTAAGAACATTTGAGGACAGCAGTAATGGAGTTTATAAACAAAGAAAATAAGAGAGGAGAGAGTATACCGCCTTGTGGAACACCAGATGCCAGGTCGCACCAGTCAGAGCAATCCTGATCAGCACGCACCGCCTGCTGGCGACCACGAAGATATGAAGAAAACCAATCACATGACAACGAAGATACCCCAATTTGAGACAGTATGGCCAGAAGAATGTCGTGATCAACGGTGTTAAAAGCATTGGAAAAATCTATTAGGACCAAGACCATTAATCTCGAATTCTCCAGGCCATCCCTTATGTCTTCAGTAACTTTAAGCAAAGTCTTCTTCTTCCATACTTTTCTACTCGTCAGCTCATCAGCATCAGACACCTCATTTCTTGCTATAACATCCTTCACACAGTCCATCCATCGTTTCTTTGGTCTTCCTCTACTCTTATAGGCATCTTATTACTAAGTATTTAATTAGATATTGATGATGAACGTTCTTCAGACAGGTCCAGTCCGCGTAGCATGAACGCGGGCAGGGCATAGGGTCTCGACATAGATAGCGACAAATTCGCTAACTTTCGATCGCTGATTACGCCTACTACAGTACCTCGGGTCCTGTGGTTTCAATCCCAGGTCGAGCAAAAACTCAGTAGCATTTCGGAGTTTGGGTTTGTACCCGGTTAACGGCATCAAGTTCCCGTTAACTTACTTGGCAGATAATTTCTTACAACAACAACAACAGCCTATAACGTCCACTGCTGGACATAAGCCTCATGATTTCATACAAAATTGTTCTATTTTATTTATTTGGGAAAACAAACGGTTCCACATTACAGTTATACATAAACAGAATTATATCTAGGGTGTGAGTAAATGTACAACCAACGACATTTTCCACATATTATAAAAAACAGTTAGCTATAAAAACAATGCGACATGCGCTTACAATTAATTTTGAACAAAAAAATTACTTAATGTGATAATGATAAACAAAGCAGTACCAATTAAAAGGAAAAAATAAATAAAAAATACCAATTAAAAGGAAAAAATAAATAAAAAATACACGAAATGACAGTAATCTAGTTAAAGAGTTGAAAGAAAAATATCACTCAATCCAAAATGATTTTATGAACAAGGCTTTTAAATTTACCTATTGGTACAGCAAAGATGTTAACACTTTCGAACAGATTGTTGTACTGGCTAGCTAAGCGACGCCGACGTAGGGGTGCTCGTAAGCCCTCGTTCGTACGACTAGAAGGTACTACGTAACTAATCCAATTTTTTTAATTTATTCGGTGAGTAGTGGCTATTCGGACATCGAGAAATAGGCCCTTATTGAGACAAACTGTTGCCTGATGATACATACACCTCTGGTAACCCTTTTGAAAAAACATAGGGTAAACGTAGAGCTGTCCCACAAAACTTAAAGTCGTGCTCCGCGACCCCTGTTACAAGAACTCAACACCTAAACAATTGGTCAATTTAGATTACCATCGAAACACTTTTATGAAGGAAATTACGTTATGTAACTTTTACCAGGGGCTGCGACTGTTGACAGCCTAATCTCATCTAACTAATATTATAAATGCGAAAGTTTGTGAGGTTTATTACTCTTTCACGCAAAAACTACTGAACGGATTCGGATTAAAATTAGCACACATATAGTTTATAACCTGGATCCCTTGAGACATTACCGAACTCCACGCGAACGAAGCTGCAGGCACAAACTGCGACTAAGTTATAAAACATTGGATACCAATGTTCTAATAGCAAAGATTCCCGCAGTTCTCTCGAGAACCATTAGCACCGATCAACCATTTTGACGACAGATCTAAAATTTTACGCTCAAATAAAGTTCTTAAGATCTAACAATAAGAACTTATCTGAAAGAGCAGTTGTGTGCACTTTCAATCGGGTCGTTCGCTTTTACCTCTTAGGGCCTTCCCACACGGCGACTTCATTCACAGTTCGAGCTATAGAGTGGTCGCTCACAATGAGCCTCATCAGAAAACTTAATGTTACCGAAACGCCAATGGAGAGGGCTATGATCGCAGTTTCTTTGCGTGGTCGAATCAGAAATAAAGAAATCCGCAAGAGATCGAAAGTTACCGACGTAGCCCGAAGAATTGCCAAACTTAAGTAGTAATGGTTAGGGCACATTGCTCGCAGAACGGATAGCCGATGGAGCCAAAAAATTCTGGAGTGGCGACCGCGAACCGGAAGACGTTGCGTTGGAAGGCCCCCCACTAGGTGAACCGATGACCTGGAGAAGGTTGCGGAGATCCGCTGGATGCGAGACGCACGGGACCGGTCAATGTGGCGACACTTAGGGGAGGCGTCCAGCAGCTGTGGACGTCTTTCGGCTGAAATGATGATGTGACGTTAGTAGACGTCAACATTACATACTAGTTATTGATTTGAAAATAAAACTAATGAATAAGAAAAATTAGCTATATTGCTTATTAAAACACACTAAAGTTTAGAAAAAGAACCGGGTCGCGTGTACGTCAATTTCGCTGAGTTGATTCGGGGCGTTATAAAAGGAAACCACTTCCCTGGCAGTTGTAGTAGTCGTTCCGGGCAGTTGTAGTTGTTGATGACGTCACAAACTCACAATGATGATGAGCTAGAGTGCTAGTCAGCCTATGATGTAGCGTCAGTTCAGCAACTCACACTGAGTGGACGTATCATACGTTGGATAGACTGCTTGCCTTCCTCCACCACTTGCATGGCACCAGCTTCATATTCTCGGGGATCTGCTTAACACGACTCTTTATTCAAAGTCAGCCTTATTGAGATCCAGCCTATCCCTTTGCTGTCCTCCCCCAACGACGCCTTAAACCGAGCCTCGTACCCCTTCAAGGCGTGCCCTTAGCGTTTAGCCGCTTAGTTTGTAAGTTTTTGCCCTGGATGGAGGCCTTATACTTAAGGCACCGACAGGATAGTCGAATAAGCAGACGAACACCTCCTTAGGTTGATAGATGTCCTTATCAAAAATAAGTAATAAAAATAATAACACGGCTCATTAAAATGCTACATATTGCCCCGGAAGATCTTCTTGCCGTCCAATCTCTAATCCTTTTGTTTAATAGTTAAATAAGTATTATAATTGCTGCCAGTTAAGATCGCAATAGCGGTCACTGACCCACCTACATTAAATTAAAGTTCTTAGCTTAAAATCCAAAATAAGCCAGTTCAAGTCTTGAATCGTCGATTCGTCATCTATCGTGCCGCATATCTTCAACATTTTTTTAAATGAAAAACGATGCATGGTTCATTTGTTTTGGTTCGTACGAAGAGATATTAGGGAAAGAGCAATGACCGCTATTGCGATCTTAACTGGCAGCAACATAGCTTATGCCAGCGGTTTCAACCGCATGCGAAAATTGCCCACGGGGTCGTACTTTCGGGATAAAAAGCTCAAGTACTATTTTAGTCTATAATCTATCTATCTCTGTGCCAAAATGTGTTCAGCCGTTCTGGCGTGATTGAGTAACAACATCCAAACTTCCGCATTTATAATTGGTACCTGGTAGTAGTAGATAACACAGAGTAGGACACTGTATAGCTATACAGTGTACTCTGGTAGCTGTTTTCATGATGAGAGTAGCTACTCTCATCATGAAAACAGCTAAAGCAAGCCAAGCTCCTTGACGCAAGTCCCACCGCCCACAAGGCTGACGTAACAATAAAAACTTATATTATCTTACAAGACAGTTGTGTGCTCTTTCAATATATTTTTACCTTAATATCCTGTATTTACGTTTAATATTGGTGTTATTTGAGTTGGAAAATAGAAAATAACGCTTTTCTTGTAGGAACATTTGTATTGATTTCTGATATTAACCCGTACCTAATACTTTCAGTGTAGAGCTAAGTGTCGCTTAACACTCAAAGAATGAGCATTGGCTACTCCGCTTCCTCACTGTGTGTCGACAATTTAGGAAGTAACCATCCTTATGACACGGAATCGGCTTGACTCCAACGTATTACCACATTATTTTGTCACATTTAGTTCGGTGCAATGTCAAAACCCATCGACGGAACCGAAACATGAAACAACAAATGAAAGTAAAAAGCTTATAGAAAAGACGCAATGAATGAATGCGTCTTTTCTGCTTTTAACTTTCATTTGAATCATTACGAGATTTTGAAGCACTAGTGGTGCCAATCTCATCTGTGTAATCTGTAGGCTATGTATTGTGAATACGGGTCTTGCTCGAATCTAATATGTCATGTCATAGTTTGCCATGCATGAATGATGACGTGCGGTTCGTTTAAGCTATAGTGATGCATGGCTCTAAATGGCGCGTGCTTTTGATCGGACCTAACCCCGCCATCTTGTTTTCTCAATAGGTACAATTTCCACCGATAATTTCACAAACGTTTACGCCTTCCTCACAATGTTAATCAAGCGCCTATAGAACTTAAAGAACCATGCTGCACTTTACGACTAGACTGCGACTACGAGAAAGTACTAGTAAGTAACCTACTACAAACTTTAAAAAGTCCGATAACCTATTTTTCACTTAGAGTACAGCACAGTAAATAAAAACGTGCGGTCTAAACTAGATAGAACCCAAAAGACGTGATCTCCACGGAACCTGGGTCACGTACCGTGCAAATAACACACGCGCGCAGCTTTATTTTATTATATTTTGGCGCGAAACCGCCGCCATTACGGCGCGCGCGGAGCATGCATCATATTGTGATATTTTTTAAAAGAAAAGAGAAATAGCTGGATGTTTTTATTTTGACGTGCTTTTTTCGTAATTTATGTTCTTTTATAGTTTTCATTATTAGGGAACACAAAATTAGGTGGAGCCATGAGGTGGTAGGTACTATCGGGGTCTTTTCCGCCTGACCATTTTAATTTTTTTTTCGCTTAAATCATGCGGAGGCGCTGAGCCACGCCCCCTTAAAGTTTGGGCCTATTAGGAAAGCGTCAACTTTGGCGCGCAAAGTAACAATAACTCTCGTTTGGCGTGCGTCGTCAGTGCGCTCGGCCGATTCGGTATCTTTTCGTTCATTTTTTCTACACAAAGTCAACGGGGCGGGGCTAGAGATCGTTTTTATGTTGCGAGTGCAAGCAAAAATGAGCTTAGTGGTGGTCAGGCGGGAGTGTCCTCGATAGTACGTAGTTACAGGCAGGCAGTAGGTACTGATGAATTTGATAGGTAGGCAGGTACCTGATTTTGTCGAAAAAGTTTTAACGGACAAATTTTTAAATCCTCTCAGCAAGACAGCGTTAGAAAGCTGTTTGTGTGTTATTCTGAACTCATACAGTTGAAATTTATAGAAGAAATTCTTAGAGTGAGGTGACGGATGGTGATGGTGGTGGTTGTGGGGGAGAGGGAGGGGTTTTTTTTAATCGGGCAAAAAAAACGGGTCGGGCTTTTTTTGTGATAAAATCGAACAAACGAGATTCGCAATAGAATAAAGGCTCTAACACACTGGCGCGTTATTACCGGTAGATAATTATTATCGCATGTGTCCTAGGGTTGCGCGGGAAACAGAACATGCTGCCGACAGCAATACTGCATTGTCGATGCTGCCGCATTCCCGCTTTGTTTCTCGCTCTAGCAAATGACGGTACTTACTGAGCGACGGAAAAGGTTATGAGCATGGAAAAATGCAACCCCTATATGCGCCACTAACGCAACTCGAAAATCAAAATTAAATTAGTTATCTCCCGATCACACGGCGTTGATCAGTGCAAGTCTCGCAATCAAAATAACCTTTATTGTAACAAAAAAAGGCAAGTTCGAGGTCAAGAGCAGGCCCATATTGTAATAAAAATTAAAAAAAACCGGCCAAGTCCGAGTCGGACTCGCGCACGAAGGGTTCCGTACCATTGACTATATTATTTAGTATTTCTTGTTATAGCGGCAACAGAAATACATCATCTGTGAAAATTTCAACTGTCTAGCTGTCACGGTTCATGAGATACAGCCTGGTGACAGACAGACGGACAGACAGCGAAGTCTTAGTAATAGGGTTCTGTTTTTACCCTTTGGGTACGGAACCCCAAAAAACTGGGTTAAGCTCGCCATTGAACGTACCTAACTAAGTTACCTATTGCAGTTTGTATGTATATTTTTTTCATTTTGTGCATTATTATAGAATAAGAAGGATAAGTGTAAAGATTTGCTAATAACTTTATAATCACTCGGCAGTCTTATCACATGTCTTTGCAATTAGGTACAATTACCTATTGTTTTTAATTATGAACAGTTGAGCAATAAAAAGAGTCAATGAATTCCATTCTCCCTTATCAGATTATATGTAAAAACATCGTTGCGCTGACCCCAGGTGGATGAATAATGTGAAAATGATGAAAGTGAACAGTGGATCAATTCAAAATATCGCGACGCACGCAAATTTAGGTATTTTACGCATCGAGCGGGCGGTGACCAACTCAAGCGATACATTCATTCATAATGGTGCCGATTCCCTTGTTTACAAACTAAACCAAATTTAAGTTCAGTGCATCTTTTTCTTTCTATTTCATTAAGAAAAGGACAGAAGATAAATTTTAGTTAAGTTCTGTCAAATTAATCAGCTCCATACAAGTTTTAGACGCGATTAAAAAGTTGACCACTAAAATTACATCAAATTACGTCAGGTGCTGACTAATTTGACAGGATTAAACTAATATTTATCTTCTATCCTTTTCATAATGAAATAGAAAGAAAAAGATGCATTCAACTTAAATTTAGTTTAGTTTGTGAACAAGGGAATCGGCACCAATATCTATTCACTCGCTCGCACTAAGATATTGCGAATATGGCGACGAAACGATCTTGATCCACTGTAATACAAGTTTTCGGTGAACGGAAAATCTTTTGATGTGATATTTTTATGTTATTTAATATTATTATAATTCGTATTATTATATTTTTCATTACTTATTAAAGTGTTGAAACATAAAAATTCTAATTGTGACGCAGTAACCGAGCGTTGATAACCAACATCTGTAACATAGTACGTGATATATTTTAAAGGAGAATAAAGTCCGCGATATTCGTATTATTTTAACGTTTGGTTTTAAATAGGTAAAAGGATAATTTAGCTTCAGAAATTTCTGCTCCCTAGGCAGACAAATATCTTTGTCCAACTTTTATGTGTACCTACGTAAATAAATAAATAGTACGGGTAAAACCTGTTTAAACAAATAATTATTTTATTTGGTGCTGTCAATTACCATATTTTTCAACGAGCAAAACTGCAGTCGTAGTTTACGATGTTCTAGGACGCACACAAAAGCAGCGTCTATACGGCAAGACGCACACCACGATAATACCGACACAAAGAAACGCCAGGGTAGCCCGCGAAATTTTATTTTGCAATGCAATGCGCATGTCAGTGTCAGCCTGTATGTTGAACGAAATATGTATGATTCGCGACCGACAGAAATTTACAGAATTATCATCATCATCATCATCAGCCTATTAATGTTCCCACTGCTGGGACACAGGCCTCCTCTCTATGAGAGGGAATGGGCTATAATCCATCACGCGGGCCCAGTGCGGATTGGTAGTCTATGTCACATGTCTTCGAATTTTTTGGTTCTAGGACATGCCTGTTTCTTCACGATGTTTTCCTTCACCGTTTTGGGAGCAGAGGGTCTAAAATGGCCGCTTTAGCAGAATCGTACTAAGAATCTCGTTAAAAATTTAAAATTCTTAAAATAAACTTTATGGTTATGAAAATAAAGTCCATTTTAAGAATTTAAATTTTTCATAATAATAAGGTCACGTTAAAAATGTAATGTGGTGATGAAATAAATTACACAAAGTAATGCGCCTGTCTGGGTTCGAACCCATGACTTACTGTTCGTAAGTCGGGGCCGCCACCACTGGGCTACCGCTGCTTACAGAATTCCATTATAATAATTGAAGTGGTCTATACATTCCCATTGAGTAAATATTTCATGAAAAGATCATTCAATGGGATTAAATGAATTTAGAGGGTTGTATTGATGATTTTAATGATTACAATTCTGTAACATACCTACATGTTACGGCCGCGAATCATATTTTTTAATTAACAAGGTGACACTGACCTGCAAAAAACGTAAGATAAATTTACTAGTGTGCCATTTGCGCAGCTTTACGTTAGATGGTTCGAGCCGCTATAAAGTAGACCGTCACTTGCAGCACAGAATAGAAAATAGTACTTACTAGCTTGCAGCTCATAATACTTAAATAGGTATCATTAGTTCATTACCTACTCAAATCAATCAAATCGCTTGTAATTTAATTTAATTACTGCAGCAAGGAAATAAAATGAAATAGGTAGGTACCTACTAGAAGTAGGATGAAAGATGGAAATAGGTACCTACTAGCACAGTACTAGGTAGTTATACACCCTATTCCCGCTGTTCGCCCACGCGATGTTGTCTCCGTGCGTCTCTAGACGCTGACACAGCAAAGGGATGTTATGACTTGTCTCTATGATAAGACGGCGCCTGCGAGTGTCCGTCTTAAAATATGAATTAATTATAACCAGTCGATTCTAAGATTCAATTGTAAACGGTACAATAAATGTATTAATTTTATTGTATTTTTTTAATCCTCGCGTGCCACCAAAATCTTACTGGCGCAACCGGTAGGATACTCGTACAGATCCTATTCGCAGGCTGTTGCTTTCGGCACGAAATCGGTCGTGGTGCGGTTTCGGATTCAGGACACGGGTATCCTCGGACCAAATAAATAAGTGAGTGGACACGGCGGCTCGTCGAGGATCTTCATAGCAGCTAACCTTGGAGGATATGGAGCAGAGCGGCGTGTGAGTAAACTTTTTCACTTTCCGTCTCTTCCCAATCTATTCCTTTGGGCTGTATTAAGTATATAACGTTATTTTGGACCAAATCGCTAGAATAGCAGTAGTGTTAACTGATTTTCGTTTATTAATAATTTTATTGCTCTAATTTTGTGAAAACAATATGGCGGAAATCCAAATCATTCCAAGAGATATTTTGTGTATCATCCCCAAGTTTGAAGGGGAGGAAAAATTGCTTAACCTATTTATAAGTAAGTGTGAATATGTCATTGCGCGTTTTAGAGGCCAGGAAAACCCGGCCCAAGATTTATATGTGTTTCATGCGATTACGAGTAGGATCGCTGGGAGAGCTGCGGCTCTACTCAGTGAAAGAGAAGACGTAGATACCTGGCTAAGTGTAAAAGAGTTGTTCATCCAACATTTCGGTGACCCGCGCTCGGAAGAGTGCGTTGCGATTGAGTTAGACACTTTAAAAATTAAACAAGGAGAATCATACTCAGATTTTTGTAACAGGGTGCAACAAGTTCGAAGCACCCTTATGTCAAAGGTTAATAGACTTGCCGATGTTAACTTAAAACGAGCCAAGATGATTATCTATGATGAAGCGTCTCTTAATGTTTTCTTGTATAACCTACCTGAGGACACGATACGTATTGCACGTCTCAAAGGCTGCACAAACTTGGAGCAGGCTCTGACTATTGTAACAGAAGAAGTGAATTTCTTATTTCAATATAATGCCAAAAATAAGAAATCAAACCCACCACAGCAGCAACAAAATATTAAACAGCTGTCACCCTTTCAAGGGCCTCAAGGTTTTAAGCCTGTTTTTGTCCAGAACACGAACCCTGCACACAATTTTAAATTTGGGGTTCCACAGAATGTAGGGTTCAAACCTAATTTTTATCCTCAAAATAAATTCACTCAGCCATACCCTGTCTCTGGCTTTAGGTTTGGTAACCAGAACCAAACGCCACAGCAAGGCCTTAAATTTGGGGTACCACAAAATCCACAAGGAGGGTTCAGGTTAGGTAACCATTATCAACAAGGTTTCAGATTCGGTGGTAACCCTTACCAGCAGCAAGGATTTCGGCCCCCTCAAAACTTTAATAGACCATCACCTGGGTTCACAATGAACCAACCAAATCAGTCCGGGTTTGGCATTCCGCCACAACCACAAGTCCAGAAACCACAAAATAATACTGATGTATCTATGCGTACAGCAGCCCCCGTGAGACAAAACATGTTATCTAATCCACGGGATATGGATAACGTGTTCTATAGTAATGAGTTAGATGCTTTCGACGGCTATAACGACCAAGCCTGTTACGATGAAAATTACCCATACATTGAATATGTAGAGAATACTGAGAACGTTGATAATTATTTCGTAAAGTCACCTGAATTAGCTATCGCTTACCCGGAAAATTTGGAAAATAAAAATTTTCCCGAACCAGCCTCGAAGACAGACCACCCGAAGTAGTTCAATTAAATTGTGATGGTATATTGAAGCTACCACACATAGAAATCCCAGAAATAGGATCACGTTTTATGATTGATACTGGCAGTACTAGGTCTTTTATAAGTCCAGCAAAGGCTTCTCAATTTTTTTCTGATTATAAATACTATGAACCATTTGAGGTCATAAGCACTCACGCGCGGAGTAGACATGACGAAGTCATACACATTCCCCTTTTGAAAACATTCAAAAGTACATCCAAACATAAGTTCTACGTCTATAATGTAGATAGCCGATACGACGGCCTAATAGGATCAGATCTATTAAAACAACTTGATGCGACAATAGATATGAAAAATCAAGTGTTGCGAACGTGTGACACAGATATACCCATAATCTACAATCCCCCCTATGAAATAAGTCTAGAACCCCGATCCGAAACTCGTGTGAAAGTACCGACAGATTTGCAAAATGGTGACGGAATAATCGATTTTATCGAGTTTGGAAAGGACGTGCGAATGCCTACAGCAATAGTTAGGTGCGCCAATTCATTTGCGCATACAATCATACAAAATGCTTCTCAAGAAAAGGTAACTTTGACTTTTTCAAAACCATTACAAGTTCAGGAATACAATTGCGATGAATGTGAGGTTAACAACACCTCTGACAATTTTGACATAGATAATTTACTTAAACAAAATTTATCGAAATTACGTCTAGACCACACGAATCGAGAGGAACGAGAATGTATAGAACAACTTTGTTACGAGTACAGGGATATATTTTACTGCGAAGATATACCGCTCTCCTTTACAAACCATGTAAAACACAGCATCAGAACGAAACACGAAGACCCGATCTATGTTAGGCCTTACCGACACCCTCCTACTCAAAACGAAGAAATACAGCGACAAGTAGATAAACTTCTCAAAGACAACGTCATCCAAGAATCACACTCCCCATGGAGTGCCCCAGTACATTTAGTGCCCAAAAAGGCAGATGCCTCTGGCGAAAAGAAGTTTAGGATGGTGATTGATTATCGACGGCTCAACGAAATAACAATAGATGACAAATACCCTTTGCCCAACATAACGGATCTGTTTGATAAGCTAGGAAAGTCAGTCTACTTCACTACGCTTGATTTGGCAAGCGGATATCACCAGGTAGAGGTAAATAAAGCTGACCAACACAAAACCGCTTTTACCACCCAGTCAGGGCATTATGAATTCACTAGGATGCCATTTGGCCTTAAGACAGCCCCGGTTACCTTTCAGAGGGCTATGGACAATGTGCTCAGAGGTCTTCAAGGTATACATTGCTTAGTATATCTTGATGATATCATCGTGTACTCTTCTAGCCTTCAAGAACACGTGGAAAAATTACGAAAAATATTCGATCGACTAAGGGAAACCAATTTTAAGGTCACCTTAGACAAATGCGAATTTTTTAGACGAGAAGTTCTTTACCTAGGACACGGAATAACAAAAAATGGCCTTAAGCCAAACGACGATAAAATTCGAGCGGTACTAGAGTTCCCTCTACCGAAAACACCAACTGAAATTAAGAGCTTTCTTGGTTTGATAGGGTATTATAGGAAGTTTATACGGGATTTTTCTAAGATTACGCAGCCCTTGACATTTTGTTTAAAGAAACGAAATAAAGTGGAAATAACAGACCAATATGTAGCGGCCTTTCAAAAATGTAAAGAACTATTAGTCAACGCCCCCCTATTACAGTTCCCTGATTTCACAAAGCCTTTCGTGCTAACTACAGATGCGTCAAACTACGCATTAGGCGCTGTCCTTTCCCAGTGACCCATTGGTAGTGACAAGCCGATTGCATATGCTAGCAGGACTTTAAACGATCCTGAAACTCGGTACAGTACTATCGAAAAAAAGTTATTGGCAATCGTATGGGCAACCAAACACTTCCGCCCATACCTGTATGGTAGGAAGTTTACCATTTACACCGACCATCGACCACTAGCCTGGCTCAATTCTATCAAGGAGCCAAATAGTAAACTCACCAGGTGGAAACTACGTTTGGGAGAGTTTGACTATGATATATTGTATCGAAAGGGGTCGCAAAATAGCAACGCCGATGCGCTGTCGCGTATTAAACTTAACGCCCTCGATAACGATGGGAACGAATCCATGAAAGCTAATGTAGATAACAATGAGCGGTTACAAGACTATATTCAAGAGTTAACCGGTGACATTGAAAGATTAGGTAGGCAACATAACAGGGAAGCCTCACGGGGACGTAGCGCTAGTCCGATCCTGATTTCTTCGGATTCAGAAGCAACCTTGAGCATCCCCTCAATAGGCAAAAATAGACCTCGATCCCCATTTTCAGTACAAAGCCCAACTAGCAGTACCATCACAGCTTCGGAAAGACCAACGAGCAGTAGTACTGAAACTGCTCACTCAGCGCTAGACACGGAAACAGACGGCATTCCCATTCTGAGCGAGGCAATAGATTCTAAGCCTAACCAAATTCTTATCCACACATGGAACCGAAACGAAACCGCTGTTAAGGACCTTTCGAGGCACAAACAGAGAGTTTTGGAAGTCCATTTACCTGTTGGGAGACCGGACCTAATAAAACAATTTTTAATAGAATATACCAGACCAAAAGTAAAACATTTCATTTATTTTGAGGACGAAATCCATCGTAAAGATTTTACGGAAGCTATTATAACGCTTTTTAAGAAGGGTACTGTGAAGTTTTTTGAATGCACTATGAGAGTAATTTATGTAGAGGACGAAAACGAACAACGGGACATAGTCCTAAAATACCACCATGGCAAAACTTGCCATCGGGGTATTAAGGAAACTTTGGTACACTTAAGACGCACCTATTTTTGGACTAATATGGATCTTACCGTAGCGACACTGATTAACGCACGTGAGGCGTGTAAACAAATGAAATACGACCGAAACCCACTAAAACCAGTATTACAGTTAACACAGACTCAAACGAAACCCTTACAAGAACTTTTTATCGATTTATTTACTATAAAGGGCACATACTTCCTCACTATCATAGATGCGTTTAGCAAAGTAGGGCAAGCAATAGAGATTGCAAACCGTTCGACACCTGAAGTTATTAGAGCCCTTATTAGATATTTTTCATTCTATGGTGTTCCCGGAAAAATTAGTTCAGACCCTGGTACGGAATTTAATAACGCTTTAATGAGAGATACGATGACCTTTTATAAGATCGACCTACACATAGGTACGCCACATAACCCAAACTCAATGGGACTCATAGAAAGGTTCCACTCCACTATTCTAGAAATCTACCGTTTGGCGGAATATGAACACAAAATGACAGACGCGGCGTCCGTCATGACATATGCGGTGATGTCATATAATAACACTATACATTCCACCACAGGCCTCACGCCATTTGAGGTACTCTTCGGTCATACGGAGGCTTCCAGTACATTTAACGTTAATTTCGATAAACACTACACACAACAATTAGTGAGCGAGCATGTTAAGTGAACGAAGTATCTTTATAAGTACCTAACAGATAAAATCGTAGCTAAAAAGGAAGCTAGTAGAGAGAAACGCGGAGGAGAACAAGACTTTAATATACAAGACGAGGACGTAGTATTTATAAAAGGCGTGAATACTAGGAGGAGCAAAGATAAACCGCGTTATGAGAAAGCGCGCATCTCCGGAGATGTTGTTAGAAATGTAGCACCAGTAATAGTCCGAAACCGTAAATCGAAAGTACATGTTAAAGACATCAAACGCCCTTCACAGGTTCGTCCTTCTGCTGGTCCAAGTTCTCAGGACCCAGGGCCTTCAGCTGCAGCAGATTCTTAACAACCCTGGAGTACTACCTATCAAGGAGAGACAGGCGATTGTTACCTACGATAAGTTGACTATAATTAAGGTTTTAGATTTAAGTTTACTATATGATGATTTACAGTTTAATTCAAATCGATATACTGAGTTGGAAATGCGGGTTCAGAATAGTGTTAACGAAAGGGATTTGAGATCAGACTTCATGAATGCAAGAACACAAGTAGAAAACATTAAGAATTTAACTACCGAAAAATTCCACCAGCTCGTTCCTTCAAAAAGAATGAAAAGAGGCTTGCTAAATCCTATTGGTTCATTGATTAAATTTGTTACCGGGAATTTGGATAATGAAGACGCGATTAAGTATGATAAGCTGATTACGGAAATAAAAAGTAGTCATAATGTTGTTTTAAAGAAAGTTACTCTGGTTGCCGAAATGGTGGATGCCCTCGTGAACCTTACAAACACTACCGATAATAATTTCATACAGTTGGATGAAGCCATTTGGGAAATAAAGCAATCTTTAAATGAAACGAGAATGCAACGAATTGACAACGACTTAATTAATGTATATAATTCACTTTTACACAATTTCCAAATGCTCTACATAAAACTGGATGAGATTGAAACTGCGGTAGCTTTTAGTAAATTAAAAATATTACATCAGTCAATTTTAGATAGCGATGAATCGTTAAAATTGCTAATGATTATAGAAAAGTCTGATAAACTTGTATATCCAGTAAACCCTGAAAACCTAGTTAAGATTGAACAAAGCACAGAGTTGAAAACATATTTAAAAGAAAATCAGATAACATTTATTATGAACGTTCCATTGGTACGAGATGAAACATATACTTACTATAAAGTCCTTCCCTTACCTGTTATTAATTCCCTAAACCAAACGCACCTTATACTGCCTAAATACCCCTACCTGTTAGTGAAAGGGTTGAAAACCAAATCGCTCTCCCAGCCATGTGCTGAAATCGATGAAGCTCGCTTTTTGTGCTATGAAAGAGATAGACACCTACCTGTGGAAGATAGTTGCGTCGCCGACCTGATGAAATTCAAGGCTAATACCACCTCTTGTCACCTAATTCCAGTCGAAATTAATGAGATATTAATAGAGCCCATACAACCAAACCGATGGCTTCTCTTCACTAAAACCACCGAATTACTCACGAAATACTGTGAAAATGAAATAACTCGTCATAGTATTACAGGACCATACATAATTACTATGGATGATGACTGTGAGGTGCGAATTAAGGAGATATGCCTAAAGAAACACCAGCTAATGGGTAAAAAGATAACATTTCCTAAACTACCGATAATTCAATTTCCTGAAATACCAATGTTAGCACCGCTACTACAAGAGAGAAAACCCGTCAACCTGGATGGAACTGAGCTGAACAATCTTCGTTTACTTTCGTACGTCCTGAAGAAAAGTGATAGTGAGATAGTGAGCAGTGTTAGTGGAAATGAAGGAATAGTGAATACGAGAAACATTGGCTTAGGAACTATACTCCTATATGTAATCATAGTAATAAGCATATTTACCTTTTTATTATATAGATTTCGTATCAATCGAAGTCATCAGACGGAAAATGCACCCTCTGATAACTTCGAACTTATGGAGGGAGGAGTTATACACCCTATTCCCGCTGTTCGCCCACGCGATGTTGTCTCCGTGCGTCTCTAGACGCTGACACAGCAAAGGGATGTTATGACTTGTCTCTATGATAAGACGGCGCCTGCGAGTGTCCGTCTTAAAATATGAATTAATTATAACCAGTAGATTCTAAGATTCAATTGTAAACGGTACAATAAATGTATTAATTTTATTGTATTTTTTTAATCCTCGCGTGCCACCAAAATCTTACTAGGTAGCTACATCATTGTTTTTGTTTACTTGCTATAATTATTGGCGCCAAATAGAATAATAGTAGGTACCTATTCTATTATGCATTTTGCAGTGCACTGCTCGGTCTATTTCTAGCTCGTTATTAACACGACGACTATCGAACTTCTACATTTTTTTTATAATTTAGGATTACTTTGGACAAAATTAGCTAAGTACCTACTTCATATTTAAATAAAGAAGGCAAACTTAAAACATTATGCTCAAAATAATATTGTTTGAGCTATCGATAACCTTTGACAAAACTTAGCCCTATTACCTGGCCCTATGGCCCTAATGCACTTTTTTTGGGACGTAATTAACATTTGCTTATTGATAGTTTCCTCAGAATATAACGCCAATCCTTAACCGACAATAAAACCGCATTCAGTAGGTAGGTATAATGGGTGCAAGTTTGTAGAGCGCGTAAGCAAGCTAAGGAATTGTTTTTTCATTACTCGTACTCTGAAAGTAGGTCTGAAGTTGCCTGAGGAGCGGGTTGAAAGTAATACTTTTCAGCCCTAGGGAGAATCGTTTTCAACTGACAGCTGTCAAATTATTAAAAAAAAAATGGTTCATTTTTCTATTGAACCATGTTCCAACTTTCTATACAGCCACGATGTAAAATTGAAATAACATAAAGTTAAGTATTAATTAAAGAATATATATATTTTAAATATCTTTATTATAATTAAGTTTCAACTATTTCTTTAAAATAATATAGATTTGGGAAAAATATTTACCATTTTTCGATGATGAAAATGAAAAATAGGTATTGGCTGAATAGCTGGCCGGCCACAAAAAAAAAAGCAAAATAGGTGGGAAAGCGGCAATAGGGTAGATGACACCATAAAACAATAATTCCAAGACACCTTTCTCTAAAAAAACACTTTATTTTGGGCCTGAAAACCCGATTTATTTTCAATTAATTGCCAAATTCGATTTTTAGTTGCTTTGAAATCTATAAATAGTCGAGTCATTGAGTTGAATAAATAGTGACGTCACAGTAGGCTATTGCCATACAAAGTCTATTAGAGAACCGCGTTTTGACAGCTCTTAAAAAGTATCTCAATTGATTAGTGTGTCATCTACCCCATTCGAATTCCGATCTTCATTAGTTTTTTCGAGTTGTATATTTTTTTTTAAGTCATAAGTCATTTATTTATGAACAAAATACATTGTGTAGAAAATATAAATTTAAATTAGATTATTAAGGATTAGATAGTTCATAATAATAATAATAAAACAAATTCCAACAATAAATAAAATAACAATAGCTTCTTTTTACAATAATAATAAAAAAATAGTACAAAAAAAAAAAAATATGAATGTCAAAAGATGAAATAACTATAGCTCCTTTTTACAATAATAAAATGAATAGTCGTTTAATAAAAAAAAATATGTCAAAAGATGAAAAAATAAAATAAAATTAATAGTCACTAATGACTTACACACAACCTTTCACAACCTTTACTTTCTTTGTATTCGTAATGAAAAGCACAGTGTTTACCTCGGGTTAAAGACTTATTTAGTCCCTCGAACTATTAGCGCCCTCGCTTCGCTCGGGCACCAAACCCCGTCTCGGGACTAAATAAGTTACTTTCACCCCTAGGGTAACAATGTACTATTTTGTATTCAATAGCTTTGTTTATTCTTTTCAATGGAGATATTTATCAATTGTTACACCTACAAATTTTAGTCTACTTTTGTTTTATCTCTTTTACTTATTGGGGTTTGGTGATGTTAAACGTTGAAATAACTTTTGTTTTATTTAGGTTAGTTTTAGATGACGTTATAAACAGATCTTTGATAATTAATGTTAGGGTTTGGTGATGTTAAACGTTGAATGAAAAACGGTCCGCGATTCGACCTTCGTGAAATAATTACAAAAATAGTAAGTACCTACCTCTATTTAAACAGCGAACTATTTAAATCGAACCTATTTTGTTAAAAATGACAAAGGTTTTAATTTTTTTTGCAGGAAGACTAGTACCTAATTATTATTCTAAAATAAAAGTAGTCTTCATTGATGTATTAAAAGGCGGCCTCCGAACAGCTATCTGCCAGTTGTCCCGTGGCCGTCAAACGCCGAAACACAGGCAGACAAAGACAAAAATTAAAAAACAATGTAGGTTTTATTCATTAAATTTCTTCATTCATTATTAAATTCATTCAGTAAAAAGACACTTTAATATTATTTATTTGTTTAGATTATCTTAATCGCACCTTGCGTTCAAGGACAAGTAATAACAATGGGTACATAAAACCACAAAAAATATCTCGCTCGAGTTTTTACTGTGCTCAAGTTGACAACAGTTTCATTTCGTCGTATCCTACGAATAGTGCCCTAACGAACATAAGGGCTTTCTTTTTTTATTGCATAATTCAATTCTGCTCGTCATACCACAGATAACCAGTTTAACAAAACAATTAAAAACCGCACAGGTTATCAAATAATTAGGTTTTCTAAAAAGCCACAATTTTAAGCACTACGTTTTCAACGAAGAAAAAAGCCACAACCGCCGCGCCGTCGCGCCTTCGTTCTACGCGAGTAGTGGGGGTGCGGGGACGCGGCGCGTTCGTCTTAGCGCCGCTCGGCTAGTATTCGGCGGAACGCGGAGATTGTTAGTTGCGGCGAGCGTAAACTAATTTTTAAATAAAAAACTTTTAAGTCATTTTAATTACTTATTCATTTCCAATATAGGGTACATAGAAAAAAACCCTCATGGTGATTGTGGCCGTTTTCTATGGAATGACTAAATTGCGTATGTATAGTAGAGACGAAGCCCTAATTACGTTTGTGTCTTTCTTCTACGTCTTCTAGGATTTAAGGGACAAAATGCGTATAAACTATAAAGATAATTTATTGAAAATAATGCTAACCAAACCATAAAATACCAATACACATTATATTAAACCACCAATACATATTTTGTCACATTTAATTTAATTAAACACAAAAAAGTGTCTCCTGAAAAGTAGCTATTATGCAGTTACGCCCCTATTCGTAGGATACGACGATTTGTGTGAGTGATAGCTCACTAACACAAACAAAACTGTTCCGTTGCGTGGGTTAGGTAAATTGAGTAAAACGCCATCTATACCAAATAGGTCTAAACAGAATGATTTACAGATGGCCGACTTTTGACAACTTTACCAATCTAAGGGTTCGATTTGAAGTAAAAGGCCTCCTTTATCTTTTTTGTTAAAATAACGTGATTTATGAGTGTAAATAGATAAATTAGCATTAAACAGTGAACATTTGATTTTTTCTAATATTATTTCGGCCGAAATCTACTGTTTAACGCATTTTAGGGATTGTCAATTTCATTACTGTTACCTATGCTGCCATATATTGATTTTTTTCAAGACTAATTATAATTTGTTCGGGTTGAGACCCCATGACATAGATAATACACTATATAATATAAGTCGTGGAGATGTTTAGTAAAAATCTTACATTAAAAACTTGTACTTAAAAAAAAAATGTCAAAAAGTTGGAACTTTGACCCCCACTATCTCCGTAACTAGAAGGTTCCCAGGCATGGTGTAGTACAAAAAAATAATAGCAATGATGAGGAGAACAAGTGCCTTTCGGCTTCGATAATAAGAGGTGTTTTACACTATATATATACCTAATTATATAACAGCTAATGGAAAACCATTACAGAAATATTAACACCTTATTACAAAATTAAATTGAGTCTTATAACTTTCTTTGCAGCAAACAAACCAATGAGAGGTGTTCCTTTTGAGGTTTTAAAAAAATACTTAAGTTGGCGTTGAACTTACTATGACAGTTGGTGCCAAAGCCAAAACGCTTGAAAAAAAAAACATTGTGTCACGTCACGTACTCTCGTTGACTGACACTTTCATTTGCTTTTAATCTTCCGAATATAACCTACATTTCTAGCGCTTTGTTAAAATCAGTTTTTTTAGGTTCCGTTCCTTGCATTATCATACTTACTCCTAGCGCCATCTATCCAGCGACTAGGGAAGAGCTAAAAAGAAAATCCCTCATTACCTCCTCGGTGTCGATGTCAATTCTGCGGGGGATTGACATTAATAATAATAATTTATTTGCATCAGACACAACGATCCATAACTTAGTTTATAAAACACACTCAAAATAATGTTCAATGGAATTCAAATAATCATCGAGACAAAAACACACCACACAATACTCAAATATACTAGATAAAATAAAATTTAAATTAATACAAAATTTTCTTGTCAACTAAAAATATAAAATGTCAAAACTAAAAATAAAATAAGTCAATTTCAAAATCAAAATAATAAATTAAAAATAAAATAAGTTAAATTCTAAATCAAAATAATTAAATCACACTAAAAAGCTATTTTAAATTCTGTGGTGATCGTTTACACTTTTTACCTGCTCCAGGCCCGATATACGGGTGCATGTAAGGCCTGCCAGTGCTGCATGAAAGGTCCGTCCAACCTGTTGGCAACAGCGGTAAGAAGACTGTTGGCGTTGCCCCGCACTCTACTCGCTAACGAGGTCGCCCTCTTGCGCATGCTGGCATAAAAACAGTCAATGCGGACGCTTGCGAACATTCCCGATGCGCTGCAGAAGCGAGGCAGCCGCAGCAGCGCTCTCAGCGCGTTATTATATTGAACGCGGAGAGCACTGTAGGATTTCTGCAAATATGACACCCACAAACTACTCGTATAAAAAGATGTGCAGTAGGCTCGAAACAAGGTGATCTTCACATCCTTGGAGCTACGAGCAAACCTGCGGGCAATCATATTCGCCCTCACCGACAGCGCCCTCCTTTCTCGCTCAATATCAGCGTCGTCCTTTAGGTCGGACGTCACAATATGGCCCAGATACTTAAAAGTGTGTACCCGCTCCAAGGACACCCCACATAGCCTTACTGGTGGAACCTCCGCCGGACACTTAGAACCCGCATTGAAAACCATAAGCTCGCTCTTTTTGACGTTATATTTTAGGCCATGTGTGTGAGCGTACGCTTCGCAAATGCTTATTAGCTCTCTGAGTCCCCCTATTGACGCGCTCAGCAGCACCATATCATCAGCGTAGCTTATGTTGTTAAAACAAACATCATCAACATGGCATCCAACATGACGGCTGCTGAGCTCGGCAACAAGTCCATCGATATACAGATTGAAGAGCGTTGGTGAGCTCAACCCCCCCTGCCTCACCCCGCACTCCAACCTGTACGAGTCCGACAGAGCTCCCGACCATTTAACATTATTGACCTGGTTCCCGTACCAGTGCTGGAAGATTTTAACAACTTCAGGCGCAACTCGCCTATCGAGCAACTTTTTCCACAGCACTTTGTACGAAACCAGGTCAAATGCCCTGGACAGATCCAGGAAGCAGGCGTAAACAGGCGTGCTTCGGTCCGTGTAATATCTGACAGCATGCTTTAAACTCAGTATAGCACTATCTGTGGACAGTTTAGGCCTGAACCCAAACTGGTTGTCGTGCAAAGTTATTGTGTTGTTTAACTGAGCATTAAGCATGCTGTCAAATACCTTCGCGATGACTGTCGCCAATGAGATCGGTCTGTAATTGTTCTTATCCGAAATATCACCCGTTTTATTTTTAACAATTGGTACTACAACCGTTCTCATCAGTTCGTCTGGCACGTATGAATGGCGAAGGCAGAAAGTGAACAGCATGGCCAAAACACGTGGCAGGTGGGGACCTGCATGCTGTAGGTGCTCGATGCTGAGTCCATCATGTCCTGGAGACTTACCCCTGGTCATACACCCTATGGTTTTAGCTATGTCCGCAGCTGAGAACTTAACTCTTGGTTCCAGGACAGTGCACTGTGACTCAGCATCGGCCACCTCAGAGGGCGGAATACTGCTTGGCTCGACACAAAACTGTGATTTAAAAACATTGGCAATATCCCTTTCAGCAGACACGCCATCGATGCTCACTGGCAAACCAGGCCTAAGGTTGTGCTTTTTTGTAGACTTCCAGAAGTCCCGAAAGTCTTTTTTAGTGTGCAACTCGGCTAGGATGTCCATCTGGATTTGGTCTTGGTGATTTTGGCACCACTTTAATTTTGATTTAAAGGTCTTTCGAGTGTCACACATTTCCTCATAAATCACGCCTGACGTAGGTTTGCCACAATTAAGCCACTCATTAAACCTTAGCCTAGCGTACGAGTGAGCCTCGCTGACGTGCTTATTCCAACCCACCACGCGCTTCGGCCTTCTACCAATGACCCGTGTCTCTCTGCTAACAATGGCGGCTTCCCTTAGAGCGGATACCACATAACATTAACGTCATACAACTCTGCGGTGGATTGACATTTAACGTCATAAATAAAAATAACAGTATCTAGGTAGAGAGTTGTGTTTGTAGTGATTAACTATTATGTTATGTAGGTATACCTAACAACAGAGTGAGATGGGCGCGCTGAAGTCTCTTACTTTACTAAAAGATTTTTTTTTACATTTCGCGGGGGAATCAATCCCCTTGATCCCCCCTTCTTGATTCGCATAAAAAGAGGACACTCCTTTATAATTATTGTTTAACTTTGTGAGAGTAGAGTCATCATTTTTAGGGTTCCGTACCCAAAGGGTAAAAACGGAACCCTATTACTAAGACTTCGCTGTCTGTCCGTCTGTCTGTCACCAGGCTGTATCTCATGAACAGTGACAGCTAGACAGTTGAAATTTTCACAGATGATGTATTTCTGTTGCCGCTATAACAACAAATACTAAATAATAGTCAATGGTACGGAACCCTTCGTGTGCCAGTCCGACTCGCACTTGGCCGGTTTTTTTAAAAGAACGGTTTAATGAACAAACGAAATATACAAGGACGGAGTTGTTGTGCGTGTTACGTATTTCCATCTAAGGACGAAGATAAATAAATTAAAAAAATGTGCTATTTCCAATGACGTATTATCTAGAGACACGTCATGAACCAACATCGCGGCGCTTAAAAACGGCGAAAATACTAGAACTACTTATAAGCGTGAAGAAAGAGAAAAAAAATATGACACCGAACGGCGGGATGCCTGTTGCGAGAGGGAGATAAATATACATCTTCAGTCACGTCACAGGATTTATTAAATTATAAACAAACGTAGCGTCGCGCGACAGGTTGGTGCGTAACTAAGCGCGATGTGGCCAATTGGCTTCATTTCATGTTGTCATTTTAGTGCGGACAACGTATCTATAGTTATCATTGGCTATTTCGTTATTTCGTGCGTTTTGTTGGCTACCAATGACAATCAGCTTCTGATTTTTTAGTCTATGGCACTTGGCAGAGAGAAGAGAACTGTCAAACAGTAGTGATTCTCGTTTTTGCATTTATCGCGTAAACATAATTTCTAAATAAAAATGCCTGCTGGACCTTCAGCCATGGATGGGCTGCGTGAAAAAGCCTTTCAAGACTACAGAAAGAAATTGATGGAACACAAAGAAGTAGAATCCAGGCTGAAAGAAAGTATGTATTGGTGTTTGGTGTTGCTTGTCATCGATTTATGCCGAATCATGACCCTAACTTTTTGTCTCAAATTCATTGTTTGGTTATTTATTGATAATCAAAAAGTAAATACTAGCATATTTAATCATTTGCCAGTAATAACATCAAATTTATTTCATAAATTACGGTGTTTCAGTACAATTAAGTTACTCTTTTCATGTCAAGCGATTAAAGGTCGGATTATTTGATAAATTCGCTTGCACAGTTAAATTGTTCAGATATTTAGCTGAGGCTACTCTTAATTATGGTGTTGAACCATAAAAACAGATTTTCTTTAAAATATCGGTAATTTCTGTCAAATTTTTGAATATTTATCTTTGTAATTAGTGTAATTGACTATTTTCCTAATCTTTCATCACAAGATAACTTCTTTCTATTATGACAGTCTATACAAAAATGTCCCTCTGTCCTTTTCCCAATTAATTTGGTTTGCCATTATCTTGGAAGTGGGGGTGAATTCTGAGAGACTTGAAACTCCTTGCCAGTCGTATGACTGGCAAGGAGTTTCAAGTCTCTCAGAATTCACCCAGTCCGTTCTTTGTTCCTAATTAACTTGCCTTCTATTTCAGTGCGAGACAAACTGAAGGATGTAACTAAACAGTACGATAAGAGTGAGAATGATCTCAAAGCTCTACAGAGCGTTGGTCAGATTGTTGGTGAGGTGCTGAAGCAGCTTACTGAAGAGAAATGTTAGTATAAAATAGTATTTTACCAGCAGTATTTTACCGGCAGAGTAGAATAGAACCAACCCATTACACTCACGGGTGTCGTATAAGGCGACTAATGTCTGAGGCAGAACACCTTGCGCCTCCGTAGACCAGAGAATGGGCAGCAGCGTTTTCTGTTAGTCTTTCATCACTGCGATCTCCAATCCGCCTGCCAAGCGTGGAGATTATGGCAAATTCCTCCCATCATGGGAGAGGCTTATGTCCAGTAGTGGACGATATGGGCTGTTGTAGCAGTAGTAGTAGTATTTTATTTAGAATTACCATTGTTTATAGTTGTAAGAAGATAATAATGAAGGGCAGTTTTTTAAGTTTCTGCAAAGGAAAAATGAATAAAGGCTTGTTTATTGGGGTGTCAGGGTATCTGCATATCCCCATACCTGCTCCTATTTTGTGTATTGGTGGGGAAAAAATCCATTGATCCTAACTCCTCCAAAAAGCTGACAATGCCTTGGTGTTACTGACAATCTCACAGAGTCCCCTGGGTTACCAAAGTTCTTGGCATCCCGTCAGTTTATTTATTTATTTTTAGGTTAACCAACAATTGTTTACACTTGGCTTTTACATTGCGATTAACAAAAATACATTTTTATGTGCAACAATCACTTAAAGGTTAACACCGCTTGCACAGTAAAACGGCTTACAAAATGATTAGATTAACGGATATAAAAACAGTTTAGAAAAAAAAAACTATTAAGTAGCTAGCAAATAAAATGGTATAAACTTTTTTTAAATTATTATTCACTTTACTATTAGGCACTGCTGAGATACCGGTCTCTGCGTGTGTGGAATTTTGAAGAAAATTATGATTTTTAATGACTATAATGTTTCTTTTCCAATTTCCAGTCATCGTAAAAGCCACAAATGGTCCCCGTTACGTGGTTGGTTGCCGTCGTCAGCTGGACAAACAGAAGCTAAAGGGAGGCACCAGGGTCGCCCTGGACATGACCACACTGACCATCATGAGGCATTTACCTAGAGAAGTACATATTCTTTACGTCTTATTCTTTTTTCTATGTAAACTTGGCCATTTCCACGGCAATGTTGGTGGCAGTGCAGAAAGAAGTGAGAATGCTCATGCTATTTGCTATGCCTCTCCCTGTATTATAGATGTCCCTGGGCAACAATGTCACTAACAAACATTTCTTGGTCTTCCTTTTTCTGCTTTGCTCGGGCTTTAAATACCAGTAAAATTTTCATAATGTTTCTTTTATTTGACAGTTATCTTTAATACTAGCTGACCCACGCAACTTCGTCTGCGTCACATAAAAGAGAAACAGCTCACAAAAGGAATACATTTTTCCCCGTTTTTGCAATATTTTTCATTTATGCTCCGCTCCTTTTGGTCGCAGCGTGATGTTATATAGCCTATAGCCTTCCTCGATAAATGGACTACCCAACACTGAAAGAATCATTCAAATCGGACCAGCAGTTCCAGAGATTAGCACGTTCAAACAAACAAACACTGCAGCTTTATAATATTAAGTATAGATTAAAATAACAGTAATAGATTTAACGTTTTTATGCTACATGTCACGACTGGTGACGCTGTGCTGAGGACGTTGAGTGTCTCTTACTATGATTTGAATTATCAATTGATTCCAGGTTGATCCTCTAGTATACAACATGAGTCATGAAGACCCTGGTGATGTCACATACTCCGCCATCGGAGGTCTGCAGGAACAGATCAGACAACTCAGAGAGGTAAGCAGTTGGTTTTCTTAAAGAAAATTCATATGAAATCTTGATTAACGCATCACATAGTACACACTCACACATCCATTTGACTTCATAAGTTAATATTTAAACAGGCAAGATGCAACACATTATAGTGGTGTCAGCAATCAGTATTGTTTTGTTAATAATATGTAATGCCCGAATGTTGAGATCAAGGTGTATCTAATCGTACACCCACATCTTTGCCAGTTATGTATAAGTCCAAGCCAAGCAAGTAATAGGGGGCGAGCCTATTGCCGTCAACCTGATGCAAATCCAGACTCCTTGGCTGCTACTGAGAAAGTCCTTAGAGAAAAAGCTAATAACACTGGCCAACCCTGGAATCGAGCCTAGGATGTCATGCCTAGCAGTCGTGCTAGTCATAGGACGATTGACTGAAATGGCAGGTGCCGCTCAAACCGTTTCGATAGTAGGGCTTCTTGCTTTACAACCAATTTGTTTCTATGCCCTTTTGACTAAATCAACTGCCAGGTTGGATCTTTGGTCAACTGCCTGACAAATCTCCTTTGAGCACCCTTCATAAAGCAACATCAATTAATAATATTATGTCATTAGGCAGAATATACCAATCAAACGAATCTATTCACATCACAAAAAGTTCTGATTGGCTAACACTGCGCAATACAATAATACAAATCAAACCTTATTTATACACGTCACTAATGTTACTTTTATTTGGCAGGTTATCGAGCTACCCCTAATGAACCCCGAACTGTTCGTCCGCGTCGGTATCACCCCTCCTAAGGGCTGCCTGCTGTACGGCCCGCCCGGGACAGGCAAGACTCTACTCGCTAGGGCCGTGGCCTCGCAGCTCGATGCTAACTTCTTGAAGGTTTGTACTCTATTCGTCAGCATGGCAACTATGTTGCGAGTCAGATTCTATTCTAACCAGATGCAGCTGAAATTCCAGTATATCACATTAAGCGAATGCCTATGTGACCTCCTTAACCCAGATAGAAATAGGTAATACAAAACCCTTTGGTAAGGTTTGTCAGACTATCGGGTCACTGACTAGTTGACTACCGATAACGAATGTCAAATATCTACAAATGTCAGCTGGGACCTTCGACTTAACGTGCTTTCCGGAAACTTGATATGGAATGATTGGTCACCCATCTTCGACCTGACCTTGGCAAGCGCGGCTTAACAGTAAAGACCTGCGCGAAAAAAAACAACTAGTAAAAAATCTTTTTAGTAGGTACCCATTTTAATATCACCATTTTATTCCTTAGGTAGTATCATCAGCTATCGTAGACAAGTACATCGGCGAGTCGGCGCGTCTCATCCGAGAGATGTTCAACTACGCGCGCGACCATCAGCCCTGCATCATATTCATGGACGAGATTGATGCCATCGGTATGTACAGTCGGGGTCTTTTCCGCCTGACCATTTTAATTTTTTTTCGTTTACAACATGCGGAGGCGCTGAGCCACGCCCCCTTAAAGTTTGGGCCTAATAAGAAAGCCTCAACTTTGGCGCGCAAAATAACAATAACTCTCGATTGGCGTGCGTCGTCAGTGCGCTCGGCCGATTCGGTATCTTTTCATTCATTATTTCTATACAAAGTCAACGGGGCGGGGCTAGAGAGCGTGTCTATGTTGCGAGTGCAAGAAAAAGTAAGGTTAGTGGTGATCAGGCGGGCGGGAGAGGAGCTCGTGGCTAAATACTAACAGCCGCTCGGGTCGATCGTTAGGATAAGCCGTGATTGCCTAGGTTGGTCTGTGGATGGGTGACCGCGCATTACATACCGAGTTTCCTCCGTGCCTCGGAAAGCACGTTAAGCCGTTGGTCCCGGCTGACATTTGTAGATCTTTGACAGTCGTTAGGTAGTCAGAGGCCCAAAAAGTCTGACAATCAGTCTTACCAAGGGGTATCGTATTACCCGGTACTAACTCGGTTGTGGAGGTCAGATAGGCAGTCGCTCCATGTAAAATAATGGTATTCAGATGCATCCGGTAAAACTGGAAGCCGACCCCAACACAGTTGGGAAAAGGCTAGGCAGATGATGGTGATCAGGCGGGGGTCTCCTCGATAGTACAACAAAAAACGACGATAAAATGACTAATATTAAATAAGCTGTTAAAAAATATATCTATCTCAGCAAATACAATTTAATCTATTAGATTTTTGCTACAAAGATTGCATAAATGCGTACATTTTGTGCCTGATAATGGCCATACGCCTGACCACTATTAAATGTTACGTCAAAATGTGGGTGTACTAAACACTGCCTACAACCTTGGCGTGAATTACTTAAAAAAAAAAACATTCAAACAGCATTTTTGTAGCAGTGATAGCCTAGTGGTGTGACCGTCGGACTGCCAAGACATAGGTCTCGAGTTCGAACCCAAGACACGCATCTCTGATTTTTCAGATTCATGTGCGAATTGTGTAATTATCACTTGCTTCGGTGAAGAAAAACATCGGGAGGAAACCAGCATGCCTGAGAGATATTTCTCGACGGCATGTAAAGCCAAGTCAGAGGCTCATGGGCGGCACTAAAACTCTGACACTAGGTTAGGCGCTAACCACACGATATAGAAGAAAGAATAGTAGATTATGCACCAAGAGGATAAAGTAGTGTCTTATGTAGCGGGCGCCGTATTGAATCCCGAGCAAAACGAAGGATTCTATTGTTAACTCCCGAGCAGAGCGAGGTATTTTAAAAGTTAACTCCCGAGCAAAGCGAAGAAGACAAGACAAGAATCCTGAGTGCAGCGTGGGAATCAAGGTCGCCCAAGACGAAGGCACCTTTATCCCCAAAGTGAATACTCTACTTTTCACACTATCTACGAGACAATAAAAGCAGTAGTACTAGAATCAAAGTATTTATTAAAATAACAACAAATTAAACAACAACAATTTTATATAAATACCTATAAATAATAATAAAGGGTGTAAAACACCTCTTAACGAAGCCGAAAGGCACTTATTCTCCTCGTCATTGCGATCATTTTTTTGTTCTACACCATACCTGGGAACCTTCTAGTTACGGAGATATTGGGGGTCAAAGTTCCAACTTTTCAACAAGTATTTTTTAAATAAAAGTTTTTAATGTAAGATTTTTTACTTTAAACACCTCCACCCTACTATTTAATCCATCCATGTTTTGAGTGCGTTACATTGAGTTCTACCACAAAACATGATTTTTCACCCCAAAAGAAAAAGTAGTTTCCCAACAATCATTTTTGCGTAAGGTTACTTAATTTGATGTACAGAATGCTTGGTGGACGGCTTCGTGATGAGGTCTTTTACACTCTGTAGTAACACAATATTAAATACAATATTATTTTATTTAAAAAAATATATAATAAGTAGTAAATAATATAATAATAATAAATTAGTCTCGCAGGTGTGTCGATTCATTGTCGAGCAGGTGGTGTGAAAAGAAGATAAAACACTCGTCTCTTCCACAGGTGGGCGTCGTTTCTCCGAAGGCACAAGCGCCGACCGTGAGATCCAGCGTACACTGATGGAACTGCTCAACCAGATGGATGGCTTCGACTCCCTGGGCCAGGTCAAGATGATCATGGCCACCAACAGGCCTGATACCCTCGACCCTGCGCTCTTGAGGCCTGGTAGACTGGACAGGAAGATTGAGATTCCATTGCCTAATGAGCAGGCTAGGTAAGTAAATAAAATTGTTTGTGTCTATGGTCTAGAACTTTTCTCGTGTCCTGCTAAATATGGAGGGAAATCGACTTATGATGTTAAGAGGGCCTTTGCCGGCCCGTCTATCGTCATTGCGAGCATGGTCGAAAAGCTTGTTGTTTAATCCAGAGCCACAGCGGTGGTATTCTTTCAACTCCCCTGTCTTACCTAGCCCCGACCCCACACTACTCGTCTCCCGCGCACCTCATACCGCCTAACGCGAAGACGAAAATTATAAAACTTGTTCTAGGAAATACGTGTTTTTGAATAAGTCTTACAAGTTTGTGAAATAAATATTTTTGTCATTTAAAATCTCCACTACATTTGCAAGGCTTCTATCAGGATATTTTCTTTACTTTTACAATTTATGAGTACGTTATGAACGGCCAAAGTTGAGGTATAATTTGTGCAAAACAACTATTTTTGGAGGCTTATACTGAATTTGTTTCTATATTTTTTGCTTCGATAGAAGCCTAGATATAGTGCACAAGATACCTATCAGTGCAAAAAAATTAAAAATATATGTGTAACAACGGCATAATCACGCACGAGCGTCTGTCAAAATTCTCGCGAAAAGTATGGCGGGTTGACCGCTCTTAACTGTCCGGGGTTTATCGAACTGCAAGTGCAGTGCATTTTTCTTTCTGGTCAATTTAAAAACAGCAATGTTTTAAAAATATGTTAAACTAGCTGTCCCCGCGGCTTAGCGCGCATTCTTTTGGTATTAACAGGGAACATTACATGGGAACGTGAAGTCGTATGTTAAATATTGCTTACATTCACAAAATGTTTAGATTTTCTAAAATCAAGGATAATTCAATCTCCTATGAAGTTAGCAGGGTATTTTAAGATTCTGAAAATCTGCAAGTAACAAAATGTCGGCGCGAAATATTATTCTCTTCTCTGAGAATCAAATAATGTGATAAATCCGATTTTTTTTTCCTTCACACTGAAAACCACAAATTAATACATTATTTTCAATTTCCTTTCCAGACTTGAAATCCTAAAGATCCACGCGGCGCCCATAGCCAAGCACGGTGAGATGGACTACGAAGCAGTCGTCAAACTGTCCGACACATTCAACGGCGCTGATCTCAGGAACGTCTGCACCGAGGCAGGACTCTTCGCTATCAGAGCCGAGAGGGAGTATATTATACAGGTAAGGTCGTACACAGATAATAATACCGACAAGTTACTGCATAATCTGACCACCACAACCCAGTAAGTACTGGGTAAGTAGTAGGTAACGACTGTCAAAGATCTACAATTGACAGCCGGGACCAACGGCTTAACGTGCTTTACGAGTTACGGAGGACACTTGGTATGGGTGGTCACCCATCCACAGACCAACCTAGCAGGCTTAGCAATGAACTCCTCTAGGCTCTATTTGTCTTAACAAACTAAATTTATTTATTTATTAATATAGGTTCACCAACAACTTCCGTGTGCAGAACCAACCATCCGTAACCAGCATTCACATACTCGACTAAAAACACGGTGAAGCGCAAGGCATAAGCTAGTTTGACATCTCTAAATTACTTCATAGCTATAGCCGTCCTTTTCTCGCACTGCCTTTTAGTAAAAGATAGCAATAGCCTAAATTAAGTTTAGTTTGTGCACAACAGAATCGACACCAATGGCGTTCAAAAGGAACATAGTAACAGATGCCCAAATATTTAAATTATAATTTCTGTTTCCAGGAGGACCTAATGAAGGCAGTCCGCAAGGTGGCTGACAACAAGAAACTTGAGAGCAAGTTGGACTACAAGCCCGTTTAAAAATTATGTTTTATATTTAATTGTATTATGTATGTTCATTTACTTGCTAATTAAATAGTTACAGAACTTCCAGAATCATTCTACCTCTGATTTGGCACCATTGTTAATATCACAGTGATTTTTATTTTCTTTCCGATAAGGTTACTGTTTGTTCGGTTTGTTGTCGTCTGAGGTAAAATAATTGTGAAAGGACTGTTTATACCTTCTAATTGTTTTTTTTTTCATAATTTAGTGGCATTACACAAGCAAGAGAATTGCCAACAATACGGCAAGCCCTTATGGCAAGCAGACTGTTCAGAAACCCTAATATCATGCAGAGTAGTAGGTCATAAGGGTAAGCCAAGCTTTTAGGCTCTTATGGAAGTACCACCACGTTTTCAAATTACACGTATTCAAATCTGGGTCCGAAAAGGTTGTCGGTATAGGGGTTTTAATCGGGTTATTCTTTAGGAGAGGGCTATGCTCGGAGTTTCCTTGCGTGATCGAATTAGAAATGAAGACATCCGCAAGAGAACCAAGGTTACCGACGTAGCCCGAAGAATTGCCAAACTTAAGTGGCAGTGGGCAGGGCACATTGCTCGCAGAACGGATGGCCGATGGGGCCGAAAAGTTTTGGAGTGGCGACCGCGAACCGGAAGACGTTGCGTTGGAAGGCCTCCCACTAGGTGGACCGATGACCTGGTGAAGGTTGCGGGAACCCGCTGGATGCGAGTCGCGCACTGGGCCGGTCAATGTGACGGCACTATATCCAGCAGTGGACGTCTTTCGGCTGAAATGATGATTCTTGTGTTAGTTGAAAAACCAGTGACAGTGGTGTCGATTCTGTTGTGCACAAACTAAATTTAGAGGCTATTAATTTAGGCTATTGCTATCTTTTTCTATCTAATAAAACGAGAAAGAGACAGACGTAATTTAAAGCTGTCAAATTTAGTTGGAACTAATATTTCCATACAAATGAAGGGTGCACATGAAAACATATCGACTAAAAACACGGTGAAGCGCAAGGCATAAACTAGTTTGACACTAACTTTGTTCATAGCTATAGCACTGCCTTTTAGTAAAAGATAGCAATAGCCTAAATTAAGTTTGTGCACAACAGAATCGACACCAATATAAAATAAACGGTGTCGGATTTAGCCCGAGCTCGGTGCTTTATCTCTTTCATTCTGGTTAGGACGCTCACTTAGCGCATCTCTGACAATCTGCATGAAATGTTGTGTCTCGATGTGACAGCCAAGATTTTGTTGTTTCGGCTGTTTCTTCTCCAAGTAGTCTGGGGGTCTAAAATGGCCGCTTTATCAGAATCCTAATATGAATCACGTTAAGAAATGTAAATTCTTAAAATGGACTTTATAGTCATGCTCATAAAGTCCGTTTTAAGGATTTCATTTTTTAGTGAATTAAATTATGATTCTGCTAAATGTAAATTCTTAAAATGGACTTTATGGTCATGACCATAAAGTCCGTTTTAAAGATTTAATTTTTTTAAAGTGAAATACTTTGTTTCTGCTAAAGTGGCCTTTTTAGGCCCGCTGGTAGGTAACACCAGCCACCATTTTGGTTCTGTAAACCAATTTAATAGCCATGCAATGCAATTGGAAGTTGCATAAGTAGAAAATAAGTTACAAAGTATTTTTGAAATAACATTTTATTTACATAAAAACAACATATTTTCTAGTATTGTCAATACATAGTATACTTCACATTTATATACAATCCACAATATTAATTTTCAATATAATACTTATCATTAATGTATAAGGCAAGCGGTGTTACAACAGTTATTTTGAACCTGATTAGTTCCAATCAATTTTTGAATATGTTTCACTATTTTTTTAGTCATATCAAGAAGAAAATGCACTGCAATGTTGGTGTTAGTAAAAGGACCTAACTGAGGAAACAAGCCATACTATATCCATCTTTAATGGTTAGTAGGTAAGGCTTATTTTTCTTAACATAATTATGTTCTGTAGATGCATCTTTTTTGCATGGCGGCAGTGCAGTGCAAGTATCTGATATGTATCACAAACATCTAACCTTGATTAATATGAGATTGCAGAAACTTGACCCAAGTTCCTCTTACTCAAATTTACTTAATAAAATCAGGCAACGTCCCATTCTTCCGTGCCTTAGCAACATTCTCAAAATAACAAGAAAAGTCCACATATCCCTTTATTTTCCGATCTCTGTCAAACGGCCTACCAACAGGATAAATATCTGAAGTCGATTCCATAGACCGATTCGTATCGATATTCGAATCGTTCGTTTCGATTTCATTCGTTCCCGTTCCCGACGAATAAATCTCCGAATCGATTTCGTTTAGTAACGTATTCGATTTTGATTGGACGATCGGATTGAATCGTACCGAGGCGTTTTTTGTTACGCCATGATTGGGAGCATTTTCATCTTCGACTGCTGGTAGAAAGTTGAAATTCCTTATCAATAAAGACATGTGAGTGTTAGGTTTAGGAGTCAAATTATTCTTAACACAGTAAGAAACAAATTCTTGTTCGATTTCCTCCAAGACGGCTTGGCTGACCATTTTGAAGTTGGATTGTTTTCTAAAGTTTTCTACAATGATTTGTGCGAGTTGTTTGTTTGTTTGCTCGTAGCTTCCTTTTGATTCTTGAATGCGCTTGTACACGCCGGCGCTTACCAGGACTAGGAATCTGAAATGAGTAAAATAAAGTGTAAATTCACTGACGGACTGCCTCGTTGATAGAGTGGTAACAAGTACTAAAATATACAGGGTGTTAAAGTAGTCGCGTGCCATAGCTTAGAGGTGAGTTCAGTATCGATAAAGAAACCCGTAAAAAATCAAAATTATATACCTTTAATTATTTTATTTTTTTTAACCTAAAATTAGGGTGTTAGTGTGAACACCGTTATCCTTGAAACCAGTGGTTTGGTTTCATTAGTAGAACCTAAAACCACTTTTTTTTTTTTAAGAAAACCCACTATTTTCCTCAAAATCATGTCACCCTAATGCGCTCTGAAACAGCTGACCGCCGAACGGGCGGGCACTCGGGGTCATCGACCGCGCCGCAGTCAGCTGTCGCTAGAGCGAGCGCGCGCCGTGCGCCGAACCGTTTGTTTCTCGCGCGTAAATTGAGTGTACTTAAACAAATGCGCGATTTACGCCATCGCGGGTGATAACCAGTGATAGGAATAGGTAGTGCTTATTAGCCTAAACTTCGAAGAACAGAGACAAGAAACGGAGACTTCCTTAGACTATATTTTTTTCCGGGACATCACGTAAGTACATAAAAAATTAATGTTATTTGGAATAAGTAATTGGTCTATGTTTACCTAAAGTTTGCGACTAGACATAACATAACACAGTCGTTACAACCATCAAGATTTCTGAAAGTTTTCTTTTTAAGAACATTTTGGAAACGACTTCTTGATCATAAAACTATGATACGCTCTCTTAGGTACGCACTCTTAGAATTTACAAAAAAAAACTCGCCGTGGTCGCATAATAAAATATAGTCTAAGGAAGTCTCCGATTCTTTTCTCTGTTCTTCTTCGAAGTTTAGGCTAATAAGCACTACCTATTCCTATCACTGGTGATAACCTACAACACGTTTGATAGTAGGTAAGCAATTAAAGCATTGCAACATTTTTTTTTTAATTCTAAACGATTGTTATTTTAAATTAGTAGACCGTACTAAATTAGGTTGATCTTGCAATTTTTTTTTTTTTATGTTTTGTTTTTATTTTTTTGGTTTTTTTTTCATTTTTCCTGGGTTCCTTTAACGATACTGAACCTACCCCTAAGCTATAGCACGCGACTACTTTAACACCCTGTATAATATTTATAATTTATAATATTTGTGCGACCAATATTTTTCGAGTTTCTTTTGAGTTTCTTGCCCGTTCTTCTCCATAGAGATCTACGCTAGGGAATGGGCAACTACAGTACTTTCTCAAGTTATTATGCCTTGTGACTGGGACTGTAGCTTTGTTGTTTAGGGTTCCGTACCCGAAGGGTAAAAACGGAACCCTATTACTAAGACTTCGCTGTCTGTCCGTCTGTCTGTCACCAGGCTGTATCTCATGAACCGTGACAGCTAGACAGTTGAAATTTTCACAGATGATGTATTTCTGTTGCCGCTATAACAACAAATACTAAAAACAGAATAAAATTAATATTTAAGGGGGGCTCCCATACAACAAACGTGATTTTTTTGCCCTTTTTAGGGTTCCGTACCCAAAGGGTAAAAACGGAACCCTATTACTAAGACTTCGCTGTCTGTCCGTCTGTCTGTCACCAGGCTGTATCTCATGAACCGTGACAGCTAGACAATTGAAATTTTCACAGATGATGTATTTCTGTTGCCGCTATAACAACAAATACTAAAAACAGATTAAAATTAATATTTAGGGGGGGCTCCCATACAACAAACGTGATTTTTTTGCCGTTTTGTCTAATGTATAGATAATGGTACGGAACCCTTCGTGCGCGAGTCCGACTCGCACTTGGCCGGTTTTTGTTTTTGTATTTTTGACATTCAAAAGTGTCGTAATGGTCGAATTGAAATAAATGCTTTGAGTTTGAGTTTGACTGCTTAGCATGAGGTCCTTGGATCGATTCCTGGGTCGGCAAAGTGTTATTGGGCTTTTCCATCAGGAATTTCTCAGTAGCAGCCACGGAGTTTGTTGGATTTGTGCCTGGTTGATGGTAATAGGCTCGATCTCTATTACATGGGACTTGAACATAACTGGCAAAATGTGGAGTACTAAATTAGTATTGGATATATTAACTTATAAGATAGATCATAGACACTGGTGTTTCCATTTTCTGACACTGGTGGCTCTCTTGTCTTCTCTTTGTTTTTATGCAAACGTCATGTAGTTTGTGCGTTTATTAAAATATCGTATTTCTAGAAATCTAACGTGAGTTTTATTGAAATACTGCCGAAACTTCAATAATTGGTACACCTCAGCCTAACCCTTCGTGGATAAGAGGCGTGATGTTATGATGATGTGAAGTGTAAATTACTCGGAAACAACAATGTTTAGTTTTTTAATTATTTATTGTACGAGTAGAGCCACCAAAAATTAATAGCGCCATATTGTTAATTTTGATTTTTTTTAGACTTTCACGGTTTTTCACTACACTTAGTAAGTACATAAGGGATAATATCCGTGAACTCAACTCATCTGTCTTCGTGTACTTTAAGTGTACATTGATTTTTGCTGGTTCAACCTTGCAGTTTTATAAACAAAAACATCTCAAGTTTATTATTAGCAAGGCAGTTCGCTATCAAATGTCACAAGGGGTCAGTGGTGGAGTTCAATCAATTTAATTAGTTTGCAATTAAATACACTTGAACAAAAAAAAAATACTTTTAAAGTACATAATAAAGCACTGTAAACTATTAAAAAACGGCGACTTGTCGAGCATGTCCATAAATAGTTAGTAAAAAATACACATTGGAACTAAGAAATTTTCGGAAATTTAAAAATAACGGAAATTTATGATCTTACTTTTATCGTGTGGTTAGTCCTAACCTGGTGTCAGAGTTTTTATACCGCCCATGGGCGTCTGACTTGGCATTACATGCCGTCGAGAAATATCTCTCAGCCATGCTGGTTTGATTTCTTCACGATGTTTTCCTTCACCAAAGCAAAGCAAATTAATTATAAGTATACAAAAAAAAGTGAAAAATAACTTTAGCTTCAGAAGTCGGTGACCTTTGTTTGATTCATTTAGTTTTTTTTTTGTCACCGACTTCTGAAGCTAAAGTTATTTTTCACTTTCTTGTGTTTTTTGAAGTCGGTTTCATTTTTTTGCAAAAAAGTTTTTTTGTTTTTCCATTTTTAGTTGTAATATCCTATACAAATATTTGCTATGCATTGATTTTACATTGTTAAAAATACATGTCATGGTAATAGGCTTATCCCCAATAAATGGAACTTAACATACCTAAACTGTCGAAATTTGGGTGTATTGTACACATCTGCGTACCCCTCAGAGCATACAGGCGTGATGTTACGTCATGATGTTGTGTAAACAATAAACATCCAAGCGAATGCAGCAATCACGATCGATTTACTATCTAGTTTTGAAGAGTTCCATTGTATATCTCCGAAGATCAGCATCAGATCTTCACCAAATTTAAATGCGACCATCTTAGGAGTATATTCTTTCAAATTAAAAAATAATTTTGGGAATCGCTACACAAATCGGTGAACATACATGAAAAATTATACCACACAACTGACGTAAAAATGTTCATAAAATGAAAACTACTGGGCCAAATCATGTTAAATTTTCCAAATGGCAACTATTCCGCATCAAACTAAAAAAGAATCAAGTAAATCGGATCATAAATGGCAGCGTAATCGGTGTACAAACATTAAAAAAAAAAAAAAATACCAATCGAATTGAGAACCTCCTCCTTTTTGGAAGTCGGTTAAAAAGCACATGAATCTGAAAAATCAGACGTGCGGTGAGGTCTGGCTTTGAACTTATGATGCCTAAATAGTGTGATAGGCCCATGTATCTTTGGGGCTGCAAATAAAGACTCAGTCACAGCTACACTGATGATCTGGAAGGCTTTTTACAGCCCCTTAACTAGGTAGCTGCCTATTTGACAGCCAAGGTTTTACCTAGGTCCTCTAGGTATTAAGATACTAAGGATTACCTGCAAGACTCATCAAGTATGATAGGCCCGTGTATTTCTGGGGCAGCGATGAAAGGCTCAGTCACAGCTGCACTGATGATCTGGAAGGCTTTTTACAGCCCCTTAACTAGGTAGCTGCCTATTTGACTGCCAAGGTTTTACCTAGGTCCTCTAGTTATTAAGATACTAAGGATTACCTGCAAGACTCATCAAGTATGATAGGCCCGTGTATCTCTGGGGCAGCGATGAAAGGCTCGGTCACAGCTGCACTGATGATCTGGAAGGCTTTTTACAGCCCCTTAACTAGGTAGCTGCCTATTTGACAGCCAAGGTTTTACCTAGGTCCTCTAGGTATTAAGATACTAAGGATTACCTGCAAGACTCATCAAGTATGATAGGCCCGTGTATCTCTGGGGCAGCGATGACACGCTCGGTCACAGCTGCACTAATGGTTGGGAAGGCTTTGTACAGCCCCTTAACTAGGTAGCTGCCTATTTGGCTGCCAAGGTTTTACCTAGGTCCTCTAGGTATTAAGATACTAAGGATTACCTGCAAGACTCATCAAGTATGATAGGCCCGTGTATCTCTGGGGCAGCGATGACAGGCTCGGTCACAGCCGCACTGATGGTTGGGAAAGCTTTGTACAACCCCTTGACTAGGTAGTTGCCGAGACATCGCGTGCCTGTTTGATTGCCGAGGTATTGGGCTGCAAGGAAAGATAGAATAGAATAGAATATACTTTATTGTACACCAAAATCTTAAAAATACTGCTTACAATATTGCTTAATCTATGGTTACAACGGCGGTCTTATCGCTAACAGCGATTTCTGCGATATTTTTTTTTATAAAAAAAAAATTAAAGTAATGTAATGTGTGTGTGTAATGTAATGTTTTGTTTTGTTAGAGAAAATTAGGACTGTCAACCGCGCATCAGTGGTCGCAAATAAACCTTTATAATTTGACATTGGTGTCGATTCTGTTGTGCACAAACTACTTAAACTTAATTTAGGCTATTGCTATATTTTACTAAAAGGCAGTGCGAGAAAAGGACGGCTATAGCTATGAACTAAGTTAGAGATGTCAAACTAGTTTATGCCTTGCGCTTCACCGTGTTTTTAGTCGACATGTTTTTACGTGCACCCTTCATTTTTATGGAAATATTAGTTACAACTAAATTTGACAGATCTCAATTACGTCCGACTCTTTCTCGTTTTATTAGAGAGAAAAAGAAAGCAATAAACTAAATTAAGTTTAGTTTGTGCACAACAGAATCGACACCATTGTTTATTTTCTTAACCTTTTTCCATACTCACAATTCCTCAACTTATTAACATCCAGTCCCAACTGCTGCAACCTCAGCAGCTCATCCTCATTATTCAGACTATGGTCCACCGTCAGCTGCACGACCCTCAACACAGCATTGTCATCGGTCCTGCAGAGCAAGGCCCGGGTGTCCCCTACGTGAGCCACGAACAACTTGTTGGCATGGACCAGGGCGATGACTACGGCTGCTCCCCCGGAGAGGTGGACGTCTATTTCTTTTAGACGGGCTAGGATGTTGTAGTTTTGGGAGACCTGGAAAATGATGAGAAGAATGATACTTAGACGAAGTTTTTCCGGCTTTCTTAATGTTCATAGTATTGTCGCTTGCCACCGCAACGCCGCATCAAAAATTCCAGGCCGCGACTAAAACACGGCTGGCTGTTATAAGCTAGAGAATGATCTGTACATTTTAAAAAACGTAAGTTTAATATAAGTAATAGTATTTTGAGCCAAACATTAGCGCATAGGTGTGACTAGAGCTTAAGTTTTAGAAAAGGTGCCAGAGACCATCCTTTATGTTTACCGTATACCGCAAGACAGGGGTACAACTTTTAAATTGAGCTAACCTGGCATGAAATGGACTTTTAGAATAAGAGGCCAGCTTATACCGGTCTTGTTATTACACCACCTACTGCTACCGTATGGTAGGCCAATCTTTTTTGATGTGCTATATTAATAATGACCCATATTTTATTTGTTACAATTGTAAATTAAGGGGATCCCCGCGTGCACACTAGCGCCACTTTAGCAAAAAATCAGAACTCGGTAAACACACAATTAATATAAAGTGTGATAGATAAAATCAATCTTTTGGTCTTCTAAATTATTTACGTCTGCTTAACTCATTGAAACATAGCTCGCTGTAGTCACAGATACAAAATGGGAAAAAATCGGCCGTTTTTAGCAATTTTTCTAACTGTAACTACAGTGAAGTATATTTTAATTAATTAAATATACGTCAATAATCTAGAACTCTAAAGCATTGATTTTGTCTATCAGATTTTACATCAGATTTTTTTGCTAAAGTGGCGCTAGTGTGCACGCGGGGATCCTCTTAACATAATATTCTTAAGAATAATAATATAATATTAAACAATAGTTACCTGGTTTTCATTCAGTGTCTGTAACTGGTACTGCAGGCTAGTTCTCTCAGCTATCATGCCATCGTAGTTCTCCGTATATGCCTTCTCCACTGATATGAATGCTGTCCTGAAATATTACGAGGGTGGAAAAATTGAATGTTAAAGAAATGAGGCTAAAGTTTAGCCCCATTAATTGCTAAACAATGGATTGTGTGAAGTGAACAGAGAAGAGGGTTGATGGGTTGATAGAGATGAATGACTATGAATGTGTGAGATCTACTAAGATGGAATAGAAATTATGTGCCAAGCCAACCACATATAGGTACGGTCGAACAAGCTTTTTGGTTTACAGTTTAACTAACAAATTACATTGTGTAGCTTTTTCTACCGTACATAAGATTATGATGGCTGCCTTACAGTCAATCATTTACAACTATATAACGCCTGTAATCCCTGAAGGGTTAGGCAGAGGTGTATCTGATAGTACACCCTCATGTCATCAGTTTTGTTAAGTCCCATGTACGAGTAATAGCTGGCAAACGTATTGCCAACCGGACACAAATCCTTACTCCGTAGCTGCAACTAAGAAGTTCCTGATAGGAAACACATTCGACACTTTGCCCGACCCGGGAATCGAACCCAGGACCTCATGCTCAGCAGTTGAGCTTGAGAGCAAAAATGACATGATCATCATGATCATGATGATGTCATGATGTGATGATGTGCTAATGAGGCAGTCCAGATGAATAATAACGATACAATTACTTTTTGTTAGTCATCATCTGCCTAGCCTTTTCCCAACTATGTTGGGGTCGGCTTCGAGTTTTACCAGATGCAGCTATACCAGTATTTTACATGGAGCGACTGCCTATCTGACCTCCACAACCCAGTTAGTACCGGGTAATACGATACCCCTTGGTAAGACTGGTTGTCAGACTTTTTGGGCCTCTGACTACCTAAAGACTGTGTTAGATCTACAAATGACAGCCGGGACCAATGGCTTAACGTGCTTTCCGAGGCACGGAGGAAACTCGGTATGTAATGGTGGTCACCCATCCACAGACCAACCTAGGCAAGCACGGCTTAACCTAACGATCGACCCAAGCGGCTGTTATTGCCACAAGCTCCTCTTTTCTTTTCCTACTTTTTGTTAGTGATTGTCTGAAAATTTCTCCCAAACAGGGTTTTGTTTATACTTACATCAGATACTTTTAAAACAGACCTTACTGTTAATATAAGATTTCTTTTATATAACTTCATCTTACCTTAGCCTTTCCCTAATCTCCTCATCAGTATTGGCCGAGGGTGGCGGGAACAGAATCTCGGCCGCCATCCTCTGCATGATAAACCTGGCTGCATCCAATCCATTGTGCGGCTCAAATACTCCATACAGGGTACTAAGGGAATAAGATGATATAGTTTATCACTGACATACGACAGGATTACATATGAATATGTAAATAAAGATTTATATAAGGCGTAGTTTAGCCGTGTGGTATCCGGCAGAGTAGAATAGAACCCACCCATTACACTCACGGGTGTCGTATAAGGCGACTAATGTCTGAGGCAGAACACCTTGCGCCTCCGTAGACCTGAGAATGGGCAGCAGCGTTTTCTGTTAGTCTTTCATCACTGCGATCTCCAATCCGCCTGCCAAGCGTGGAGATTACAGCAAATTCCTCCCATCACGGGCAAGGCTTATGTCCAGCAGTGGACGTTATGGGCTGTTGTTGTTGTTGTTGTAGTTTTGCATCCTAGTCAAAATGCAGGAGCTTGTCACAAAAGACATAAATAATCAGTTTAAATTACGATACCCGGTCAATCTATACATATAATAAAACAGTAGAAAAACTGTGTCTGTACATTGAATATATTAAAAAAAAAAAAATTGAGGGGGGTTTAGAAACAGGAAAAGAACACGAATCAAAAAAAAAAAATCTGTCTGTTTGTCTGTTTGTCTGTTTGTTTGTACACGCTAATCTTCGGAACTACTGGACGGATTTGAATGATTTTTTTGTTGTTGTATAGGTATTAAGTCTGGGCAAGATATAGGCTATAATTTATCTTGGAAACTTGAACACCTGATGCAGAACCACAACAGACCAGCTGAACTATAAGAGATACAAAAATGGTACCATAGCAAAAATTGTTCCACGTGATGGGCATTTTCTGCTGAGAGAATAAATTTGAAGATCTGGAACACCTGATGTGGAACTCCAAGAGCCCAGCTACACTAACATATATATAGGAATGAAGTTTTAGCAAAAGTTGTTCAATCTGATGAGCACTCTCTGTTGACTTATAAAAATCGAAGATCTGGAACACCTGTTGTGGAACTCCGAGAGCCCAGCTACACCATAACACATATAGGAATGACGTCTTAGCAAAAGTTGTTCGGTCTGATGGGCATTTCCTATTGAGTTTTATGTTGGAAAAAACATAAACACCTGATGCAGAACCGCAACAGACCAGCTAAACTATAAGAGATACAAAAATAGTACCATAGCAAAAATTGTTCCACGATTGGTACCACGTACGGGCGTTTTCTGCTGAGAGAATAAATTTGAAGATCTGGAACACCTGTTGTGGAACTCCAAGAGCCCAGCTACACCATAACACATAGGAATGACGTCTCAGCAAGTGTTTTTTGGTCTGATGGGCATTTCCTGTCGACTTATAAAAATGTTTAGTCTGATGGGCATTTCCTGTTGACTTACAAAAATGAAAGATCTGGAACGTCTCGAATCGTCTCGCGCATCCCGTTGTATTCCCGTCCCCGGGCTCTTAAAATTCGACATCAGACAGTTTTCGATTTTGACGACCCCGTTGTCGCTGGCATAAGCAACAGGATCCGCGTACGAAGTCGCGGGCAGAAGCTAGTAATTAATAAAGCTGCTATTTTAAATTGTTTAAATTTGACAGTATTTCAGAATAACACGGAAGTAATAAACAGAATAACCCATCGCATGAAATGTCTCTGTGTGCGTTTATTTGTGTGTGTGAATCGCGTTTGTAGGGCTAGTTACAGAAGGGCTGCGTTTTAATAAGGTTGGTTAACACTTACCGATTTAAGTGAATAAGAAAAAAAACCTACCCATTTTATTTTTGATTCGGATCAGGAATCATTAGCATAGATACCTCCTTAAATTTGACCAGGATGCAAAGCGACTCCATGAAAACATGTGACATCTACCAACCCGAGTGGGTCCATGTGTTGGATTATAGCCCATTCCCTTTCATAGAGCCTCAGGCCTGTGTCCCAGCAGTGGGAACAATGTAGACTGGTTATGTTATAGATTCCTACATACATAAACTCATGCCTTACTCCGTGGAGGTAGGCAGAAGCTATATAATGCCACTTGCTAGGATCCTTACATAATCCTTTGGCTTTCTCCACATTTTCAGCTTTAGTTTTATTATTGTAATTTTGATTTTATGTCAGATGAATATTTTATAGGTACTTTATTTCGGATGTTCAGTAGAGATAATAACAATATCTGACACATGGAGAAAGCCAAAAATAGAATCATGCATATCTTCTGTGCATAACTGCATACCTCTTCTGGTTCTGGGTCTGGTTTGGTTCTTTAAGTAATCAACCTTTCAATCCTTCACCACATAAAAACTACTATAAATATGAAAAACAAGTCTACTTACAAATTATCCTCGGTTTGGCAATAAAAACATAGATAATCATCAGTTGTGTTCGTATTTCCGCCTCCTAAACGGGAGAAGTAAGATGCTACGCAAGAGTTTTTGCATTTTGGCAGATCATCGGTCCACGGCCGTGCTATCATTATAATATAAAGTAGCACAAAAATCTAGTTTATCCTACCTAAAACTTTAAACACAAGAATATTTTGGGAATATTTATTTTCGCCAATGTCAAGTCGACTGACAGTTTGACTGTTGACACTGGTTGACAGTGACTTGCAAAGAGGTGACTTGACAGTTGGACGATTGCGTTCTGTAACCATGATCCTGCTTGATTATTTTTTAAATAGCATGTGATTACAAAAACACGCGCTATTAAATTTTTGATCCCTATACTCCTAAAAGCTGATTAAAATAAATTTACCTACTATTTAGAATCTAGAATATTAATTTAATTTTAAAGTAACTGCAAACAACAAATGAAAGTCAAACTTCCAGAGTTATTATTCTAGACATTAAATTTAGCAAAAATGTAAACGTTTTGTTATTGCTACAGAAACAGAAATAAATAACTTGCTTTCTGTCGCTATTCAAAATTACTTTACTCATCGATACATAATTGTAATCGAAGATAATCTGATAAACTTCTATGAAATAATAAATTGAGATAATAATACTATTTTACGTCAAACACGCAAGGGTGTTGTACAATTTTGTACATTTGTAGGTATCATAATATTTTATTCATGCAATGAATGACTAATTAGAAATTGTTTGTAGGTAGTAGGTTAGAGGTACTTATGATGTATAAATAATAAATTCACAATACTGTATTACCTATCTTTTTAAAAATCCGATAGTTTCTGAGACGGTACAATTTCAAAGACAAGATAAACAGGTCACTAATTTTGGCGAAAATGAATCGTTTCTGTGTCAATCGTAATCGTAATACTATGATGAGAATAAACGAGGGAAAACCAGCTATTCCTTGGTGAAATAGCAAAAGTCAGAAAGGAAGTACGCGTCGCACCATTACGCTTAGCCGAATGGAACGGGTACGTCGAGCTTACGGACGAGTGCCAATTTGGAATGGCACTTTTCGAAACTAAGGTTGAATATGTTGCCACAAGCATAGTCATACCTATGAAGGGCGAACTTGTGTGTCGAGAGGTTCGTATATTGTTGATGAAGGATCTTCATCTAACTGAGGTAACATTGACAAGAGGAGGAAACTATGCTACTGTGCCCCTTCCATACGTCGAAATTTTCAAAGAAAGCGGAATACAGAGATATCTTCACGAATACGCTATGGTCGGAAAATTAATAAATGACATTAGATGTATCAACTCAGTAAAGGATAGATGGCTACCATCATATGTCGAGAGTCTCTCTGAGCTCGAGGTCATGCTCAATGATCCGTTGAATTTTGGGGTGCCCAATCCCAATATGATGGGCGAAACATTGTTCAAATGCGTCCCTACCACAATAGGGCAATATCTGCTACTCGCAATGTGCGAAAGACTGAGGAAGAGAATCAAGCACGGAATGAGCCTAAAGGTATTGATTTATGCGTTATCCATATTAACTAAGCTTTCGAACGGGGGCGCCAGAGACCTATTGAATTGCGCCCTGAATAACATTGTTGTATGGATTTCACAGGGAACTTGTGATGACTGCCTAATCAAGCATTTGCGATTCTTCTGCGGCCACGCAAAACCGGAGTATAAATTTTATATGATTGATACTTTTTCCAAATTCATTACCTTTCCTGAAGGGATAACCATGGACATCATCTATAAGAATTGTGGCGATAAGTCTGCGATAGTCAACTTGCCCAAACATATGCAAAGAAAAGCATTACGAACTATTGGGACTCATGGGTTTCTCATGTCGCCTCAAGCCTCGTTGAGAACCAGCGTTACACTGCGCTTCTCAAAACATTATCCCCTGATTAGCATCTCCCCTACTTTGAGGGAGCTTATGTCTCTCATTACAATATTAGAACTGCATTCTAGAGTGTTGCGTGCTTTTCATTGGATGCACGAGCGAAGGGCTTTCAACAGCTGGCTTATTGAACGAAGAATTGATATGGATACACCCACTAATGATCTAATAGATATATTAATCAATGACCTTATAAGTTTATGTCACGTGGCGCCCAGAATGACCTCAGCGGGTGCGTATCTAATTCCACTTCTGATAAGAGGAGAACTGTTGAGCGAAATGCTACAGGCTTACAGGAACCGGCCACAGGGACAACGTGTTCACGAGTTTCTCATGAGCTTCATATTCTACGTAAGTCCAACTCCGCAAACAATGCGTTATGCTGATTGTTTTTTCTCCCGATTTGCGAATGAAGGAGTCGAAGCAAGAAGACTGGAGCTATCTTTTGTAGTAGAAAACCAAAGATATCACTATGATGTCTGCCCACCCGGTCAGACCAGTGCGATTTCCGAAGCACTGGGTTTGGCTGTACGGGATAGGCAGTATCTGGCTACATCAGGATCATCAGACGAGGGCAACATTGATGACGAAGGAAATAATTCTAAATGTAGAAACACGGTGGGAGCGGGTGTCGTGAACACTGCGGATACCGCGCATCCGAGCCGCTGTAATTATGTTCACACGCAGAAGAAGCTGTGTGTTAAAGACACCCGCTTGCGGATTCCGCCGCCCGGGCTGTGTTTGAACACTAACGATTCTATGCCTAGCGGAAGCAAGGAAGCGTGCGCACATTCTCGTGTACTTATATCTAAATTACCAGATTTCATAGTCGTGGAGGACGGAAGCGAGGAAGCGTGCGCACATCCTCGTGTACTTATGTCTAAATTACCAGATTTCATAGTCGTGGAGGACGGAAGCTCGGGAAAAGGCGATGCCTCGTCTCCTGTTAACAAAGTCAAATACGACTGAGAGCGCAGATGCAATACGGAAGAAGGCGCAATATCTCTGCAGCACAGTCGTCCAGTAAGAGAAGACTTTCGCCTAAATATAAAATTCACAATGAACTCAGCAAATAAATAATTGGTTTGTTTCAACAAGTTTGTTTTTTTGGTTAACCGGTAACCACAGTTTCCTTTCCCACAAAAAATATATGATAAATTATATTTCTATGACTAGTATTTGCGTGGGTGCGCGAGCTGCACGCAGCTCGCGGGTTTCGTGTTTTTGAGAAGTATTCCTTACCCTTATAAAATTTTGAGAATCCATAGGAATCCTTAAACGAATTGGAAGTTACGTTAGAATTGGCCTAAATCAGTATGAAAACCCTTAAGAAACACTAAAACATTACCCTAAAGATTGCTTGTCGTCGCCTCTGAGTTACGCTTCACCCACTCAACCTTCGTTACGCTACGGAGGTCGCCGGCTCGCTTCGCTCGCCACCGGGCCCCCCTTCGCTCCACTCGGTTCCGCAGGTTCGCTCCACTCAGGACCTACCTACTACCGGACAAGTTTCGACGCCTACTATAATATTTGTTCAAACACCCAATGGCTATCTCTAACCGTTACGAAGTTACAGCCCTTTCAATTTTAGGGGAGGTCGGGGAGGGGAGGATACCCTCCGTTTTAAAATCTAAACGCTCCTCAATAATAATTTATAGTAAAAATCAAAAAGCCGCTACGTGTCCTAGTTCCCGAGATACGATGGGGGGAGGGGTGAGGGGGGGGAGAGTGGGGAGTTTTGAAAAATGATTTTGACTAACTCTAGGCCCCTTCTTACGAATCTGAAAAAAAAAATGTTCCACGTCTCTCAACTTCCGAGATCCATCTAAAAGGGGGAGAAGGGGGAAAAGGGGTCAATTTTGAAAACTGGTTTTTACTTTTCCGACCTTCCTCTATACAGATCTGAAAAAAAAAATGTTCCAAGTCTCTTTGTTTCCAAGATACGATAGGGAGGGGAGGAAGGGGGGCGAAAAGGGGAGGTTTGGCATTTTTCCCATACTCGCGGGAGTTACAGTTACAGGTAGGTAATTTGGCGGTTCATTTCCGATCTTCGAAAGATAAATATTTAATTACTATTTACTACCTGCAAATCATGCTAAATTTCTTACGAAAGATATTTTTACGACCTAAAACTAAAGGACTAAATAAGTACAACGTACAAAGGAGATCACCCCAGATTGGGCCATTTTCAAAACTTCGGTCACTAAAAATAAACTAATGTTTATTTTTAGTGACCGAACGTATACGAAGTATTTGTATTTTATCCAAATATAAGTACATATTAGACATTATAACTTTCGAAGATCGGAAATAAACCGCCCATTTAAGGGCGCGTTTGCATTTCAGGCAAAATTATGCTGTTTTTCGGTACATTTTATGGCATAACCAAACACAATCCAATATAACTAATGACTACCTCGTATAGATTGGTTCTTCATCTTCAAATACTAGTTACTAGATCATCGAAAATTTTAGTTTTTTATAATGTAAAATCGATCTGTCGTTGCCATTTTTCACAAAATTAACGATACCGGGTTGAGTTTAGGTACATTTTTTGTGCTATTATTAACATATTTTACTATTTCTAAAAATACTGTTTGTTGGCAAACATATTCAATTCTTAATGCTAGGATTTTTTTTTAATCTAAATGCTTTATATAGTCGCAGAAAAAATGAAAACCGAAACTTATTTTTTCACATTTTTTTCTCTTCTGGATTAATCTTAATCGATTGCGTTAGGGGTTATTTTATTTTTGATACCCGTCTTGATTTATTGCAAAGTATTTCGAATGAAACTAGTCCGCGCGCGACCCCCGTCGAGAGTGGACACGTATCGCCTGTTTGGAGCGCCTCGAGTTGAAAAAGATCGCTGTACAAACACAAAATATAGGATAAACCAAATTTGATACTTCACAAAGTAGATTTTTATTCTATTTTATTTCGCTATAAAAAGTATGTAAGTAGGGTTTCTAAAAGCCTATTCGTTCTGGACTTGGAGTGACCTAAAGGTGTACTTCGGTGACTGCTACTGGAACTCTTTGATGTGTTGTACTAGGTGAGCCGAGTTTGGGCTCGTTTTGTTAGTTATGATGAGACCTTACCTCCGGACTTGATGAAGTGACCTGCAGGTGTACTTCGGTGACTGCTACTGGAACTCCTTGACGTGTTGTACTAGGTGAGCCGAGTTTGGGCTCGTTTTGTTAGTTATGATGAGACCTTACCTCCGGACCTGATGGAGTGACCTGAAGGTGTACTTCGGTGAGCTACTGGAACTCCTTGACGTGTTGTACTAGGTGAGCCGAGTTTGGGCTCGTTTTGTTAGTTATGATGAGACCTTGCCTCCGGACCTGATGGAGTGACCTGAATGTGTACTTCGGTGAGGTACTGGAACTCCTTGACGTGTTGTACTAGGTGAGCCGAGTTTGGGCTCGTATTGTTAGTTATGATGAGACCTTACTTCCGGACTTGATGGAATGACCTGAAGGTGCACTTCGGTGAGCTACTGGAACTCCTTGACGTGTTGTACTAGGTGAGCCGAGTTTGGGCTCGTTTTGTTAGTTATGATGAGACCTTGCCTCCGGACCTGATGGAGTGACCTGAAGGTGTACTTTGGTGAGCTACTAGAACTCCTCGACGTGTTGTACTAGGTGAGCCGAGTTTGGGCTCGTTTTGCTAGTTATGATGAGACCTTACCTCCGGAGCTGATGGAGTGACCTGAAGGTGTACTTCGGTGAGCTACTGGAACTCCTTGACGAGTTGTACTAGGTGAGCCAAGTTTGGGCTCGTTTTGTTAGTTATGATGTGACATTACCTCCGGACTTGATGGAATGACCTGAAGGTATACTTCGGTGAGCTACTGGAACTCCTTGACGTGTTGTACTAGGTGAGCCGAGTTTGGGCTCGTTTTGTTAGTTTTATGATGAGACCTTACCTTTCGACCTAATGGAGTAACCTGCAGGTGTACTTTGGTGACTACTACTGGAACTTCTTGACGTGTTGTACTAGGTGAGCCGAGTTTGGGCTCGTATTGTTAGTTATGATGAGACCTTACCTCCGGACCTGATGGAGTGACCTGAATGCGTACTTCGGTTAGGTACTGGAACTCCTTGACGTGTTGTACTAGGTGAGCCGAGTTTGGGCTCGTTTTGTTAGTTATGATGTGACATTACCTCCGGACTTGATGGAGTGACCTGAATGTGTACTTCGGTGAGGTACTGGAACTCCTTGACGTGTTGTACTAGGTGAGCCGAGTTTGGGCTCGTTTTGTTAGTTATGATGAGACCTTGCCTCCGGACCTAATGGAGTGACCTGAAGGTGTACTTTGGTGAGCTACTAGAACTCCTCGACGTGTTGTACTAGGTGAGCCGAGTTTGGGCTCGTTTTGCTAGTTATGATGAGACCTTACCTCCGGAGCTGATGGAGTGACCTGAAGGTGTACTTTGGTGAGCTACTAGAACTCCTCGACGTGTTTTACTAGGTGAGCCGAGTTTGGGCTCGTTTTGCTAGTTATGATGAGACCTTACCTCCGGAGCTGATGGAGTGACCTGAAGGTGTACTTCGGTGAGCTACTGGAACTCCTTGACGTGTTGTACTAGGGGAGCCGAGTTTGGGCTCGTTTTGTTAGTTATGATGAGACCTTGCCTCCGGACCTGATGGAGTAACCTGAATGTGTACTTCGGTGAGGTACTGGAACTCCTTGACGTGTTGTACTAGGTGAGCCGAGTTTGGGCTCGTATTGTTAGTTATGATGAGACCTTACTTCCGGACTTGATGGAATGACCTGAAGGTGCACTTTGGTGAGCTACTAGAACTCCTCGACGTGTTGTACTAGGTGAGCCGAGTTTGGGCTCGTTTTGCTAGTTATGATGAGACCTTACCTCCGGAGCTGATGGAGTGACCTGAAGGTGTACTTTGGTGAGCTACTAGAACTCCTCGACGTGTTGTACTAGGTGAGCCGAGTTTGGGCTCGTTTTGCTAGTTATGATGAGACCTTACCTCCGGAGCTGATGGAGTGACCTGAAGGTGTACTTCGGTGAGCTACTGGAACTCCTTGACGAGTTGTACTAGGTGAGCCAAGTTTGGGCTCGTTTTGTTATTTATGATGTGACATTACCTCCGGACTTGATGGAATGACCTGAAGGTATACTTCGGTGAGCTACTGGAACTCCTTGACGTGTTGTACTAGGGGAGCCGAGTTTGGGCTCGTTTTGTTAGTTTTATGATGAGACCTTACCTTTCGACCTGATGGAGTAACCTGCAGGTGTACTTTGGTGACTTCTACTGGAACTTCTTGACGTGTTGTACTAGGTGAGCCGAGTTTGGGCTCGTATTGTTAGTTATGATGAGACCTTACCTCCGGACCTGATGGAGTGACCTGAATGCGTACTTCGGTTAGGTACTGGAACTCCTTGACGTGTTGTACTAGGTGAGCCGAGTTTGGGCTCGTTTTGTTAGTTATGATGAGACCTTACCTCCGGACCTGATGGAGTGACCTGAATGTGTACTTCGGTGAGGTACTGGAACTCCTTGACGTGTTGTACTAGGTGAGCCGAGTTTGGGCTCGTTTTGTTAGTTATGATGAGACCTTGCCTCCGGACCTGATGGAGTGACCTGAAGGTGCACTTCGGTGAGCTACTGGAACTCCTTGACGTGTTGTGCTAGGTGAGCCGAGTTTGATTGACCCCAGATAGGCAAAAAATATGGAGCTCATAATAAAAAATTGATAACGTTTTTTCATAATTATGAAAGTACCTACACCTTTAGGTCACTCCATCAAGTCCGGAGCCAAGGTCTCATCATAACTAACAAAACGAACTAAAATTCGGCTCACCTAATACAACACGTCAAGGAGTTCCAGTAGCAGTCACCAAAGTACACCTGCAGGTCACTCCATCAGGTCTGGAGGTAAGGTCTCATCATAACTAACAAAACAAGCCCAAACTCGGCTCATCTAGTACAACACGTCAAGGAGTTCCAGTACCTCGTCGAAGTACACATTCAGGTCACTCCATCAGGTCCGGAGGCAAGGTCTCATCATAACTAACAAAACGAGCCCAAACTCGGCTCACCGTACAACACGTCAAGGAGTTCCAGTAGCTCACCGAAGTACACCTTTAGGTCGTTCCATCAAGTCCGGAGGTAATGTCACATCATAACTAACAAAACGAGCCCAAACTTGGCTTACCTAGTGCAACACGTCAAGGAGTTCCAGTACCTCACCGAAGTACACATTCAGGTCACTCCATCAGGTCCAAAGGTAAGGGCTCATCATAACTAACAAAATGAGCCCAAACTCGGCTCACCTAGTACAACACGTCAAGGAGTTCCAGTACCTCGCCGAAGTACACATTCAGGTCACTCCATCAGGTCCGGAGGCAAGGTCTCATCATAACTAACAAAACGAGCCCAAACTCGGCTCACCTAGTACAACACGTCAAGGAGTTCCAGTACCTCACCGAAGTACACATTCAGGTCACTCCATCAGGTCCGGAGGTAAGGTCTCATCATAACTAACAAAACAAGCCCAAACTCGGCTCATCTAGTACAACACGTCAAGGAGTTCCAGTACCTCGCCGAAGTACACATTCAGGTCACTCCATCAGGTCCGGAGGTAAGGTCTCATCATAACTAACAAAACGAGCCCAAACTCGGCTCACCTAGTACAACACGTCAAGGAGTTCCAGTAGCTCACCGAAGTAAACCTTTAGGTCGTTCCATCAAGTCCGGAGGTAATGTCACATCATAACTAACAAAACGAGCCCAAACTTGGCTTACCTAGTGCAACACGTCAAGGAGTTCCAGTACCTCACCGAAGTACACATTCAGATCACTCCATCAGGTCCAAAGGTAAGGGCTCATCATAACTAACAAAATGAGCCCAAACTCGGCTTACCTAGTGCAACACGTCAAGGAGTTCCAGTACCTCACCGAAGTACACATTCAGGTCACTCCATCAGGTCCAAAGGTAAGGGCTCATCATAACTAACAAAATGAGCCCAAACTCGGCTCACCTAGTACAACACGTCGAGGAGTTCCAGTAGCAGTCACCGAAGTACACCTGCAGGTCACTTCATCAGGTCCGGAGGTAAGGTCTTATCATAACTAACAAAACGAGCCCAAAGTCGGCTCACCTAGTACAACACGTCAAGAAGTTCCAGTAGTAGTCACCAAAGTACACCTGCAGGTTACTCCATCAGGTCGAAAGGTAAGGTCTCATCATAACTAACAATACGAGCCCAAACTCTCCTCACCTAGTACAACACGTCGAGAAGTTCCAGTAGCAGTCACTGAAGCACACCTTCAGGTCACTCGCATCAAGTCCGGAGGTAATTCGTAAAAATATAAAGAGCAAAAATATTTTTTTTGTAGGTACCTAACATAATTTTATTACAAAGAAATACGTAAAAAAAATGAATCATTCAAAGTATCGAAATGTGTTCACTTGACTACTATTCTCGCAGTTAGTCGTGCGTATACTTGTGTGTATGACCCGTGTCAATGTAGTAGTTCGATTCTGTACCTATCAATTTTGCAAACGCGTCCTTAAGTAACTGTTGCACTAAAAAATTGAATAGTCAAAATGGAGGGACCAACTTAAATAATCTATGTAAATACGATGTATATGTTTTGGGCAACCAAAATCAATAATATTAAGGAAGAAAAGGTATTATAACACTAAGCAATACTGTACTCTTTGACACTAAGTAGGTAGAAATATCCAGGGAGTAGTCTATCAGTTTGGTCCCTCAATCTCAATCTTGACGTTGATGATGGAGGGACCAATCATTTTATTAAAATATTATGTAAGTACCTATGTGATGAGGTAGCTAAAATTATAGAAAAGATAGGAAATAGTAGATTATTGGTATTATTTTTTTATATGAGTGACAGACATTGGGAGACTTGAACAGGCCTAAAATGGCCGCTTTTACAGAATCCACTCAGAACCTTAGTATGAATCACGTTAACAATTCTTAAAATGGACTTTAAATTTATATACATAAAGTCCATTTTAAGGATTTTAATTTTTTAATGAGATTCATATTACGATTCTGCTAAAGCGGCCTTTTTAGATCCCTGCGGGTCTAAAATGGCCGCTAAAGCAGAATCTTAGCATGAATCACGTTAAAAAAATTTAATACTTAAAATGGACTTTACATCAATAGTCATAAAGTCCATTTTAAGAATTTTAAATTTTTAACTTGATTCACAAAACGATTCTGCTAAAGCGGCCATTTTACACCCCCAGGGTCCCTTCATTTTGACTCTCACAAAACTATCAAGTATCAATATTGTCAACTCGGATTTTACAGCGTTCTCGTTTTAATCAAAACATTCAATGTTTTTTACTGCCTTTGATAATCTTGTTATTACTATTATGGAATTTGTTGCTGTGTAAATGAAGGTCATAATGGCCTAAACAGTTTGCATGTCATAGCTCACACATTTCAGTTTTTTAATGATGTGTAATTTCAATGAAGTGGGCATTGAGCATGAGGCAGCTTTAATCAAGGTGACTTGAAATTGAAAACAAAGATAATGAGTCGAAGTCTAAGTAGCAGAATGATACCGTACTTCAATATTCAAATCATAGATCTGATTTAAATAATGATTCTTTAGGCTAGAGGTTGATGTGTGGGTCATGTCTGGGTACTAGTTCAAATTATTATGTTGGTAATCAGTAGTAAAATAAAAGTCCATTTTCTGCGATCAAAGTTTTAATGTTCTCTTCACATACCAAAACTCTAATCATTTACAAATTTTTGCAATTTTTATAATTTTATTTATACAATGTTAGCTCAATAACCTATTATAGAGCTACCTGTGACTAAACTTTTGTTTTATACCTATTTTTAAAGAAAGCAAATCTTTACCTCGGACATGAATCAACAACTTTAGAAAATATTTTAAAAATATTCTAAGGTGTACTGACCACCTTTATACTATACATATTTCATAATAATATACTCTATGATTTCCTGGTGCACTGTCAAAAATAATGTATAATATTATATTTTCTCAATATAATTTAAATGTTACCTAGAACGCCAATATCGCAACGATAGGTTCATTAACACTTAACTAGGTCCTATTTTAAGAGAATCGACAAGTTTCATATCCCATTATGCTGTATGTTACAATATAAAACTAAAAATAATGTATTAGTGCATGGCATAAGAGTTAAGCAGTTTTAAATCGGGATGGTAGAGGTTTCCAAAGTCACATGTAATTAGAAAAAAAATAATTAAAAAAACAGTGTCCCTGTACCAACATAACCACATTCACAATTTACACATACAAATAAATGTAGAAAATGATAAATCAAAGTACATTTATTAGGAACACAATGTAAAACAAAATGAGAACTATTTGAGACGCCTCTGTGGCTTTGGAAACCCTTTGTCACTGGGTGAGCAAAATTAAAAACTACACCATTGTGGCCGACTGTAACTTTAATCGGTTTTCTTTTCTGCAGCTTTGGTTTCTGATTCTGGTTTCTTTTCTTTTTCCTTTTCCTTCTCTTTCTCGTTCGTGATGATCTCCTTGGCCTCCTGCTTCGATGCGTCGTCGAAGTTGCCGACTAGGTTAGGGACCTCATCATCCTCGTCGAGTGGTTTCGGCGCGGCGACGCTAGACGCCAACCTCTTCAGCTGGTTCAGACCCTCAGGTCCGAGCTGACTAAGGATGCCGGGCAGCATCTCGGCGATCTGCTTGTTCTCTCCATGACCGGTGATAGCGAAAGTGTTGGCCGCAAGGGAAGCCTGCGCTTTCGGATTGTTGAAGTGTATCACTGTACCGTCATCTTTTATCATGTTCACCTCCTCGATGCCAGGGATAGTGTTCACTGACAGCTTCTTGAGCGACGATTGCAGTTTCTTGTCGTCTGTTGCTGCAGTAACGTGAACAACCTTTTTCTTGCGTCTCGGTGTGCCCTTACCGCCGATGCGCACCTGTGACTGCAACTTCTTTAGCTTTTCGGTATTCATTCTGTTGTTTTAATACACGTCGCCCGTTTATCGAAAGCCGGCGCACTTTTTAGTGTAAGTATTTATTCAATATGCACTGTGATCACACAAGTTTTCCATGTAACTTGATCGTACGCACGTGTTTTGAACACCGGTTAGTTATAAAGGGAAAATGGTGGATTTGAGACAAGTTATTTCTGATTTCTTACTTCTTGCAGTTGGCAGCACTGTCAGATTAGTTGTTCCATTTTACTTGAATTAAGAATCAAATGTTGAAAATTTTAGGTTTATCGTAACTGAAAGTACTTTTCCCTGTAATTCATCCGATTTGACATAATGTTGTGTATTACATTTCCTGCTGATTTATTATATTTTTATTTCGTTAACAAAATATAACTTCCTTTTATTGCACATGATTAAAACCTAAAAAGAAACGTACAAATGTTGCCAGCAAAACCAGCAATAAATACTAGTGACATCTATGAAAACCAGCGACAAACATAGAGACAGAGTTATTAGTTTCCCTATTCAATCTAAGATGGCGCTAAGAAGTTGTTATCGTGTACTACTAGATGGCGTTTTATGTATCAAATAATTAGTAAAATTCGGAAAGATTTACCTACAGTTGAGCAAATTCGCAAGTTGTCTTTTGATTACTTTTTAATGTCCACATGTTTGTTCTTCAATGTAACATTTTTTTGTAAAATTCGCACTCCCGAGCCACAAGATACAAGCAATGCTTAGTTTGTGGCTCACCGACTACTATGACACACCTGTATTTTTATATTGATTAATAAACTGATTTTGATTTGACTGATTTTGATTTTTACTTCATTATTTAATTATGATCATGGCAGTCAATCTTTGTTCTGACTGTATATCTAAACATAAAGTAGGTGACCAAATCCAAAACTATGAGGAATAGCGAAAGATCCTCAAAGAAGTCTCAGAGTCAGGCGGTAGGAAACTTGAAAAAAACTAAAAAGTTTTTTGTTAAAAATTAGCTCTTACTTTTAGTTTAGGATAATTATGTAATGTGTGTGTCATCACTGCCCAGGATTTGATCATTAATTACACTGTTGAATCCTACTTCCTACTAATAATATAAAATAATGCGAAAGTTTGTGGGTTTGGATGTTTGTTATTCTTTCACGCAAAAACTACTGAACAGATTAGGATGACATTTTGCACACAGATAGTTTATAACCTGGATTAAAACAGCATACTTTTTATCCCGGTACTAAGATCCCATGGGACAATTATTAACATTACGCGGGCGAAGCCGCTGGCAGAAGCTATAGTGGTGTCATAATTAGTGTCTTTTTGTTCCAAAATCAACTGGTTCGATTCTCACGAATATTGAAAAAAAAACAAATGATGCAGTTTTATTTTTATAACAAACGTGCTCGAGTCTCCTTTGAGTAGGTAGGTACCTATTTTTCGCTATACCTGAGTTTCGGATTTGGTTATCGAAGTCTAACCCACGTGAAAAACTCATTCTCTCAATCAATTAATTGATATTAAAAAGTGGTAAACTTTGGTATGGATGTATGGTTTAATCTTCGGATATTATACTGATTTGATTCCGAAAATTGTTTCACTGATGGGAAACAACATTATTCCCTAGTGTAAAAGGCTATTTTTACAACGTTCCTTCTTACTATACTACTACTATAACAGCCCATAACGTCCACTGCTGGACAGCCTCTCCCATGAGGGGAGGAATTTGCCGTAATCTCCACGCTTGGCAGGCGGATTGGAGATCGCAGTGATGAAAGACTAACAGAAAACGCTGCTGCCCATTCTCTGGTCTACGGAGGCGCAAGGTGTTCTGCCTCAGACGTTCCTTCTTATAAGGAATAATTTTCGACCATAACGTGACAAAAGGGGTATTTTATGGTTTTACAAAATTACACGTAAGTATGTATCTAACTGGGCAGTTTCATATTCTTAACTAATGGCAGCTCTAGTTAGGTCATCATCAATTAATTTATTGTTTAGAGTGTAGGGTCTTCGACTTTCATAGACATTGGTGTTAGGTATCTATATACCATCATCATCTGCCTAGCCTTTTCCCAAGTTTTATTGGGGTCGGCTTCCAGTCTAACCGGATGCAGCTGATACCAGTATTTTACATGGAGTGACTGCCTATCTGATCTCCACAACCCAGTTAGTACTGGGTAATACGATACGCCTTGGTAAGACTGGTTGTCAGACTTTTTGGGCCACTGACTACCTGTAACGACTGCCAAAGATCACAAATGACAGCCGGGACCAACTGCTTAACGTGCTTTCCGAGGCACGGAGGAAACTCGGTATGTAATGGGTGGTCACCCATCCACAGACCAACCTGGGCAAGCACGGCTTAACCTAAAGATCGACCCGAGCGGCTGTTTTTATTTAGCCACGAGCTCCTCTCTTAGGTATATAGGTATAGCTCGAAAATTACAGCGTTCGGATTACTTCGGATGTCAAACTACATAAAGATATTGGTGTTACATGGGCATAGCTCGAAAATTACAGCGTTCGGATTACTTCAGATGTCAATCTACTTATAGACATTAGTGTTACTGGGCTCTATCTTGAAAAATTACAGCGTTCGGATCACTTCGGATGTCAATCTACATTCTATATACAGACATTGGTGTTACATTGGCATAGCTGGAAAATTACAGCGTTCGGATTACTTCGGATCAGGGCTGTAGCTAGAGTTAAATTTGAGGTAGGGCGGCGGTGGTTACAGGTAGGGCAGAAATTCAGGTAGAAAATAATAGTTAAAATAAGTATTTTTACTTTTATTTTCTAGCTAATGATGATGAGGATGCTCTTCATATAAATTATTTGTCTATGCTACGAGTAGCCATCGAAGCACGTGCTACTAAATCAATCGCCATAGCAGTTTGTCTGTACATGGCTATTCGTAGCGTAGACAAATAATTTATATGAAGAGCATCCTTATTAAACCAATATTTCAAATGCCATCTATTAACAAAATAACAGTTTACTTAGATTATCATATTTTTTTTAGGTTTTGGTATTTTTGAAGGTAGGGCATTGCTGTTTTAAGGTAGGGCATTGCCCTACAATGCCCCCCCCCCCTAGCTACGGCCCTGCTTCGGATGTCCATCTACTTTAAGGTTAAGCGGCGCTTTAAAATTCAGTCCGTGGATGGGTGTTACAGGTATGTAACACCCATCCACGGACTGAATTTTAAAGCGCTATCGTAAACTCGGTAGAGTTTCCTCATTTGTAGATCTAAATTGAAAGTGGCCTGCCGTCTGATAACCAGTCTTACCAACGAGTACCGTATTAGGTAGATAGGCATTTGCTCCAAGTAAAATACTTATATTCAGCAGCATCCGGTCAGATTGGAAGTCTGTCCTCTACTATGTTGGAAAAAAGTAGAGCTTTGTTTTGTCAATATTTGTTCAAAAGTTCAGATTGCACTTTTAGAACGCCTCCACTGCTTTTTCCCATGAGTGAAAAAAATTACCATCAGTAATTCATTTTGTATGATAGAACCAGTCAATATAAATAAACGCGTTATCATAAGTAATCATCATTGTTTTAGGATTATAGCTCAGCAACTCTCAAAAATGTCTAACACACTCGTATTTATGGACAAACATCCGATTCACAGAGAGCTCTCAGTTACGAAAATAAACACTAGTCATCAGTATAACGCATGTTATTGGGCCGATAAATATTTATCTGCGTTTACTAAATGGACTCCAAAATGGTGGACTATAAAGCTGTCATCGAGCAATCTGTTCGCGCCATATTTTCGAATTATGTGGGGTTGCCAATTTTTTAACAGAAGTTCCATAAAAGGGTGAAATCAGATTTATAATTTTATTATACCCTCGCGGTCAGTCATCGCCAAGTATCCAATAACACTTTTCTCGGCCAGCTGAATCGAACCACCAATTCACACACTCAGCAATCGCGTTATCGACCACTAGATCAATAAGGCAGTCGAGCCAAGAGTCCATGAAATTATCTACTTGCGACTCAAGTTATTAGCCAGGCTAGGTCACAAACATGCTCCAAACTGAATAAAATATCTACCTATCTCTAAATTTTATTCCTGGCAACCCGCCTGTCAGGCTATCCATTCACGCCTTCACTTCGACAATAGCTCAGTTAATATGAACGCATCTATGTTATATTACGTTTCGCTAATGTATCCGAACACTCGCTCGTTCGCGCCTTTGCGCACTTATCTGTCGCGATGACAGATGAATAGGTGAGGCGAGAAGAAAAGTTTTAAGATTTTATAATAATACATTTTATTCTTAAATAAAGTCTCATTTAATATTTATTTATTTATGTACACAAAATACTTATGAGGACATACATTAAGATGTAGGAGCACAAAGGCACTGCTTAATTCCTAAGAAATTAAGCAAATCGAGTTTCAAACTTATCTTGCTGAAATAATAATTGACTGTATCACCATAGGCAGTGATGCACTCAACGACGTGGTCTCGGCTTGAGCCGATAACTTGTCACCAGTACCTACTAGGTAAAGTACAATATTGTCCCATATCGTTTGGTGTGGTGTCGCGCGTCACGTCATATTGTCCGAACTGAAATCAGGCGAATGGAATGGCGTCTTTTTCGGTCTTAGAGCATGGACATTTAGGTATTTGATGTCCACTATGTTTACATAATCCCAATATTAGAAGAATCGATACGAAAGCGTCTGTCAAAATGAGTTACGGTGACTATCAGCCACGATGGGAACCGATGACGTCATATTTGAGCGTGACTGGTCATACATAATACGAAACTAACCTTTTGACAGTTATTTGATAGACACTGAGCCCAGTTACTATCATTTCGAGCTGTCAACAGAGATACGCAATAGGCCTGAAGTGCAGCTCAAGCCAATGGGGGCTATCGTTTTAGAGCTCACCAGATGGCTCACTGTCGAGTAAGGTCCTGTCAGTAATTCTATTCAATACTTTAAAGCACCAATTACTTTATAAAAATGTTTATTTTATTACGTATAACAACATAGTGTAAGCTTTAGATATATATTTACAATATTCTTTCTAACTTCCTAACTTACATGCTACTTAAAATCTTCAAGTCATAATTAATCAGGAATGGCTTAATCTAGAACACAATCGTGAGTATTAGTATAAATACGTGATAAAAAGCACACAACGCGCGAACACTATGACATCTGACATTTTGGAGGACCTTAGTCTACACAAGCGCCTCTAGCGGCAAATTCACACGCGATAGCCCCCATTACGTGTTGAAATACGTCCTTATTGTAGAATGTGTTTTATAATTGTTGTTTTGCAGCAAGCCACGTTCCACATATCGACATCTATTGCTTAAGTGATATGCTGGCACTGAAACATTATACCCTACCCGAAGCTATCGGCGGAGACCCACTGCTTGGAGTTTAAGGTGAAAGCGTCAGGGTAGCCCGCGAAATTCAATTTTTCTTAGGTTTTTTGCAATTTGCCGACCAGTGCTAGGATGTATGTTGATTAAAATATTGTTCGCGATTGTAAGACGTATGTAGTTACAGAATTATAATCATCAAAATAATCAATACAACCCTCCAAGTTCATAAAGGTCTAGCAATGACTTTGACCTTGAAAAAATCGTTCCTCGACTTATATGAACTTAGAGGGTTGTTTTGATGATTTTGATGATTAAAATTCTGTAACTACATACGTCTTACAACCGCGAACAATATTTTAATTAACATACAACTTAACACTAGCCTGAAAATTGCAAAAAACGTAAGAAAATTTGAATTTCGCGGACTGGTTGGAGCATTCACCTTAAACTCAAAAATTCGTGTGCTATGGTTGAGTGTCTGGTACATTATCTGTGGTCTGGTAGAAGCGCCAGGGTACCGATCAATTCAAAATAAAATTTCAAACGTTACCTGTAATTTGCAGATCAATTAGGTTGCTTAAAGTATGGTTTGCGACTGAAACAAATATTTTGTCGCAGTCGTGTCGTGAGTCTCGCAGTTGGATCCTTCAAACCTTTGAAGCATCTGGTAAATTAACATTCCGTGTGTGTTTCACTTCAAAGCGTAGCAGAACACTATCCTTATACCACATAATTACTGTGTTGCCAACTGCACAATGAAATAAGAAGTCACTGGCGCAGAGCTAGCAACCGATCTATTAACAGATAACATACAAAAGAAGCTAATTAAAAAGCAATTAGTACATTAATGTAAGTAAAAAGAAGCGATCACACAATGTAATTAATTAGACTTGCAAATTTAAATCTTGTTATAATTGCAGCCATGCGTATAATAAAGTGTGTATTTCTTACAGACTGTTCTATAGGAGATGTACGTCATTGTCCACCATGCGGCCACAGTGAAGTTGTGAATGTCTAAAGTTTCCGAATTTTACAAGCTTTTGTTATTATGACTTGTTAGTTAGTTAGTTTGTATTAATCAAATGCTGCAACTGAATTCCACACCAGTTCCTTACAATCGGTTGAGCTAAAATTTGGCACACACCCTTGGTGACAATACATTTTTATGACGGACATTACTTGATCTTGTAGCCAGAATGTAAGTGGACGTCCAATGTTGATACTTAAACCTAATATTTAGGTATTTCTTTCATTATAATAAAAGATTGTGTTTTTTAAGTTTCATTTATTCGGTTCTAGGACATACCGTTTTAAATTGATCCTTTGCCGTGTTGACAGCAGTTGTGACTTGTGATCAAATAAATTACACAAAGTAAGGTGCCTGCGTTGTTGGTTCTTACCCTCAACACAGAATTCGTAGTTGGGGCTCGAAGATGGGGCCAAAGCAGGCCAAAACCACTGAGCCACCACTGCTCTTTGTCTAATAATCTTCATCTCAATAATCACTTTTCAATTTCTAGCCATATTGGTGGTGTCGATTCTGTTGTGCATAAACTAAACTTAGTTTAGGCTATTCCTATCTTTTACTAAAAGGCAGTGCGAAAAAAGGACGGCTATAGCTATGAACTAAGTTAGAGATATCAAACTAGTTTATACCTTGCGCACTTGCGCTTCATCGAGTTTTTAGTCGACATGTTTTTACGTGCATCCTTCAATTGTATGGAAATATTAGTTCCAACTAAATTTGACAGCTCTAAATTACGTCCGACTTTTTCTCGTTTTATTAGAGAGAAAAAGATAGCAATAGCCTAAATTATGTTTAGTTTGTGCACAACACCATTATCTTTCACACAGTCCATCCTAAAACTTTTCTGCGCGCTAGTACAAGACTGACTAATAAACTAATGCACTTCATTTTAGTTTCGTTACCCGTTTATTGCTTTTTTATACTCATGTTTTAGTGCTGTTATGACTATTTGCTGATATGGGTTACAGATGAGGAGCTAAGCATTATTTTTTTTTTTATTCAGAAAAGTGGCACTTATGGCCCATTCTCTTACAAAGTTTTCGGTTTTTGACAAGCCGTTACGACTAGCTAATTCCATAATTCTCAGTTTTAATGTCATTTTCAGTTGGTGCCAGTTAAGATGAGAATAGCAGTCATTGCCCTTTCCCTAATACGAACCCAAATCCCTCTTTGTACGAACCAAAACAAATAAACCATGTATCGTTTTTTATTACAAAAAATGTTGAAGATCACGATAGATTACGAATATTACGATTCCAGACTTAAACAGGCTTATTTTTGGTTTTCAAAGGTAATAAGTTTAATAAATGTAGGTGGGTCAATGACCGCTATTCTCATCTTAACTGGCATGAACTATATCCTAAGTCATGCTAGGATCATGGGGTGAGGCTTTTACCCACAGTAGTGGGATAATGCTGGCTGACAGTAACTGATAACAGTACCTACAGTCTGGGAGAATTCGCTGCGGATTGTGAATGGATGAACTTCTTCTCAATTGCACTTTAACTTCGCTTCTTCATCTTCAGTAGGTATCCAATCTATCCCAGCCGCCTTTCTGAGGTAATCGCTTATTCGTAAATCCTTGGTAATTAATTACTATAAGACCGAATTATATGCAAATGCATACTTGCATAATTATATGCATTTGCATATTGTGGTGTTTTTTGAAGAAAATGCGTTTTTTAGCTATAATCGGGATATCTTGCATATTTGGGCATGTTTCCTTTTAATTTATCAGATCCTAACTGGAAAAATGAAAAAAAAGTGCCAAAGGACCCCCAATAAAAACTTCAATTCAAATAGTGCCCATTGCCTAACTGGACGAAGAACGACAGTTTTCAAGTTATAAAAATATTTTAATTAATAGAAGGCTCAATCGTTCTACAAATAATTAGGAACAGAATTCAGTTTTCCTAAAAAAAATTGTCGAAAATCCAGTACGAGTAAATTAAAAACATTATTTTGTAGTATTTTAATTTTATGTTGTATAAAACACTGTTTTAAGCTTTCACGGTTCATAACTATACTACAAATGTCACTTACGGGATATCTTCCGTGATTATTTATTATTTTGAGCTCCCGATATTTCGACGCTGTTGCAAGCGCCATGATCGCGGGTTAACTATCGTTAAACATCGGGAGCTCAAAATAATAAATAATCACGGAAGATATCCCGTAAGTGACATTTGTAGTATAGTTATGTTGTATATTTTTACCCTTTTGTTGCATATTTTGAGCATTAATGGTGCATAATTGCATGCATATTTCGACGATTTTATGTTGCCTGTAATCCGGTCTCTAGTAATTACTCTGTAAATCTGTGGTAAATTAAATAAAAACAAGGATGTAGCTAAAAGTATGTCTATCTCCTGAACTAACAAGTACCTAACCTATTTAGATTTATTCCGAGCAATAATTTGTTATAGTGTGGCAAGGACGTGTAGTAAACACTACCTAGGTAAGTGAAAGAGCTTTGTGTAAATCATGTCTGTATGTTTGTTACTATTATATCTGAAACATTCCAATTTGTGATTCATTCTGGCAGCTACATAGTTTTATTTATGAGAAATACTTTTGATATTAAAAAATAAATACCTCGATAAGTTCTAAATGGAATTGAATAAGAAAATGTTATGTATTAAATTAGCTGTGTGATTTTTCTTTCGCTAGCTACCTAAACTTTTCTGACAGTAAAATGCTGCCTATCGAGGAAAAATATAAATAGGTAGTTAAAGGCACAAGTTATACCAATGGGGAAGGCTGGTCAAAGCTGATTGTAGATGGTGCATCCATAGCTTAGACCCAATCTGACCAATGAGGTCAAACTACTTTGAAATATAAAATGACATTGACAGATTTTTAACCAATGACGATTTTTGGTTCATACGATGCTAGCGCCATTAGTTCCACAAGTTGCCCGTCCCATTACTTACCTACCGACTTTCCTGCAGCCATGCAACTGCATCACCCGTCTCTCACAATGATAGGGATTTTGAAGGAGAATTCGTAACGTATTGTATGTTTTAAAATGTTGTCTGCTCGATAACTTTAATATTTCCAAAATTTATAACATTGTAACGCAATTACCATGCATTTAAGGAGCCATTCTAGTAACTAATGTTTCCCTAACAACAGACCTTTACAAACCACCGCCCGTTCCAAACACGCGTCCTCCACGAGGACATCCGCTCATTCCGCCTAACATCCTAACCTAACCAGGCGCGACAATGCACACATTCTACACATTTTGTCTCCATCCCGTTACATTTTACACACGTCAGCACAGAGCTGTATAAAAAACTTTTTTCCCCAAAATGTTCAAAAATAGGGCAACACAAAAAGTCAAGCGTGTTTCTTAACAATCGTCGGTTCTTTTTTTGAATTTTAGAGCTTTTTTTTCTTTACACTTTCGAATGCGTTCATCGATCCATCAGAGACAATTCGGTCGGATTCTGTCGTTACAACAATTATTGTTTCGCGATATCATCCTGTCAAGTTTAATGTTTTCGGGGAAACAGAAATAGTTTTACTCAAATGAGCGCCTTTTTCAAACTAATTTGGGCTTTGAATGATATTTATTTAGATTTAACGATAAGGACGTATTTTTATGTTTGTTTTTTGTTTAGTTTAAGGGGTTTTATAGTGGAAGAGATAGTTAAACGGAGCATCAGTTCATTTGGCATGATAACGATTTGAAATCAGAAAGGTAGTAATGAGAAAATTCAGAATCAATGTAGGTACCTAATTTCTTTGAAATCTCTGCAACGTTTTCAAGACAGTCTTAATGATGAATTTGGTTCCTAAAAAGAAACATCAGAAGACCATTTTAAAGATGTTTAGAAAAATGGTAAAGTGCTTTCTGACACACATATTTCATGTAAGATTCTAAACTGAGATTAAAATATCACATTACTAGCGTAACAGTACATATTTCTAAAAACACATGTTAACGATTTTGAGATAAGTTGCGTTCATTAGTTATCTAAACAGGTCGGATTATAAGGATTAACAGTGAACGCGACCACCCGTGCGAAAACAGCTGTCAATTTAGCGGCCATTTTGATGTTTTTGTTTTTAAATGGAGCAAAGGTAACATAAATTAGTGAGCCTAGTTTTTGTGTTAAGATTTATTGGACCTGATTTAGCGTAAAATTTGCGAGCGCTGAAGAAATTATCGCAAAAAGTAATTGATCCTTTAACGATTTTGAATAAAAAACGAAGCTTCGGTTCTTCAAACATAATCACCAAAATGAAAAAGACAAGTTAGGTACATACATAAATTTTATTCTCAAACAACTTACAGCTGTTGGTAAATAAAAAAGAAGACTTGCAACAAAATAAGCCAGAGCTGTAAATAATGTATGAATCTGATTCTATAAAATGCATAATATATTAAAATGAATTAACGATTCATTGATAAAGTTCTTTTTAGATAGTTTGGTCTAAGGGTTTGGTCATGTTCAGAAGATGAATAAAAGGTGACTTACAAAGGGCATTTAAGTATAGGTATAAGTACAGTAGATAGATAAAACACACTTGAGCCTTATTTGTGATGTTCTTTAGAAAGGTCAGATGCGTAGTAGGTCCTACTAGCAATCGGGGTGCCTGTATGACTGTGGACGAAGCAAAAGGAATCTACACTAATATTGGAAAGATTTGTATTTTTGTGAGTGTATGTTTGTAATGAAGGCTGCGGGAATCCGCTGGATGCGAGTCGCACGTGACCGTTCAATGTGGCGACACTTGGGGGAGGCCTATGTCCAGCAGTGGACGTCATTCGGCTGAAATGATGATGATGATGATGATGTTTGTAATGAATAAACTCGAAAACTACTGCGCCGATTTCAAAAATTTTTTCTCCATTAGAAAGCTACATTTACCCTGAGTAACATAGGCTATATTTTATCCCCGTACTCCCACGGAAACGGAAACTACGGAGGTAAAACCGCGTGACGTCCGCTAGTAGATAATATGTAAGGACTTAAAGAGTGTAGCATTCTGGACTTTTTGTTTCTGACTACACCCATGAGAAAGAAGCATGAGTTAGATCCAGTCATGTTATCTTCTGTCTCCGTCTAATGCCATTAGAAACATGAAATTGCACAAAATGAGCAGCTGATAAACTATGAATAATCCTCTTTTTTTTTCTCAACACATTCGATATTCAAACTCCGGACACCCACCCACATTCCCGGAACCAATTTGTCCTTTAAACATAAAACTATGAGTTATGAATGTGACGCAAAAACTCGTCCCTTCGTTAGCTCTATTTGTTGCAAGTTTGAAAATGGAACGGTTTAGTTTAGATAGCTTTGTTAAGTGATAGGGATCTGTGTTTTAAATGGGTGTTAATCGAGGTTTAGAGAGGCTGTGTTAATTGATGATTGGGAAAAGTATTTGGAACTGTAATAGTTTTTTTTTTAATTCTAGAAAATTGCTCTGGCGAATTTCGACTGCCTCGTAGGTCAGTGTCTACGGCGTTCATGCTTTGGGTTCGATTGCTAGGTCTGGCAAAGTGTTATTGAGCAGTGTTAGATCTGTGCCCAGTTGGTGTTAATAGGCTCGCCCCCTGTTACATGAGCCTTCAATATAGCTGGTGAAATGTGTTTACCTACCAATAAAGGTAAGTGCTGCTTCTGCTTAGTCCTTTGGGGATTACGGACGTGATAATATAGAGCAGAACGGATGGCCAATGGGGCCGAAAAGTTCTGGAGCGGCGACCGCGAACCGGACGACGCCGCGACGTTGCGTTGGCAGGCCTCCCACTAGGTGGAGCGGTGACCTGATGAAGGTTGCGGAAATCCGCTGGATGCGAGTCGCACGGGACCGGTCTATGTCGGAGGCCTATGTCCAGCAGTGGACGTCTTCCAGCTGAAATGATGATGATAATACAGAGTCTTTCCAATTTTTGTCACTACATCTTCACGACTTGATTCTCTTTTGTGACTACTAATACTTAACTGCTTCATAGGGTGTAAGGTATAGTCTTCCTGACTCTTTCAAATCATGTACAGATGTGTATTTGCCTTTGTGCAACCAGTCTTACCAAGGGGTATTGTATTACCCAATACCAATTGTGTTGTGGGTCAGCAGGCCTTTTACGTATCTCTGTTGACAGCTCGAAATGATAGTAACTGGGCTCAGTGTCCATTAAATAACTGTCAAAAGGTTAGTTTCGTATTATGTATGACCAGTCGCGATCAAATATGACGTCATCGGTGCCCATCGTGGCTGATAGTCACCGTAATTCATTTTGACAGACGCATTCGTTACGATTCTTATAATATTGCGATTATGTAAGCATAGTGGACATCAAATTGATGACAACTGAGTTTGAAGTGGCTTTCGTGAAAGACGTTACACCGTACCCGGGCTGTTAGACACCGTAAAGTGATATCCACTCTGTGTAATACGTAATACCAATATTTTGACATTCTCGGTTGTCATCAAAGTTCGGTGTACAACCGAAGCTTTATAGTCACTGGAGATCTAAAAGATACGTAATAGCCCTACAGTTATGCAGTCGTTCCATCTTCCATGTAAAATATTGGTATTAAGCTGAATCCGGTTAGACTGGAAGCCAACCCCAACATACTCGGGAAAAGGCTAGGCAGATGATATGTACAGGTCACGTCCTTCCTTCCAAACATCCACTGACAATAGAGGATGCTCCTGACTAAAAAACTATGTTTTATTATTTAGTCCTTCAGTTAGATTACCGAAAAATATTGGATACGTATTTTTTGTTTCATCATATCAATAAAAATTGACATAAGTCATGTCAGAACACGAAATGGGAAAGTTACGAGATGGGCCGGAGCCCAATAAATTGTGTAGATTTTTTTTTTGTTTTTTGAATTTTGATTTTTTTTTGTGACAATGATAAAACGCATCAAAGATCAGGGGGCTATGACGTCACTTGTGTTTAAAAACTAGTACAGTGTACCTACATGTGACGTCACACAAGTTTTCAACGCATTTTTTGAGAAAAAAGAAAATATACGTGTCCAAATTTTTTTGGAAATCTATCTGACGGACTAATTAGATTTTTTTAGGATTATCCCCTATTTGAAAGTTCTTCGCTGCAGCCTATTTCCAGCTTACTAGATTGCAGTAATCTATAGGTAGGTATATCAATATTGGTTATGTGATCGTTCTTCCTTTCCAACTGTTCAAATAAACAGAAACGAATCCCAAAGCAAAACTAATTCAATTTGCAAAAACACCTTTTTGCAACACTTGTATCGGAAACAAAATCTCTCACCCTGCGAATTATTCTCGCACACAAACGAAAAAAGGATCCAAAAAATCCATTTAAAAAACAAAACAATGGTACGCTCGCAGTGATCAAATGGAATAAAATGGCCGATGCCGGAACAAATTCAATCGTACAATCTAACGAACGCAGGCCGGGGGCCGATTTGTGAAAACAATATAGAAACCTTTTTGTTTTTGTGCCGGCCAGGATACTTTGGACTGGAAAACAGTAGCTATATTATGCTGGCTATTAGGCTTTGAGAGAGATTTTGATGTATTGCGATAGCCTTCATGCAGTAGCTGCGATAGGAAAATGACCATCAAAACACTATAATGCCCATTAACTTTAAAGCCACCCCTTTCCTGAAAGTTTGAGTGATAGAGACAGCGAAAGTTGACTGGCGTTTGAATCCAGTCCTTTATCGATCAAGGATATTAATTAATTTAATTTATCGGGTTACAAAATGATGGCATAATGTTATTTTAACCCTTAATCGGGCACAAGGAAGTATTTTCTCACCCCGACAGCCGACTCATATATACTCAAATATTTTTAAAATGGCAACTACCCAGACTTATTGACAACCCCAATTGTACATTCTTTCAAATGTCAATGTCAATCAAATATCAACGTCAAAATCAGACTACGGCCATGTTTAATCCACCGAGGACAAAATTATCTCTTGATAGCTTGATAGGAATATGACGTTAGTTTCGGTAAGCCTTCAGTTTTTCTCAGACTTTATTAGAGGCAGAGAAAAAAACCATTTTCGGCAACCTACCCAACCCACCCAAGTGCCTATCAAAAATGGTCGCTCTGAAAATTTGTTTCTTTTGGAGGCAAAATCTTTTGTCGCTTCGTTCGAAATCGATCCGCCGGGAGCAATATTCGTTCAAGAACCGTTGGAAATATCACAAGGGTTTCGTTTCCGAACGGATTTAAGCGCCGAATACCAAATATAGTATCGTCTTTGTTTGTATTTTATTTTGTTTACTAGTAGCGCCCGCGGCTTCGCTCACACTTAAGAACGATACCATGTTACTTATGTGAAGCATTTTTTTTTGACTTGATGTATCTTCATAGTTTTGTTAGCAACGGGGTTACTGATTTAAAAATTAGGAATCGCCTTTTTAGCATTTAGAGCTAACTGTAGGTTCTTCCAAATGATAAAATTAGTGTAAGAAATCAGATACAGGAACAAGCAAGAGAGGAATGAGGAAATCTCCTCATTAGAAGAACAAGCTTCTAATGAGGAGATTTCCTCATTAGAAGCGAAAGCGAACAGAAAGAAACAATCACTTATCTGTCGTTCTAGGAGCTTTAAAGTAACGAATGTTCATACAGTCAATCCAAAGCTTGTCTGGAAGATATCACTATCAGCGATAACCGCCATTGTAACCATAAAATTAGCAATTTTGTAAAACAGTTGTGTTCCAATTTAGGTTTGCAATATATTAAATTCTATAATCTATTCTAACGAATTATGTCAGTAAAACGAGTCGCTTTGATATGGAAATTGAACTTGATAGTCCACCATAATGGCTTCTAGATTATACATAAATTCGCATTTATAGGAGGTCATTTACTAATATTGAACCCTACTTTCCCTCGCCAAAGTATTATAGTTTGAGAGATATATCAATTGTTATGCTGTATTGAGATTATTCCAAACGTTTTTTTTTTGCATTATTTTAGTATTTTTTTTATTATTTGTTGGTAGTCATAAACATTTGTGATGAAAATACCTCGGAACTTCCCTCAAACTGGGGTTAGGTTAAAATGAAGATAGAAAGAAGGTTTAAAAAAAAACAACAAAAAAAAATCTTGACCAAGAAGTCTGAAGTAGGGTCCAATAATTAGCAAATGACTTTCTCTATATGCGCATTTGCTATCGCGAATCCAGACACAATCACACTGTTATAGGTCACCATCATCATTAGCAATCCTGCCCACAAACTGCGGAATAAAGGCCTCCTCTTTTTGCCCCATGCTTCCTCAATCTTACCCGCGACCTTCTGAATGTCATCCAACCATCTGGTTGTTGGTCTGCCAACACTTCTTTCAGCAACCATAAGGTAGGTACTTACATACTAATGCTATTCTATCGTAATTACTTGAAATAAACCAAAAAAAGTCTCTTAAAGATTCTTAGGACATTTCAGTTTTGAAAGTAAACATTTTTACGCGAAACATTTTATTGTGGACTATCGTATTTTTATTAGTTTCCTCTCTAGCCCATTTTCTTTTTACTGCCAGCCGACATATTGAATAGAATTGGCGCGAAAGTGCGCGCCATATTGGTCTCGCGTGATTGTCACCGAAATAAATCTTATTGGATTATTTTGGCTGTTTTGTTTTGAAGTTGTGTAATATTTTGATGTTTTTATGGTTATTGAAGCAAGTAGAAACATTATTTAGATTCGATTGTACCTAAACATTGTACTGTGACGACTCTTTCTGATTATTATGAAACGCTCTTATATTATATTAAAATCGTTTCTGACAAATAACTTGTAAACAACTATAAAAATTAACGTTTTGTAATAATACTTCTTTGGTATGGTTATTATTATTTGACTCTTTGTCTAAAGCTGCTTAAGGACGAGTCTTTATCACAATAACCCAGCTCATCTGTTACAATTCTGGTCTATTCCAAAATATGCAGAAAGTGGTACTAAATAAAAAAATAAAAATAAAAAAAACTTAAAGCATTTATTTCAATTAGACCATTACGGCACTTTTGAAAGTCAAAAATACAAAAAAAAACAAAGCTACAGTCCCAGTCACAAGGCATAATAACTTGAGAAAGTACTGTAGTTGCCCATTCCCTAGCGTAGATCTCTATGGAGAAGAACGGGCAAGAAACTCCATGGACACTCTTTTAAAATCAAAATATTGTTACAAAATCTTGGTTACATCATTAATTTTGAGATTATATATATATGTGAGAACGATGTAGAAAGACTTGCACACTAAGAGCGTCCAGAGTAAAAGATTAGATCAAAAATTATACAACTAGCACTTAATTATTTTACAAAACTATAGTATGTTCTAATTTAACTATAAATAAACTGAAAACCATCAAGGAGAGCATCGACACTCAAGTCGCAAAGAGTTCAAACCAAAGAGGACGAATCTATCGCTTTAGGATTTATTATGTCGCTGGAAAATTGCTTTCAGCACATAAACCCTGATTGCTAGTGTCGAGTTACTAGTTTATGTTGGTCGGGCGGTGTTGGGTTCCAACCAATTATCGGTGTTCTTCATTTTGGGGTTATGGCCGACCAATTTTTAAGAGCTTTCGGTTGCTTTGAGTTTGGCAAAAAAAGGAATTGATTCAGACAGGGGCCCAATTCTGTAAAATTACCAACTTGTCAATAGTGTGTGTAGTGTGTAAGTAGTGTCTCAATAGGCTAATCATTGAAATTTGGTATTCTACAAATTATCTATGGTCATTGACTTACTCACTTACCACTCTGTACTGCCATTGAAACGCCATAGAAGACTATTGTAATAATTGGTATTCTGCTCCACTATAATGTGTCAATGTCATCATGATGGCCAAAGTTACGGTAGTCTGTAAATATTTTAAGTGTATTTGAAAGTTGTGTCTATCGTGTTTCAAAAGTGTTTTGGCCATCGAACCGCCATTGTGAAGCCATTGAACAACGAAAACACTGAAAAATATTGTACCGCCACACGACACACTACTGAGACACCATTGAAACGCCATTGAAGTTTTTGCAGAATACCAAATTTGCAACAGTGGCAACATAATGTCTGTAGTGTGTCGATAGAGTGTCAATGGCGTGTTGCTTAACACAAAGTTACAGAATTGGGCCCCAGAAGTCTTGTTTACACTCCTGCCCGCGTTGCATGACCACCGTAGAGACGAAAGAGAATCGACACATCCTTTGTTTATTTGTCATTTTGTTGATTCAATGACAGATGAACAAAACATTTGTCGATTCTCTTTCGTTTCTACGGTGTCATGCTACGCGGACTGTTAGGTCTTGGAACTATATTTGTACCTATTGTGTACTATGGTATTATCTATACTAATATTATAAAGAGGAAAACTTTGTTTGTTTGTTTGTTTGTTTGTTTGTAATGAATAGGCTCAAAAACTACTGGACCGATTTAAAAAATTCTTTCGCCATTCGAAAGCTACATTATCCACGAGTAACATAGCCTATATTTTATCCCCGTACTCCCACGGGAACGGGAACTACGCGGGTGAAACCGCGGGAAGTCAGCTAGTGTGTTATATAATCATCATTTATAATCATCTATTGGTACTATGTGTTATAAAATCTGTAAAATACCATATTTCAGGCAAATAAATGAATCTAACTATCTATCTACAAAGGTAATCTTTTACATCTTAATAGATGAAGAATTTGAAGAATCTTTAAAAAATAATGTTTTGAGAGCAGTGGTAATGAAATGACTTAGAGTAATATTTGCATGTCTGGTTTTTAACTCAGGGCACTCGTAAACTTGGAACTGTTACCATGGGGCCACCACTTATTCTCTATAACAATTTAATCTCAGGTAAACTGAACGACTCTAGGAATACGTATTTTGACCATTCAAAGAGATTAAATCGGAGAAAACCCGTCGCAAAGAAGGACACAATTCGTAAACATAGGCTTACGTAGATATATTGTGTCTGCATCATTCTTTCATAGCGACTGTCTTATGTTGCAGAGCTCGACTGCAATATACTTACATTTTAGTGAACTATTTAGGAAACCGAGTTTTCTCCGTGCCTCGGAAAGCACGTTAAGCTGTTGGTCCCGGCTGTCATTTGTAGATCTTTGACAGTCGTTACAGGTAGTCAGAGGCCCAAAAAGTCTGACAACCGGTCTTACCAAGCGGTATTGTATTAGGTACTCAGTATTAACTGGGTTGTAGAGGTCAGATAGGCAGTCGCTCCATGTAAAATACTGGTATTCAGCTGCATCCGATTAGACTGGAAGCCGACCCCAAAATAGTTGGAAAACGGCTAGACAGATGATGATTTAGCGAAACAATCACGAACGCGAGCTGGTAATAGTTATCAGTCGGGTAATTTCATAACAGACTCACTTTCCCAAAGCTATTCATTTTCCTAACTCAACTATCCATTTTTTTTTTTTGTTTTTCGGATGGGAAATCATTATATGACTCCTCCCGCTCTGGGCGGAGCAGGAGGGAGTGTCAGACTTTTACTGACTAAAACCCATCCATGTTCCTTCATCGCCCTTTGTGTTCCGGGGCCACGGTATCTCTTTCGAACAGTCCCGCAACCCCGGCTGGCAACTAGACGTATGCCACATTCATTCACATTAAAAACGCGATATTTACGAGATTTACTATTTTGTCACAGATTTAGCGCCGTGATGCATGCTGCTTGCAAAACCGCCGAAATATCGGGAACTAAAAACAAATAGTAAACATGGTAAATATTCCATTTTTAGTGCTAATGATACTGTTAAACTTATATTGTCACTTACGGGATGTATTCCGTGATTAGTCAACCCGCGATCATGGCGCTTGCAACAGCAGCGAATATCGGGAGCTCAGAATAATGGATAATCATGAAAGATATCCCATAGTGACAGTATTGTTGTGTATCGGCCCTTATATTAGTCTGTGGTCGGTAAGTCACGTGACAGCAGAAAATAATCACTCTGGTTGTAATGGCGGTCCTTTGTGTGTGGAGGTTTTGGAGTTGTTTTATGTCTTGAATAAAGTATTTTACGGCATAAACTCTACAGTGTTTTCAGTGTATCAATACCTAACACTAAACATAAACTAAACTTATAAGTTTAGTTTTAAACCGTGAAAGATTAAAACAGTGTATGATAATAAGTATTAGTAACCATATTCGTTTAAAAACCTAATTGAAATAAATGGGTCCATATTGGCTCACTTAAAGTTGTTTACCCGAAATTGTTCTTCCTAACGATTTGTAATCCGAATGATCACTCTTCCTAAAATTTTTCATCCTAAAGTTCTCATTCATACCATTTGTAGTGCTACCGGCGATGTTCATAACACTCATGTTTCCGAAAATTTTAATTAATAATGTCATTAACGTGAATATATTTAAACTCCTACTGTTTTTTATCATAACGCTTTTAGCCCTCAACATAATTACCATAATATTTTCACTCATACTCAGAAAGAAACATTTACTAAGTGTATTAAAAATATATGTGGGTAGAAGATGATATTTATAGTTTTAATTTGAGGGTATGATTATTTGGGGGGTATGCTTTACATAACGTACTTATTACTATAACTATACCTGAGATAATTGTGTCTAAAAACCAACTATTTAGAATGATTAAAGGTCGTTTCACTGATTCTTGTCTTTAATGAATGAAATTCAGGTCAGAGTGTCGTCTTGGGGGCACTATGATAAAAATACTTTGAAAAATTTCGCGACCAATTTCGAGGTAGTAGTTCGTAGTTGGTCACAGTTCTAACCTAACCTATGGATATCTTTGCAGATACACACCGCTATAAATATATATGACAAAATGTATTTAACTACTTGTACCGTACTATTATTTTGCATACAATTAACGAACCAACAGATTTAGCAAAATTTAACGGCAAAAAAATCAATTTTGGTTGCCAAAATTAGTAAATGATCATCAAAATTAATCCCCATTTTATCGTGAAATTAGACTCAAAAATTATTTTTGACCACTAGAAATTGAACTGTTATGCTCTTGCACTCGAGTCGAAGGAGACCTGGTCGACGGAGCCCCGCTCCGCGGGGCTCCTACTTCTGGATTGTTTATAAAAAAATAACCACGAAGGGTATGGCGGGGTCTATTCGCTCGCTTCGCTCGCTCATTCGACCCCGCCATACCCTTCTAACCTAATCTATCCGTGTCGGGGTGCCCCAAGTCGGCCTAGGCAAAACTAGTTTGTCATCAACCACCTCATTGAAATTTGATGCTCAATTTACTAAATTTGGTGATCAATTGATATTTTAGGTGATAGATGTTAGTGGTCACAAAGTTAATTTTGGTGGTCATTATATTTCCCCCCCTATTATTTTGTATGGTACTATTATTCTTATATGTTATACATGTTATGTGAAAATAAAGTTACGCAAAATTAATTTATATGATACTGATTATTATGAATAAAAAGAAATCTAAACAAAAAAGATATGTCTTTGAATAATAGTGTAAAAGATGGTTATGTTGAGAAAATATAGGAAAACAAATAAAAGTATAATAGATGTTTATTGCTACTGACATTATGAAGTTGAATGCTTCGGAATTATGAACATTATAGACAGAGTATTTAGGAATTGTGATTGTTAGGACGAAAAATGTTAGGAAGAACATTTTCGGATTTCCAATTATCGGAGCTGAAAATTTAGGTGAACTTTGGCGCACCCGAAATAAATACATACATTGCGTTGTTCACGTTGCCGAGCAAACGATTTTTTCAAACGTGTGTCTATACGTTTGTCAAATTCGTCAGCTTGGCAGTCTCATGGATTAAAAATAATTCGGTTTAAGATAGAAAAGTGTTTCAGGTAAGCTAATAAAGGTGTTCTTACGTAACATAATGTACACTTTAATAATACAACATCTACATCCATAACAAGTTAATGATGTTAACTAATTCCCATTTAATCAGACGCAATTATCTCTCTACTCTCCACACAACATCCATACCTATCTACACTCTACAAATGGCCCCCGTCGCCGCTTATACTAACAGCTCTGTAATGGGGGACAAATAACACCCCCTCGCCCCCTTCCGAGCTCGTCACCCGCCCCCAAGCTCTTGCAGAGATAAGTGCCACCCCTGGGCATAGAGTACAGACGCAGAAACAATGTCTATGGTTTTTGGTATGGTTATTTTGAAGTTCCGTGTTTTTCAGCCTATCTCGAAGCGGTGTGGTTGAATTGTTTTATATAAGTACTCAGTTATATAAAACAGTTCAACCACCGTTTCGAAATGGGTTGAAAAACAGGGTTTTAAGAACGTCGAAACTTTCTAAGTTCCAAAGACTGTCTCCAATAAGTGTGTAATCCTAAAGACAAAGTAGAAATGCAATACTTAATACCGACATCTATGACCTCACCAGAAGCCAGCGTGATTAGGTTCCGGTAAGGGACGTGGTGGTGGGAACAGGAATCATCATTAACTTGAAATAAGCCTAGCCAAGACATACGGCAATGCACTAAAATAATAGATGCTGTAGAATTAGCTTGCAAGTTGAAATGGCGATGGGCAGGACACGTAGCCAGAGCGACAGATGGACGCTGGAGCGAGAGGGTTCTCCATTGGTACCCTCGCGATCAGTGGCGTGCAGTGGTCGTCCACGGTGGGTAGGCCACGAAATAATGATAACAAAAAACATATTTCGTCGGCGCCATCTTGGATTTTCATTTTGACCTCATTTTCATTATTAACTACCCCAAAAACCTCGAAAACGACACCCATGAAGAAAAACCTTAAAATTTTTCATTTTGACCTCATTTTCATTATCAGCGACACCAAAAATCTCGAAAACGACTCCCATGAAGAAAAAGCTGAAAATTTTCGTCGGCGCCATCTTGGATTTTCTTTTTGACCTCATTTTCATTATTAACTACCCCAAAAAGCTCGAAAGCGACACCCATGAAGAAAAAACTGAAAATTTTCATCGGCGCCATCTTGGATTTTCATTTTGACCTCATTTTCATTGTTAACTACCCCAAAAACCTCGTAAACGACAACCATGAAGAAAAAACTGAAAATTTTTGTCGGCGCCATTTTTAATTTTCATTTTAACCTCATTTTTATAATCAGCGACCCCAAAAACTTCGAAAACGACACCCATGAAGAAAAAATTGAAAATTTTCATAGGCGCCATCTTGGATTTTCATTTTGATCTCATTTTTTCAACCCCAAAAATCACAAAAAACGACACCCATGAAGAGAAATACAATAACAATAATATTATTAATTATTATAATAATAATACGCGCCAATAACGCCCGGTAATCATTATTTTAATCAACATACAACCTAAACCTAGCACTGGCCTGCAAATTGCAAAAAACGTAAGGAAAGTTGAATTTCGCGGGCTAAAGAACAGAACATCCACCTTGAATCCTGGCCTTGTGTTGAGCAGCCAATCACAGCCCAGCTACACTCGCAGGAGTTACCGCCCTAAAATGACCGCAATCTATACATGTGTGCGGTTCATACACACGAAAATATGCGCCAATGTGCCGCTATGTGCGTAAAATTATCAATGGATTTTAGGCTAGACGACTGTTTGCCTGTCCGGCGGAGCTCCAACCTTCGTAGTAACTTCCAGTATAGTGTGAGTAACGTGACACGGGAGCGACAAACTGCTATAAGTATTTTAACAGGAGTTTGAACTTTTTTTTAATATTTTGTACATAATGTGTTATTTTATTACATAGTTAATTAGTTATAATAAATGCCCAGTTGGTAGGGTAGGCTTTGCCTAATTGCCTCTTAAGGGCGCACGCCCATGCTCGCGATGCACCACGCACCCCAGGCAGACCCAGGCGTCGGTGGTGCGATGATATCGTGGCCGTGGCCGGCCCCACCTGGACTAGAATAGCCCAAGGTAGAGAAGAATGGCATAAGATGGAGGAGGCCTTCGCCCATAAATGGGCACCCAATTATAGTAATTTAACAATTGATTATGTAACAAATTTATTTTATTTTATTTATTTTAATTGTTATTTTAATCTATGACATCAATCTATTTATTTAAATTATTATTTTTTGTTTATTTAATTATTGTTAAAATGCACGTTCAATTATTACAAATTAATTTATTAGTTTTAAGAACCAAATGAATATTTTATTATTTTAAGAGATTATGTAACGAATTTTAAAATGTACATTTTTGGGAATAAAAGGCTTATATAATAATAATAAGGGACGTGGTGGTGGGAACAGGAATCATCATTAACTTGAAATAAGCCTTTCCACTCGCAGTAAGTATGGTGACAAAATCTACGTAGCGTAGCGTAAAGTAGCGTAACTCTGGGCGTTAGATCAATGGGATTGAACTATATCTCAAACTAGCGGACGTCCCGCGGTTTCACCCGCGTAGTTCCCGTTCCTGTGGGAGTACGGGGATAAAATATAGCCTATGGTACTCGTGGATAATGTAGCTTTCTAATGGTGAAAGAATTTTTGAAATCGGTCTAGTAGTTTTTGAGCCTATTCTTTACAAACAAACAAACAAAGTTTTCCTCTTTATAATATTAGTATAGATGTAGCTTCTAATTAGGTCTTCAATTCATTCTAAAATACCAAGTTCCTAAATTCCCAAGGTGATTAAAAATGTCATCATCATCGTCATCATTTCAGCCGAAAGGCGTCTAATGCTGGACATAGGCCTCCCCCAAGTGTCGCCACATTGACCGGTCCCGTGCGGCTCGCATCCAGCGGATTCCCGCAACCTTCACCAGCCCGCGTAGCATGGCGACGTAGAAACGGGGAAAGACTCGACAAATCTTTTGTTCATCTGTCATTTTGTCTATTTAATATCGACAAAATGACAGATGAACAAAAGATTTGTCGAGTCTTTCCCCGTTTCTACGTCGCCATACTACGCGGGCAGGTCATCGGTCCACTTAGTGGGAAATTGGAAATGTGGCGATTATAAATCAAGAAAGTTAGAAGTTCGGTAATTTTTGCCGATCAGAAATCCTATTTTGTATCAAATATAATATATAATATGATATAATATATTCAATATCATATTATATATTTTATATATAATATGATCTTAGACTTTTTCGCTCGCCTGTACATAAGTGGGAGGTATTTGCTAAAGGAGTGATACTTGCCGGAAATGGGATTGTAAGACGATGGATTGAGTGCTCCGTCCCTCTTTATCACATATACCCCATCTCTTTCGTACACCAATATGGATTGGACGCAGAATTTCCTTGATGCTTCCCTTATGTGGGACGTTTAGGATTACTTTGGTCTTATTATCTTTTTGGTTGGTTTTGGATAGAAAGGTAAAGGGTATTTTTTCTTAGCTAAATCGGATTTAACATACACAATATATTCTTTCAGTCTGCTGATAAATAAATAGGTAAGACCATTGAAAATATGGATTTAAGTTTTATTTATGCAAAATAAACTAAAAACGTCGTTAACATTTAATAACTATTAGAAAAGCTAGTCTGAATCCATCTGTTTTTGATGTTTGTCAGAAATACACCGGTAATAATTATCAACAGACTTCAAAAAACACAAAAAAGTGAAAAATAACTTTAGCTTCAGAAGTCGGTGACCTTTGTTTGATACATTTAGTTTTTTTTTGTCACCGACTTCTGAAGCTAAAGTTATTTTTCACTTATTTGTGTTTTTTGAAGTCAGTTTTTTTTTTTGCAAAAAGTTTTTTTTTAGTTTTCCTGTTTTAGTTGCAATATATCCTATACAAACATTTGCTATGCATTTATTTTACATTGTTAACTACAATACATGTCATGGTAACAGGCTTATCTATACTATGATAATAATATTATAAAGAGGTAACATTTGTTTGTAAGTTTATATGTATAGTGGGTAATCTCCGGAAGTAATGAACCAATTTTAAAATTGTTTCACTGGTAGAAAGCTACATTATTCGTGAGTGCTATAAACTATATTTTATTCCCGTACTCCCATGGGAACGGGAACTACGCGGGTGAAACCGCGAGACGTCAGCTAGTCCCCAATAAATGGACCTTAACATACCTAAACTGTCGAAATTTGGGTGTATTGTACACATCTACGTACCCCTCGGAGCATACAGGCCTGATGTTACGTCATGATGTTGTATAAACAATAAACATCCAAGCGATTGCAGCAATCACGACCGATTTACCATCTAGTTTTGAAGAGTTCCATAGTTTATCTCCAAAGATCAGCATCAGATCTTCACCAAATTAAACACACAACTTGACAAAATAAATGCGACCATCTCAGGTGTATACTCCTTCAAATAAAAAAAGAATATTGAGAATCGCTCCACAAATGGAGGAGAAATCAGTGAACATACATGAAATTATATCACACAACTGAAGTAAAAATCTTCATAAAATGAAAACTACTGGGCCATACTACTTTAAATTTGTATAGGAGCAAATGGCAACTATTTCGCATCAAACTAAAGAAGAATCACGTAAATCGGATCATAAATGTCAGCGTAATATGTGTACATACATAAAAAAAACGAATCGAATTGAGAACCTCCTCCTTTTGGAATTCTTTTTTTTTCGCGCTTTGGTTTCGCCAGGTTGAAGGAGAGGCAAAGGTATGAAGCCGTTAAACAGCCTAATATAAAAAATTGATTTATTTATATTTTTTAATTTAGAACACAAATAAATGTTAATTTGTGTATAAAAGTAACTATTCGTTTTTAATAATCATGTTAATCTATGATATTCTATTTATAAACACAATTTGAATATTCAAAAAGTATTTATGCCGTAAAGACGCGTAGGGCTTTGCCGAAATTAAAAAAAAAAAACATTCACCTCAGGCTATAGGCATTCAACCAATTTGGACTAAGTTTAAGTATAGTTATCTGTGGCAATTTTCATTCCCGCACACGTGCGGGAAAGTAGAAATAATCGCACGCGTGTGAAATACACTGCATGTTGTACCTAATCGTAGTGCGTTATGGACCAGTTTTCGAGGAAGTGTATTGAAAAAATATTTGACACGTATTTTTTCTTATCTTACGTAAACCAAAATTGACGATGATACGACGCTTTTAAAATTCTCAATATGTCACGCCGCGCTATAATTTTTAGTGCGTTGTGACACGAGCCTCATTCTCGAGTTTTGATGCGTTTTATTTTTGACAATATTTATTGATTTACAAAAACAAAAAATACGTGTCCATTATTTTCCAATACTCTAACTGACGGACTAAATAGATTTGAAATTTATTGATGGTGGAAACTAGCCTATTAATTAACAAAGCACCAGAACGTTGTTCACACCCCATTTCTTGAATAAAATGTCTCCGTCCTCCCAGATTCACCACATCTACTGTGTGACTCCCCCCCTCCCCCTCCCACTGCCCCCCCTCTCTTCAGTGTCCGTGTGTGAGTGAGACGTGCAATACAGTTAAACGTGTCATTACCAACGTCTGAGATATAGGGTGTTTCATACTTGTGAAAGGTATTGGATTGTTTTGAATGCCTTATTGGGTTACTTGCTGACGAAATTGACTGACGTTGTCGCAAATCAATTTCTCTATCTTACGTTTAAATATGCATCTCAAGCATCTAAGGAACACAACACCAAACTACTATAAACGAATGATGATTCCGATATTGGTAGGTGGCACAATGACTCGGCAACTCTGCCTATATTCAAACGAAACACATTTTGACGTTAATGATTTATTATATAATAACAATTTCCAAGAGGTATTTGGAATAGTTTCCAATGGAGAAAAAATTCAGGTGGCTACCTGGTATCATTATACTAAAAGGTATTTATTTAAACTACTAATTGACTGCGTTGTTGGTCTAGTGGTAGCAAGTGTGATTGCTAAGTATAGGTCCTGAGTTCGATTCCCGGGTCGGGTAAAGTGTTATTGGGTGTTTCAATCAGGAATTTCTCAGTAGCAGTCACGGAGTCTGGATTTGTGCCCTGTTGTTGGCAATAGGCACACCCCGTGTTCTTTTTTTTTTCGTCGTGACACTCTTGGTAGAGTGGTCGTGGTCGTTACTTCAGGGGTGATGGCAATAGCGAAGAAGGTGGCGGAACGTGAGAGGGAGAGAACCTCACGTCCCAGCCGCCGCTGGAGACGCCCCGGGCGTCGGAGGCCACGTGCTGGCCCCCGGCGGCCGTATGCGCGGGCCTGTAGACGGTGAGCTATGGGCTAGCTCGCCGTCCGTCCATCTCATGGCGACAGGCCGTGTCGACGGCACGTTCGTGTTCCACGCGCGCCTCATAGAGAGTCAGCAAAAGGAACGGGTCCGCAAGGGCCGATGCCTGCCGGGGTTGCGGGACTATTCGAAAGAGATACTGTGGCTCCAGAACACAAAGGGCGATGAAGGAACATGGATGGGTTTTAGTCAGTAAAAATCTGACACTCCCTCCTGCTGCGCCCAGAGCGGGAGGAGTCATTTGATGATTTGCTATCCGAAAAAAAAGGGGTGATGGCAAGCTTCACAATCCGTCGCCCCCTATTACGTGGGACTTAACCATAACTGGTGAAATTTGGTTGTACTTGTTAGATACACTAACTGCCTAACCCTACGGGGAGTACAAGGCGTAATGTTATATTGCTAGCAAAATGAGGAGATGGCGAAAAACCTGTAAAAAAAAAATTTCTCCACCAATTCCCACCACACCCTGTACCCCCATATCTGCATAGCACAAATAGCCGTAGTAACATGTGCGCAATATTCTCGCGCGACCCGACCAATCAGATCGCTCCGTTCTATGTGTGGGTGAGCTGTGTACACTTTGGGTGGCTCCCATTTAAGGGGGCGCTCTTTACACCCAATTAAAGTTTAATGCGACGATTGTTATGTAATTGGGGGTAGGGGGAGGTTCTGTGTCTTTATTGTTTAAGGGAGTGTAAGTATTAGATTTTCTAGTTTTCATATTTTGACTGTCTCAATGGTCTTGTGGCCACAAGCGCAACTGCTGAGTTTTCGTGGTCGTGGGTTCAATTCCCAGGTCGGGCAAAATGTTATTGAGTTTTTCGAAAGGAATTTCTCAGCAGCTACGGAGTTTGGATTTGTGCCTGATTGATGTCAATAGGGTCGTCCCTTATTACATAGGACTTAAACTTAACTGGTAAAATGTGGGTGTAATAATGGGTACACCACTGCCTAGCCCTTTAGTGTTACCTGCGTGATGTTATGAGTTAAGTCAGATGACAATCATTTCAGGAATAAAACACCCCCCAGGAGTCTGATTGAAGTCTCCTGCCTTGAATACTGCTAGGTGTATCTGCTAACATATATAGTTAGGGATTACGATTTAACACCAATTCGGTAAATTATGTTATTATATAGCTAGAACTTTATTATAACTTCAATCTTCGCTTGACTATGAGCAATCAATATAATGGTAAGGGATATTATTAAAGTAACCAATTCACTCTCGGTTTGAAGATTCCCAGGTTAATAGCTATCTGGAAATATTAATTCCAGCGGAGATGCCCCACGCCTCAGCTACACAATGTAAATATGTTACCAGAACGTTTTTGTGGTAATTTAGGCACTTCTGGGAAATCTTCTTAAAACTGATGAAAACAGCCAAAAATGCTAATACATTTCTTCAAAATACATATCTTTTTCTTAAGGAAAAATCATGAATTCGTCTCCACAACGAGACATAATCTCAGTGAAGGTAATTTACAAGATTTTACGTTCAAAATTATGACACGGAACCCTAAAAATTCTTCAGTAAATTTAGTAAATTGCAGATGCAAATACCCTCCTCTTAAAGGTGCCATCCGCTTGTGGAAAATCAATAGAGCGTGTGTGAAAGAGAGGGAAATATCTTTCACAATGTGCTAGAACGAGATGGCAAATCAGCCTCTTTCCTCTAGGTTCGTTACTGTGAAAATCTGATACTGAAGTCACATTTTCACAATTTCCAACTGTAACACTTGATATACACAGTTGAATTTCCATTGTCAGTGTTCTTGTCATATTATTTTAAGACCACGTTGTTTAGTCAAAGGATTTTGAAGTTTGTATTTGAAAAGGTAAAGTAAGTTTTTCTTTGGTGGGATTTCAGAGTAATTTTCCTTCAGTAATTGCTAGTGATTTCATAATAGTGATGAATGGGGCTGTAGAAAACATTTGCTAATTATTTTTATTGGTTGTTAGCCAAAGTGGAGTGATATTATGACATGTTGGCCATTAAAATTTATCCAGTTATAACTCTGGGATTATTCTGAACCGTTCTTGAATAATCTTTAGTGCGTTGAGATACAATTACTTTTAGATACCGGTTTTATTGATAGGTCTACGTTTTAGTTAGTTATTTTCAATAAACTTGAATGGTGTTGATTAAAATTGCCTTCCAAAGTAGAAATTGTTTCAACTCAAATTGAGCAGTAATTATTTAACCACTGTAGAACTATTCTTAAAGAGCTCGTGGCTAAATATTAACAGCCGCTCAGGTCGATATTTAGGTTAAGCCGTGCTTGCCTAAGTTGGTCTGTGGATGGGTGACCACTCATAACATACCGAGTTTCCTCCGTGCCTCGGAAGCACGTTAAGCCGTTGGTCCCGGCTGTCATTTGTAGATCTTTGACATTCTTTACGGTAGTCAGTGGCATAAAAAGTCTGACAACCAGTCTTACCAAGGATATCATATTACCCTGTACATACTGGGTTGTGGAGTTCAGATAGCAGTCGCTCCATGTAAAATACTGGCATTCAGCTGCATCCGGTTAGACTGGAAGTCGATCCCAACATAGTTGGGAAAAGGCTGAGCAGATGATGATGAGAACTATTCTTATCGTCAACATACAACTGCATAATTGAAAGAACAGGACCGCCCGATAGGAGAATGAGCTACTATTAATTTACTCGTAGGACCACGCTGGACTATGTTGGCACTGAACAGAGCCCAATGGAGGGCCTATGCCAAAAGGGCACACCGAAATACTTGATATCTTATAATGTTTAAGGTTATATTGATAAAGTAGTAAAGTACGAAATTCGGGAGTAAAAGGATATTTTTTTTAATAGCCTTGTATGTCCCACTGTTGGGCAAAGGCCTGCCTCATATCCTTCCAGGTGCCCATCTACTGCGTCAGCTCGAACTAGCCTTCGTGATGCGCATCTAGATCATCTCGCCTGGCCTCGGCGGCGCCGTCCATCCTCCAAAGGCTTTAATTAATTAATAAAATCAAACGTTCATTTAAAATAGACCTTCTTAACTATAAAAACATATAACTCATATACCATAGTATATGAGTTATAATTATGTTCTTATAGTTAAGAAGGTGTGTGTGTATGAGTGTGCATTGCATACAACGCACACTCATACACACACATTAACCCGCTTGCATACATCCCACAAATGCGCTCCATTTTTAAGTTTTTTTTACTTTAATTTAATTTTTAACTTTAATCTTTGAATTTTTATATCTTTCTTTATTTTTATGTTGTGTTCAATTGTTTTATAATGTTAATGCGGTAGAGCGGAGTCACCTAACACAAGCATCTTCTTATTAAAAGGTGATCTCCAAATCCTGTTTCTTTAAGCCTGATGTGATCGAAATAAACTTTTTTTTTTATTTTCATTTTTTTATATTTTTCTACCCTGAAATCCCATCTCAGGAATCCTATAAATATGTCTACCCTATAGAGAGAGATAGAGAGATATAAAAATGAAACTTATTACGTGACAATACCCTTATAATAACATTATCATCGAGATGGGGTGGGCGCTACGTTGTAAGTTAATTCTCTCTTTAATTTCAACCCCCATGGTGATCCCCATGGGGTAGTTACGGTTTAATCTGTGATGATGCGCTATTAAAATTAAGTGTAGCAATCAGATGCAGGCAATTTTATTATCACTTTATAATTAGGAACGAATGTGGTGAGGAAAGTTTTGAGTATGAATGTGGATGGGTATAAGAGTAGAGGAAGACCAAAGAAACGATGGATGGACTGTGTGAAGGATGATATGGTAAGAAAGGAGGAGTCTGATGAGATGACGAGTTATGGAGAAGTGTGGGAGAAGAAGAGATGCTGCGCCGACCACTAATGAATTGGGATGAGGGTAGAGATTAAAACATTAACAAATGTGATCACTTTTGAGATTTCAGACAGTAAACAGGACCCTTCACAAAGGTTTCCTTTGGATAGGTATAATTCAGTGATAGTAAAAATTAAAAAAAAAAAAAAAGATAATATCTACAATATCACATTTGAAATCTCTAAGGCTTGAATTAGGTACTGTCGCGCTGACCGTCGGTCGCGTACGCCAGCGAAGAAATACAATTTGACTTAATACGACTGGGCTGTCAGTTGCCGCTGACGTCAGTGGCGCGTATTAAGTTAAATTTGAACTTTAATTCATCGCTGGCGTATACGCGACCGACGGTGCGCGACCGACTGTCATGTCAGCGTGACACTATTTCAAGCCTTAGGACTTAGGCAAAGATCCACATTTCAGCAGTTATGATTTAAATAAGGAGGCAAAATGTGTGTGTAACATAAGCTCGATTCTGCCTCACCCTGTCGTGAATTAACAGGCATGATGTTATGTTATGTTACCCAACAAGACAGTTATTGCTTATCTGCCTATACACTCATCCCTACAAACGACATCCCGTCACAGATTTATACTAACTACCCCGTAGGGATCACCATGGGGGCTGAAATCATGTAACAAATTAACTTACAATACCACACCCTCCCTATTACTGCATCATTTTGTCCGCCGCCGCCGTCGCCGGAACGTCGGCGAGAACGAGATTATTTCGGGCCGAGTTTATATGGATAAATAGGATGACGGTGCTCGGGTGACGGACTTGCGGTGGACACGCGGCTATAGTAGTCTATGTATCAGTACTTCGGCGCCGTCATCTCGTTCTCGTTGACGTTCCGGTGACGGCGGCGGTGGACAAACGGCCAAAGTCGAGCTACACGTTAACTGACAAATGCTTGCACTGACTGGACAGGTCCACTCAAATCTGTATGTATCTTTCTTCAAAAGACCATCTCAGACACTAATCTGCATAGTCCTCATGTGAATTGAGCAAGATTGTCTGGACTTTAAAAGAGACTATGACCTCTGAGTTTGTTTCGGCTGTTTCTTTTCAGAGTAGTCAGGTACGAAACACCGGCCCCATCTAGTTTTAAAAAATGACGTGTAAAAGTGTTTGTAAAAACCTACTTGCAAAATAAACATCATTTATCATTCTATGGGGCTATTCATTTTTGATACACAACATGGTTACCCTTACCACGTATTCTGTATATCATTCTGAACCAATGATGATGAACATCGTCATCATCATCATCGGTAATTAAAAAAAAACAGCTCTTCCTTACATAAATGGGAGCTCGTGGCTAAATAATAACAGCCGCTCGGGTCGATCTTTAGGTTAAGCCGTGGGTGCCTATGTTGGTCTGTGGATGGATGACCATCCATTACATACAGACTTTCCTCCGTGTCTCGGAAAGCACGTTAAGCCGTTGGTCCCGGCTGTCATTTGTAGATCTTTGACAGTCGTTAGGTAGTCAGAGGCCCAAAAAGTCTGACAACCGATCTTACCAAGGGGTGTCGTATTACTCGGTACTAACTGAGTTGTGGAGGTCAGATAGGCAGTCGCTCCATGTAAAATACTGGTACTCAGCTGCATCCGATAAAACTGGAAGTCGATCTCAACATAGTTGGGAAAAGGCTAAGCAGATGATGATGAGATCTTCCATACATTTTGACGTTAAATTAATCTAGTGGTTGCTAGAGAGATTGCTGAGCATGGTTACTACAACAGCCCATAACGTCCACTGCTGGACATAAGCCTCTCCCATGATGGGAGGAATTTGCCGTAATCTCCACGCTTGGCAGGCGGATTGGAGATCGCAGTGATGAAAGACTAACAGTAAACGCTGCTGCCCATCCTCTGGTCTACGGAGGCGCAAGGTGTTCTGCCTCAGACATTAGTCGCCTTATACGACACCCGTGAGTGTAATGGGTTGGTTCTATTCTACTCTGCCGGATACCACACGGCCAGAGCTGAGCACGGGCTGAGCATGGTTACCTGGGTTTATTCTTCAAGTCTAGTTATTGGGTTTTTAGACTAGGATTTTCTTTGTATATGCCCAGTTTTCTTTTTACTTATTAAACGGGCTTAAATATAACTGACTAGTTGAGATTCTTTGCCAAACCCTTCGGAGTCCGAATTTGACCACAGTTAATTACGTTGCAATAGATAGATTGCCCCTTAATTAAAACATTATCATCTGCGTAGCCTTTCCATGTATGATGGGATCGGCTTTCAGTCTAACCGGATGCAGCTGAATACCAGTATTTTACAGGAAGTGACTCGCTCTCCCCCATAACCCTGTTAGTACTGGGTAATACGATACTCTGGTACTCTGGGTAATCTGGTAAGACTGGTTGTCAGAATTTCGGGTCACTGAATACTTAACGACTGTCAAAGATCTACAATTGACAGCCGGAACCAACGTTCCTAAGCACGGAGTAGACTGGTATGTAATGGGTGGTGACCCATCCATGAACCAACCTAGGCAAGCGCGGCTTAACCTGAAGATCGACCCGAGTGCCTGTTATTATTTAGCCATGAGTTCCTTCTTACCAATATTTGAATGTAATCCTTTAAAACAGTCAGGTGCAGAAGTATAATAAAGAATACAAGAAAAAGAGCCTTTAAAAAACTCAAATCAAATAGTAATACCCTTTCAATCAGAAGGAGCAACAAATTCCGCGGTCGTTAAATCTGCAGGCGTATACCCAACATGGGCACGACTGACATTTTGTATGGTATACGGGGGAATATTGCGGACTGTACCGCTTAACCCGTATGCTCCCGGCCGTGCCTCCAGAGGCACAGTGCATTGTTATTTTAATTGTGTCTGTAATTGCGGGTATTGAAGTGCTACAACTGTTCCGTCTTGCTGAATTTTGGTTATGGCAGTCAATTTCAGTGGAGAGTCATCGATATAGAGCAGTGGTTCCCAACCTATGGAAACCTATGGAACCTATATCCCGCGGACCACTGGTGGTCCGCAGGTGCCTTAATGTAGTTCGCGAAAGGTTAAATGTTATCGTACTTTTTAGCTTGGACAAAAGTTGCAAGCCCAACCCAACCTATCAGAGGCGACGTGATAATTTTTATCTAATACTAGCGGACGTCACGCGGTTTCACCCGCGTAGTTCCCGTTCCCGTGGGAGTGCGGGGATAAAATATAGCGTATGTTACTCAGGGTGAATGTAGCTTTCTAATGGTGAAAGAATTTTTGAAATCAGTTAATTACTTCCGGAGATTACCCCCTACATACAAACTTACAAACAAATGTTACCTCTTTATAATATTATTAAGTATAGATCTATCTATATAAGAGAATCTACTGACTTATTCTTATTATATTGCTACAGTTTTCGAGCTCCCTTCGATAGCTTTTATATCTTTCACTATCTTAATTGTAAAGATTTTCATCCCATTTTCCAATTTTTGCATAGTGTGAGTTAGAGATTCACCTGAGAGATAATCCTGTAGGTGTCCATGTTTATCTAGCTAAGACCTTATGGCCCCTGGCTAACAATAAAGACACCAAAATGGTCCCTGCTCCAAGAAAGGTTGGGAACCACTGATATAGAGATACTGGAGATATCCTACTTCCTACTAATATTATAAATGCGAAAGATTGTGAGGATGGATGGACACTTTGTTAGTAGTTCCTTCACGCAAAAACTACTGACAGGATTTCTATGAAATTTGGCACACGGATAGTTTCAAAATCAAAATCAAAATCAAAGCATTTATTTCAAGTAGGCCAGTTACAGGCACTTTTGAATTGTCGAACCAATAAGAAAATTAAATGTAGCTACAGTCCCAGACACAAGACATAAAAACTGTGAAAGTACTGTAGTTGCCCATTCCCTAGCGTAGGTTTATAACTTGGAGTTCACACATAGGAAGTTTAATTCTGGTAGTATGATCCCGTGGGACATTACCGAACTCCTCGTGGGCGAAGCGGCAGGCATAAGCTACTAGGTAATTTATTATAGTGCACAAGTGTGTGTGGAAACATAGCTATGACCTTCCTATTCCTTCTCATATAGTCAGATAGGACCGTAATCTACATAGTTCAACTGGACAGAGATTTGGCGCAGAACCAAGGGGGGTTTAGGGGTAGGGGCCAAGACCCAGGGCTTGGCCTTTCCGAGCGAGCCACGTGAGTATCACACAGCCACCTTCAAACTTCGATCTGACAGCTGAGAAGTTCCCAATGGAGATACCCAATAATAATTGGCCAATCCGAGAGTCAAACTCAGCCTCCCAGAACCTAATTTCCATAAGCTAACGAGGCAGTGAATAGTAATCTGCTTAACAAGATCATCGGTGCTCTCAAAACAGTGGAGGAAAACATCGTGAGGAAACCGGCATGTCCTAGAACCAAAAATTCGAAGACATGTGACAGCTACCAACCCGCGTGGTGGATTATAGCCCATTCCCTCTCATGGAGAGGAGGCCGTGTGTCCCAGCAGTGGGAACATTATAGGCTGATTTTGCTATGCTTATGCTATAATTGAGTTAGGAACCTAGAAAGGCATATAATCTGAATTGATTTAGGACCAATGAATTGGAGTCTAAATTGATTTAGGAACTTAAAAAGAAAAATAATCTAAAGAAAGACCTTTGGCACCAATTTTTATCGGACATATTTTTTAATAAAGGAGTGTTCAATCATTACGTAGTTTATTTATTATGCGTATAGTTGTAAGCCTCGATAAACATATTATTTAAATTACAAGGCCATCGTGATTTATGTCTCAACAGGTCAAATTAACTTGACATAAAATTATGTTAAACACTAAATTGGCAATTTTAATGGCTTCACTTGATTATCTATAACTAAACAAACTTTGAGTTACTTATGTCTGTTCGTTGGAGTGTAAAAACTAGTGAATATTTTTTGAAAGTCAAAATCGACTTTATTCAATTTGATTTGGTCAAAAGAACAACATCTGAGCATTTTTTGCAATGAATACTAGGGCCATGGGGTCCGAGTGCCCACCTAGTATTTCGGCATATCGCCAAGCGGTTGATCGACTCTTCACGTCACCAGAGGGCTGGCTTTTTTTTGGCCAAAGAATCAGCATTTTCAACAAGATTGGTACGATATCTTAACATAAGTCTGAAATCACCAACCCGTCTTGAGCAATCATGGTGTTCAATGGTCAACCCTTCTCTGTATGAGAGACTTTTGCCCAGCAGTGGGCTGTCCCACTGCCTATTACTGTTAATAGGCAGGTATTATACATATACCTTAGGTCACATATTACCTTAGGTACCTACCTGGGTATCGTATTACCTATAGTTAAGCTGAGAATAGCGGTCATTGATCCACCTACATTTATTAAACTTCTTAACTTTGAAAACCAAAAATAAGCCTGTTTAACAGTCTGGAATTGTCATCATTCTATCGTGATCTTCAACATTTTTGTAATACAAAACGATACATGGTTTTTTTGTTTTGGTTCGTAAGAAGAGATATTAGGGAAAGGGCAATGACCGCTATTCTCATCTTAACTGGCACCGACTATAGTACTAACTGGGTTGTGGAGGTAAGATAGGCAGTCGCTCCATGTAAAATACTGCTGCATCCGGTTAGACTGGAAAATGCTGATGATGATGATGATAATTTTAGATAAGTACCTGCTTTAATCACTTTATAAAAGTTGGCCCTGTAGCAAGCAAATCCACAGTAAAAACTCAGTATCTCCCTATTTTATATTCAAAGTAATTTAGTCTGTCATATCTACAGTCATCAATAGTAAAAGATTATGTTATTGGGAATCAATGACCAAGATTGACGGTATTATGAATGATTATAAGTGATTATCATATTATTAAGTCAGCCGCTATGATTGAATTAATATGGCGAAGTGTGAGCTGGTTTTATAACTAGTGGTGCTTGTGTAGGCACAAAGTTAAAATGAGCTAAGTTTCTTACTATATCAGTATAAGTGTGTATTGGCCTTAATAATTAGTAGTAGTAGTAGTAGTTACTATACGAAATAGAAGCGTTTTTGCCATACCTATTACTGGTATCAAATATAACTGCTCACAACTTAGGACCCATTAATGTTAATATTTTATCCGTGGTGCTAGGCAACTGGGCCTATCCCAGTTGTAAACGTCCCTTTGTGCCTATTGGCCTTGTTTCGTTCTGTCTCCTGCTGATATGGAGGGAAGTGGAAATTACGGCTTTTTCCTACTCCTCCGCTATTCTTTTCTGATTAATTTCGTTGCGGGATCCAAGACAGTTAAATTCATTCTCTGGGACTTCATCGAGCTTCATTGTCTCGGCGCTTTTCTGGTGGTCGCCACTGTTGATTCTGGCGCACAGGAGTGACGGGTGGGTAGTGTGGCGGGCTTGTCCATCCGAAATAGATTTCCATCTATTCATTCCATCGGAAGATATATCTGAAAGATATCCTATCAGCCATAAGACCGTCATTGTACCCTTACATTCATGAAATGGTAGAAAATTACAATGTTGTGTACAATGTATGTATATATTGTTAAGTTCATGTGTCGTAATTTATTACATTTTTTCAGGCAGAATATGGTGATTAAAGGTGCTGGTTTTCTATGTTGGCCTCTTATAATTTTAAAACTGATAAGTGATCATATTTAAAACCTGCTTACACACTTGCCCGAAGTCCTACACATAAGAACTAAGAGCTGGTACAAAAGTTAGGTACTATTTTTGTTTACAACTTTTTCTCAACATCATTGCCTACAGAACCCAAATCCCATAAAGCCAACGTTATTTACAAACTTAATTATGTAATTGGCTGCTAAATATATTTCTCATGCACATTAGCATGTCTGCCGGATCTCAAGACTACGCCATTAAACATGTAGACGCCATTAATTCCCCATTGATTTGAAAACTAAACAGTGTGTGATGGACGAAGATTTAAACCTTTAGACATGCTTGTCAAAAAAAAATTACGTGTATGCTGCGTAAAATCGTAAATAAATACGCCCAACAGTGAGACACTTAATAGACTAACAAAAAAAAAATGCTTCATGAGGAAAACGGCATCTCTTAACACTAAAAAATGTAAGATGTGTGATATCCGCTGCTCCCATGGTGGATTACAGTGCACTCCCTCTCGCAGAGAGGAGGGCTGTGTCCCAGCAGTGGGAATGTTATACGAGTAGGATTATGTTTATGCTGTTCCGCTGACAATGTCGCACACTCGTTCTAAGAATCGTGTTTATCGTTCTAAACGGCGTGTGAGGTCACTCTTCATAATGTAAAATAGAGGCTATCAGAAGACCGGGGTTGCGGGACTGTCCGGGGTGCGGGACTGTTCGAAAGAGATACCGTGGCCCCGGAACACAAAGGGTGATAAAGGAACATGGATGGGTTTTAGTCAGTAAAAGTCTGACACTCCCTCCTGCTCCGCCCAGAGCGGGAGGAGTCATTTGATGATTTCCCATCCGAAAAAAAAGGCTATCAGAAGAAGTGTCATAGAAATACTAAGATCCGATGTCTCAGTGATCCTTTATATTCCTCCAAAATTAACTGGTTCCACTAGAACTAGACCACCGACCAACGTTGCCTAATCAAGTTGCCACGACACGAACTGACAAATTTCTCCAAATGATTTTATACTATAAAATGTTGATAGTTAAGCTCAAAATCGAATGAGATTTTTTTCAGTTTAGGGTAGTAATATAATGCGCTGGTGCAGGTAAAATTAAATGTTTTTTGTGTGAGCATATCTAACGGTCTAAATCTTTGGTGATGGTTATCTTCCCACGCGTGTTTGTGTCAATGGGTTATTAATGGCGTGTATTGGTGATTAGCAGATAAACATATCCACGGATTTTTGTTACGTAAGTAAATGTTTTTTACATAGTTTCTCAGATTAGTTTTGCTGTTCCCAGATCATAGGTCTTTGGGATGAAGATTATTCAGTGTTGGTTGTTTAAAGATTACTAAGGTCAATTCCCATGTCTTATCGACAGGTATTAGTTAAAACTAACAACAGAACCGATGTGAAAAACTATTTTTGATCCTTTGGAATTTTTCATTTTTATTTGCTAAATTTTTATTTTTATTTACTTATGATTATAATTTTGATTATGCTATCTAATATTTTTATGTTACGTCAAAGTTGTGTTGTATTACTCTATGGATATTTTATTTGTCTGACTAAATAAATAAATTGAAATAAATTGAATTGAAAAGGGTGAGGATGACAATTTCGATGCTATTAATAGATAAGATAATTATGCTTAAGTAAAAAAAAAAACTATGAGTAAAAAAAAAAAAAAATACCCATCGAATTGAGAACCTCCTCCTTTTTGGAAGTCGGTTAAAAATTACGCCTATGTTAACCAAAACATGGGTTTAATTTGGCTACTGGTTTTATGAAATGAAATGATGTTTATTTTTGCAAGTAGGTTTTTACAAACACTTTTACACGTCATTTTTTTAAACTAGATGGGGCCGGTGCTTCGTACCTGACTACTCTGAGAAGAAACAGCCGAAACAAACTCAGAGGTCGTAGTCTCTTTTGAAGTCCAGACATAATCTTGCCATAATAATAATTGTCCTCTTCTTGTGATATCATACTTATTTATTTATTTATTTATTTAAAATAGGTGCACCAACAGTACATACATATAACATTATTTATAAAAGTACACTTGCTATGGTTCTAATGTACGTACCAATTATAGGTGTACACAACATTTTTAGTATAATAAAGCTACTTTGCTAAAAAGAGATCAGATAACATACATACTATACATACTGTCAGTTTGTATCAGTATGCGAAAGTTTCTGAAGATGGATGGGGGCATGGATGGACTCAACGGATTTGGCTAAGGATACTTTGAAACCTGGTGGTATAATAGGGGGCTTTTTATTTATTAAAAATGCCTTGTATTGGCCCATAAAAACATTGTGGTACTATCGGGGTCTTTTCCGCCTGACCAGTTTAAAATTATTTCGCTTAAATCATGCGGAGGCGCCGAGGCACGCCCCCTTATAGTTTGGGCCTATTAGGAAAGCATCAACTTTGGCGCGCAAAATAACAATAACTCTCGTTTGGCGTGCGTCGTCAGTGCGCTCGGCCGATTCGGTATCTTTTCATTCATTATTTCTATTCAAAGTCAACGGGGCGGGGCTAGAGAGCGTTTCTATGTTGCGAGTGCAAGCAAAAATGAGCTTAGTGGTGGTCAGGCGGGAGTGTCCTCGATAGTACACTTGTTTAAGTTGCTAATACATCACTTATTTAACAGTTTACGTAGGTATTTGTTTTAAGTAGCATGTTTTTGGTGAAGCGGAACGTACTCTCAAAACGCGTCGTCCTCGATAACGCCGGTAGTGACATCAAAGTCTATGTGTCAAAAAAACTCTTTTATTTGAAAAGTGCTTAAAGTTTCACTAAGATTTTATTATAATATTAATTTTTACTTGAATAAAGCACGAACAATTAGTAAACTTATTCTATTAAGGGCAAAAAATTTGATATTATCAAGGCAGATTGTGGTAAATGATGTCATATCATGGCCGCGACAGCTACGGACGTTTCAACTGTCATAGAAAATTGCAGGAGTTTAATATTATTTTTAAGCGACAAGCAGTAGTTTAACTTAAGTTTTAATACATTTCTTGTGTTGATAGTACTGTATTTTATTGAAGAAAAAAATTACGTGCATATTCCCTATTCCGTGGGACAATTAACAAACTTTTGACGACCGAATGGCGCAACGGTAGTAAGGCTGCCTTACGTTCTTAGGGTCCCGGGGTCGAATCCCGGTCGGAGCAAATGTTTGTGGGATGAGCATGGATATTTGTTTCCGAGTCATGGATGTTTATATGTATAATAAGTATGTATTTACAAACAAAAAGTATCTATGTGTATATCAACTATCTGGTGTCCACGACACAAGCCTCGTTGCTTAGTGTAGCACTAGATGGCACTGTGTGAAATGTCTAGCAATATTTATTATTTATTATTATTTATAAACTCCACGCGGGCAAAGCCGCTGGCATAAACTCTTCAGTCTTCACACTAACCCCACAGTAGCAGTCCACAACAGCATTCCCTATGTTTCCACTTGTCCTGTACACTCGGCTATCTCCACATTTGACTCGCAAACTCAGCGCGCGTCAGTGATACGTATCGCAACACTATTTGGTTAAGAGTTCGTTTTACAACCTCCTTAGAGACCTGGCACATTGGACTGGATGTGGTATTATTGTGCTGACATGGTCTTAGGATCCATAGAAGATGAGTATAGCAAAAAAAAAAAAAAAAAACGTTTATTTCAATTACACTAGGCATTTCGATACATATTATTGGAGATCACCTTTTAAGCAAGGAATTGCTTGTATAAGGAGACTCCGCACTTCTACTTGTCATTTTTATGCAATTGAAATGTGAACAGTGTAAACATGAAAGACTAAACAAAGATTCAAATTAAAAAAAAAAAAAAAAAAAAGATAAATGGGTAACTTATAAATTATACAAACAGTTCTGCAGATAAATAAATGAGCGTTATGTAGAAAAAGGCCAGATCGTGCGTGTACGTGTGGTATGTGTATCATGAGTGAGTGTGTAAGTCAGTGTGGGTGTGAGTGTGTAAGTGAGATTGTGTGGTGTGTGAGATAATGAGCAATGCTTAGTTCACTCTTCCCAATTAATATGCAGTCTGTTTGTTTATTAGTCACGTTTTTACGGTTACCCCTGCGACAATGTCTTGGGATCGAAAGAAGCTAGATAAGTCTTCATTCACTAACCTAGCGCACAATAACCCAAAATGTTTCTTGGTTGATGAAATTTGGTTATTGAGAAGTAGATACCAGTAGAGGAAGACCAAAGAAACGATGGATGGACTGGTGTGAAGGATGATATGCCAAGAAAGGAGGTGTCTGATGAGATGACGAGTTATAGAGAAGTGTGGGAGAAGAAGATATGCTGCGCCGACCACAAATGAATTGGAATGAGGGGAAGAGAATGATGATGGTCTTAGGATCCAATATCTTGAAATGTAGTAGCGTTTTACTGACTGTTGTTTAGCATGTTAAATTCTCATTATAATTTGTAATCTACCTGGGCCAAGTAGTCTCCTTCCAGGCGAGACAAGATAAAGAAGTGGCAAGACGCACGGAAAACGCCTGGAAGAGCTACTGGTCCATGAAAAAGCTATTCAATGGCGACTTACCCATCCCCTTAAAACGCAAGCTTATATGGACATGTGTATTCTCCCCATCCTGACATATGGTGCACAGACTTGGTCTTTGACTAACGCCCAGAAGTCCAAACTCAAGGTTTGTCAACGAGCGATGGAGCGCAGTATACTGAATGTAAAAATTACTGACCGGATAAGGAACACCACACTGCGCTCCAGAACGCAAATTGCCGACGTAGCTTATAATGCTGCGGGACTAAAATGGGACTGGGCAGGCCATGTCTGTCGGATGCCCGCACAGCTGTGGGCCCGAATATCGCAGGACTGGAGCCCTGAGACAGCTAGACGGGGTTGCGGCAGACCGAGGAGAAGATGGCGGGACGTCTTGGATGGCTTTTTGGTAAATTGGCGAGAAGAAGCACACCATCGCGAGAAGTGGAAGGAATGGGGGGAGGCCTTTGCTCAGGAGTGGGACAATACGGGCTAACCAAAAAAAAAATAAAAAATTTAGAGGACCTCGTGACTAAAGAAGGCTGTCATTATTTACACGGTCGATCTTCAAAGTTAAGCTGCGCTTGCCAAGGTCGGTCTGTGGATGGGTGACCCTCACGTGCCTCGGAAAGCACATTACGCTGTTGGTCCCGGCTATCATTTGTAAATCTTTGAGAGTCGTTACAGGTAGTCAGTGGCCTGAAATTACAGAACGCCATTTGCTCCGATCCTTATTTTTCCTTTTTCCTTTTGCTCCATCCATTTTCAAATATTTGGTCAGTGGTCAATTGGTCATACACGACCACTCTCACTGCAGGTCTTCTTCACTACCGGGAAAAAATCTCCATAAAAAACGCGAATTCGCGATTGCGAATAATTTTTTGTTCAACATTCAGCCTGACATCATCTGCCTAGCCTTTGTCCCAACTATGTCGGGTCGGCTTCCAGTCTAACCGGATGCAGCTGAATACCAGTATTTTACATGGAGCGACTGCCTATCTGACCTCCACAACCCAGTTAGTAATACTATACGGTATTTTTCTAAAACTTGGGCAACTTGTTTAGTGTGGTAACTTTAAGCTTCAAAATATATAATTTCAATGCACTGTTTTAGACTTTCACAGTTGTTGTCAAAAGAAAATCATGGATATTGTCCTGTAAGTACTTTAAGTATATAATTTCAAACTACAGTTACAATCTCCAATGAGCAACCTCCTTAACCTCCTCGATTATACTTGTCCATACGGAGTAGGGACATAGCCTATTTGAAAACAATCGCGCCGGACGCCTCGGTGGCGACTTGATTGACGGCCATTCTTCGCCTCGACCCGTGTAAACACAAACAGACCAGCACAACTCGACTAAAGTGAAAAAAAAGTGTATACATAATAAAATTTTAAGATTTGATTCGCGATTTTGTTTGTGCACCGAAATTGGGGTTTGCGGTTCGATTCCTGGGTCGGGTGTTTGTGATTAAGGTAAGGAATTGGTTTTTCGACTTTCTTTTCTTGCTTTGTTGAAGCAAATGAATAAAATAAAAGTCTTTCAAATTATTTCTTGATTTGAAATTGAACAAAATTGAAAAATGTTTCTTGGACTTTAGCATTTGGTAAGATAAGCAAAATCAGCCTATAATGTTCCCACTGCTGGAACACAGACCTGACTATGAGAGGGAATGGGCTTCAATCAACCACGCGGACCCATTGCGGATTGCCTTTCAGTCATATAATTATTGTTTGTTCTACGAGATTATGCTAGTACGCTCATAAACTGCTCGTCCACTATTTATGCGGAGACACTGCCTCCTAAGATACAGGATCTTCCTAGTTTAGGAGTCAGGGCTCAAATTTTGTATTGACTGTACTGTTATTCATCTCTCGCACACAACTTCTGTTTGTAAATTTTTCTGTACCCTAGTGACTATTGTGTACTTTAATATGTGTCAAATTTGTATTATCCTAATAAAGACTTATTATTATTGGTAGATGTCACATGTCTTCGAATTTTTGGTTGTAAAAACATGTCGGTTTGGAAAAGTTAAATAATTTTAGTCAAAATAACATACCGTACATCGTACATCTCCCGCTTTTTTTAAAGAAGACAGATACTAGTAAATACCCCTTTTATTTCGTCCTTGTTCATAGTGGTCATACAAGCACGCAGGTTGCGATCACTAAAAAAAATGTTTAGTTAAAGTGCTGTTTTAAGCTTTCACGGTTTACAGCTATATTTAAAATGTCACGGGATATCTTCCGTGATTATTGATTATTTTTGAGCTCCCGATATTTCGACGCTGTTGCAAGCGCCATGATCGCGGGTTGATGGGAAGATATTCCGTAAGTGAAATTTTAAGTTTAGTTAAAGTGGTCGAAAATGGAAAAAAAGCTAAACTAATCTTCTGCTGAGACATTTCAAAGTCAAAATGAGACTGATCTGTGTACTTATAGGCATTCAAATAACTGCTGCTTCTTGTTTATCGCGTGGTCCTAACCTGGTGTCAGAGTTTATATGCATCCCATGGACCTCTGACTTGGCTTTACATGCCGTCAAGAAATATCTCTCAGGCATGCTGGTTTCCTCACGATAGTTTCCTTCACCGAAGCTAGTGATAAATACAATACGCACATGAAAATAAAAACTCACTGCTGAAAACGACACAGTGTAGTTATAATAATTAATTAAAAGTAAACCTTACACTTGAAAACAAATTAAGGCCCTTCTAACCCTAAAAATAGCAACTCTAATTGTGGTGGTTCAAACTTCGTTTGAAATACTCGAATGAAGTTCTAATCAGCTTGAACTACAAAGCGGTTGTTACGTCAGTCACTGCGGCCGAATAGTGCGAAATGAGTAGTTTTTTGCTATTGGACTAGAAAAATAAAACACATAAGACCTGCTTTATAGTTAGTTCAGTTAGTATGCAAAGTTTCATGATCTAATTTGAAGTACTTTTTGAATACCAGCGGTTTATTGTTCGATTTGGAGGTAACTTTGGATTTTTTTTCTATCGAGAAAAGTTTACGGAATCGTGTTTTCGTCACACATAGTACCTAGCATTAATCCTCAACTTTACCATATATTTATTTCAATTAATGCTGCAGTATTTTAGGAGTAACGAAGGATCATGCTAAGCCATTTGAGGGATATATCCCTTAAAAACAACTCGATACCCCATAGCCATCAAATAATGGTATCACCATTATAACTTCCATAATTCTGATCGAACCAGCACCACCATATTATTTCATCCCCCTCACTTAACTTTACCACCCCATAGCTTGTAACGGTTTACCGGAACAACCCCCATGGGCCATGTTACGGGGCTTAGCGATGCCCCATAACAAGGGTGCAAGTGCAACACCCCATGGGTTTTGACAGTCATTTGTTTTTGCCAAGATTCTGATTAAGTAATAAATTGAGTGTATGATATTGAGTGGTGAATTCTTAGGGTAATTTTTTTTATGGAAATCTGATAATTTAGGGTAGACATATGAAAAACTCGTGTAGGGAGGTCGTGGCTTACCAATAAAAGCTGCTCGGGTCGATCTTTGGGTTAAGCCGTACTTACCTAGGTTAGTTCGTGAATGGGTGACTACCACTACCGAGTTTCCTCCGTGTCTTCAAAAGCACGTTGACCCATTAGTCCCGGTTGTCATTTTCTAGATCTTAGACAGTCGTTACAGGTCAGTCAGTGACCCGAAAGGCTGACAACCAGTCCTAGTTAATGTATTACCCAGTACTCACTGGGTTGTGGAGGTCAGATAGGCTATCGCTCCATATAAAATACTGGTATTCAGCTACGTCCGGTTAAACTGGAAATGCCAACGTAGTTGGGAAAAGGCTACGCAGATGATGATACATATGTAGCTGGTTTAAGATCAGATAGGAGTAGTTTTAGGCTGATACACATTATTAAACCTATGCTTTTTTCCCTACAAAAAGCCACCGAGTCCTCCTTATATCAATGCATAACAGAAATACTTACAATGTGGGTAAAGTATCATTACAGCTTTGATGACAATGCATCGGGAAACCCCTTGGTAGTCCAGGTGTCTGTTTTCTACATAAAAAAGGCTGTTATAACTGTTTCTCCCATTAAAACAAATCTTGAAGCCAAAACAATTTAGGCTTTCCCTTCCTTCAGCAATTTAATTTAATTCGCAAAAAAATCGCCAAATTGTTAACACCGTTACATCAAGTTGACAACATAATAAAAGTGTGCACCTCCGTCCGGGGCATTTTGGGGCAAAAAACTGAGGCTTAATGAAGAGATTCGCACGTCCTCAGGAATTTTCGCCGCGATCAAAGAAAAAGTTGGACGGTGTGAGTTGTGTGATGGGATGTGATGTGTGGAGCTTCTGATGGAAACACAATGATGGCTGCTGTAGTGCCTATCTGGGTATATACTGAGATATAGGTGCCTATAAGAATGTACGAGAATTTAATAAAGTCTAATTAGAAGATGTTAAGAAGAGATTGTGAAAACTCGTAGGTACTCCATTTAATAAAGCATGTTTGATAAAAACGGCCCACACAGACACGAATTTCTTTTACAAAACAACACAAGTGTTGCTTGAAATACTCAGAAGCATGCATCATTTTCATCATCATTATTTCAGCCGAAAGACGTCCACTGCTGGACATAGGCCTCCCCAGAGTATCGTCACAGTCTCACATCCAGGAGTATTTTACAAGAACGTTATTGTTCATATTATCAACAGATCTAAATACATAATACTTAATATCGCTCTTTTAAAGTGTGTATTGACTGTTAAGCATCAACAATTTTAAATATCACGATTAGCAGGCAAGGCCAACCGTAAAGCTGTGCACTACACCTATTTTTTCGGATGGGTATCATCAAATGACTCCTCCCGCTCTGAGCGGAGCAGGAGGCAGTGTCAGACTTTTACTGACTAAAACCCATCCAAGTTCTATCATCGCCCTTTCTGTTCCGGGCCACGGTATCTCTTTCGAACAATCCCGCAGCCCCGGCTGTGCACTACACCTAATGAAGGGAATCATCATTCACAGCCCTACTTCACCCACTGCTGGGTATAGGCCGTTTGCGCCAAGCTCCACGCTCTCGTGCCAGCCTCATCCAGGAACTTTAGTTATTCAATACAAATACAATCTATCGGTACCTTTAACTACTTGTAAAGACTTTACGAGACGTAAAAGGTCTCAAGAACCTTTTTCTGATAGCATTGATATGTATCGAATTCGTTCATTTTAATTACTTTATTCCTTTTTTTTTTTTTTTTTTCGTATGGGAAATCATCAAATAACCCCTCCCGCTCTGGGCGGAGCAGGAGGGAGTGTCAGACTTTTACTGACTAAAACCCATCCATGTTCTTTCATCGCCCTTTGTGTTCCGGGGCCACGGTATCTCTTTCGAATAGTCCCGCAACCCCAGCAGGCATCGGTCCTTACGGACCCCTTCCTTTTTGCTGACTCTCTTTGAGGCGCGCGTGGAACACGAACGCGCCGTCGACACGGCCTGTCGTCATGAGACGGACGGACGGCGAGCTAGCCCATAGCCCACCGTGCACAGGCCCGCGCCTACGGTGGCCGGGGGCCACGTGGTGGTGGCCCCCGACGCCCGGGGCGTCTCCCGCGGCGGCCGGGCCGTTGAGAGGTTCGCTCCCTCTCACGTTCCGCCACCTCCTTCTCTAGCATTACTGCTTCGCAGAAGGAGGTGACGGCGTCCCATTCCGTCTCGCTCCGGACCATGGCTTGCACCAGGGCCGGACGCGAGAGGTCGCCGCCGCCGATCGCCGCTTCGAGGACACGGCGGTGCCCCGCCCACGCGGGGCACACCTCCACCGTGTGCTGCACCGTGTCCTCCGGTCGATCCTCACAGTGGAAGCACCCGGACGTTTCCTCCCGCCCGATTCGGTGCAGGAACCTCCCGAACACCCCGTGTCCGGTGAGGACCTGCGTCAGGCGGAAGGTGAGGACGCCGTGGCGTCGCTCAAGCCACTCCTCAAAGAGGGGACTTATCGCCACTATCGTGGCGTGCCCTGCACGGGGTTGCGACAGTCGCTCTCTCCATGTCGCCATGAGATCCCGCCGGAAGTCTGTCCGCTGAGCGACAATTTGCCGCGGCAGCGGAGTTTCCCCCCGGCGTAGCGCCTCCGCGCGCCATTCATGTAGGCGCGCGAGGACTATTGCCTCCAGATCCCATGGCGGCAATCCGGCAAGGAGGCTCGCCGCCTCGCGGGAGATCGTGCGGTAGCCCCGGGCCAGCCTTACGGCTACCACCTTTTGGGGCGCGTTCAGGTAGTGGGCGGCTCGCCGCCTCAATGAACGCGCCCACACCGGGGCCCCGTAAAGGGCCATTGACCGCACGACTCCCGCGTAGAGCCTCCGGATTACTTTATTCCTAAATTGTTGATCTAATCTTTTACTCTGGACGCTCTTAACGTGCACGTCTTTTTACATCGTTCTCACTTATATGTATAGTCTCAAAATTAATGATGTAACCAATATTTTGTAACAATATTTTGATTTAAAAGAGTGTCCATGGAGTTTCTTGCCCGTTCTTCTCCATAGAGATCTACGCTAGGGAATGGGCAACTACAGTACTTTTTCAAGTTATTATACCTTGTGACTGTGGTTTTGCTTTTTTGTATTATTGAAATAAATGCTTTGAGTTTGAGTTTGAATTGAGAGGAACTTTCGACGTTTTTACCTTGTAGATGTGACAAGGTATGGGGTCTATGAAGTTTAAGCATAAGCATAATCAGTCTATAATGTTCCCACTGCTGGGATACAGGCCTCCTCTCTATGAGAGAGAACGGGCCATGGGGCCCAGTGCAGGTTGGTATAGCAACGGATCAAAATTCCTTTTGCTCTTGTTCCATTGCCTCTTCACCAACCAGACCGTCGCGTCGCTCAACCTATTTCTAATTGACACTAACACAGGACATAAACCCACGCCCCACACCAACTTTTTCGCCCCTATACCCCAAAAAAACCTTACTACAACAACAGATTTAACAAATGACATCATAAATTAAACATTAAAACCGGACAATTTGAAAATCACCTTTGTCAGACAAAAACCCATTGTCGGTCGGGTGATATAAATCGGTAAGACTATAAGAAGTCTTCTAAAGTATTCGTTGGTATAATGGTACAAATGTTCTGAAGCCATTACGTGCGTTTCACGGGTTTTTCATGGTGCCTCATGCATGGGGAACGCGCGGTGCTCGTCTTTTATGTTAGGATACGGTGTAGGTGCGAGCGGGGAGCGAAGTTCTTGGCGAGAACACATGTGTACAGGGCTTCAGCCCTACGGCGGCGGCAATCTCTCGCTTCCGGCCCTGGTTCAATCCATGGACCGGAGCGAGACGGAATGGGACGCCGTCATCTCCTTCTACGAAGCAGTAATGCTAGAGAAGGAGGTGGTGGAACGTGAGAGGGAGAGAACTTCAGGTCCCGGCCGCCGCGGGAGACTCCCTGGGCATCGGGGGCCACGTGGTGGACCCGGCCACCGTAGGCGCCAGCCTGTGGACGGAGAGCTATGGGCTAGCTCGCCGTCCGTCCGTCTTATGACGACGGCGCGTTCGTGTTCCACGCGCGCCTCAAAGAGAGTCAGCAAAAGGAAGGGGTCCGCAAGGACCGATGCCTGCCGGGGCTGCGGGACTGTTCGAAAGAGAGACCGTGGCCCCGTAACACAAAGGGCGATGAAGGAACATGGATAGATTTTAGTGAGTAAAAGTCTGACACTCCCTCCTGCTCCGCCCAGAGCGGGAGGAGTCAATTGATGGTTTCCCCGCCAAAAAAAAAATGGCTTCAGCCCTATAAGTTACGTTTAAGTAAGCCTTGTTTTGTTCTGTCTCCTGTTGATATGGAGGGAAGTGGAAATTACGATTTTTTCCTACTCCTCCGCTATACTTTTCTGATTAATTTCGTTGCGAGATCCATGACAGTTAAATTCGTTCTCTGGGACTTCGTCGAGCTTCATTGTCTCGGCGCTTTTCTGGTGGTCGCCACTGTTGATTCTGGCTTTCAGGAGTTACAGTGGTTTGGGAAAAGTGTGGCGGGCTTGTCCCTTATAAGAAAAATGCTTCAGCCCTATAAGTTACGTTTAAGTAAGCCTTGTTTTGTTCTGTCTCCTGTTGATATGGAGGGAAGTGGAAATTATGTTTTTCCTACTCCTCCGCTATACTTTTTTGATTAATTTCGTTGCAGGAGCCAAGACAGTTAATTTTTTTCTCTGAGACTTCAGCTTCATTGTCTCTGCGCTTTTCTGGTGGTTGCCACTGCTGATTCTGGCTTTCAGGAGTCGCTGTGGTTTGAGAATAGTGTGGCGGGCTTGTCCTGATAAAAAAATATTACTAAAACCTTTAAGTTCTATTGGGCGTGCCAGATGGTGACTATAAGAATGTAGGCACATTTAGAAGTGTTTGACAACACTTCTAAATGTGCCTTATGAAGTCTCTTTTATTGTAAAGAGGATGACGATTTACTCTGATGATCTTCAATTGTTTCTATGATAGTAGTTTACTTTGTTTCTATGCGTCTTTATTATCATCCGTTAGCAGTCTTCTACACCTCTATAATCATATACTATTTAAGTAGAACCTCTAGATGAAGTTGTGAAGAGCTAGATTGTAATAATTGTGTGTAAGTGACGAGAAAAGTAGTAAAAAATAACGTCAAAATGATGGATAGTTTTTTTTTTGCTAATTAAGAACATTTTGCCGTGGTGGAACTCGAATAACGGTGTTTCGTTGTCAGCACTCAAAACTTGTTCAGGTGGAGATTCATAGATGATTAATTCTGCAATGGAGTGTAAATGTGGTGTTGCCCCACTAACGATAAGACACTTAATATCGTGTCCTGCCTGTCCTGTTGTTTACACATCAAAGGAGCTTATGGACGCTAATGAAAGTGCCAAATTTGTTGCCAAATTGGGCTAACTCAATTTGAATTGTCATCGACACGCTAAGAAAAAGCACTATTAACTGTTATAACCTTGCATAGAATCCAACATTCTCAAATTAGAAAATGCAGAGATTATTAACAAACTGCAAACATTTCGCCATGAACTCATTATGTCTCATTGGAATATGAGAGCGACGGAAGAGAGCTTGTGTTTGCGTTAGTCTCCGAAGAGATTGGCCACCAGAACCAAAAATTGTCAGGAGGACTATATACCGTTCACTGGCTGAGCAAGGAATGGATGGATAGGCCTTTAGTAGGCTGGCAAGAGACCGGACGGCATGTCTTTGTTTCCATGGAATGGAATATATGGGTATGGGCATGGAATGGATGGGTAGGCCTTTAGTATGGGACGCTACATGTGTCGATACTCTTGCGCCTTCCCATCTTCCTAGTTTATCGTACTGTGCAGGGGCTGCCGCTGCAGCAGCGGAGAACCTCAAGCGGCGAAAATATAGTAACCTTATTGGTAACTATATTTTCAAGCCGTTTGGGGTTGAAACTCTAGGACCATGGGGTCCGAGCACTCACACAGCCCTTTCAAGGAAATTTTAAAACGCTTAGTTGACACTTCCCGTGACCCTAGGGCTGGCTTTTACCAAGGCCAAAGGCTTAGCTTTGCCATACAGCGTGGTATCGTCTCTTGGTAATAGTCTCTTGGGGACATTACGAGTACCAGTTGACACCGTTGAGGAGGAGTTTTTTGACGCCATTTTTTATTTTTTTTGTTTAAGTTAGTTATATTAATAGATTTGTAAATTGTAAATAATGTACATACTGAATTCTATTAAATTTCGCAGTCATTGCACCATATTTCTAACATTTTAGACCACATCAGACCTCTCCTCGCCTACACCAAACTCAGTGATATGTATTTATTTATGAGTGTCGCGATTCGATGTCGCCTCGGACGCGTTTTTGTCGCCTGCGCATAATGATCACCAGTTTAGCCCGCGACGAGATTTGTTCGACGATCGAGGGACGTGCAAGAATGTGGCTGTTGCGCTTCTTAGGGAAAAGGGGTAAGCAGAGAATCGATAACTTAGTAAAATATTAGTCATCTCTCTGAAATTGGAGACACATAAGGATTAGTATATGTGCGGGCCTGTGGACGGTGGGCTATGGGCTAGCTCGCCGTCCGTTCGTCTCATGACGACAGGCCGTGTCGACGGCGCGTTCTACGCGCGCCTCAAAGAGAGTCAGCAAAAAGGAACGGGTCCGTAAAGACCGATGCCTGCCGGGGTTGCGGGACTGTTCGAAAGAGATACCGTGGCCCCGGAATACAAAGGGCGATGAAGGAACATGGATGGGTTTTAGTCAGTAAAAGTCTGACACTCCCTCCTGCTCCGCCCAGAGCGCGAGAAGTCATTTGATGATTTTCCATCCGAAAAAAAAAAAAAAAAAGGATTAGTATATGTCCTGATTGCATTTTTAGAAACCCTCTCTCTGTTTCCTTTTGTTTTTTCTTGTGTACATAAATCTATACATATAATAAAACAGTAAAAAAACTGTGTCTGTACATTGAATATATTAAAAAAGAAATAATTGAGGGGGGTTTAGAAACAGTAATAGAGCATGAATCCAAAAAAAAGTTCTGTCTGTTTGTCTGTTTGTTTGTACACGCTAATCTTCGGAACTACTGGACGGATTTGAATGATTTTTTTGTGGTTGTATGGGTATTAAGTCTGGGCTTGCCCATTGATATAGGCTATAATTTATCTTGGAAACTTGAACACCTGATGCAGAACTACAACAGACCAGCTGAACTATAAGAGATACAAAAATCGTACCATAGCAAAAATTGTTCCACATGATGGGCATTTTCTGCTGAGAGAATAAATTTGAAGATCTGGAACACCTGATGTGGAACTCCAAGAGCCCAGCTACACTTACATATATAGGAATGACGTTTTAGCAAAAGTTGTTCAATCTGATGAGCACTCTCTGTTGACTTATAAAAATCGAAGACCTGGAACATCTGTTGTGGCACTCCAAGAGCCCAGCTACACCATAACACATATAGGAATGACGTCTTAGCAAAAGTTGTTCGGTCTGATGGGCATTTCCTGTTGACTTTTATAAATCGAAGATCAGAACCATCTGATGTGGAAATCAAAGCTATTAATAATTTAATGTATAATTATAAAATAACATAAGCTGGGAGTACCTCCACGTGGTGAAGGTGGTAACAGTTTAGGACTGATTTTCGATGACTATGGTAGGTATATCATTGAAATATTGACTCTACTGGCCAAAACTCCCTTTTATTTTTAGCGGAGAAGTCACTTAGATTTTAATAAAACTATAACCATGCCTAGAAAGAGGTCAAATCTTTCCCAATGTTCCAAAGGAGCTAAAAGATTGAGGATCATAAGATCCCAAGAATCTACCGAAGAGCGTCAGGAGAGACTTGATGCTGTTCGAGAACATCAGGCTTGAACTCGCTCCGTGGAAACCTCTTCGGATCGCGAAGCACGCCTGCGTTCTCAGCGTATTTACGCATCTAGAGACCAGTGAAGAATATGATGCGCGACTGACCGCTGATCGTGAACGTATGCTTTGTCTCGCGAGTTGGAGACGTTCACGGAAAGAGAATTACGCTTGAGTTCTCAGCGTATATACACATCGACTTCTAGGTATCTAGAGACAAGTGGGGAACGTGGTGCGCGACTGACTGCTGATCTTGATCGTCACGCATTCTCTCGCGAGTTGGAGACGTTCACGGATAGAGAATTGCGCTTCGACCTCAGACGTCTCAGATCTTCGATTTTGACGACCCCGTTGTCGCTGGCATAAGCAACAGGTTCCGCGTACGAAGTCGCGGGCAGAAGCTAGTTATAAAATAAATAAATATGTAGGATGTTTCTGTAGAACTCGAGTAAAAGCCGCAAGAAGCCGATAGTAAATTATTATTCAAATAACATTGAGCTCAAAGGTTCAGTGTTCGTGATACCCACATGTCCCGAAAAAATCTTAGCACTTACGTCACTGTGGTGAAATCCTGTCCCCAAATTAAGACAAATTTTAATCTTTCTTCCGTCTTTCATCTGACTACAGCTTACCATTAAACTAATGACACAAAATCCTTAAAAATATTACCTACAAAATATCATCTTCAAAAACCCAGAAACACCCTTACCGTATCTAATATATCATCGAAACATCAAATACATAAATCTGGGGCCACTAAACGGGCGTAATATAAAACACAATTAATTAACGGACCAATAATACTAGTTCTCACTTGAGGATGGTTTAACAAACTGCTGAGCCGCTTATATGGTCGCATGCTGGGTTTGGTACAAGTTAGAGGCTGTAACGTTCTGTGAATTATGTATTTTTGAGACCTTTTAATTCCTAAACGAAAAAGAGACTCGAGATTAACAAAATGTTGACATGAAAATATCTTTCTCTTCAATACCCGCAATTACAGACACAATTAAAATAACAAAGCACCGTGCCCGATCGGGCACGGCTGCCCGGCTGTAACGATGTTTTAAATTAATTTAGCGCTAAACGTAATAATGATTTGTGGATCAAGTGGGCTCTAATTGTCAGCAATTAGTAAACGGTTAATTTGGCACAATCCGTTCCAACCGGGATTCGAACCCGGGACCCTATGAACGTAAGGCAGCCTCACCACCGCTGCGCCATTCGGGTCGTTTCGGGTTCGGGATATCTTCCGTGATTATCAATTATTCTGAGCTCCCGATATTTCGACACTGTTGCAAATGTCATGCCAACAATATCGCTTCCTCTCCTAACTTGCACCTTCAATAGTCAAGTCTAATAAATCGCCTGGACCGACGTACCGGGTATCTGTTCACATTAATCGCGTTTATACATGCCGGAACAAATAGTGCGCTCTCTAACAAGCGCTCTTCACTACAGCGCGAGGCACTGGTAACACACAACGCGCGACTAGACGCGACGACACGCGGCTGAAGAGGTAAGGGTCTTGAAACACTGTATACACGGAGAGAACTCGCGGCAAGACGCGTGTTTACGTTTAGTTAGGTAGTATTAATAAAAGAAGCACATGGTCTAAACAACACCACAAATTGAGGCACTGATGGTAACATAACGTGCGACTGGAAGCAATGCGCGGCAAAACCGTTGAATATATTCCTTCAGAGATGTAAAGGAGTTGAAACAAAAGACAAGTCGAGGAAAGACGCGTCTTGTGCTGTTCACGCGGTTTTTCCAGCAATAATTTTATACAAATTTTTGGTCACAAACACTATCTTAGCATGGTAAATCTAAATATCCCGTATTCAGTGTTAATTAAAGTATATTTATGTAGACGAAGCAGAGGACCTAAATAAGACGTGCTATCGCTTTCAAAACGTTCGTATTCCGCCGGCGACTTTCGAAGAGTTTGACATTAGCTTTTCGATAGCTTGTATTTGCTGCTATTATTGGGATCTTAATCCCACATCACACATCTACACTATATTAATAGCTAGAACTCAAGATTATTTACTATCGACGCGACTTCAACGCCATTTAACCGCACGACAAAACTCGCGTCGTGCCAGTGTGTCATAAGCCTAAATCGTGTGTATGGTGATTAAAATATTTATGTTTGTGAAGTGTTGTGGCTAGTTTAAGGGATTCGGGATAGTTTGTGTTAGGGTTCCGTTCCAAGGAGAGAGTTTATCTAGGAGTTTTAATATTTTGTAGAGTGTCTTAAAAATCAGAGATTATTTTTGGATACTTACTGTTATCGTTCAATGGACCTTTGTTAGGCTTGTGGGATTTATCAAGCTCTAGTTTAAGCAATATTAATTATGAACTAAATACAGGGTGTAAAAGACCTCATCACGAAGCCGTCAACCAAGCATTCTGTACAACAAACTAAGTCACTTTACGTAAAAATTATTGCTGGGAAACGACTTTTTTTTTCGGGTGAAAAATCATGTTTTGGGGTAGAACTCAATGTAACGCACTCAATACATTGTACGGGGGTCGTGGAGGTGTTTAAAGTAAAAATCTTACATTAAAAACTTGTATTTAAAAAATAACTTGTCAAAAAGTCGGAACTTTGACCCCCAATATCTCCGATAGTTACGGATAACTAGAAGGTTCCCAGGTATGGTCTAGAACAAAAAAAATATTGCAATGACGGGGAGAACAAGTGCCTTTCGGCTTTGTTAAGAGGTGATTTACACCCTTTATGTTAGAGGTTAGTATCAAAATAAGCTTTACTTCAAAAAGAGAGTTAAGAGCTATCACAATTTTTCTTGTATTTGATCACACATCACATATCAAAACTCGAGAGTTTTGATATGGCCACAAAATTAAAAAAAAAACAATGCCCGAGAAAGTTTGATTATTTATCTCGGGAGTGTTCTAAATAAATATCACATTTTTTCTTGTATTTGAGTGTTTGGCTCTTCAAACACTCAAATATAAGAAAAATTGTGATAGCCGTCTTAGATGCTTTCTTAGTAGCAATATCTAATAAAGATCTTAAATATCATCATATTAAAAAAAAAAGATAAAAAAATAATTTTAACACACAATGAAGAGCATTAACTCAGCCCACCATCCACAGAACGCAGCGTGAAAATATCTCCTTAAAAACATAAAATTAAACGATCACACACTAATTACCATAAAAACCTTCTTTTATCTCAATCTCTACGGAATCCGAATGACATCATCAAGCTAAGATGGTATCGTACTAATAAAACACCTGCTGGTCCCCAAAATGGATCCCAACACCTTCCTCTATTAGAATTACCAATATAATAGGTGATTAATCTTTTGGCTAACAAAAACCTTTGAATTTACGGCTGCTGTCAAAATAAATATAAGTTGACTACAGATAACAAGACAGTCTTAGTTCTTTTTCACCCCAAATTTAGTTGTTTAACAAAACATTACAAAAGGACGAGTGAACTAAAGGTTTTTTTTATTAATTGGGTATTGGGCGATGGTGTTGTTTTTTCGTCCCGATGTGTATATTATTGGGGCGATATATGTACGTGCACATTAACGCGCGTTTTGGATTTGTTCGGGTTAGGGCTGACGGACACTGGGAAGTGAGTGAGTGAATGATTTGAGAGTATACTGACCACAGGTCTCTGTGTCACATTTCAGTTGATGATGCTGTGTTCATGGGTTTCGGCTGATAGAAATCTTTTCAAGTTATGAAGTCACCAACTAGGTTCGTTTCTTCAAGTAAATACTACGTCTTTCTAAAGGTTCAACTTGATTTATCGACTCATGTTTGTGTTTGTCCATCAATAAAATAATTGTGAAACCTAAAATCGAATAAAACAAAGCATGTACAATACTTATTCACTCACTAAACTGACCCCACTTTTTAAGTTTATTGAATGAACGAATGACGCCTCAGTTTGTCATTCATTCGTTCACTCCCTGGTATGCCCCGTTCAGTGTACGTTATTCCTCAGAAGATGTTATCTCTGCGTTCCGGGAAGGACATGTGTCGACCAATAAACTAATTGGTCGCGCTATGCTCAGGCACCGAGATAGTGACTTATTTTATTTTTATCTTATATAGTTATGTTCTGTGGTTCTGCTTGGGTAGCTGAAATTATCGAGGGTTATCTAAAATGGTTGTTTATTGAGTGTGAAAAAATGGAGGCTGAAAATATGGAGTGAATTAAACTTATTGCCTGTTCATCAACTTTTCTTTTTGACAACATAGTATTTTTTTATGAATAGAAGTAAGATGGGAGGTTTTTCTATTTACTTTGATACTTAGGTTTCCAAATCAAAGGAAAACTTTTTCAAAAGTTAGAAAAACTAAAAAAAAGGTACTTTGTTTTTTAATAAAAATACTGCTTCTGAAACATCAGACATTTCATGCAAAAGACCTCGATTAACTAACCTTTCTATAAGCGAAAAAGATAGTGCAAAAGTCAGAAAAATATAGGACTGACATATGCTACCAAAATGCCAAGGTATGTCAATCCTGTTCAAAATTAAAAGCTTCGAAAGGGATTGTAACTTCTTGCATGAGATCCTTCAAAAATCAAAATTAAAGCATTTATTTCAAGTAGGCCAGTTACAGGCACTTTTGAATTGTCGAAACAAAGATGAAAATTAAATGTAGCTACAGTCCCAGTCACAAGACATAAAAACTGTGAAAGTACTGTAGTTGCCCATTCCCTAGCGTAGATCTCTATGGAGAAGAACGGGCAAGAAACTCCATGGACACTCTTTTAAATCAGAATATTGTTACAAAATCTTGGTTACATCATTCATGTTGAGATGGTATATCCTGGGTTCGATTCCCGGGTCGACCAAAGTGTTATTGGGTTTTTCCATCAGGAATCTCTCAGTAGCAGCCACGGAGCCTCAATTTGTGCCGGCCCCCTATTACATGGTACAAGATAACTGGTGAAATGTGGGTGTACTATAAGGTATACTTCTGCTTAACCGTTCGGGGATAACAAGCGTGGTGTTATGTTATGTAACTTCTCTAGGCTCTCAAGATAGTTTTCAAAGACTACTACTTTTTTTTTTTTCAAATGACTCCTCCCGCTCTGGGCGGAGCGGGAGGGAGTGTCAGACTTTTACTGACTAAAACCCATCCATGTTCCTTCATCGCCCTTTGTATTCCGGGGCCACGGTATCTCTTTCGAACAGTTCCGCAACCCCGGCAGGTCAAAGTCTACTCCTTTTTTTTTTCAAATGACTCCTCCCGTTCTGGGCGGAGCGGGAGGGAGTGTCAGACTTTTACTGACTAAAACCCATCCATGTTCCTTCATCGCCCTTTGTATTCCGGGGCCACGGTATCTCTTTCGAACAGTCCCGCAACCCCGGCAGGTCAAAGTCTACTCCTTTTTTTTTTTCAAATGACTCCTCCCGCTCTGGGCGGAGCAGGAGGGAGTGTCAGACTTTTACTGACTAAAACCCATCCATGTTCCTTCATCGCCCTTTGTATTTCGGGGCCACTTTCGAACAGTCCCGCAACCCCGGCAGGTCAAAGTCTACTCCTGCCAAGGGAAATTCCACTCCTGACAATGCCACTACAATTTTATCAACCACACAGACAAACACAACTCTTTTAAATATATCGCCAAAGATTTATTTAATTCGATAACATTGGATGTTTGTAACGTAAAGCGGAAAGATATACCTATTGGTATTTCACTGATTTCATCTTTTTAAACTCTTAATTAATTTCGATATGAACGCTCGTATTTCTAAACGGCTATTACATATGCTATAGTAATAATGTTTTTAAAAAACTAACGTGTCTATTCCGTTAATTTGAATATCTTTGGTTAAAAACTATGTGTCTATTTAATTAATTATTCTGGTTCCTAATTAGGGTTATTTTAAATTCTTTTGCGGTTCTTAAATCGTATTGGTTGTCGGTTTTTGTGGTTCTGGTTGATTTATTTCATGTTTAAATGTTAATGATGATGTATGGTTTAAAATTCTTTAATAGTGTTTGGCAAATTTGGAAATTTAGGCAATTAGATCATTTTGAGTAGGTTTCCTTAGCCAGAAAAGATTTAAAAATAAGACGTAGCAGTGTAGATTTAAAGTATAGGAATTCCAAAATAAAATAATGTTAATGAGATGTCATGTCGTCTGTCACCACTTAGTTTAGATCGGACACAGAATGTATGTAGTATTTAAATTAGTCATGAAGTTTGTTTTTGTACCCGTACACCATGTCAATAGTTCTACAGGGCAAGGCAAAATACAGGATGCTGTGGTACATTTTGGGAGAGGCGTATCTTCGGCAATTGACTGTGATTGGATGATTTGATTGATTATGAATTACTTGGTTTTTCTTTGGACTATTCTTGGCTGTTTGGGCTATGCAAGGCACAATAAGCTGTCTAGAAAGACTTACAGCTGAGGCCCTAGCACTAGCGCGGTGTAAACGTAACGTAAGTATTTTTATAATTTTAAGCATGCATTATATCTATGGATGTTACTATAGACCATCGCTCAAGGATTCGTAAGATTAGTAAAATACCTATTTGTGTTCTTTTTTTTCGTTATGATTTGTGGCGGTTTTTGTTCCAAGTTATAATAAATGGCTGTATTCATTATTGTGTGCACCTTTAAACATCTTCGCTTTGGTTTAATAAAAATAGGATAAGTAATTGTATTTCGATTTAAAAATCGACGTACTTACGTTACGTTTACACCGCGCGCTCGTAGGGCCTTTGTGTACCACCTGTGACAGTTTGTCGAATATAGACGTGGCCTAAGTATTTTAAACATACAACATAAATGACGAATAATCCTCCATTTATCCACCAATAAATCACAAAACACCACACATAAAAATATGCCTCGCAGCCTCGCAAAAGACCACTAAAACATGTTTTCTCATCCCAAATAAGGACATTTGAATAAAGTCATTATCATAAAATCGAGCACATTCCGTGTCAAGAGATCCACAAACATAATAAACTTAAGTAGATCTTATGAAGATAATCATTTTATTACAATTAATATTCTTGGTAATGTCCTCATTAAAGACTTTTTATTTTTTTAAGCGCCATTTTACCGTAACGTGTGTGTTAATTATGTTTTGTTTATTTATAGTTTTGAGTGAATTAATAACCATTTTTGGGATGGTCGTGACAGAATGGTTATGAATACTAAACCCTTTCTGTACAAATTTTTGGATTTAATAATAGATACTATCTTGGCAAATTTCAACTTTGACTGTTATAGTTCATTCAAATCCCGTGGGCCTAGCACCAACTCTAGAACAACAACAACAACAACAGCCCATAACGTCCACTGCTGAACATAAGCCTCTCCCATGATGGGAGGAATTTGCCGTAATCTCCACGCTTGGCAGGCGGATTGGAGATCGCAGTGATGACAGACTAACAGAAAACGCTGCTGCCCATTCTCTGGTCTACGGAGGCGCAAGGTGTTCTGCCTCAGACATTAGTCGCCTTATACGACACCCGGCCGTGAGTGTAATGGGTTGGTTCTATTCTACACTTCCGGATACCACACGGCTAACTCTAGAAGCGAACGTTATATAAAAACGACCGAATTTTCTAATTAAAAATTCTCTACATTTCACTTTTAAAGTTCTTGTTGTTTATTTATTATTCGTATGTACTCTTTTGGACAAAGAATCAGTATTTCCTGGCAATGCTGCCAGCCTTCTGGGCATTTTTTCCGTTGACAACAATGCGGATGAATTTTTTGACGTCTTGTAATAATTTTTTCCCTTTTGATGTAGGTACACCTAGTTAAAAGACTTCTTCATGATTCTACAATAATTTTGCTTGCTTGTCACAAAAAATAACTTATCATCTGCCTAGCCTTTTCCCAAATATGTTGGGGTCGAGTCTAACCGGATGCAGCTGAATACCAGTATTTTACATGGACCGACTGATATCTGACCTCCACAACCCAGTTAGTACTGGGTATACGATACCTCTTGGTAAGACTGGTTGTCAGACTTTTTGGGCCACTGACTACCTGTAACGACTGTGAGCTTTCCAAGGCACGGAGAAAACTCGGTATATAAGGGTGGTCACCCATCCACAGACCAACCTAGGCAAGCGCGGTTTAACCTACTAAAGATTGACCCGAGCAGCTGTTATTATTTAGCCACGAGCTCCTCACACAGAGTGATAAAGCCTGTTCTGTCACTCCCGTATCATAATGACAGGTGACGCAATAAAGAAGCTAAAACAAAATGGCTGCCATAAATAATAATAATGTACCATTTAAATGTGACACGGGAGCCTTAAATGCGACAATTAAGCTAAATTCATGCGTTTTTAAGTTAACTAAGTTAGAGATTAATAATTTAGATAAGTTACTTGATTAAAGTTTTATCTTAAGATAGCTTAGAAAGATAGATTAAAGAGATATATAAGATATATATATATAAGATAGCTTATATTTTTTAGATAAGTTTGTGATTTTGATGTGTTAGAAAAAGACACTTTCTTGTTAAAATTCGTATAACATAGAGTAAATAGTGCGGTTTTATTTTTTTTCCCCAGAAAACACTTTCTAAATAATACGTTAACAGTTTTAGGCAGATTACATTGTTTGAAAAAAAAAATATTTTCGAAGCACCGTGTCAAAAAATGCCAAACTAAACTGAAGTTGATAACACAATCCAATAATACACCACACATTAGTCATCTCTAAATAATCAAGCTCACAATAATGACCTCAACAGCTCTGACAGGGCAGACAGACCATTTACCATCGGCTAATTACCCTGCCAGTCTGCCCAAGTGATTGAGGTCTTAATTGAAAGATCTCTCTGTTGGTTAAGTCTACCCCCTGGCAGGCGATGTGTGTTTGTTTTTTGTGTGTCGACTTGTGTGTGTACGGTATTGTAAGGCTATGCTTTTCCATCAGATATGTGCTACATTATAATACACATGTAAACGGGTATTTATCGCGAGTTTTACCTTTAATATAAGCCTGACGTTTCGACCGGATTGCCCCAGCCGTGGTCGCGGGAAGACTCGCGGGAAATTCGCGATAAATACTCGTTTTAATGTGTTTTATAATGTGTTCTGATCGAGAAACTTTAAAAAAAGACAAGAGATGTGCTATGCAGCTATGTTGCGAGGATGTAATAGCTAAGGTGTGAAACTATGTGACCGTTTCCACTGATATACTTGGCGTCACGTAAAAAGAGCGGTGGCCAAAATAGGAACTAACTTTTTCTGTACTGTTTTATGTATTCGGTGGAGACAAGTAGCGCCACCCTTCAACGCTCTTTTTATTTGACACGAGTTATACTAAGCTATGTAGCGGTGCGAGTAAGATGTGCTATGAAGATGCGCAGTTCGAGCTATGCGATGTATCGATATTAGCACGCATCCTTCCATATAAAAAGCTTATCTTAGTTGAATCCGTTTCCATCAGCTAAGTTATGTGCACCAATGAATATGATTGGTAGATATCAAACGCATCCATAGCAACGTAGCATAGCAGATCTCTGGTGGAAAAGCACCCTAACGCTTGTATTGTTTGGTGGGATAGCTAGAGGAGTTTAGTACACGAACATTTCGTCTGCTATGAAAAACACGTTCACACTTCACAGACTGATATAGGGTTATAACCAAGATATAGCTGGTCTTTAAAAGATACTGTGGCTTTGGATACTTCTCAATTATTTGACCCGCCACATTTAACCCGCCTGCCATCAAAGCTAGAGTGAACACGCATGTTCTGGGCACGCTCGTTCCATCATAGACCTCATCCATCGCTTTCCATCTGGTGTGATCGAGATCAAGAGCAGGCCCATTTTGTAATCAATAAATAAAATAAAATTGACGTGTGTCGTGTTTGTAAAGTCATTTTACAGAATAATAACCAGAATAATACAGTACCCTTATACATACCTTATTCTTCTTTATCTCACACAAGTCACTTATACTACTTATAAGAATAGTTATTACCACCGCGGTAAAAATATTCGCCTGTCTGTACACCACATTACAAAAAAGTACCAAACTGCAAATTAAGCAAACCTACATTGGCATCTCAGCCGCCTTGATTAGACATAAAACATGGCGAGTGCCTAAATAATGACAGATAATACATCAGTGTCTGACCGGTCGATACTCAGTCAATCTGAACAAAATCTCAATCACACATTTCTGAGAAAAACGATGTAATTTTTGGTATTGTGTTATCCTCAAACGTAATGAAGGTAAGATCTAAGATAAAAGGTGAAATTCCTCGGGGAATAGTGTGAATAATAATACAATTATAACATAACGCCTGCAATCTTCCTTTATTATCTATCTATACTGTGACACAAACGAAATACACAACTAAACACACACACCCACTCATACACCACACATACACATGCACCACACTCATACTACACACACCCATTCCTTGCTTAATTTCTAAGTGATAAGTGTTGTCTTATGTCAAACTAAGTTTTTATGCTTACAAATACCTCCTACAAATTGCAGCAAATTGTCGATGAACTGTACGAGGAAGGCGCCTGTGTCTGTAACACAGTTTATACTAGCACAGACACAGACGTTCACTCTGTCTCAAATAATGCATAGTGTTGTACTTCATGTAATGGCGTTTTATTATGTATTGATTGAGATGGACAAATTGTATTTGGCTTTTTTGAAATAAAGATTATTATTATTATTATTTGTTTTTATATCTTTACATATCTCGGCTTTATTGCCGGATTTATAGAATAGTACGGGCCGAAGCCAAGTACTACCCCGGGAAAGTGGTATTATGATGAGATGATGATATGACGGAATTTTGCGATGATGAGTGTCGGTGCCTGGTGAACTGAGTGTGTGCGGTGACTCGAGGTTCTGTGTTTGTGGTGGTGACTACAGATTTATTTTCATTTTGCAAAAACTTTCTGACAATCCTGCATGTATTCAGGATTGCGGCTTTTTGAAGACTTTGGTATGTGTATGGTGGTAAGTCAAGAGGTATGTGTATGGTGGTAAGTCAAGATTATTATTATTATTATTATAATCCCTGAAGGGTTAGGCAGAGGTGTATCTAATAGTACACCCACCAATTATGTTAAAGTCCCATGTAATAGGGGGCGAGCCTATTACCATCAACCGAGCACAAATCCAGACTCCGTGGCTGCTACTGAGAAATTCCGACGAAAAATCCCAATAACACTTTGCCCAACCTGGGAATCGAACCTAGGACTTCATGCTCGGCAGCAAGCTGACCAACAAGGCAGTCAACACACTCAAAGTACTTACGGGATAACATCCGTGGTTTTCTTTATTGATGAGCTCCCGATAGTGTAGTGAAAAACCGTGAAAGTCAAGTACAAGGCTATTTTAAAATATAAAGGGTGTAAAACACCTCTTAACGAAGCCGAAAGGCACTTGTTCTCCCCGTCATTGCGATATTTTTTTGTTCTACATCATACCTGGGAACCTTCTAGTTACGGAGATATTGCGGGTCAAAGTTCCAACTGTTTGACAAGGTTTTTTTTTTTTAATTCAAGTTTTTACTGTATTTTTTTTTTACTTTAAACACCTCTAGGACCCCCGTACTATTCAATCCATCCATCAGCACAATGTATTGAGTGCGTTACATTGAGTTATTACCACAAAACGATTTTTCACCCCAAAAACAAAAATCGTTTCCCAGCAATAATTTTTCCGTAAAGTTACTTAGTTTGATGTACAGAATGCTTGGTTGACGGCTTCGTGATGAGGTTGTTTACATCCTGTATTATACCTTTTAGTTTAATGATACCAGGTAGCCACCTGATTTTTTTTCTCTATTGGAAACTATTCCAAATATTGCTACCTCTTGGAAATTGTTATTATATAATAAATCATTAACGTCAAAATGTGTTCCGTCTGAGTATAGGCTGAGTTGCCGAGTCATTGTGCCACCTACCAATATCGGAATCATCATTCGTTTATAGTAGTTTGGTATTGTGTTCCGTAGATCCTTGATATTTTAATTTCGTTTATTTATTTATAGACACATTTTTTATATATTTTAACATATTTTAAAAAAACCTTTAAAAATATAAAAAAATTACTACCGCTGGTGTCGGAATTCGGGAGCAGTGTCCATGCTACTGGTGGTTAGGACTGCAGAGACAGGAACCTCCTCACAATGCGAGCCGTATCGAGGAGTACTGCTTTCTGAATCAGGCCCTTGATTCAACCGCCTAAGGAGAGTCTCGAAAGATGTGCGTCGAGGGTCTTGGCAATTAGGCCATTGACCGATATTATTATTTAAATAAAAGGTGTAAAAAACCTCTTAACGAAGCCAAAAGGCACTTGTTCTCCCCGTCATTGCGATATTTTTTTTTGTTCTACACCATAATTGGGGGTCAAAGTTCCAACTTTTTGATAAGTTTTTTTTTTTTTTTAAATACAGTTAAGACTGTAAGATTTTACTTTAAACACCTCCACGACCCACGTACTATTCAATCCATCTATCAGCACAATGTTTTGAGTGTGTTACAATGAGTTTTACCACAAAACAAGATTTTTCACCCCAAAAAATGTTACCCAGCAATAATTTTTGCGTAAAATTACTTAGTTTGATGTACAGAATGCTTGGTTGACGGCTTCGTGATGAGGTCTTTTACACCCTGTATAGCCCTTAACACTAAAACAAATTCCTCTATAACTTAAATCTAAGATATTCCAAGAAAAACCGCCTCCACGTACCCATCGACCCACAGACCTCTAAAAGCCCAACGCTGGGCATGAACGTAAAAACAAACAGTGATGATTATCCTTCATTACTGACCGAGGTGTGTCGTTAATCATCGCGTCGTTAGATGACGGTTATGTGATCATTATCTGTGGGGTGGGTGTACCGGTTAGCGGTGAGTAGATTAAAAAAAAAATAATTTGAGATGGGAATTTTGTTTGGCTGTGGCTGTATTGAAGTTTTTGAAAGCTTAAAGTTAATAAAGCCTACGATGTAACTAGAGTTAATAGTTTGAATTGGTTTGGTTGGTTTATGTTGTAAAATATTTTTTTTATTTACATGTAGAGCGAGAAGTGATCACCTGAATGAGTAATTAACGCTTTGCTTTAAAGTAATTTGAAATTTTATTAATAAAACGATGCAAAAGGAACTAAATTGGCTATTTAAAATCAGTGAGGTTCTGAAAAGCAGCGGCTTATTCTCTTATAAAAATTGTTAGTTCGATACTATTACCGACCAGAAATTGGAATATTGCAATCATAAGTCATGTTTTCAAATACCTACCTATACAAACATTTTCACGCGCCTAAACCCAGTAACCGGTGCATCCACCTGACCCGTCAAGATATTTCGTGTATTCCCAATTCACATGAGTCATTGGGTGTATAAATAATTTATTTTAATTCGAACCGTATCTGTTTTAATATCATTAGTTATCTTATATTAGTGTAATGTTTCTTATTGGTATAACATTAGTTTACGCTTGTGAAAAGGGCTCGTGGATAAATAATAACAGCAGAATAATATTCAGGTTAAGCCGCACTTGCTTAGGTTCGTTCGCGGATGGGTGACCGTCCATTACATACCGAATTTCCTCCGTACTTCGAAAAGCACGTTAAGTCCTTGGTCCTGGGGGCTGTCAAATGTATGTAGTGTGTGTATTGGGATTCGAAATAAACGCAAGTAAAACTTACTTCTTGAATTGAATGAAAATTATATTTACGTCTTCTTTGTCTTCCATCTTTCTTATTCGTCGTCCGTCGTACTATCTAATATATGATGCTCTCTGCGCATCCTTCATTGACATAGAGTGTTGTCACTCCATCATCTAACATTCCCTCATTCAATCAGTGTTGCCACTTAACTAACCTTACATTCCCACATGTAGATATTTGACCGTCATTACAGGTCCACGAGTGGCCCAAAAGTCTGACAGCCAGTCTTACCACGGGGTATCGTATTACCCAGCACCAAATGGGTTGTGGATGTCAGATAGGCAGTCGCTCCATATAAAATATTAGTATTCAGCTTTATCCGGTTAGACTGGAAGCCGTCCTCAACATAGTTGGGAAAAGGCAGGTGACGAGTTAGTTCAGACCGACATTTATTATTTATTTATTTATATTTTCAACCACATTCCACCAAATCAAAAACACGTCGGACCCATAAGCAATAAAATTAAAAATAAATGTTTAAAGATACTTTCCATATTACTGTTTACAATTGGAAAAAAAGAACATTATTACACTTCTGGAATGCAACCCACAACATTCCGTCACCCGACACCTTAACCGCGGAACTATCACTATTCTGTACTTATTAAAATCTATGGCTTATAAGAAATACGATACGCGATTGCTCAGATGTTAAAGAATCCGCTGACTGTACAAGGTTCCGGGTTTGCACCTGGTTAATTACAATGTGACCACATGGTAACTAAGCTATAATAATAATCATTTTATTATCAGGCGACTAAGGCCCATAGATAAAATACACAAAATAATAATTAACAACAGTAATATACTAATACATATTTTAAACCAAAGGAAACTAAAACTATACACGCAACGTTGTCGGCGTCGTGTTTTGCTGCGTGGTGTCGCGTAACCGTCCTCGGAAACGTCGATATACGACACCCTTCGGCCAAAATTCCTCCTTCATGCAGGTCTGTAGATGGTGGGTTGGAACATGACTTAAAGTTAATGTTATGGCGCGATTCCAACCTTTCGACCCTCAGAGTCCAGTTTGTCTTCACTTTCAAATACTGCACCACTTCTTCAGTTGTAGTGGAGTGATGCAGACGTGAAATGTACAGCTGCGTCGTAGGCACAGCAGGACGCAGCAGCATGTTGGGTCCACTCGGTGCGGTACCGCGCACAGGTTACGAGGACAGGGCTTCTTCCTCTTCCTCCTTTCCACTTTAGTGAAGCCCTCCTCATCAACTTGGCTCGTTCTTGGCACGGAGCTACGGACCGCAGCCAGGGCTGGTTGAGAACCCATTTTCAAATTTTCCCCTTTCCTGGTTTGTCGCTTAGGCTGCGACGCATCAGTTTTACCGCTGGTGACAATAGCAGCATAGGCACGTTTGGGGGTCGACGTACCTACGCGTGACGTTTCCGCAGCCAAAATCGCAGAGCCGGAATTAAAGGTCATTGCTCTTTCCTTAATTTCTCTGCGTAGGTACCCCGACAAAACATTATGAATCGTTTTTATTACTAGAAAAATTCAAGGATCACGATAAAGGTCGTTTCGGGACAAGTTTATGTAATTATTTCTGTTTTCGGAATTATATATTTGAATAAATTTATGCGGGTTAGTGACCTTTATTTCCTACTTATCTGGCGTAGACTATAGGTAATCTTAGACATGACTGACCTAAAAGTTCTGGAGTGGTGACCACGAACCGGTAGACGTTGCGTTGGAAGGCCTCCGTGGACCGTTGACCTGATGAAGGTTGCGGGAATTCGCTGGATGCGAGTCGCACGGGACCTGTGTCCAGCAGTAGACGTCTTTCGGCTGAAATGATGATGATGATGACTGACCTTGTGGCTGTAACTATTGAGCCACGAGCCCTCTAGTTAGTTATGGTAAGGTACATACACACTTAATCCTCTTGCAACATTTATCATAAATGTACATTTACACATACAATATGTTGGCTGTACTCAGAATATCATCAACTACTTCAACACAGCACTTCAATTTCCATCGCTATAGGTATGGGACTTAAACATAACTGGTGTAATGTGGGTGCACTTCACACATCTTGGCCTAACCCATCAGCGTTCTACAGGCTTGATGTTATGTTACAACAAACATCGACACTTCAATCTCTACCCACCCCATTAACAACAAGCTTGTAGAAATATAGACAACACCATGACCTCACAATCAACTGTCAAACTCAATCGATCACCCGAACATTCACCTTCAATTCAAAAAAAGAACACAACATTCGTTTTTTAAAACCCAATCGTTCAGAAACGCGTTAAATAAACACTTGAACGCGTGACTCTTAATATCTTTATGCATTAAAAAATATCAAATTATAATATTAAGCTCATCTCGGATGGGTATTCATTATTTTCCTGTACAAAGGAACCCCATGGTGCCAGAGCCGGGATGAGGGTGTCAGTATGGCTACCTCTCCTGACGTCTCGATTATGCTGTTTGTATTAAGATTAAATCGATGATAAATCTGTGTTGGTCTGTGTGTTTTTGTGGCCCGTTGTTAAGATTATTTGTTGCTAAGTAGGTCGTGATGTAATGGGCTATTTGGATGGGTTAATTTGATGTTTGGAGAGAGACTTCTTAATTATTATCTTGGCAATTGAGCGAGTAAAACGGAGTCAGTTCAGTGAGTTAAAACTGTAGGCATTCCGAATGATGATGAATAAAATAAGGAATGAGTACATACAATTGGAAGTGGTATGGACTTGTACTATGGAGGGATGAAACGCATGTTACTAAAAGAGTGATGGACATGAATGTTGATGAATGGAGAGGGAGAGGAAGCCCAATAAAAAATGGATGGATTGTGTGAGGAATTAAATGAAAGAGAAAGCAGTAAATGATGCCGTGACGTCTGACAGGGGAGAGTGGAAGAAGAAATCGTGTTGCGCCGATCCCGAGTAGAATGAATGGGTCAAGGGCAATGATATTCTAACAAACAGATATACACCTACAAAACCACCGAATAAAGTGTGCCGTGGGGCAGAGCCAGCTCACATACACGCAGTGACGCAGAATAAAGGAAAAACAGGCCAATTGGCTCGTTTTCAAGTCTTCACAATAGCGCGCTCACAACATATCTGTTTAATAGAACATCATTGGTTAAAACTGTAGGCATTCCGAATGATGATGGATAAAATAAGGAATTAGTACATAAGTGGTAGTGGTATGGACTTGTAATAAGGAGGGATGAATTATGCTTATGACTAAAAGAGTGGTGGACATGAATGTTGATGGATGGAGAGGGAGAGGAAGGCCTAAGAAAAGATGAATGTATTGTGTGAGGAATGATATGAAAGAAAAAGCAGTAAATGATGCCGTGACGTCAGACAGGGGGAATGGAAGAAGAAATCGTGTTGCGCCGACCCCAAATAGAATGGGTCAAGGGTAGGAAGGTAAGTGGAAGTCTGAAGGTGGCGCCGGTGACTGAAAAGTTGAATAGTAATCGGTTGTCGTGGTATAGACATGTAATGCGGAGGAATGGGGAAAATGTCGTGAGGAAAGTTTTGAGTATGAATGTGGATGGGTATAAGAGTAGAGGAAGACCAAAGAAACGATGGATGGACTGTGTGAAGGGTTATGATTTGGTAAGAAAAGAGGAGTCTGATGAGATGACGAGTTATAGAGGAGTGTGGAAGAAGAAGATATGCTGCGCCGACCACAAATGAATTGTGATAAGGGTAAGAGAATGATGATTCTGAATGATGACGGAATTATTTTTTTTTTTGCTTCTTTTTATTTTACTCCTTTTTATGTTTGTAAACACTTTTATTGCATGCCAAATCTTATAATGTATCAAAGTTTTGTGTCTATCGTTTTTTACGTATTCTCTGTTAATTGAGAGGTCTGGCTCTTGTGATACAGGAACTCCTGAATCAGGGTTTACACTGATGTAATGAGCAATCATTTGTCCATAAAGATTTTGTTATTGTCAATAAAGATTTATTATTTAATTATTGCATACAAAAACTTACACCTTTTCTCTATGAAGGTAAGCATAAACTAGAAAGAACCACCTGTTTTGATCCTTACTTTCTTTTGTTATAGCTATTAGTGAGTATCTGTTGCACCTTTTAAAGATACATAAGGGGACTACATGAGCTAAACGCGACTTTTATAATGCAAAAAAAGCATATGATTCACTGCAATAAACAAAACCAGAAAAATATATGATATTCTTCAGGATATATTCTAGTATGATAGTGTTTTGAAAACTAATACAACTAATTTTAGTCGATAAAAAAATCACGAACTTATCTCTTCTAAACATTTCTTTTAACGAGTAAAAACCATACTAAAATACATGCGATCATTCTGATTTTTTGGCTAATAATTCTACAAGCAACATATTAGCGTGATAGTGTTTTATTTTTTTAGTCCAATCATTAGATTTTTTGTAAATCGCAAAAAACCACTCATTTCGCACTATTCGGCCCGCAGTGACTGACGTAACAACTTTGTAGTGCAAGCTGATTAGAACTTTATTCTAACAGTATTTCAAGCGAAGTTTGAACCACCACGCCCACAAACAGAGTTGCTAATTTAGCTCCTGTAGTCGCCTTAAGCGACAAGTCAAATTAATTACCTAGTTTTTAGGACAAAGTTTAAATAAATATACCCAATAAAACAGTGACAAGCTTTCTTTAATTCTAAATAATCATCATATTAAATGGCAGCAATACAGAAATGAAATATGAAAACAAGCAAACCTGAGTGTAAAGCGAGTATACCTACCCATTTATAACGTAGTAATGTAATGCAATGTGTGTATTGCATATTTAAGTCTTTGGAGAGATAATCGCCATTTTACATATCTCTGAACATTTTGTGCTTAAAACCAATGCACCTTTTGCAACTTCACTAAACTTTATTGCTCTGCTTTAAGGATTATATTTGTTTGATTTTAAAGTTAAATTAATTGGTGAATTGTCTTAGATTTAAAACACACTTTTTAACTTTATTCCACTGTTTTAAGGTACATTTTTGCTTGATTTTTCAGTTAAATAAGTTTCTAAAAATATACTTATTTTTTAAAGGATTCTTAAATTTTTAAAGTACTTTAATTTTTAAAGTAGTTTTTGTTGCTGAAATTAATAACCCACACTCTATTCCTCCTCCATCACCGACACCAACCTAAAACAACAAAAAAAAACACCCACTAAATCAACCCAACCAGCCAGCACCCAAACAACCAGAGATCAACCACCAATTAACTCTTCAGGTCAAGCCATGATTACCTCAAACCCATTCCTATACACCTATCCATTAATATCTGAGCAAGTAATACCCAATACCAAGTTTGACAGCTAAAAAATGCTACCGTAGAGCTCTCGAAGAGCTTTGTAACAACATCATTAGAGCTTCTGACTCGCTATAAAAGAGCAAATAGCCGGTAAGCTTATGCCTTATTATGGTGGGGTGGCCATGGAGTTCGGTTTAGGAGAGACTGGTTTCGGGAAGGTAGTTATGTTAGTTGGCGAAGATAGGCTTCTTCTTCCTTTTCGTGTGTTTAGTGTCACCGTTTTTATGCTGCCCCTGAACCTCTGACTTTTGACTTTACATGCCGTCGAGAAATATCTTTCAGGCATAATGATTTGGTTTCCTCACGTTTTTTTCTTTACGAAGCAAGTGATAATTATATAATACGCACATGAATCCGAAAAATAGATTTTATCCATTGAGGAAGGTTGACAAAAATATTTGCAGAAATGCGTTTGCATTTCCAACTTGCCTCAAAAGTCAAATTGGAAAATAAAGTAGGTATGAAGTAAAGTTATCAGTCTCGGCAGGGACGAGAAAAGCACGCAGGAGACATTAGTACAGTGCACAAGTGTGTGTGTGTAATAACAGGTGCACTCATTTTATTACATTATGGTTCAGTTTTTGAGGAATATTCTCTCAGGGGGGAATAGTGGAATAACTCAAAATGAAAAGGGGACTTTCTGGATTATTTTTATAATTAAAGTCGAGTTTCTCCCCTGAGGGGGATTCTCTTAGAGGGGATTTGTGGAATAAGCCTCGTCTCGTCTTCTCATGTCTCCTTAACTCCTTATTCTTTCAATTTCCAATATACCGGATGACATTTTTATCACTTCCCAAAAAAAAATGCGTATGTTAGGTGAACGTAATAGAAGTAATACCTAGTTTTATTTTTCTTTTTTTTCATAGTTTAGCAAAAAAAATGATCCATCATCAAAAAACGCTACAGATTTCAAATAAACTTTTCTTATTAGAACAAAGAAAGAGATAAAAAAAGAAAAATATCTAATTTCAAATCACGTATGATTTGAATTTTGAATTATATTTTATTTTTACAAAAAAAAAAAAACTTAGTATGCCATTTGCTTCTACTCCATTCACCCATTTTTTATGGAAAGTGATAAAAAAGTCATAATGTAAAGGACTGTAGTCGGTAGTCAGATTTAGTGTAGGAGAGAGATCAGGTCCAACGGCTTTACATGCTTTCCGAGGAACAGGGTGCCACATCACCAGCTTTCAGACCTAAATGTAACTGAGAATTTTCTAAAATAAATAATAACACTTACCCGATTTTGAAAATCGAACCCCCAACGCAGCTCTCGCATAACGTCTATCGAGAATAGGCTTGTTTCCTGAAAAAAACTAATTAGTCCGTCGTCAGTTAGATTATCTAAAAATATTTGACACGTAGTTTTTATTTTGTTACGTAAACCAAAATTGACGAAGATACAATGCTTTTAAATTTCTCAATACGTCACGCCGTGCTATAATTTTTAGTGCGTTGTGACGTCATGAGCTTTGATGTGTTTTATTTATCTTTCTTTTTTATTCATTGATTTATAAAAACAAAAAAAACGTGTCCATTATTTTCCAATACTCTAACTGACGGACTACGGTGGAAACTAAGCTAATACGAAATTTCCGAGTTTGCTTTCAGAAGTGGATAAATAACTATTACGTCATCATAGACCAATTATCCATAAATCCATAAATCCCGGACAAGTTACCAGCATGGTTACCCGAACATAACTGCTTAAATAAACATCGTTAACAGTGATAGATATGGGTAGTTATGAAAATAAACCAAAAGATGCCAACTTAACGAGCTTGAGTACCACTGACCGTTTGTAAACGATTGTTATGATGTGTTTCAAGTACATTGATGGGTTTGTATGGAGATGATGTAAAGTGGAGAAGGTTTTTATGGCTCGGTGATAGCTGCGAAAGGAATTTGACATTAAAACATGAAATTAAAATTCGATTAAAGAAGTTTGTTTGTAATCGTGATTTTAAAACCTCAATTCCACGCAATTTTTACATTACTAGCGCAATTCGAATTTCAAAATTTGTGTGTGTACGCAAGATTTTCCACTAAAGTCTTGTGTGCTTTGGCGTAAAAACCTACATAGTATGGAGGGATTATTTACTTTATCATAATGAAGTTTATGCTAGCTACAGTATCTATAATGTATTTGGAAAAAAGAAAATTAATATGAGTAAGTTATAGATTCTCAATTAGAAATAAAACCTACTTAAGGTTTAATTTTCAATCGTTTTTTTTATTGTGTAGTTACATTTCATAAAGTACTAGCTGACCCACGCAACTTCGTCTGCGTCACATAAAAGAGAAACAGCTCACAAAAGGAATACATTTTTCCCCGTTTTTGCAATATTTTTCATTTATGCTCCGCTCCTTTTGGTCGCAGCGTGATATTATATAGCCTATAGCCTTCCTCAATAAATGGGCTATCCAACACAAAAATATTTTTTCAATTCCAACCAGTAGTTCCTGAGATTAGCGCGTTCAAACAAACAAACAAACAAACAAACTCTTCAGCTTTTTAATATTATATATATATATATAGTATATAGATTAAGTATAGATTTATACTGGAACTCTTATATTAATTTTCTTTAAACCAAACAAACTTTTTACATTTTCGTTCATGCTATTTATACTCAGCCAGCAATGTATCTCAACGAACCCGACATACCCGCTCCACCAGCTTTACCCCGGTCATCCAATACAAGCCCGGGAAGATACCCTGCTGTGACGTACCTAAGTTTATCCCTTTCACATCAATTGAAAATATATTATATTTGTCCTTTTTCCTCGCAGTCCAACAGTTTAGTGGCGTGATTGCTCCTAGCCTTATGAATATTTAGATTTGTCTACAGATTAATCTTGTTTGATATGCGATCAAGTGTAGTTAAGGCTTTTGTGAGGGATAGTATTAAGTACGGTCTACTGAATATTTGTAGAGTTTGACTTTGAAAATCGTCCTTATCACCTCCAAATAAATGCGTCTATTAATCACTGATCGTGAGATCACATGCTAAAGAACACCCAGAATTGCTGATACATACATGATGACATTCCAAAATCTAACACCAGAACCACTCATCATCATCATTTCAGCCGAAAGACGTCGACTGCTGGACATAGGCCTCCTCCAAGTGTCGCCACATTGACAGGTCCCATGCGTCTCAAAACCTCTCAATTAATACTATTTTCATGCAGCTTTATTGATGACACAATATAAACTACTTCTTAAACCTGGATAAATCCTTTGTAAGTTATCCAAGTCTTGATAACATCCGTCAGTCGTTTAAGTGTGTATATGAGATGTATAAGAGTCAAAATTTCAGCTCCAAGACGTCAATAGTTGATCCCGCCTCTCATTGTAAGTCTTTGACAGTCGTAAGGTACTGTTTTAAGCTTTCACGGTTCATAAATATACTACAAATGTCACTTACGGGATATCTTCCGTGATTATACGGAAGACGACGTTTCTCCGGGATTAACAATAATCACGGAAGATATCCCGTAAGTGACATTTGTAGTATAGTCGTAAGGTAGTAAGTACAATTTTTATTTGTTTAAACATGGTGTACATGTTTAAACAAATATTTTTTTTTAATAAAAATTCAAATAAAATTTCTGTATATTATTATTATCTTGCATTGCATGCAAGATAATAATAATATACAGAAAAGTTCTAACATGTTTAGCCGCATATTGCGGAGTACAAATTGGTAGGAAGAGATGGTGCATAAACCGTGATGATATTCATCAAAATTACATTATAGAAATTATGTAGGTACTTATTAAATCATCATTGTTATTAAAGATTAGGTATCATTAGTCAGAGAAGGAGAGAGAGGAGGAGGAGGGAGAAGGAGAGAGAGGAGCTCGTGGCTAAATAATAACAGCCGCTCGGGTCGATCGTTAGGTTAAGCCGTGCTTGCCTAGGTTGGTCTGTGGATGGGTAACCGCCCATTACATACCGAGTTTCCTCCGTGCCTCGGAAAGCACGTTAAGCCGTTGGTCCCGGCTGTCATTTGTAGATTTTTGACAGTCGTTAGTCGTTAGTAGTCAGAGGCCCAAAATGTCTGACAACCAGTCTTACCAAGGGATATTGTATAACCCGGTACTAACTGGGTTGTGGAGGTCAGATAGGCAGTCGCTCCATGTAAAATACTGGTATTCAGCTGCATCCGGTAAAACTGGAAGCCGACCCCAACATAGTTGGGAAAAGGCCAGGCAGATGATGATAGTCAGAGAAGCCTTAAATTCTGACAACCAATCTTGCCAAGTGGTCTATTGTACCCAGAAATTGGATTGTAGAGATCAGAGAGGTAGCCGTTCAATGTTAAATACTGATCTTTAGCTGGGAAAAAATCGAGAAACAAATACCCTATCTAGTTGTTCATAATCCTATACATGTTATGATCACTTCGCGTCCGTTGCGTGTGAAGTACAAAACGTATGAATTAATTACACGCAAGCCATTCCTTAGTACGATTGCTTATAAGTCTGTTTGTCTGTGTGTCTGTTTGTTTGTTTGTGTGTGTGTATGTGTGGTGATAACTGATGGGCAGATAGCGATGCTGTTTTAGATGAGGTGTGTCGGAGATTGGTTATAAAATGTTTATGTTAAGATCTTATTTGTTTCTAATAAACTTGGTAGTGAAATATTATTATACGACTTCTTAATAATAGTATAGTGCTTCATTGGTCTACGAGTAGATAGCACTTGAGCTGAGCCCCACGTTGAGCTAAACACGTTTCATATCCTCGTTCGATGCTCGTGTCAGTCAAAGTGTTATTGAAAATTTCTATTAGAACATTTACAGAAGCAGCGTAGATTTATGCTTAGCTAATGGCAATAGACTCACTCTTAATTACATTAGGCTTACCTATAACTGGTGAACTGAGGGAAACATTAATGCTTTACCCTGTTTAGCTCAGCAGTTGCTTACAGCTACCAGATGGACTGTATAAAGCGATATTGTAATGGCAAAAATGATGTTTAGGAGTCAGAACTGTATTGAATTGATATCAGCTACGACTAAGTAACTAAAAGAGCGATGAATATAAACGTTGATTGATGGAGAGAGATAAAAATACCTAGGAAACAAAAGATGGAGAGGGAGAGGAAGACCAAGGAAACGATGGCTGGATTCGACAGAGAAGAATGGAAGAAAATAAACAAAAATATAAAGGGCAGGAAGATAATAAACTACGAAAAGGTTTTGTCAACATTGTTGCAAGTTGTTGTAGAATTACGTAACGTTTAATACGATTACGGTTAAAGATATTTATTTCTCAAATGAATTACAAATTCACTTACAGAGAAAAACATAAATAGGTTTACAATGTTATCGGCCAGTAAGCCTAGATAAACACAAAAACAAATAGGTATGCATCTTAAAACTACGTCAATTAACTACGTAACTTACAAACATGCAAACAAATGTTACCTCTTTATAATATTAGTATAGATTGGCAATATTTCAGGGGTACAAAATACACACAAAAAAGAAATTTTACAATGAAACTCAAAACATTTTTATTTTTTCATCACGCATTTTATTTATTTTTTTATGTACACACTAAATACTTTACAGGACAATATATTTATATAGAAGAGCACAAAGGTACTGCTTATTACTTTAGAAATTCTTCTTGGTTCTTCTTTCTTGTTATTTATTTATTTAAACTTTATGTACAAGAGTGGTACATAGGCGGGCTTAATGCCACAAGGCATTCTCTACCACTCAACCTTTGGGTTAAATAGGAAAACATAGTGATAGGGTACAAAATCATGTCTAAATGTGTCATACTTCGACTTATCATTCATCGTTTTAGCATATCTAACAAGCACAAAATTAACAAATCAGAAGAAGGTAGGTTACACACAGGAAACAAGAAAGAACACAAAAGTTTTGGGCGATGAGGGTAGGTTATACGATTGCCAATCGTCTACGTTCTCAGGGTATCAAACCCAGGTACCCACATTCAGCCGTCGCATTTGCAATCAGAAGATCAACAAGTTCTAGAACTTTTCTAAACGCAGAAGTTAATTAATGCTGAAAATGGTGAGTAAATTATTGATGTGCCTACAGTGCCTACACTAATGACCTGTCCTTACTTCGTGTGGGTGTCAAATGGCAAACAAGACTGTCCGTTAGAGACTTAATTAAGATAAAACCCAGACACCACACATTATGTAATCTCTCTAAACTTAACTGTAACCCAATTGCTACACGAAAGTTAACACGCATCTCAAGATTAACATTAAAATCCTACCACTTTAACTTATCAGATGCACCATTCAAATTACTCGAATACAAATTACATTCATTCAAATCTGAATGGAACCTTAATGCGAGTCATTCGTTCATTCTTGACAAATTAATTCGTTCATTCGTTCGAAGCTTGCATGTTAATTAGAAGGTTTTAAATAATGAGATGCACGTAAATGAGGTAATTTTGAAAACGTGTGTATGTGCTTTTTGTTTTAAGGTTTTTTTGAAGTATCAATTGGTGTTGGTATCGGCTGATTATGTTGAAAGTTGTGTTTGTAATTTGAAGTGGTAGTAGGAATTTAAAAGCTTAAGTATTCAGATCTGGTCAAGGAAAATTGAGCTGGTGGAATACACAGGCATAATCAGTCTGTAATGTTCCCACTGCTGGAACACAGGCTTCCTTCCTATAAGAGGGAATGGGTGAAATCTAATACGCGGGCCCAGTGCTAGTTGAACGAAATCATGTCTTCGAATTTTCGGTTCTAGGACATAAGTACAATACGTTAAAAAATGTTCTCATTACACCAACAAAAACTGCGGTTTAGTCCCATCTCGGCACCCATGAATTAATTTATCATCTTTACGAAAAATTCCCATCTCGGCACTCCGTCATTAGTCGTTGCTAAGTACAGTCATCAAAAAATGGATACACTGTATCAGTAGGTATAGTGAGTAAATCAAATTGACTCAAAACTAAAAAATGTAAAAAAAAGTACCTATAAAATAAGTTTAATTTTAAATTTTTAGTATTTAGTGGACAAAGTAAAATATATTTTCATGGGATTTAAAAAAAAATACGCAAGTAACAAGTTAGTGTCATATTTTCTGGCTATCTCTTTCGCCTCGGTTAAGACAGTCAAACCAAAGTAAACCTAACGACTGCACATTATGGTTCATTTTTGTGTAATACTAAATTAGAAGTGCTCAGTCCAGATAGTATAATAAGACAATAGCGCAAACTAACAAAAGAAAGAGCGAGATAGAGACAATTAGCAATGCGGCCGGTGCCAATCCAGTTTAATGTACAATTACATTCGTTATGCATGTGTTTACTCTTCAGTCATTTTATCAGTATTTCTAGTTTTTTAGAGATAAACGGATTGTCACGTTTTAAGTTCAAGTGAGTTACGAAATAATAATGAGTGCAGGACCAAGTAACGGGAGATCAGTGCTAAATTATGTGAAGTCCCAACGTGGCCAAAAGGTACTTTTAAACGCAGGTCATCAATACTATGTACAAAAGCAAAATGAATGTACAGCGAGTTATAGCAATTAGCTTTGCATTTATTTATTTGAGCAAAGTAAATAAAATATAAAAGAATTGCAAAGGGGGATCAGCTAATTGCTATGAATGTACAGTGAACGCGTAATCAAGCCTACTCGTATCATTTAGTACCAGTATGAAAGTCCTCAAAGTATGGACGCCCTTTTGCCTACGTCCCGGTTATACTGATTAAACGTTAATTGTACATAATAACTGTTGATTTTTGTAATATGTTTTTACATAATTGCTGGAAAGATTTTAAAACAATAAAATTATTCCTACGAACCGTGAATTGTTCATATATTTTAAAATTTGTTATGTTACTGCCAAGGCAGAGATAATGGAGCCTCTAAAAAGCGATCCAAGGGCTTGTCTGTGAAAATGGTAATTTAAAAAGAAACAAAAATGATTTAATAAATAATAAAGTTGATTTACTTACTATACTGATACTGTGTTTCCGTTTCTTTTTGTGTACCTTAAAATGATTCATGAGAGGGTGCCGAAATGGGAATTTTTCGTAGACTAGATAAATAAATTCATGGGTGCCGAGATGGGAAGGTGCCGAGATGGGAATAAACCAAAACTGCGTAGGTCAAATTATTGAGCCGAAGCAGTCGTAGATACCCCATTTGCTTTTCTTACAGGGAAACATATAGGTATATCTGATGAGGTGACATGTAATAGAGAAGTGTGGAAGAAGAAGATATGCTGCGCCGACCACAAATGAATTGGGATGAGGGGAGGAGAATGATGATGATGATGATGATGATGATGATGATGATGATGATGATGATGATATGTAACTTGTGAATCAAATTTTATTTCCTCTTCTCGCATATTCATCTATACTAATATAAAAAAAAACCAACTTCAAAAAACACAAAACACAAAAAAGTGAAAAATAACTTTAGCTTCAGAAGTCGGTGACCTTTGTTTAATTCATTTAGTTTTTTTTTGTCACCGACTTCTGAAGCTAAAGTTATTTTTCACTTTTTTGTGTTTTGTGTTTTTTGAAGTCGGTTTTATTTTTTTTGTAAAAAGTTTTTTTATTTTTTCATTTTTAGTTGTAAATATCCTATACAAATATATGCTATGCATTTATTTTACATTTTTAACAATACATGTCATGGTAATAGGCTTATCCTCAATAAATGGAACTTAACATACCTGAACTGTCGAAATTTGGGTGTATTGTACACATCTGCGTACCCTCAGAGCATACAGGCGTGATGTCACGTCATGATGTTGTATAAACAATAAACATCCAAGCGATTGCAGGAATCACGACCGATTTACCGTCTAGTTTTGAAGAGTTCCATTGTATATCTCCGAAGATCAGCATCAAATCTTTACCAAATTTAAATGCGACCATTTCAAGAGTATATTCTTTCAAATAAAAAAATAATTTTGAGAATCGCTCACTATATATCCCTGAAATGGCTTACCATGACCCTCCGTTACGCCTAAAATACTGTAGCATTAATTTTGAAATAAATATATGGTAAAGTTAAGGATTAACACTAAGTCTTTTGTGTGACGAAAACACGATTCCATAAACTTTTCTCGATAAAAAAAAAATCCAAAGTTACCTCCAAATCGAACAATAAACCGCTGGTATTGAAAAAGTACTTCAAATTAGATCATGAAACTTTGCATACTAACTGAACTAACTATAAAGCAGGTCTTATGTGTTTTATTTTTTAGTCCAATCAATAGATTTTTTGTAAATCGCAAAAAACCACTCATTTCGCACTATTCGGCTGCATTGACTGACGTAACTACCGCTTTGTATAGTGCAAGCTGATTAGAAAAGTATTTCAAACGAAGTTTGAACCACCACAAATAGAGTTGCTAATTTTACGGTCAGAAGGGCCTTAAAAACTACTGGACCGATTTGGAAAATTCTTTCAGTAATGGATAGCTACATTATCAGCGAGTAACATAGGCTATATTTTATCCCCGTACTCCCACGGAAACGGGAACTACACCCTAGTTGTTTATAAAAAAATACATACTCTCATAGCTATTACAATAAACGTATTCAAATTAAGTACGAATATGATTCTAATAAGTAACAAAAATAAAACACTCAACATTTTGACAATGTTGATTAATTTCACACCTACACTAAACTCTAGGCCTAACTTAAAAATAGGCCTATATCTAAAACCAGTAGTACTGACGAGCGAGATGACAACATTCACCAATTTTCCAATCATAGCAAAGAGAGAGACAGACAGACCTCTTACCTACACGAGCGAGAAGGACGGCAGTACAGAGACAATAGTCCTCAAGCGTGCTGTGCCCTGATTGGTTGACTGGTTAGTTCCAATTATTTGTAAATGCGTGAGAGTACTTGTAACTTACTTCTTTTTATTTTGAACTTGATATTAAAGAGTTTGTACTCTATTGTTGAGTTAATAAAGTTGGTTATTGGTTACGTTAGTTGTAATGTATGGAGTTGTAAGTTAGTGTATGGATTATCGGATTATCACTTGGTTCAGTTAAGTTGTGACTTAAGTTATGTTGTGAAGTGTGAAAAATGGTAATTAAGGGCGACTATTTTGAAAAAGCTCGCATTCATAAATAAATATTTGAAATGCGCTTCAGGGGGAAATTCTTAAAAGTCTTACAATGTTACTGTCATCTTTATTTCATTTATAGCGTAGTTAGTTATACTTTAACATGAAGCCTTTTTTCCATGTTTTTTTAAAACAATTTTTCGTGTTGGGTCTATCCGGCATCGCTTAAGTCACCTCATAGCCAAAATTTGCTGTAAAAGGCTATGTTTTAAAAGATTTTTACTATCCTTCAATTTGCCATTAAATCCTTCATTACTTCACTACTTATTAAATACTTAGTTACATTAATTAGTATACAAGCCTGTTCAAATAATGTTCAAGTATCAAAAGCCGAAAAGAATTAAAGAGGACATCATAATGTTCGTCTGCATCGCTGTCAATAGGAAAGTGCCCAGAAAGCTGGAAGCATTTCCATATTGGATGGCATTACTGATTCTTTGGCCGACCGGTCACGAGAAGAGTGGACCGACCGTTTTGCGATATCTTGAAATACTAGGTCCGGTACTCGGACCCCCAGTGTTTCGACTCCAAAGTAACATTATTGTATGAAAGGAAAGAACAAAACAGTTCAGGGACGCTTAACTATCTTCACCTATAAGTATGTCTTATCTTTTCACCACTATGACATTGGTGTCGATTCTGTTGTGCACAATAATTTAAGCTATTGCTATCTTTTACTAAAAGGCAGTGCGAGAAAAGGCTAAGGCAGTGCGAGAAAAGAGCTATGAACTAAGTTAGAGATGTCAAACTAGTTTATTCCTTGCGCTTCACCGTACTTTTAGTCAACATGTTTTTACGTGCACCCTTCATTTGTATAGAAATATTAGTTCCAACTAAATTTGACAGCTCCGCTCTTGAAGTTTCCGTCTCTTTCTCGTTCTATTACAGAGAAAAAGATAGCAATGGCCTAAATTAAGTTTAGTTTGTGCACAACATAATCAACACCATTAAGAACTTAACAGTAAAATAATAATAAAACTTCTTACCAAAATCTTCTTATGATGCCAATATTGTTTTTATTCCAATATGATTAGTATTGTGTATCGGGCTGATGTCTGAAACTTCGCGTCCAAGGTGCGTTTTTACATACAATTTATTTTTAAACAGTTGATGATCAAAGAGTTGAATTACTTGAAATAGGAATGGCAGGTTCTGTAAAATAAGAATCTTACATTACTCTTTAATTTCAAAGGTCGATCGATTGATTAGGTATCAATCAATCGACCTTTGAAATTAAAGAGTAACCTTCATTGCCGATTTATGTCCATAGATGGCGTTACTTACTGCTCTAAGTTAAAATTTCAAACACCAGAAATGTGATATATTAAAATTTTAGTGGCTGTCGTCTAGAACCTACTTAACTTTTTCTGCAACCTTAGTTTTCTTTGGTATATTTTTTAATTATGACCAGTATTTTCGTGAAGCCCAACAGAGGCTCTTCGGAGTCCTAGGGTTCCGCGGAGGACACTTTGAGTAAGGCTGCTATAGTACATCTCTGGCCAAACCTACGGGGATTACAAACCTGATATTATGTTAATAAAAACATAATCACGATTCGACATTCTCTTGAAGGTCTTGAAGGTACCTTACCTATCCAATAATTACACCTTAACCAAAGCCACACTGTCAACTCAAACGAATCTTGAACCCAAACCTAGCATTTAACCACCTGTCATTAACTTTAAACGGTTAACCATTTAAAACATACAAGTTTACGTTTAAAGGGTGCATCCACAAATTCGATCCGGGCGGCAAAATTGATAATTATGTAGATATGCGTTCGGGAAAAAGTCGTCCGGCTTTGCTCAAATTTTATAGAGTTGATTGACACAAGATCTAGAAATACCTAGTATTCGATCGGAATGAGCTGAATAAAAGCCGATTATATCATCATCAATCAGCCCACAGTTGTCACTCTTTCACACACACGCCACTTATATTCCATTCTCTACCACTCTGGTGCTACCAGCTACCCTGAGATCATCGCTCCGACTAGCCTGGGTCGGCTTTGTTGTTTAACAAATATTGGGTACTTAAATTATTATACTTTTCCTAACCGTTCAGTCACGGCGGCCAATTTCAGAGGAGAGTGTGCGCAAACACAGGTGCTCTCTTTGTTCCCTCACTCTCATAGTCTGCTGGGATGGCAATCTGATACGACCACAGAGAGATCAGCCACAGAATCAACAGCTTAACGTGCTTTCCGAGTCACGGGGAGTATCATACCGCCAACTTCGAAACTCCGAAAAACTAAATACCTAGCACTTTTTTCCAACGCAGGACCACAGTTACGTAGTCGCACTTGCAACCACGAAACTAACAAATACTGCTCAATCGAATGTGCCGAGCCGAACAACAGTGTGGAACACCCCTCATAACTGTTTGTGAAAGGTTAAAGACAACGCGTTGATGTCTTTATAATGACAGTAAACTTGGCCCGTGATGATCACAGTAATTCTATGAAATTATATGATTTCAATAATTTATTGCTTCATAATTTTCCAATTTAGTAGACTATAGACTCTGTAATGGTTTTTTAAAACATCTGCCCTCGTTTATATACTTTTTTTGCTACTTATATGTCGGTAAGAAACTGTTGTTTTAGATATCATTTTTGTTGAAAAATTGTTTTTAAGTTGTCAATTTTGTTCGAATTATGTTTTAAAATGTATGGAGCTGTCAGTTTGTGTGTTTACTAGTAAAACAATAGATAACGGGAATAGTCACAATAGTCTACTTCACAAGCATCAATGTCTAAAATAATTGCCTCTGACCTACTCTGTCGTCTGTAAAAGGACCTAAATAAGAAGAAACGCAAAAACTGTTTTGCAAGTTTCTCACTGAATCCATTAAGTCCATGTATGTTCCATCGTATAGAGTCTTAAATAAATGGTAGAATCCATCTCTAGTAGGCATTCACTATGCTAGTACAATGTTTAAAAGAAATACTTATTTGTAACATTAGGGCCCTGGGGAACAGGTGCCCACCTAGGCTTGCGAGACATTGCCAAGGGGTTGGGCGACTCTTCCCGTAACCAGAGAGCTAGTCTAATTATTGTTGGTCAATGAATCAGCACTGCCATTATACACACATCAAAAAAAGTTTGCGATCACTTTGAAAAATCGAAATCTTTTTTGTTACGGTAGTTTATATTATGAAAAATTATTTTTATTTTTTAATTTCAAACAGGGTATTTCTATTTAAAGAAAACACACAACAAAGAATTTTTCTTGATAAAGTTCAATTAAAAAAAAAATATCAGCTTTTGCATTACATCAAAAAAACTTTTTTTGATGTGTTTACGTGGCGCTCTTAAATGCTTTTCTTCTTTCTTAAACTACTACATATTTTAATTACCGTTTATTGCATAGCTTTGCAAATAAAGGCACCTTGCCTTTGCTAAGTTAATTCAATAAATAAATAAATAAATAATAAATAAATTGAATTTATTTATTATTTGTCATTGATTTTTTTTTTGAAGAGCTCGTGGCTAAATAATAGACGCTCGGGTCGATCGTTAGGTTAAGCCGTGCTTGCCTAGGTTGGTCTGTGGATGAGTGACCAGCCATTACGTACCGAGTTTCCTCCGTGCCTCGGAAAGCACGTTAAGCCGTTGGTCCCGGCTGTCATTTGTAGATCTTTGTCAGTCGTTAGGTAGTCAGAGGCCCAAAAAGTCTGACAACCAGTCTTACCAAGGGGTATCGTATTACCTGGTACTAACCGGGTTGTGGAGGTCAGATAGGCAGTCGCTCCATATAAAATACTGGTATTCAACTGCATCCGGTGAAACTGGAAGCCGACCCCAACATAGTTGGGAAAAGGCTAGGCAGATGATTGATCTACGCCAAAAAAAAGCTTTAGAAGCAAACCTGAGGTCTTAGACAATCTTTTTCAAGGCGTTTCGTACTTCTACAACATCGATATCACTGAAACAGTGTGACTTGGACTGTCTTTGCGTTACTCTGATTTGGTCCTCTGCCCTGAAATTGGTAACACACAGCTTGGTAATCATTCCTCGTTCTTTCTCTATGTGAGAAAATAGGTACACTTACATAGTTTTTTAAAATAATTATTATTTGTTTTCTATAACTTCACATTACATCAGTGTGGTTTCAACCCTGAACTAGGACAACCTGTAGGTATGACAGGAGTTGAGGTTTTGCCGGTCACATAGATCTGAGTGTGGAAGCTTAGACAGTGCTTAATGCAACTCATCATCTCCCTGCCCTTTTCCCATGTTACTTGGGGTCGACACAACACGTTTTTTTCTTCCATTCTCCTCTGTCAACCGTCACACAATCATTTACACCTTTTTTATTCATATCACTCCTCACACAATCCATCCATCGATTCCTTGGTCTTCCTCTCCCTCTCCATCCATCCACATTTATATTCATCACTCTTTTAGTCACATGCGATTCTTCCCTCCTCATCACATGCCCATACCACGACAGTCGATTCCCTTTCAACTTCTCTGTAACTGGCGCAACTTTCAAACTTACACAGTGCTTACTGCAACTACTGTAAAAAAATTAACTAAAACTAAATTTATGTTTATTGTAGAAAATCGACTTATTATAAAACAAAAAAAAATTAAGATTAAATGACAAAAACTAACAGAAGATAAAATATAAAATTGAAATTGAAATTGTTTATTGAAATAATTGAAATACAAAAATATTACAGAGGCCTTAAAAACTATAGGTATACAATAATTTGATTCTACCTGAACTAGGAATAAACCTGTATCTCAGGTAACTCACTCAAGCGCACATACATATTATCTAAGATTCCTTAAACAACTAGTAAATAACTTATCTATAAATATGCTAGGTACATAATTATTATGGTTCTATTCAAAGTAAGAAAAAACAGTTTGTTTAGCTAACTTCTCTGCAAAATTCTATTATTTTTGCAATGAAGCATAACACAAATATCCAGGTCACGTTTACTTTGTGTGTACGTACAGAGAAAAATGCTATGTCACTAAAATGTAAAATATACATAATGATTGTATTATAAATTTATAAGTATTAAAGACTAAAATTACAATAAGTGTGACAATTAATAGGTACATAAAGTTCAATATGCTTAGGAGTAAACTAAGTATAACACAAATAAATAAACAGAACGTTCTCACGCGTCATTATAATCAATGGAATTGACATATCTTGCCTCAGCTATTTTCTTAGCGGGGCACTCTAGATCGCCTGTTTTGTGGTTACTCGGTTTTTTAAAACGCAAGCATGTTGCACACTGCGGCAGCTCAGCATTTTTATTGCACTCCTTAGACTGATGGCCTTGTTCTCCACAATGTCCACACGTGTAGGAAGCTTCCCGACAAGTCTTTGCAGCATGTCCATACTGTTGACATTTAAAGCATCTGGTCACAAGTGTAAAGTCCCTCACTGGGCAGGATGTCCAATTAATGTACACTCGGTTTTGGTTTATAAGAGCCTTTCTAATGCTGGCAGTTACTTCAAGAATAAAGTTACATGTAGGTCCTTCCTTTTTACCCGACTTGTGACTTAATTTTATGGAAGCCATAAAAGAGTCACGAGGTAAATTAGGCAGCTTGTCCGCTAAGTTCTGCTCATAAATGCAATCGTAGACTTCTTGATCACTTAAAATGGTCGGAACTCCTATAACAGCAATTCTTGGTTTTCTCTTATGGGGCTCTTCCATTTTCAGGCCTGAACTGCTTAGTTGTGACGATTGTCTAAGTTTTTCAATGTCGTCTTTTGTCTCTGTGCTGATAATAACGCCCCCGTTTTTAGTTTTGCGTAATCCTCGAACGTGCAATTTCATTTGTTCCGGGCATATTATTTTTTGGACCAAAGTTTTTGTGTCGTCACTAGACTTTAATTTATTTGTTGGATAAATTGCAATAGAGCTGAGGTTATTTGGGCGCAAGTAATTATTGTTATTAGTTTTAACCATGTCAGCAAACGACACTTTTTCTGCCACAGTTGTTTTGATGCAGTTTTCTTCAATGCTAGCTTGAATGGTTTGCTGGAAATTTTCAAGACAATTCATAAGGTCCCTCTTTTCTTTCATCACTTGATATTCTTTGAGCTTGAGCCTCAAGTCCTGGTAGTAAACTGCCATTTGTGAAACGCCATGTTCTACCTTGCGCGAAAGGTTATTGATCCTCAGCTTTTGTTCGGAGTTCAGCTTTCCTTCCTGAGCAATGAAACATACTTCACTCAGGCATTTGTCGATGGAGGTCAACCAGTTACTGATATCGCTGGTTTCCACTGCTTCTGATCTTCCTTCTGCCGCACGGTAAGGTGTTTGGGGTTTGGTCGCAGGGCTGCTAGGAGGTGGAATATTCCGAGGGCTGTTTTCAATATTTGACATATTTACTTAGTTCTTAGATATTTCTCATAATTACTTGTTATACACCAAAGTAAATCACAAACTTAGCACAAAAATGCGGTTTGGTATCTAGGTCACTGATCAATTGAATATTATTTTTACGCCATATAATGAGTAAAATCGCTAATACACACGTCCGCTCTACTTGAGTGCTAATTGAAAAAATCGAAAAAAAGATAAGATAAAATAAAACAAGGGCACATTTTCATAAATATGGAATGGAGGTAGCGTGTGTGTGGTGAGTTATGTGTTGGTGTGTGTGTATGTATGTTAAGTGTATTTATGTCACTAGGTTAAAATACTGATAAGGGTTTCAGTGTCGTCGAAGCTATAGTTTTCCAACCAAAGTACTATTTCCTTTTTTATCTGGAAATTACTCACATGCTAACGAGTTTATACTGGCCAAGTTTGAGAGTGGTGCCAGACTGTTGTAGTGCTTTCGGGCAAACTTGCTCCTTGCCCATGGTACAGGATATCTGTCAGTTCTTTTGTTTACAACAACAACAGCCCATAACGTCCACTGCTGGACATAAGCCTCTCCCATGATGGGAGGAATTGCCGTAATCTCCACGCTTGGCAGGCGGATTGGAGATCGCAGTGATGAAAGACTAACAGAAAACGCTGCTGCGCATTCTTTGGTCTACGGAGGCGCAAGGTGGTCTGCCTCAGACATTAGTCGCCTTATACGACACCCGTGAGTGTAATGGGTTGGTTCTATTCTACTCTGCCGGATACCACACGGCGTTCTTTTGTTTAGTTCATCATCATTATCTTACCCTTATCATAATTTATTTGTGGTCGGCGCAACATATCTTCTTCTTCCATATATACTTCTCTATTCTTCGTCATCTCATCAGACACTTCCTTTTTAGCCATCTCATCCTTCACACAGTCCGTCCATCGTTTCTTTGGTCTTCCGTAAAACGGGACAGTTACTGGCTACTAATTTAATATTATTTATAACTTCAGAGCATCTGTCATAACTCTTGAGAAAATTGTGGGAGTTTTCCCACAATGTAACATTCCTACTTAGTTTCGTATCCACTAGTCAAAACGTGATGGTAATGTGTGGGGACTGAATGTAATATTTGCCTTGTTAGGTGGTGTATCACTCATATAAAAACGTAGGAAATGTCGATGCATTTACCTGCCAAATAAAAGATTTTCTTTCATTTGAGGGACGACGACTGACTTTCTTAATTACCTGTTACTTCCATAATTGATTAAATTGTGTCTATTCTGTTGTGCTTAAAGTAAACTTAATTTAAGCTATTGCTACACCATCTTGCTGCACTATCTGATGTTGAAATTTCTGTTGGGCGGAACACATCGTATGCTACAACGAAGACCGACAGACATAAAAAAACCGTTTTGATTGTGTTAGATAAATCCCCTATTTTCTCTTGTACTTTACCCCCTGAACTGAATTGCCACGTTGGTCTAGTGATGAGCATGAGGGTTCAAATTCCATCAGGAATTTTCAGGAGCAGCCACGGAGTCTGTATTAGTGCCCGATTTATGGCTATAGGCCTCTATAACATGGAACTTAAAAAAATAACTGGCGAAATGTGGGTTTACTACCAGCTCTGCCTAACCCAGCGCGGATTACAGGCTTGATGCTATGTTTTGTTATTACCCCCTTCTTAAAATATTGCTGGCCGCAACTCCTGCCACTCCTTGTGATCAAACAATAAAAGCATCAGCAGACAATTTGCTTATAAGACTTCCGTAATTCATCGTGCACGATCATCATAACTTAACCTACCTAGTTTAAACTTAAAGCTTTATATCTCAGATCTAAACTAATGAAAGCTTAATTAAAATGGGTGCGTGTTTATGGTCGAGGAAAGTGGCAAGTGTGAGCGGTATTATTTAACGATGCAGGTATAAATTACGGCGGGAGAATGAGAGCCACGCCCTGCGTCCAGCCGCCGCCGGCGATACGGGTGGGGGTGATTCGATAGATAGAATGTATCGATAGATTGACCTTTGCCTCGTACAGGCTTCTTAGCACAAGAATGTGAGAAGATAGACGTGTTGATTTTTTTTTACAATTACACACATATCATCACCTGAAAAGGCTAGGCAGACGAGGATGATACACAACTGGCAACGTTTCTAGAAAATAATCATACCTTGCTTTAAGAACAATTAATTTAAAGATAGGTTTGTGAAACATTCAAACCGATTGAACAAGCAAAATGTCCAAAAAAAAAGCCTTTCAATAATATTTAAGTTAATTAAGAATGAGTTTTAGATACGAGTTTATACTCCTCAGTAGAAGTAATATCAGTATGTGATGTCATAATACTATTATGACATTATTATGTCATCTATCAGACGTCTTTTATGTTTTGGAGTATAAAGAACAGGGTGTAAAGTTCCTCAATACTCCATAGAAAAGAGAGGATCCTCCGAACATACGGGTGTTGTCTGGTGGGCTACTGCGCGACAGTTTTGTCGAGTTTTAAGACCTGGAAAAATTTAATAGCTCGATTCAGAATGTTGATGTTAGTTCTTTCTTTGTGGCATAGATGGCACTGTATTACTTCTTATAGTGGCACTACACATGCTTATCGCTATTCAAAACCTATCTAAAAACTTTACTACCTACCCATACTTATTGACCGTAGTCACGTAATTATTCAGTGATTTAAGTTTAACAATGACAAGTGTACTTGGTAGGTAGCATAGCTTAGTATTTATCTTTTATATACACCAAGTTTGCGAATCATATTGTGTTCAATATACAACCTAACACTCATGTCCTGAAAATTGCAGAAAAACGTCAAATAAATTGAATTTTGAGGGCTAGCCTGGCGCTTTCACCATAGACAACCCATCATCTTTTATCTAAGGTTTTAAACTAGTCCCTAATAGGAAGTGGGCTTTGCCCAACAGTGGTAGCACTTATCTGAAAAAGTATTTCCATTTCTTCTAATCTAGTTTGGTCGCTGAGAGATTGCGTTCCTGACGTCTGTCAGTTGGTACATAAATTTAGCGCGAAATTATAACATTAATTTATTGTTACTTGATTTAACGATATCGTTTTTGATAATATTATTTGTTAATAGGGCAAAAAGGGTAATATAAATATATATAAGCTGTATAACATCACCAATAATACTAATACTCGCGGTGTGTCAGGAACACATTCTCTCATCGGCCAAACTGTAAATGTGTAATCCAATGCTCAAAGTAATAATTTATCGATACCTTTATCCCTACAGCACATCCCATCACTATTGCTCTCAGTAACAAGGCAGCATCGAACGATGCATTCTGGTGATTAACCATTATTATATAAAGTAAATTCAATAATGGCCCGGTGCTAACTCGATGTTTACTGATGGCCAGTAATCTTTACAAAACGATTTTCAACCCTAACACATTTTAAAAATTAGGTTTAAAGTTCTTCAGCAAGATCTCAACGAATTTTGACTTCGACAAAATTGATTTTGCAGTCAAAAAAGTATTTAAGCCGTAGACTTTTAAGGGGATTCTTGTTTGTGATCCGCACGTGAAGATTTGTGATCGTTATAGGGTAATACTAACCAGTGTTGCCAGTATATCGCAAATTACCCACATAAAGGGTAATTGTGCGAAATTTTAGGGGTTGTCTGTTGAAGTGTTCGTGAGTTAATGGCTATAAGTGCAGACATTTTGCAGTAAAGTTTTGTATATGATCTTGTGTGTTTACTTATGTGCATATTTTCACGCCATTGCATTTTTCTGAGTTAGTAGAGATTGTTAGTGGGTACTTTGTTGATTTTGTTATGGAACATGATTTTGTTTTTGCAAGCATGTTAGGTTGTTCGGCTTAAAGACCTTTTAAAGATATGTGTTGCGTTCAGTATTAGCATTTTCTTGGTAAAATTAGATACGGATATTGACAAAAGCGATGAAGAAATACGAAACCCTTTGAAAGCTGTTGTATCTTTTCTTATACCCTCTGAATGAAAACACAATTTAGCAATTACGCACAAAATATTTTTTTTGTTTATATTTCATTTCGTTTATTTTTTAAATATTATCATAGTTCAATGTTACAACACAAATTTCTTGGGAAACTGTAGAACAGTATGTTAGTAGTAAAAAGGCATATTATAAAGTACGTTTTGCAATGATATTCTAATAAACAGATATGTTATACACCTACAAAACCACCGTAAAAGTGTTCCGCGGGGGAGAGCAAGCTCACATACACGCAGTGACGCAGAATAAAGGAAAAATAGGCCAATTGGCTCGTTTCGAGTCTTCACGATTGCGCGCTCATAACATATCTGTTTAATACAATATCATTGACCTTTTGTATGTTTTATATTGGGTGTGAATCTCAAACCTCAAATAAAATAAACACTACTATAATTTCTTCCAAAAAAAAAAACAAAAAAAAACCATTAATGTTTCTCAATCCACGCGGATACCTGTCATAGCCTCAACAACCATAAACTGTCCATAACAGAATTCATTAAAGAACTGATAATTATAAATAAAGCAAACGAAACCGCTATTAATATCACAGCCAAGCTCGGGACAAAATATATAATTTAAAATATTAATATTAACTAATTATACGTTTAAAAGAAATATTTTATGCATAATGATATGATATAAATCTCGTTTCGGTTTAGGGTTGGGATGAGGTCGATGTTTTGGTAATTTAAATATCGATACTATAATTTTTGTGTGAAGCAAAACTATTCAAATTTTGCCATTGGTTACTTTGTTCATTGGCTTCTGATGTACGAAAAGTTTTTTAACTTTAAATCTTAAACCCTCAAGTGAAAATGTTTCACACGCGCTAATCAATTGTATTAGATACTGGTTAAACAGAATATAATATTAAAAAAAAAGAAAAGAAGAAGTTTATTTGAGAATTTCATGTTTATTTGTTATTCCTCGACTAGTTTTTGCCAGCGACTTCGCCTAGTATTAGATAACAAAAGTCAAATTGTCAAATATTTTATAACTCTTTTTCTAACAAGCTAAAACTAACAAAAACCGAAAAAGTCTATAGAAGTCCAGCATTAAATCGAAAGACAGCAGAATAAACTTACACCCTGTTTTACAAAACATTTTTTATCTGTCCCTGCAACGTGAAGACCGACTCCACACAGGTCTATAAAAGTCTATTTTAGCAACGCCTCTCACATAATACCCTCACACAATCGCATATCACCCACCACACATCAGCACCATCAACACCAATTCATAACCGATTCTATCGACGTTCGCATTCAATAAAACACGCTCAGACGCCACGGACGCAATCAATGCACATAATAAACAGCTGAACGTCCACGGGCGTAACTTTAAAACAAATAGTTCTCAGAAACGGAAACTTTCATAACTTTACCAAATTGACACCTTGTTGAGACGAAGCAATTCTTGGCGATTTGCGCTGCTCGTAAGTGGCCTATTATAAAAGTACAAACTTACTTCTGCTGCTTAAACATTCGAAATTAACCCTTATGTTAATACATATACAGTGGCAGTGGAATGTAAGTGTAAATTTGTAGAAACGTTCTCAGAATATCGGGCCAGAACACATCTCATCGACAACTCGTTTTGTGTTTTTTTCCCATCACGGAATATCAATGAAATTTGTTCGAGCCCCAATTATGTGGGCATGCCTTTATTTTCGTATTGGAAAGGGTTCCGTAATGATTTTTGGTTTAACGCGTTTATTATTGGTCGTTTATATCGTATTGGTGATTAATCAACGTTTTTTTTGGGGTGCTCCGGTGATTAAATGGTGTGGTAAGGTGCAAATAAGGTTCTAAGAATTATTGGGATTTTTTGTTTGAATTGATACTTTATTATTAGGTTTAGAATTTATTATCTTATTAGGGCGTGAGTAGAATTTTAAACAGTATATTTTGTGGTAGCTAGTTAACAAAATTTGAAAATATGGCCAGAACTCAGCTGATGACACTAGGCTCGTCTTTATTGCATGGGACATAAACACAACAAGCGAAATGTGGCTGTTTAATAGATACACCTCTGCCTGACCCATCTGGGATCACAGGTCGTGAAATTATGTTATAAGCAGCCAATTAAAGTTGGATTGAAAGTTCAAATGAAACTAACTAGATTTCCAATTGTTGTATCTGGATTGGTAACGTTAAAAAATTAAAATTCGAATTTCCAAAATCCCCATTACCTTCTAAATTCAAACACCAGTACAGTCAGCACGAACATTTACTAAAAAAATAATAAAAAAGCTTCCATTTTTAAACGCTGTGTTACGTCACAAGGGGCTGCGCGCGCACGTTTTTTGCTCGTGTATAATATGTTTAAATATTTGTTAATGCTGTGGAGCGGTAATAGCCCGTGAGTTATATGTGGACACGCCCCGTATCGATAGCAGCGCAACACTAGTCGAAGGGAATTTAAAAGAGATTATTTTTTTCGATTTTCAAAGTGATACTATGATTTGTATTGTATTTTCTATATTCTATTCATTTTGTCATAAATGAGACATAACAAAATGACATGTATTAATTTCAACTTCCTTTTTTAAGGTCTCCTAGTTTTTAACACACATGGATATTTACATAACCTATGTTCCATTATGTTATCCCACAGCTCTTTAAGGCTGATGCTCCAGGGTAGGGCTACCCTACCCTGGAGCCTACCTGACCTAGCATGGGCCTGCAAATTGCAAAAAACGTAAGAAATTTTATAACACATTTGCTCGTAAAGGGTCTCTTATTTCCCCCATTTCAATATCGTAATGTATCTCATTACGTACTTGTGCAGTAATGTAATGTAAAACGCACGGTTTATCAGGATGCTCCGTCAAAAAGGAACGGTACTTTTTTAAATCTTAGCAAAGAGTTTTTATGTCAGAAAAGTGGTCAAAATTTTATTAATAAAATTAACTGTGGGAGATGAAATATAATAAATAAACATTTAATTATTTAATTTAATTAATTTTGACAATAAATTACAACCATTTATCTGTAACAAAAACACAAAAATATTAATTTACTTTATTAGTAATACTGGCTGTTTTTTGTGTCTTTGTCTTAAAAAAAGCGCTGATGCGCGCGCATCGCTAATTTGTGAACAAGTAAAAGATTTATTCGTTTAAGAAAGTCCGAGTTTTATTTTATTTCCTCGCAAATATGTTATAAAACGTCGTATGACATGCGTGCGCTTTGATAATTACAGCCTCTGCTTTATTACAGCCCGAGCCGTAGGCGAGGGCTGTAATAAAGCAGAGGCTGTAATTTTCAACTTACCGCACTTATATCATAACTAGTATTTGCTTGGGTGCGCGAGCTGCGCGCAGCTCGCGTGTTGTCGTGTGCTTGAGAAGTATTCCTTACCATCATAAAAATTTGAGAATCCATAGGAATCCTTAAAATAATTGGAAAATCCGTTACAACTACCCCTATATCAGTATGAAAACCCTTAAGAACCCCTAAAACATTCTAAAAACCAATTAAAAAAATTGTGAAAAACCGTATTTAAAAACTCAGTCCCGTAAAAAAAACACTACCCTAAAGTTTGCTTGTCGTCGCCCCTGAGTTACGCTTCACCCACTCAACCTTCGTTACGCTGCGGAGGTCGCCGGCTCGCTTCGCTCGCCACCTCCCCCCTTCGCTCCACTCGGTCTCGCAGGTTCGCTCCACTCAGAACCTGCCACCACCGGACAGGTTTTGACGCCTACTATAATATTTGTTCAACCACCCAATGGCTATCTCTAACCGTTATGAAGTTACAGCCCTTTCAATTTTAGGGGAGGTTGGGGAGGGGAGGAAATGGTATACAATTTTTTAATTTCAACGTCGTCAATAGTTTTAGGTACGAATCAAAAGATTTTTCAGTAGTAAAAAATGGGGTGAAGAGGGGGGGGGGGGAGAGTGGGGAGTTTTGAAAAATGATTTTGACTAACTCTAGGCCCCTTCTTACGAATCTGAAAAAAAAAATGTTCCAAGTCTCTCAACTTCCGAGATCCGCCTAAAGGGGGGAAAAGGGGGTAAAAGGGGTCAATTTTGAAAACTGGTTTTTACTTTCCCGAGCCTCTTCTATACGAATTTGAAAAAAAATATGTTTCAAGTCTCTTTGTTTCCGAGATACGATAGGGAGGGGGAGGAAGGGGGGTGAAAAGGGGATGTTTGGCACTTTTCCCATACTTGCGGGAGTTACTTGTTTACGAATCTGTCAAAATATACCCACCTCCCCATCCACCATCAGGGAGAACAATTCTGTCAGTGAGTCAGTGAGTGAGTGGTAATCGAGCTTTATATAGTATAATGTACTATGAATTTCGCGGGCTATCCTGGAGCATTCACATCATTAAGTATCATGATGCCTATAATACCCAAATGGTTAGTCAAATAGACGTAACTAAGCGCAAGGCATAAACTAGTTTGACATCTTTATCTTAGTTCATAGCTATAGCCGTCCTTTTCTCGCACTGCCTTTTAGTAAAAGATAGCAATAGCCTAAATTAAGTTTAATTTGTGCTCAACAGAATCGACACCATTGCATCAATTATGGAAGTAATAGGTAATTAAGAAAGCTAGGCATAAGTATACTGAAGAACAACACTATGTAGTAAGTCAGGTCGTCAGTCCCTCAAGTGTTATTGGGGTTTTCAATAAATTCCACACACACCACGTACTGAGGAATTGATTGAAAACCCCAATAACACTGCGTAACAGCCCAGGATTTTATGATACCTTGGACCGATAAGACTCAGTCAGTTAATATAAATATTATGATTATTAAATAGGTAAGTTACAAGTGGACAACTTTTTTAAAAGATTTTTTGAGTGATCGAGGAATCAAATTGTCAAGCCTGACCTTTAATGACGAACAAAAACTAAGTGAATGTATATTATTTGGGTGCAGTTGCATGCATAATAAATGCATTATTATTTAGATCAGGAACTAGCGCATTATTATGTGGTTGCATAATGACGATATTATCTTATGATAATAAATTATGCATTATTTAAAGGCTATCTGGATTGTTCTGTCTCTTCCTGTTCTGTTTCTAGAAGTGTCCTCGATCGACGATGTTTAGATCTGAATCTAGATTCAAGTATGCATATGCCCACATAGTTCTGTAGGACTGATTCGTTTAAAATGTTGCAGTTCTGAGTTTGGCTTTCCTATCGTTCTGGAACACGAACAAAATCAATAACAAAATTAGCAAACAAATAATTAAGGCGATTTCAGGAGCTAAATTAGCAACTGTATTTGTGGTGGTTCAAACTTCGTTTGAAACACTGTTAGAATAAAGTTATAATCAGCTTGCACTACAAAGTGGTTGTTACGTCAGTCACTGCGGCCGAATAGTGCGAAATCAGTGTTTTTTTGCGATTTACAAAAAATCTATTGACTGGACTAAAAAAGTAAAACACTATGATGCTAAAATGTTGCTTGTAGAATTATTTGCCAAAAAATCAGAATAATCGCATGTATTTTAGTATGGTTTTTACTTGTTAAAATATTTTTTTAGAGATAAGTTCGTGTTTTTTTTTATCGAATCAAATTGGTTGTATTATGTTTTCAAAACACTATCGTACTAGCTAGCAACTGTATTTGTGGTGGTTCAAACTTCGTTTGAAACACTGTTAGAGTAAAGTTATAATCAGCTTGCACTACAAAGTGGTTGTTACGTCAGTCACTGCGGCCGAAAGTGCGAAATCAGTGTTTTTTTGCGATTTACAAGAAATCTATTGACTGGACTAAAAAAGTAAAACACTATGATGCTAAATGTTGCTTGTACAATTATTTGCCAAAAAATCAGAATGATCGCATGTATTTTAGTATGGTTTTTACTCGTTAAAATAAATTTTTAGAGATAAGTTCGTGTTTTTTTTCTATCGAATCAAATTGGTTGTATTATGTTTTCAAAACACTATCGTACTAGCATATATCCTGACGAATATCATATATTTTTCTGGTTTTGTTTATTGCAGTGAATCATATGCTTTTTTGCATTATAAAACTCGCGTTTAGTTCCTGTAGTCGCCGAGGATCATGGATGACTCTGCCCTGGAGTGTAGATGTGGTGTTGTCTCACAATAATACACATAAACTACACTACAATGGGAAACTTGATATCGTGTCCTACCTGTCCTGCTGTTTGCACATTTGAAAGATGTTTTAAGTGTCAATTATTCCTTCACACAACTACTACTTATTGCAGACATTCTTTGATAATCAGTATATATACAATCAGTATATAAACATGTATATATACTTATTATCACGTTCTTTGATAATAAGTATATATACATTCTCCTTAACAAGAAGTAAGTTTTTTTAGACATTATTTTGTACCCTATCACTATGTTTTCCTATTGAACCCAAAGGTTGACTGGTAGAGAATGCCTTGTGGCATTAAGTCCGCCTATGTACCACTCTTGTACATGAAGTTTAAATAAATAAAAATAATCCAGCTGATTTCACGACCACACTATACTCGTTAAAATCACACAGTTCATTCTGAAAAACGTAGCAAAACTTTAAGATATTTTACTTTCCATTTTTTTACCAAATATTTTCCTAACCCTATAGTGCTTGTTTTGCTGTCCCTCCCACCAGCGCAGGCGCAGCACGATGTTCAGCAATACGCCGCGCTAATTACCGTCTGTAGCCGAACTCTTGTTTCTCTTAGTTCCACTCCAGCCTACTTGCTTGCCATGCTTTGTTTGAAAGAGTACCTTTTTATTTCATACCTGAAAATATAATTGATATAGTTTTCCTTGAAACAACCTCAAAAACCTTAAAATTTCTGAAATTATCGTAAGACCCATGATGTTGTACTAGGAATACTGCAGTATTATCAAATCAGAAAAGGCTATATCATCATCTGCCTATTCTTTTCCCAACTATCTTGGGGTCGGCGTCCAATCTATCTGGATGCAGCTGAATACCAGTATTTTACATGGAGCGACTGCCTATCTGACCTCCACAACTCAGTTAGTACTGGGTAGTACGATACCCCTTGGTAAGACTGGTTGTCAGACTTTTTGGGCCACTGACTACCTATAACGACTGTGAAAGATCTACAAATGACATTCGGGACCAACGGCTTAACGTGCTTTCCGAGGCACGGAGGACATTCGGTATGTAATGGGTGGTCACCTATCCAAATACCAACCTAGGCAAGCACGGCTTAACCTAAAGATCGACCCCAGCGGCTTTTATTATTTAGCCACGAGCTCCTCTGTAATGTAGGTATTTAGCTATCCCGTTGATATATATTGATACCGTCGCCAACGCATCAAGCAACAACAAACTGTCAATTTTTCTCATTTGATTATCAACATTTTATGGTTTAAAATCTTTTGGAGAAATTTGAAGACGTTTGAGCTCTACAACCCAGTTAGTACTGACCTACTGGGTAGTATATACGATACCCCTTGGTAAGACTGGTTTTCAGACTTTCGGGACATTGAAATTGCTATACGAGGTGGACCCACCGACGTGAAAACGATAACGTATTCAATATATCATTCTGAGCCCCCCTACATACATCCTGTTTAACCTATTTGAAATTACACTAAGACCCCAGAAAACCCCACTACAACTCCTTCAAATTGCTAGATGGTCATCTGGGATAGCTATCTCTGAAATTACCACTTGGCCTTTCCATTGCGTTTTTTTTAATTATGTAACCCCTTGACAATTGAGTTTTGACCTCAGAAGTATTGATGATGACTACTAAATAAAACTCAAATAAATAAAAACTAAGAAACTTTCGCTCCAACTTCCCATAAAATAATTAACAAGCAACCAAATCTCATGTTGTCTGCACCCGTCTCACGCCCCTCCAAGGCTAGTTTTTAAAATCAGCGCATACCTACCCGATACAAATCATCGGCATTCCGAGAAGGCCCATAATTGGCCTGATATTGGCCCAAATAATAGGCTTTAATGCCCAAATTTGGGGCCCATAAAATAATGATCTAATGAAGTGGGCCTCGGGCACGAAACATGAGTTATTTTGGAGTTGTTAACAAATTTGGAGCTTGTTAGGTTGTCGAGGGGTCAGCAGAGTTTTTTTTTTCAACTTTTTAAATGATCTTGATTCAGGTGAGTCAGTACGAGCATTTTGAAGCGCCAGGTTTTGAAAATTTTAATTTAATAATCCTGTAAAACAAGTAATTTTCCACGGATAACAATTGCAATTTTTGTGTACTTCTGTTTTCAAATTCATGGCCTCATTGATTTTATCGGCTCCGGCCCACCTCGTAACTTTCCCATTTCGACAACTAAACAAAAGACGTGCGAAACAAGTGACAAAGTGTGCCAACTCGTAACTATTTTAATCTTCATACATTGAATCCCATTTCGTAACTATCAACTTCAATGCTAAAGAGTCATAAATGAATCTCCACCTGAGCAGGTTTTCCTTGCTGCGGTCAACCTGGGTCCGAAAGCTAAGAGGCTAAGACTTCCAAATCCACCATGGCAAATCATGTCCACGTGGGTGATTTGCAGCAGGAGGAACGAACGAGTTAGGTATGGATGCACTACGTCGCCAGAGCTTTAATTAATTCACTATGCGAATTCGCACGAATTGCCGTGTGGTATCCGGTAGATTGCCATGTGGTATCCGGCAGATTGCAGTGTGGTATCCGGCAGATTGCCGTGTGGTATCCGGCAGAGTAGAATAGAACCAACCCATTACACTGACGGGTGTCGTATAAAGCGACTAATGTCTGAGGCAGAACACCTTGCGCCTCCGTAGACCAGAGAATGAGCAGCAGCGTTTTCTGTTAGTCTTGCATCACTGCGATCTCCAATCCGCCTGCCAAGCGTGGAGATTACGGCAAATCCTCCCATCATGGGAGAGGCTAATGTCCAGCAGTGGACGTTATGGGCTGTTGTAGTAGTGTAGTATATGAATTCGCACTAGATCCTCTGTAGGCTCTAAATCTGACTATACAACCATGTTCAAATCGTACTTGCCTAGTCCTATCCACTACCAAACGAATCGCTCTCCCAAGTCACCTCAACACTTCGTAAATAAACTTCATTCTCCACAACAAAAGCTCAATAATTTACTCCGGCGAACAAATTAAACCAACACAAAACAAAGTTATGGTCGTTCGCCATATTTATTGAAATTATTGACAGCGCCCGCATATTTATCCTTTATCTTTAATTTTAACGTACGTTAACCGACTTGGCCGACAAACTGGTATTGTGTGTTTTGTTGGGTACTGTTGGTTACAGAAGTCTATATCACGTTACGAAAAACAAATATGAATAAAACTTTAGCATATTAGTGATCTAATGTATTCATTAGATCACTAATATGTTAAAGTTTAAAAAAGGCTTTCTGGCTATTGCCAGAAAGCTTTTTTTAGGCACCAAAGCACTCATTTCAGGTTAAGTATTAGTTGAAGCATTTTGCTTACGGCTTCGCTCGTCTTCGGTCGTAAATTATCCCACGTTAACATTTTAAATACAGACACTCGGGAATAACTTAGCTTCTCATTATTGAAAAAAAATCCCAGTTGCATCAGTAGTTCCGAAGATTACCCCCTACATACAAACTTACAAACAAATTGTACCTCTTTATGATATTAGTATAGACAATATTAATCTAGATTGAGTAACCCAAACCATGAAAGGTAATTGAGTACTCCAGATTGAATAACCCAAACCATGATAGGCTATTGAGTACTCCAGATTGAATAACTTAAACCATTTAAGGTTATTGAGTAGGGTTACCAGTAGAAGATGGTTGGTACAAATTGCCATCTATTTTTATCAAGAATAGAAGAAGAAGTCTTCTGTCAGATGGCCTAAATAATTGATGTGATTCTATCAGCAAAAAGAACGATGGGAAATCACAAGTGTTAATTAAACTCATTAATACAAGCCTCTCAGTTCATTTAATCATTGATTGACTATTTCCAATCGAAAACCAAAACTCTCAATCCCATAGAAAAGAATGCTAACTTTATATGCCTAAAATTTCCAAAATTCATCTTACTTTTTTATAATGTCAATACGGGTGCGCCAAAGTTCACCTAAATTTTCAACTCCGATAATTGGAAATCCGAAAATGTTCTTCCTAACATTTTTCATCCTAACAATCACAATTCCTAACTACTCTGTCTCTAATGTTCATAATTCCGAAGCATTCAACTTCATAATGTCAGTAGCAATAAACATCTAGTATACTTTTATTTGTTTTCCTATATTTTCTCAACATAACCATTTTTTACACTATTATTCAATGTCATATCTTTTTTGTTTAGATTTCTTTTTAGTCATAATAATCAGTATTATTTACATTAATTTTGCGTAACTTTATTTTCACATAACATGTATAACATATAAGAATAATAGTACCATACAAAATAATAGGGGGGAAAATATAATGACCACCAAAATTAACTTTGTGACCATTAACATCTATCACCTAAAATATCAATTGATCACCAAATTTAGTAAATTGAGCACCAAATTTTAATGAGGTGGTTGATGACAAACTAGTTTTGCCTAGGCCGACTTGGGGCACCCCGACACGGATAGATTAGGTTAGAAGGGTATGGCGGGGTCGAATGAGCGAGCGAAGCGAGCGAATAGACCCCGCCATACCCTTCGTGGTTATTTTTTTATAAACCATTCAGTAGTAGGTGCCCCGCGTAGCGGGGCTCCGTCGACCGGGTCTCCCTCGACTTGGATGCAAGAGAGACACTCTGACCTGAATTTCATTCATTTAAGACAAAAATCAGTGAAACGACCTTTAATCATTCTAAACAGTTGGTTTTTTAGACATAATTATCTCAGGTATAGTTATAGTAATAAGTACGTTAAGTAAAGCATACCCCCAAATAATAATCATACCCTCAAATTAAAACTATAAATATCATCTTCTACCCACATATATTTTTTATTACACTTGGTAAATGTTTCTTTCAAAGTATGAGTGAAAATATTATGGTAATTATGTTTAGGGATAAAAGCGTTAGGATAAAAAACAGTAGGAGATTAAATATATTCACATTAATGATATTATTAATTACAATTTTCGGAAACATGAGTGTTATGAACATCGCCGGTAGCACTACAAATAGTATGAATGAAAACTTTAGGATGAAAAATTTTAGGAAGAGTGATCATTCGGATTACAAATCATTAGGAAGAACAATTTCGGGTAAAGAACTTTAGGTGAGCCAATATGGACCCTGTCAATATACTTTGCTTCAACGACATTACAAAACTAAACGATTTTGAGCTAAGTATTGAATGCAAACATGAGCTTACACAGACACACCCCCTGTTGGTGTGTGTGTGTTAGTGTAGGTGTGTGTGTGTGTGGTGTTGAGCTCAAATTGGCTCCCACTTCGCCTCTGAGCATGAGTTGAGGAACTAATAGGCGGGGCTATGCTCAGGGCTGGCACCACCAGGTTATTTTTGATTAATTTATTTTACATTACTATATTATGATGTCACGCCTGTATCTCAAAAGGTTAGGCAGAAGTGTATTAGTACACCCAAAGGGATCAGCCTATTGCCATAAACCGATCACAAATCCAGACTTTAAGCTGTCACTGAAAATTCGGAAAAACCCAATAACACTTTAACCGACCCGGGAATCGAACCTAGGACCACAGCACGCTTAGGAGAACTTGCGACCACAAGACCAACGAGGCAGTTCAAATCAAACTTAGATTAAAATCACAGTTAATTCCTTACTAACTGACGTAGTTAATAATGTTAGTTATAATTGATGATATAATATTACTAGTCGCCTGCCAGTCTTGTAAGTAATGGCGACCTTTTTAGCACGTGTAAGGAGATTTTATCTCGATAGTATGTCGATGTTGGTATGACGGAACTGCTACCAACCTGTGTCTAGCTTATAGGATAGAATGTAGCTAAATATCAATCATACTTAGTTGTAATGTAGCTGCTATTTAGGTGTTATTAAAGCAGAAGCTTTGTGTCTGATTAGATTTCCTATTGGCCATTTTTCAGGAGCCATATAAAAATTTAAACTTAATTATTGTTGTATACTCATTTCTGTTTAGAGGTAAAACCATAATTTAGGTATCAACTTAAACGTTTTCAACTTCAAAAATGAGGAACATCCAAAGAAATTATTATAATTAGGTAACTATTTTCTCGTGTCTTCTTCTAAACCCAGCAATTTAGGCGGCAGGTACATTGTCCGTCAGTGACTGACTTAACATTTTTATTAAGTAGATAATTATATTCTTTTGGGTAAATATAGGATTCTCACATTTTATAAGGCTTTGAGATAACCGGGAACAAAATTAGATTCCGTGATAGAAAACCTTTTAATAATTCGTCCGACCGGAGGATTGACGCAAGTATCCAACGTTCGAACGTCGTAGAAAACAGTCGTTCAGTCAAATTTTCCAAAATGTTATACTAAAATTATTTAATTTAAAGCGTCTTTCCTCTGTACCAGCCCTGAGCACCAAGCCGCGGGGCCATCAATATAACAATTTAACAGGGACGTTTCAACAGCAATAAATTAAATGAGTTAACAGCCTGCAAATACTCGCGGTCGCCCGCAACCAGCAACCAGCAACCAGACATACTACAACGTTTAAACACATAAACATGATTATGGTTATAATTTGGAGGAAAAAAGGCTTTTTTGATGTTTAAGTACTCCAATAATTAATCATTAAGCTTCTTATAAAATAGATGGAAAGAGTCACTCCAACAAGACATGCATTTATTTCAATAAAAGCAAAGAAGAATGGATTCAGTTAGCAGCAGATAGAGAAAAATTCAAATCAGCCACCCAGAAAATATACCACCTTAGCGAAACTGACAGTGAAACTAGAACTACTGACGATGAAACATATACGCGAACATAATATTGTTACATAAGACGTAAGCACCAAAAACGAAAGGAATCCCAACCACCAGAAACGAACATGATTCTTCAATGCTAGAAGAGACCAATCAAACGAAGGTCAAAACACCTATGCTAATGAGCATAGGTGTTTTGACCTTCGTTTGATTGATTTTGATTGATTCCTATGGATTGTACCTGCCTTTACCACTATTCCTATACGTATATTGGCTCTAGGCTGCATAGTCGGCTGATTGTGCCCGACTGGCTGCGGTTGGTCGGGCTTCCTCTCACATCCCAGAGCACGTCTTTCCTTACAAAATAGTGCCCCCTGGTGTATCCGGCTTGTCCGGGTCAGGCTTGCTCCTGGCTGGGTGTGGTGCTCAATCATCAAATCATCATCATTAAGCTTCTTAAAAAACCGGCCAAGAGCGTGTCGGGCCACGCTCAGTGTAGGGTTCCGTAGTTTCCCGTCCGTCACAATAAGTGTTCCCACTTATGAGTTTAAAGGTGGGTATCCATTATGTAAAAATGCTTGCATATACGAATATACTACAAACTTAGTCCAGAAATTATTTTGTACAACTTTTTGTCTTTTTTGTACAAAAACTGTTGTTTCCATCAAGTTCAAAATGATTTTCCTAGAAAGTCCTTATAAAGTTCTAGTTTTCAGATTTTTTTCATATTTTCTAAACTTATGGTTCAAAAGTTAGAGGGGGGGGACACATTGTTTTTTACTTTTGGAGCGATTATTTCCGAAATTATTGACATTATCAAAAAATGATTTTAGGAAACCCCTATTCATTTTTAAATACCTTTCCAACAATATATCACACGTTAGGGTTGAAATTAAAAAAAAAAATCACTTTCCACTTTACATATAGGGGGGCTACGCTAATAAAACATTTTTTTCCAATTTTTATTTTACCACTTTTTTGGCGTGATTGATATACATATTGGTACCAAATTTCAGCTTTCTAGTGCTAACGGTCACAGAGATTAAGCGAGGACGGACGGACGGACAGACATGGCGAAACTATAAGGGTTCCTAGTTGACTACGGAACCCTAAAAAGAGATTGTCTGTTATAATTACTCTATTTTTCTTTACGTGTCCATGAACTGTGAGGTCCTGGTTCTTGCATTTAACGCACGTAGACAATTAACAATTCAATTAAGTAGCACATCTATTTCATCAATTATTCGCTATCAACCGCCAGGTCCTGACTTACTACCTTTCCTTAATAACTGTTTACAACATAACATCACACCTGTAATCCCAGAAGAGTTAAGCAGAGGTGTATCTAATAGTACACCCACATTTCGCCAGCTTTGTTAAAGTCCCATGTAATAGGGGGCGACCCAATACCATCAAGTAGGTACAGATCTAAGCTCCATGGCGGCTACTTAATAATGAAATTCTTCATGGAAAAACCCAATAACACTTTGCCTGACCCGGGAATCGACCCCATGAACTCATGTTCAGCAGTCGCACTTGCGACTACTAGACTAACGAGGCATATCATTCATAGTTGATAATAATTATAACTTAGATGACATTTTAAAGTAGTACTTTTTTTGAAATCCTAAATCCTGACTCAAAACCTCTAAATAGGCGAAACGACAAAAAAAAAACTAATCAGGCCGTCAGATAGACTTCAAAAAAATATTGGACACAATATTATTCTTATGGAGGAGCTCGTGGCTAAATAATAACAGCCGCTCGGGTCGATCGTTAGGTTAAGTCGTGCTTGCCTAGGTTGGTCTGTGGATGGGTGACCGCCCATTACATACCGAGAGTCCTCCGTGCCTCGGAAAGCACGTTAAGCCGTTGGTCCCGGCTGTCATTTGTAGATCTTTGACAGACGTTAGGTAGTCAGAGGCCCAAAATGTCTGACAACCAGTCTTACCAAGGGGTATCGTATAACCCGGTGCTAACTGGGTTGTGGAGGTCAGATAGGCAGTCGCTCCATGTAAAATACTGGTATTCAGCTGCATCCGGTAAAACTGGAAGCCGACCCCAACTAAGTTGGGAAAAAGGCTAGGCAGATGATGATTTTCTTATGTTACGTAAACCAAAATTGACGAAGATATGACGCTTTTAAAATTCTCAATACGTCACGCCTTGGTGTAATTTTTAGCTAGTTCTGACGTCACGAGCCCCCCACTCCCGTGTTTTGATGCGTTTTATCTTTGTCAATATTCATTGATTTACAAAAACAAAAAATACGTGTCCTTTATTTTCCAATACTCTAACTGACGGACTAAATAGATTTACAATTTTTTGATACTGTCGTCATGCCTATTTAGGGTCTGCCACTTGTCACCCTTATGCTATAGGTTTTAAGGTTAAAAATTGATTGCCTGTATCACATAATACCACATTATGTAAATCAAGTGCTGAGAAAATGATCAGTTCCTCTCCCAAAACCGTTCCAATACTTGACTAATGTCCACAGAGAGGTTAATGTTTGTTTTAAACAGCGCTCATCGCTTCCTGTCTGTCCGTTTGTCTGTATGTTTGTCACAGCGTGTTTTCATCACAAATATTGAGTTTCCGTGCTGATTTAGTGGAGCGAAAGAAAAATAGGCCGTTTTGGGATCTTTCCTTTTCCAAAATAAAGTTAACAACATTTATTTTCAAAATTAGTTATTTCATGTTGTATTCAAGAAAGTATGTAGGAATTTTGTGAATAGGGTAGACGACAAAAAAAATCTAATTAATCCGTCAGTTAGATTATCAAAAAATATTTGACCCGTGTTTTTTCTTTTGTAACGTAAACCAAAATTGACGAAGATATGACGCTTTTAAAATTCTTAATACGTCACGCCTTGGTACCTATAATTTTTAGCTAGTTCTATCGTCACAAGCCCCGACTCCCGAGTTTTGATGCGTTTTATCTTTGTCAATATTCATTGATTTACAAAAACAAAAAATATGTGTCCATTATTTTTAATACTCTAATTGACGGACTAAATAGATTTGCAAATTTTTGATAATCGTCATGCCTATCAAAAAGGACAATAATCAGTTTGATCAAATTTGGAGATTAACTTTATTTATCAAGAAACTGATCTTACTAAAAAGTGCCTGTAACTGGGCTACTTGAAATAAATGCTTTGATTTTGATCTTTTTGACAAATAAGGTGGGTGGACCATGGAAGGCCACGCTCCTTTGAAGGCCAACTATTAAAAAGTCGTAGTTATTCACATGTTAGGACATATTTCTTCTACTACACACTAAGATCCACTTAGGATCACTAAGGAGCGTAGCCTTCCATGGTCCACCCAACTTATAAGCTTTCTACCGCATGCAAGTGATTCAGAAAGATTTTACTCCACATAAACTTATATGGGAAAATACCACCAATATAATATTTCTGTTAGCCTCTTATAGGAGAGCAGCGGTGGCCCAGTGGTGGCGGCCGCGACTTACGAACAGTAAGTCGTGGGTTCGAATCCAGGCAGGCGCATTACTTTGTGTAATTTATTTTTATCACCACTGCTCTCAAAACGGTGAAGGAAAACATCGTGAGGAAACCGGCATGTCCTAGAACCACAAAATTCGAAGACATGTGACATCTACCAACCCGCACTGGGCCTGCGTGGTGGATTATAGCCCATTCCCTCTCATAGAGAGGAGGCCTGTGTCTCAGCAGTGGGAACATTAATAGGCTGATGATGATGATGATGTTAGCCTCTTTATTATCCTAGGTATACCGGTCTGTGATAGACTTTCTTACATTTTACTACTAATGTCCATTTGGGACTCAAATCAGCGTCAAAAGTTGAATTGTCAGCAGTGCAATAATATTTAGGCATAATTTAGGCATAATATTTAGCAAAAAGATTAAAGTGACACATAATGCTAATAAAAACCGACATCTTAAACTTCCTACCTATCTCTCTGCCTACCCCACATGACACAGCACACTAACAGCACCGGTTAATATATTGACACACAAACACACACACATCCGTTTCCGTCCGCTATTGACTTTACACTTTGGCCACCTACCTGATTAGGTACAGTCGACGAAAAGGCTTGGTATGTATGCTCCTGGCAAGCAAAAATGGAAAAATGCCAAATGTAATATTATATGTAATTCTTGTTTTGGTTATAATGTAATAATTTATTTGTTAGTCATTGTGACAACTGAATTACTAAAAGGACAGGTAGGCTAATTTAACCACTAAAAGTTGTGTAATAAATGTGTGTTCTCCTATCTTAAAATAAATAAACAAGTAAAAGATATGTAATGGTATGGTAATAGTATTTATGTGATGTTTTGTTTGATGTTCTTGTATAAATTAGTTATAGACATTCAGACACGATATAAAAATCGTTATTGAATAAAATAATTGAATTGAAGAATTTCGCGCGCCGTGGAGCTGCACACAATAGTTAAAATGAAATTAGCCAGATAGTCAAATCGTAGAAATCAAACCATTAATCGCAAGGGTAGTAGAGTAGCTGAAAACTAGGTCAATGAAACAACGAAAAAATGTCCTTACACTGGAACATACCACCAAGGGCTAGATAAACAGAGGTGCATACTGTTCATAGTACCTACACCAACATTTCGTCACTGAGTTCTTATAGATAAAGTGACATACTGTCAGCGATAAAGATGCTAAAATTAAAAAAAAAACACCAAAATTTTTATGACATTATAGAAATAAGAAGCGCTTTGAAAACTGTTGTCAAGGTATACTTCAACTAAGGTTAGTTGAAGTATACCTTGACAACAGTTTTCAGTTTTCGTTTTCCCGCCTGCACAGATAGGTATCTGTGCAGGCGGGAAAACAAAGAACTAAAATAAATGTACCAATTTGACATACCGATGCAAATTTTCTTGACAAGCAACGCTACCGGGCAGTTCAAGATGACGTGGTAACGACAAGTGGCAATAGTAAAAGTGTCTAAACTCTATCACCGGTGATAGCATTCAGCCCTACTGATACTGTTTGCCTGCATCATCCCTGCTCACTGCTGGACAAAGGCCTCTTCCCTTGACGTTGATTTTATTCATATTTTATTTATTTTACTCACAGAGATTATTCGTTTTTATAAATTTTCTAGTATCATCTCGGAATGGGGAGACACAGGCAAAGGTAATCTAAGATGGCGCCACCATAGCTTGGTTTCAATCTGACCAATGAAGTTAAGCTATTTTGAAATATAAAATGACATTACCACATTTTCAACCAATGACGATTTTGGGAACCAGCTATGCTAGCGCCATTATTTCCACAGTTTCCTTCCCCATTGTATGCAATTGAATGACATTTCACAGGAAATGTGTGTGTTAAAGAATCTTTGAAACATTATTTTATACATTTCCGGTAACACATTCAAGGATTCAACGCTAAGTTCACTTACAATAGGACCGTATGGTTTAGTTAAGTAGGTAGCAGTCTATACACTAACCCTTTTTATTGACTGTACATCCCAAGTGTTGTTACAGCGTCCTACATTCCGATTTTAAGATAAACATATTAATAAATGGTAGTTTTCTTCCATTAGATACGATAATATTGAATGTCGTATTGTGAGGGTTGTCAGGGAGAGTTAAGGGGTGGATTTGATTTTGAGCTCTAAAGCTGTATGGGTGTATAGATTTGCGGATTCAAAATTGATTGTAGTTAAAAAAATATATTGATTGGGATATGTATAATAACAGCCGCTAGGGTCGATCTTTACGTTAAACCATTCTTGCCTAGGTTGATCCGTGGATGGGTGGCCATTCCTAACCGAGTTTCCTCCGTGCCTCAGAAAGCCCGCTAAGCCGTTGGTCCCGGCTCTCTTTTGTAGATCTTTGACAGTCGTTACAGGTAGTCAGTGGCCTGAAAGTCTGACAACCAGTCTTACCAAGGGGTATCCACAACCCAGTACTAACTGGGTTGTGGACGTCAGATAGGCAATCGCTTCAAGTAAAATACTGGTATTCAGCTGCATTCGGTTAGACTGTTATGATTCTGAGTTTGATTTGAAGCCATCCCCAACGTACTTAAAAAAAGATCAGACACATCTGATGTGTTCTTTATATCCCATGAGCCTTCCTAATTAAGAATAATTGAAAAATAATCTAAAAAATATTTTTTGTCTTTCAAACCCCAATAATCATCTCCCAAAAGTACAAATTTCATCAACACCTAAACTTACATTACTACTCTGCTCCCAGGTATAACAAGCGCGATGTCAGTTAGCTGGCCAGCGGTGCAGCGGTGCAGCGCGGAAACACACAATACTTTATATTAATTGTCTAGATAATCGGGTAACAAGTGGTTTTATTCTAGTTAGGTAAAGTGTTGTTTGGGGTAACTGAATAAATTAAATTATATTTAATTCGCGAGTTAGTAGGGCTTCTTTTGGGTTAGCTTGTTTCACCGTCGACCTCATCTCTGCCCTCAGGACAAGATTGACACCAAGAGTCCCATTAAAAATAAGGGCAAGAATGAAGTATTAGAGACATAAAATGACTCAAAATGTTATTTTCCCTACCATATTCCTTCTAGTCATTTCATATCTCTCAATACAAAATACAAAAACACAAAAGTATTTATTACTTCTCAAACATAGTATCATACATAAATTGAGGCAGCCCCAGTAAGTTACAACAGTACTTGTGTCGGGGGGGCTGTCTCGCTCTTCCCATAAGTGGTATCCTAACAATGAAAATGTAGTAAAAATACAATAAAAATGAATAAAATAAAATAAATGATAGTTAATTAATTAATTACTTACTAAAGTAGCTATCCTTGTGTTTTGTGCGCACGCACAAAACACAAGGATAGCTGCGTATTTGTGTGCGTGTGTGTGTGTGTATTTGTGTATGTGTGTGTGTGTATATTCAATATGTCTAGGAAAATATCCCAAAGATTGATTTACATTATTAATACAGTTGGACTCAATTATCATTACACACTTAATTCCTTTTCTAACCATATTGTCTTTTACACAATTCGTCCATGGTTACTTTGGTTTTTTCTATGCTAGATTGTCCCACGCGTTAATATATATAGCTTACGCTCATTGGTGTTCGTCTATCATCTTGTAATACGATCAGAGACGAGTTACCAATTCTGTTTTGGTTACATATAGTTTTAGCATTCTTATTATTATTTTTCACTCGCAATCAACATTTTACGACTAATTACCCAATGCAAACATACCTAACGCAAGCATCTCTTTGCTTAAAAGGTGATCTCCAAATTCTGTTTCTTTATTTTTTTTAATTACAACTTTCAGTTATTTTAGAAATTCTTGCATTTTCAATAAATATTATTTTTATCCCAGTCCATAAATAAAACCTAATGCTCCCAACTGAAAAAGACCCGAACTCGTCCCGACCCATACAGCGGGGGCGTTTCACCATTATATATCGCTTTTAATTAGCGATCAGACGCCACCATTTTGTAAGGCGCCTACCCGATCGTAACTCAATGATCACTGAGTTTAATTATTAACTCAGTTGAAATAGTGCTTGTTTGTTCGTAAACGATGTGTGGTTGCAAGTGATTTCTGGTGAAAGCTGGGGAATTAAAAGATACGGGTGATTGTTGAAAGGCTTTCTTGTAATCTGATCTTGTTAATGGCGGGGAAATTTATTATTTAGCAGATTCTTCGTGTCGCTAGCACGACTATTTTTATATTTTGTTAGCTTATAATAGGCATGACGACAGTATCAAAAACTTGCAAATCTATTTAGTCCGTCAGTTAGAGTATTGGAAAATAATGGAAAGATATTTTTTGTTTTTGTAAATCAATGAATATTTACAAAGATAAAACACATCAAAACTCGGGAGTGGGAGCTCGTGACGTCAGAACTGGCTAAAAATGATACCAAGGCGTGACGTATTGAGAATTTTAAAAGCGCGGTATCTTCGTTAATTTTGGTTTACATAACAAAAGAAAAAATATGTGTCCAATATTTTTAGGAAATCTATCTGACGGACTATTTAGAATTTTTTTGTCGTCTGGCCTATTTCACCACTTCCACTGTATTGCAAAGGTCACTTCGGCTGCATGTTTTTGGGTTTAGAGGGAAGGATAGGAGGTGGAGCATAGTTTTTAACACAGATACACAACGACACCCCTCTGCAGTTTCATTGAGATAGCTCCACTTAACGAGTTTGAAGTTACATCTTCCCTTTTACATCTCCACACGTAGCAGAATGACACGCAACATTTGACTTGTTATAGCCATTGACTACTGTCAACTGTTAGGTAGTTAAATACACTGGCCTGCAAAGTACTACACTTTTAAAATTTATTTTTTTTCTAAACTCTATAGAAGATTTAAAATAAAAAACGTTTTATAGCAATTTTTAGCAGCTTTATCAGTTTTTAAGTACAAAATTAAACTCTTTTTGGAGTCCTTTTTGTTTCAAAAGTATATCTTGTGTACTTAAGAAGTTATTGCAATTTTAAAATTGTGGTACTTATTTTTGCAAGCCAGTGTAGATATATTGATTTGAGAGATACTTAAAATGCGTCATATAATAAGGATGACGACTGAATAAAAAATATGATTATATTTAGTCCGTCAGTTAGATTATCGAAAAATATTGAAAACGTTTTTTTGTTTTGTCAAATTAATAAAAAAAAACGAATATCATATGACATCACTTTATGGTAAAAAATGTGACGTCAAACGAGTTTTCGATGCACTGTATCGTTTTCAATTTTTGTTTACGTGAAAAAAGAAAAAAATTGTGTCCAATATTTGTTGGAAATCTATCTGTCGTACTAATTCGATTTTTTTTGTCGTCTCGCCTATTATGAGACTGCCTCGTTGGTCGCAATGTCATCTACTGAGCATGAGGTCCTAGTTTCAATTCCCGGGTCGGGTAATTTGTTATTGGGTTTTTCTCATCAGTCTTTGTCTGGATTTTAAGATTTTTTTTCGGGAGATATCCCGTTTGCCAAAAAACGATGGAGCGTAGCATTTTAAATATAAAAAAATACGCTCAAAGACAGGCATCGCCGATGTTGGCGACAAGTCTGCGAGGTTAAAATGGGACTGGGCGGGTCACATTTCCAGAATGGGCCAGGACAGATGGGCCAGAATCGTCACACAGTGGCTGCCTGAAGACGGTCGTCGTCACCGAGGTAGGCATAAGAAATGCTAGCGTGACGATTTGGACTCGTTCCTGACTGATTGGCCGGAGGAGGCAAAACACCGGGAGAGATGGAAGGGAATGGGGGAGGCCTTTGCCCAGCAGTGGGACTGAATAGGCTAACTAAAAAAAAACATATCCCGTAAGTAACAGTGTAAGTTTATGATGTTAATTTCCAGGTTGGCGTACTTTTCCGTTCAACAGAAATTCCAATCACAGAAAACGTTCTGCGGAAAAAAAAGTTATCCATAAGTAACATTATGCGTAAAATTTTATTACTTTCGTGCCGTGCGTAAAAGCGTGCTAAAACCAACAGTGTCCATATCCTGCAGGTCGCATTTAATATTGAAATAATAAATGATATATTACTGAGAGATGCACAAAAAACACACGACAGCAGTGGCAGTGTTAATCATTGCAAATTAAAAAGGTTAGTCTCACTTTGTCCTTAAGGGTTTGGCGCAAGTTATGAGATGGCAGCGATTCAAGGGGGCTCTTTAAAACCAGATCTATCCGTTCCGTTGATCTATCCGTTTCTCTCACTCGCACTCACCTGCAGACGTGCGCGAGAGAGATGGGTAGATCCGAATATACGGACGAACGTTAGAAAGTAGGGTAGGGTTTGTTTGTTTTTTAGGATTGAGATAGAATAAAGTTAGATGTTATGTATTAGGTTTAACTAACATTGAAGTTTTACAACTTGTTCTTTATATTTTTGTTTGGTTGTGTGTTATATGATGATGATTGTCATATTGGATTGAAGGACTGACAGCGAATAACAGGCGTTTTTCGGGAGAGACCTATGTGCAGCGGTGGACTGCGATAGGTTGAATCGATAAAAACTTGTAGTAAACTTACCTGACAAATTGAAACTTCAGGATCGAAAATATGATTTATGATTAGTATGGTGGTGGTGGTGGTGGTGGTGTTCATTTGAATTTTGAATAGATTTTGGGCATTCAATACTCAAAACCTTTCTGCTAATTCAAAAAATCTGCTGTTCAATACCCAAAATCTTTATCGAGTTCGCTATCACTGTAGCGAGGCCTACAATGATTTAACATCATCTGTAAAATTATGGACCAGTGTGGTATCCGGCAGAGTAGAATAGAACCAACCTATTACACTCACGGGTGTCGTATAAGGCGACGAATGTCTGAGGCAGAACACCTTGCGCCTCCGCAGAGCAGAGAATGGGCAGCAGCGTTTTCTGTTAGTCTTTCATCACTGCGATCTCCAATCCGCCTGACGAGCGTGGCGATTACGGCAAATTCCTCCCATCATGGGAGAGGCTTATGTCCAGCAGTGGACGTTATGGGCTGTTATTGTGTTGTTGTTGTATAAAACTATCGTCATACTCTAAATCGCTCGCCGCTCATAACTCGACTGGGACAATTCGTTCCAGCGATTAATTTGGTGAGAAGTGTAATCGATTTTTCGTCCAACTGACTCCGATACAAATAATGAAAACGACGTCTGATGATAGCTGTTCCAATAAGTGAATAACATGTTCCAATTCATTTATCGACTTCATTTCTCCATGTGGATTTCAATAACTTTTATTTTATGTTAATATTTCAGACTGATTTCAGGTTTTTCCTATCATTTGTTTCGGATGGGAAATCATCGAATGACTCCTCCCGCTCTGGGCGGAGCAGGAGGGAGTGTCAGATTTTTACTGACTAAAACCCATCCATGTTCCTTCATCGCCCTTTGTGTTCCGGGGCCACGGTATCTCTTTCGAACAGTCCCGCAACCCCGGCAGTCCCACAACCCCGGCAAGTTTTGCCTATCCTCAAACCAGCTCAGCCTATGGAAGTCCAGTGCTGGAAATAGCCATCTTCCAAGATGCGTTGACTTCTGCATCCAGTCTGTACTAGCTACCTTTTGAGCTAGGATTTAGTTGGGGGCACCCTACTATTGGTTTTGATATATTTGACATGTATCAATGGCGCTTCCCAATTACCTATTGGTTGCAACTTCACTGTTGGTTATTGAAGTTTAGGATGCGGTTACCAAGTCTGAGGATAGCAAGCATTATGGAATTTTCTTGAGCAGGCTCCATAATGAATGGTAGGTAAATACTTCTTTCTTTTTTAAATCATAATGTACCATCTCAACACGAATGATGTAACCAAGGTTTTGTAAAAATATTCTGATTTGAAAGAGTGTCCATGGAGTTTCTTGCCCGTTCTTCTCCAGAGATCACGACCAGAGATCTACGCTAGGGAATGGGCAACAGTACTTTCACAGTTTTTATGTCTTGTGACTGGGACTGTAGCTACATTTAATTTTCATCTTTGTTTCGACAATTCAAAAGTGCCTGTAACTGGTCTACTTGAAATAAATGCTTTGTTTTTTTTTATTTTAAATCAATAATTAATTATTGGATTCAAATTGAGAATCAGCACTTTAGTAGGTCACCCTTCCTACTTCCTAGTGTTTTAGCTAGGAAGAAGAAATGGTGGACCAACTCCAATAACACACACACACACACACACACAGACGATGACACACTGACAGAGAAAATTTTCAGACAACAGTCTGTTAATTTTCTGTGTTTCTTTTCCCTTGACTTCTGCAGTCTGCAACAATACCTCTTATTACCCCAACACACACACACATACTGACGTCACTACAAAACAACTCCAACACCGCAAGTTCAGTGGCCAATAAATAAATAAATATAATTAATTTTTCACACCGTCTCTTCTGTCTGTCTGCCCGTCCGCTTCGGCGCGTGCGTGATGTACGGCGCAGCGTCGCGATCCGATGCCAGTTATTATTATATTTATTTTATTATACTAATAAGGAGATAACGATTTGTTTGGTTAAAGGAAGACGTGATGATGGCATTCTTTTGTTTTAAATGGAATGTAAACCACATTCCATTTAAACCAAAAGAATACCATCAAAAGTTCAAAACTTTAATGATTGCAACTTGTTGAACTATTAGAAAAATAAACCACGCATGAGGTGAGAGAGAGAGAGGAGGAGAGGAAGGCCAAAGAAACAATGGATTGTGTGAAGACTGATATGAAAGAGATAGGAGTAAAAGAGAGAGAGAAATGACGTCTGACAGTCTGACAGGGGAGAATTGAAGACGAAAATGTGTTGTGCCGACCGCAAGTAGAATGGAACAAGAACAGGAAGATAGAGTTGTCGACATAGCTCACAGAATAAGTAAGCTGCACCCCTAGCCAAGTTAAAAACGTTTCGTATCGATTCTCTTTCTACAATCGTAAACGCCTCGGACGTAAGCGATTGTAGAAAGCGCTAAATTGGTAGCCAAGTTGACACGGCTGAGTCGATCGCTCGTTCTCTAATGTCTGTAGAAAAAATCTACACTTTAGTCTATAGTGAGCGTTCCTACCAAAGAGTTTAGCGATCAACATTGTAGAAACGATAACATTCTATTCTATAATTTTGAACGATGTAGTAGACGTAGACAAGTAATAGTCTACGAATTTTCTATTCGGTTGTGTTGATCACGTGATTTAACGTTGAGATGATGTCATTCCCATTAATTTGAATAGTTTTCTACAATCGTTAACGATTGCAGACTTTAAACTTGGCTAGGGGTGCAGATGAAGTGGCAATGGGCCGGTCATATTAGCCGTAGAACCGATGACTGTTGGGGTAGACGTGTTTTTGAGTGGAGACCGCGAATCGGCAAGCGTAAGGTGGGACACCGTCAGACTCGGTGGAGTGACGATCTTCGTAGGGTGGCTGGTAGCAACTGGAAGAGAGTTACTGAGAATCAAGTTGACTGGCGTGCGATTGAGGAGGCCTATGTCCAGCAGTGGACTGTTGTAGGCTGATGATGATGATAACATGAGTTGTCCTGGTCCTTTTGGCGCGTGGCCATAGTCGGAACAAACGCTGCCTTATTGTTTTTCGATACAATTTCACCGACAATTTCCCAAATGTTAACCAATAGCGCCCTCCTCAACACATCCATGCGCGAACACTTCCATGACAGGCTTTAATCCTGTAGAAGTCTCAGGATGAACTTGGTACGAGGAATCTGGTTGATTGCTGGATAAAGCTACTATGTCATCATTCTCAGCATGACTTCCAAACATCAATGTCGTCAATACTTTTGAAGTAAGCGATTGCTGCAATTCTCATAATTTGTAGTTAATAATTGCGTGCATTGACAGGAATGAGTAAGGGTAATATAATGCCATCATTATCATCATCATCAGCCTATTAATGTTCCCACTGCTGGGACACAGGCCTCCTCTCTATGAGAGGGAATGGGCTATAATCCACCACGCGGGCCCAGTGCGGATTGGTAGATGTCACATGTCTTCAAAATTTTTGGTTCTAGGACATGCCGTTCACAATGCCTTAAGCACCATTAATTAAAGTGTATTTTCCTAAAAAGAAGAACAGGCAGGTCACTCCAAAATCAATTCTATATCCTCCCAAACCTAACCAACTATCTCTCTACCCACCTCCTTAGTTTACAAGCGACACGGTGATTAGTACGTAAGTCTGTTAGTTATGAATCACCGTAATCTCGATTAGTGGAATCAGAAACAAACTCATTAAATTGGTTGTTGTAATAATCAGGGGATCTCCACGCTTACACCGGCCTGACCAGCCGTTGGGAGGTGTTAAAAAACAGATTGGGACAAATAAAAACGTTGAAAAAGCGTTCGGTTGTGTAGGGTGACTGTGGGCAAGGATGTTGGGGGACAGTCTTGCTGAATATTGATCGTATAGCGTGGGCAGCTATAGAATGCATCCAACTCTTTTGCCAATATTTTGACTTGAGGTAGTGTTTATATTATAATAATAAATCATTTATTTCGAGCAACAAGACTCATAGTGTTAGTAACAACAAACTTACAAGTATATTATATTATAGTGTCCGCCAGATATGTAAGTAAGAATTAAAGGTCATTGCTCTTTCCCTAATTTCTCTGCGTAGGTACCTCGACAATACATTACGAATCGTTTTTTATTCCTAGAAAAAGTCAAGGATCACGATAAAGGTCTTTTCGGGACACGTTTATGTCATTATTTCAGTTTTCGGAATGATGTATTTGAATAAATGTATGCGGGTTAATGACCTTTAATTCTTACTTATCTGGCGGAGACTATAGTTTTTTAGTACCTATCCATTCTTTTTTTTGTGGAAATGCGGCTAATTCGTTTTGGATATTTGGATAGTTTTGTACGAAATGTCAAAGTTAAGTCACATGTTATGGGACTTTACATAACTGACGAAATGTGAGTGTACTATTTGGTACTACTCTGTGCAACCTTTTGGATTACAGGAATAATATTATGCTGCGTTAAAACTTCATATTAATTTTACCAAAGGACAGTCTACCATGGTATCCCTTCAAACCCCATAAACATAGTCACCCTACAGCCCACTAAAAACACAAGAGGACAATCTTACGGGATCTTAATTGGGGTCCAAGCTATGCGCGGCATCCGTCGGCGTTGGGCCCGAAACAATTGTTTTATTGTTCCAACGGGCCCCGGCCCAGGTCGTGTGTCACTGTCGGCGACCGTCCGTCTCCCTGTCCACCATTTTACTTTTAAATCACAGAGGTTTATGTAGCCTGAAGATGCTGGAGTTACTCGTAAAAAATCATGTTTGTTTCTCTGATGGTACGGGGTAAAAAGACGTGTTTTTGAAGTTTTGGCTTTCTTTTGTTTTGGACTTTCTTTTGGATTCGCGTGTTTGTCTTCTTACTTTTTCCCATGGTCAAGAATGTATTGGTTTTCTGCAACAGTGTTAATTAGTACTCTACATATTATAAGCTCATTGTAATCTTAAGTGCGATCCGAGTTGATGTCGTGTGCATTGCATTAAGGAGTTTCATAGAAATAATAAACAAACATTCTCAAAAAGTCATGCCTTTCACCCAGGGATGTAGGCAGAACGCACAGAGCGACACCAACAGAAATAATTTCAGGTGTGGTTTAGTTCGTTCGAATCGTGGGCAACCCGAACTCCTGACATGTAGCTCAGCAGATCATCAGTATCCACCAGTATACTCCTCTCTATGAGACGGGGTGCGCTGTTATCTACTTCGGGGTCGTCGATTGGTTTTGTCACCATGTCTTCAAATTTTCAGTTCTAGGACGCTGATATCCCCACGATGTTTTCCTACACCATTTTAATGGCAGTGATGATGAAATAAAATACCCATCTTAGTCTTCAGGCCAATACAATTTAGATATCATCGACATAATAAAAAGAGCTCGTGGCTAAATAATAGGTAACAGCTGCTCCCGCCGATCTTTAAGTCAAGCCGCGATTGCCTAGGTTGGTCCGTGGATGGGTGACCACACATTACATACCGAGTTTCCCCAGTGCCTCGGAAATCACTTTAAGCTATGTGACAGTCGTTACAAGTAGTCAGGTCCGTAAGACTGACAACCAGGACCAATTTACTAAGGAGTATCGTATTACCCAGTACTAGCTGGTTTGTGGAGGTCAGATAGGCAGTCGCTTCATGTAAAATACTGGTATTCAGCTGAATCCGGTTAGACTGGAAGTCGACCCCAACACAGTTGGGAAAAGGCTAGGCAGATGATGACACAGTAAGAAAAACTCTCAACGTTAAGTCGGAGCCTCCCTTGGTTCCAACCCATGACCTACAAATACAACTCCTCTTAAGAGTCCTATTACATTTATTTTTCAAATTTTAGATTTTTACTTCCTGGATCAAATTATTTCGATCGACGTTCACGAGTCGATAATAATAGCGATCTCCGGACAATTGTCGACTGTTATCAAGATGAAAATTAGAGACGAGACTGACATGAGACTGAGGAGCAAGCTGAATTGACACAGAATTATAGTACTTCAATTTTATTTATTGTAATTTTGTCTTATTATATTGACAAATGAAAACGAATGAAGCGTATTCATTGTAGATCGAAGTTTTATATCATATTAATTTATTTGATAAAATTGAGTTTATTTGGAATATAAAGGACGCTGAATCAAGACATTTATGGCTTAAATTACGCTTTCTTGACGATTTTTTCCGTGAAAACTCAAGGAATTTAAAGAAATTCTAGAACTGCAATAAACAAGTAAAACATTCAACTTATCTTTCAGTAATTTTAGCTTTTATAAGAATTGAATCTAACAATGAAAATTTGCGCGTCAAAGTTCCATCGCCAACGGTTTTTCTTGCAAACTGAGTTCGTAAAATATTTAAAGTACACACGAAAAGAAAAATGAAAATGTGTAACTCCAACTTACAAGAAAGAGAATGGCACTATCGTAATTCTTAAGCAAATAATTAAAATATCTTACTGCTGCTGAAAACTACTGCGTCAAAATCATGAATTTGCGTAAAAAATGTAATAGGACTCTTAAGTCGGGGCTCATAAAACATAAATCTATTTAAAAACTTTATTGGTCCAATAAATAAAATCCTAAATACTTGAACATCGGAACAGAACAGTTTCACAAGAAACGTTATTAATCAATCAAGCAGTAATTATACAAAACGTTGATCCGTTTAATGGGCATATAGGTGTGTTAATGAGTTCCTAGTAGGTCGGCTTTATGGTCTGTGGTAGAAGATGGGAGATTGTGACCAATATATTAATGTTGACTACTTATTTAGGATGGGAAGGTTTACACCGAAACGAGCATAGTACCAACGAACTTAGCTAAATTAGCCGTGTGGTATCCGGCAGAGTAGAATAGAACCAACTCATTACACTCACGGGTGTCGTATAAGGCGACTAATGTCGGAGGCAGAACACCTTGCGCCTCCGTAGACCTGAGAATGGGCAGCAGCGTTTTCTGTTAGTCTTTCATCACTGCGATCTCCAATCCGCCTGCCAAGCGTGGAGATTACGGCAAATACATGCCATCATGGGAGAGGCTTATGTCCAGCAGTGGACGTTATGGGCTGTTGTTGTTGTTAGCAAAATGATCTTTAATCCTGCAATCATTATAAATAAATATCGCTGGACATAACACACAGCGCCATCTAGTGCCACACTAAGCAACGAGGCTTGTGTCGTGGACACCAGATAGTTGATACACCACATAGATACTTTTTGTTTGTAAATACATACTTATTATACATGTAAACACCCAAGACTGAAACATATATCCATGCTCATCACACAAACATTTGTTACTACCGGGATTCGAACCCGGGACGGAGCTTTAATTTGGTTCAAATAACTTAAGTAAAATTGCAGCCAGCACAAAGCACATTACAGCTATATTTATTATTGCAATCTCTCTCAAGTCTATTTTTTTATTTTTTGTGCAATAAAGAATACAAAAGAATACAATGACTGTAAGTTTTTCAGATTATGAACTTTTTTTTTTCTAAGAAGTATCAACTAACGACCATTTTCAATAACTTACTAGCCGGTTTCGGTAGTTTGCTATCTCCGTCTGTTTGACATTTTGCTTACTGACCGGTTACAAACAAAACAGAAAAGCTTTCTTTGATTTTTCTATGACTGACAGGTAGGTGATGCGGATAGGATATTCTTTGTTAATAGAAACACCGGTAGATACGGAAGTAGGCATATTAACCAATAGTTATACATACTAAGTTAAAACGACCGTAAGAGAAGAAGTATAGTTGACGACCCGAATGGCGCAGCGGTAGTGAGGCTGCCTTACGTTCTTAGGGTCCTGGATTCGATTCCCGGTAGGAACAAATGTTTGTGTGATGAGCATGGACATTTGTGTCAGAGTCACGGATGTTTATATGGTATAATAAGTATGTATTTACAAACAAAAAGTATCTATGTAGTATATCAACTATATGTGTCCACGACACAAGCCTCGTTGCTTAGTGTGGCACTAGATGGCGCTGTGTGTGATATCCAGCGATATTTATTTTATTTATTTATTTATAGGAGTAGAGTATTTAATTGAATTTGGACTAAAGTAGTGTTAAAAACCAATGTTACGTGTAAGGAACTAGTTAGTAAAATGAATAACAACTAGAATCAATTTTATTTACTTTTTTGACATTCAACAGTGACTTGGTGTTATTAAAATCAAATGTTAACTTTGACGTAATTTTTATTATGAATTCAAATTAAATCTATACTTAAATTATGAAGAGGTAAAAGTTTCTAAGTTTGTACGTAATCTCCGGATGATCCTATCCTTTTTTTACTGATTTAAAGATACAATATTCGTGGGTGCTCTATGATATACTAATATTATAAAGAGGTAACATTTGTTTGTAAGTTTGTATGTAGGGGGTAATCTCCGGAAGTAATGAACCAATTTTAAAAATTGTTTCAGTAGTAGAAAGCTACATTATTCGTGAGTGCTATAGGCTATATTTTATTCCCGTACTCCCACGGGAACGGGAACTACGCGGGTGAAACCGCGTGACGTCCGCTAGTAAATTCTATTTAAGTATATTATGCATATTAGCAGAGCTATCACATTTTTGACGGACGAAGTCACGGTCAAAGTGCTAGTCTTTTGATTTAGTGCAAACCATCAGCTTCATTTCAGGCGAGCGCTCTACATGACGACAGAATCGTTCCAATTCGTTTCGGTGTAAAAGCAGCCACCATAATAAGGCTCCTGGCATCTACGAAGCTAACAAGGTGATAGTAAACCAATTATTAAGGGTAGTAAACCGTTCCCGGTAACCAAAATAAAATCAGTTAACATTATATTGTAGATGGACGCTGAAATTCGGTGAAGGCATGTGTTTTGTTCATTTATTAGTGTTTAAGATTGTGTTGTTTATTGTGTATTTAGTTTTATAAGCCAACCAATTGGTTTGGCAAAATTTTTACAGGAACTTGGAGTAGCGTTGACTGTTCTGTGTCTGCGCGAGATAAGTGGGAATTAAAGGTCATTGCTCTTTCCTTAATTTCTCTGCGTAGGGACCCCGACAATACATTATGAATCGTTTTTATTTCTAGAAAAAGTTAAGGATCACGATAAAAGTCGTTTCGGGACAAGTTTATGTCATTATTTCTGTTTTCGTAATTATGTAGGTATTTAAATAAATGTATGCGGGTTAATGACCTTTATTTCCTACTTATCTGGCTCAGACTATAGATGGCTTACAAGCCATCAAGTAAGTAAGCGATTTAAGTTTTAAAATAGATTCATTACTTGAAAAATCATGAAAAAAAAATGAATCATGATCATTAGATCCCAGGTTAGAAAAAGGTAACTGTTCTTTACCTTTTAGCCGCATAAGTTATCTATACTAATATTATAAAGAGGTATCATTTGTTTGTAAGTTTGTATGTAGGGGGTAATCTCCGGAAGTAATGAACCAATTTTAAAAATTGTTTCACTGGTAGAAAGCTACATTATTCGTGAGTGCTATAGGCTATATTTTATTCCCGTACTCCCACGGGAACGGGAACTACGCGGGTGAAACCGCGGGACGTCAGCTAGTATGAAATAATTTTAACAAACGACTGTAATACTGTGGCTCCTAGAATCATTTTTGTTCGGATTCATGTGTAAATCCGATCTGAAAATATGATTTCAGCGATGATCTTTTTTTTGGGACAACCCGTACTACTACGCATATTTCCAAACCACTGTAACTCCTGAAAGCCAGAATCAAGAGTGGCGACCACCAGAAAAGCGCCGAGACAATGAAGCTCGACGAAGTCTCAGAGAAACAATTTAACTGTCTTGAATCCCGCAACGAAATTAATCAGAAAAGTATAGCGTAGGAGTAGGAAAAACAGTAATTTCCACTTCCCTCCTCTCTCCTATCAGCAAGAGACAGAACGAAACAAGGCCAATAGGCACAAAGGGACGTTTGCAACTGGGATAGGCCCAGTTGCCTAGCACCACGGATAACTGATATGTAGTGTTACAAAACTGGCGAAAATTTACTATTATTAGTCATTGCAGACAGATTTTGTCTGCAATGACTAATAATAGTACATTTTGATACAAGTGGAGAAAGTTTGTTATTGCATTCGAGGCGGAATTATAACACCCAAACCGCAGGCAAGGGTGTTTTTGAGCCGAGAACTGCAATATCAAATGTCCACGTGTATCAAACGACGTTTTTCAATACACTTTTGAAGAAATAAAATGAAATATAACGAAAGATATTTTTGTCACGAAACTACGAAACAATGAATTTAATTTTCTTTTTTTTTCGCGCTCTGCTTTCGCCAGGTTGAAGGAGAGGCAAAGGTATGCAGCCGTTAAACAGCCTAATATAAAAAATAGATTTATTTTATATTTTTGAATTCAGAACACAAATAAATGTTAAATTGTGTATAAAAAACTATTCGTTTTTAATAATTATGTTTATCTATGATATTCTATTTATTTAAACACAATTTTAATATTAAAAAAATATTTATGCCGTAAAGACGCGTAGTGCTTTGGGGAAATTAAAAAAAAACATTCACCTCAGACTATAGACATTGAACCAATTTGGACTAAGTATTGTATAGTTATCTGTGGCAATTTTCATTCCCGCACACGTGCGGGAAAGTGGAAAAAAACACACGCGTGTGAAATACATTGCATGTTGTACCTAATCGTAGTGCGTTAAGGACCAGTTTTCGAGGAAGTGTATTGAAAAATTACAAGTATACTTCATATAGTTGAAGTACACTTCCCCAACGTAGTAAGCGAAACAAACACCATTCATTTTATCACTAAACCGGAGTAATAATCTAAAATTGAGAAAATAAATTTCCCTTTTAATTTGAATCCTTATCTGCAGCCAAGACCAGTACTAATTATCAGTTATAGCTAATTATAAGAACAAGGTAGAATTAATTAGTTTTTCGTAAAGCAATTATCGAGCGATTCATTAATTACTGCACCTTGCTATTCTGATTGCTTTGAATTAGGATTTAATTTACTTTTGTTTTTAAAGTAGGCAATGGGTTTTTTTTTCATCGGTTCTAATATTTTTGCATGCCAGTCTACGGCGACAGAAATCAAGAGTAAAAGAGAAAAGAAAAGATCTCAATACCTCTATAATATTTTCATACGTTTGTATAGATTCATGTTTTCCGATTGTTTTTAGGGTTCCGTAGTCAACTAGGAACCCTTATAGTTTCGCCATGTCTGTCCGTCCGTCTGTCCGTCCTCGCTTAATCTCTGTGACCGTTAGCACTAGAAAGCTGAAATTTGGTACCAATATGTATATCAATCACGCCGACAAAGTGGTAAAATAAAAATTGGAAAAAATGTTTTATTAGGGTAGCCCCCCTATATGTAAAGTGGGAAGTGATTTTTTTTTTAATTTCAACCCTAACGTGTGAAAGGTATTTAAAAATGAATAGGGGTTTCCTAAAATCATTTTTTGATAATGTCAATAATTTCGGAAATAATCGCTCCAAAAGTAAAAAACAAGGTGTAACTTACCCCCCTCTAACTTTTGAACCATAAGTTTAGAAAATATGAAAAAAATCTGAAAAGTAGAACTTTATAAGGAATTTCTAGGAAAATCATTTTGAACTTGATGGAAACAACAGTTTTTGTACAAAAAAGACAAAAAGTTGTACAAAATAATTTCTGGACTAAGTTTGTAGTATATTCGTGAACACTTATTGTGACGGACGGGAAACTACGGAACCCTACACTGAGCGTGGCCCGGCACGCTCTTGGCCGGTTTTTTTTTAATGTAATAACATTGTAGGCCTTGTAGAATCCTAAAAGCTTGTTTAGTTTTAAACTTGTTTTACGTTTTTGTTGTGTGAAAAGCAACGACTTATTGTCGGGCATACGCTGTCCCCCCATATTAAAGTACTTATGCTGTAACATAATAAAACCAATAATGTTAAAAGATTAACCGTGGAGTTTCTTGCCGGTTCTTCTCCATAGGAGATGACCAACCCGAACCGTGGACCATTCCCCGACGTAGCACTTATCTATACTTCTATACTAATATTATAAAGAGGTAACATTTGTTTGTAAGTTTGTATGTAGGGGGTAATCTCAGGAAGTAATGAACCGATTTCAAAAATCCTTTCACCATTAGAAAGCTACATTCACCCTGAGTAAAATAAGCTATATTTTATTCCCGTACTCCCACGGGAACGGGAACTACGCGGGTGAAACCGCGGGACGTCCGCTAGTGTGAAATAAAATATTTTGTCATCAACTGTTAGACTGCCGTTCTGTATCTACAAAAGTTTATACCTACTTCGACAATCTCCACTATAATGTGGGAAGATCTCACCAAAGTACTCCATATGAGAAGGAATACATGTAAAGGTGCCAGTAATTATAAGCTGAGCGTACAAACAGACTTGTTATTTGTTCGTACTCGCAAACTACAATAAACAACGTTGTAATGTGGTGTGTTTCCGGTGGAAAATGTCTATCTAACTAGCCGGTAAATATCTGCTGGACACACAGGGAAGGAGTTTGGCGATCCGTTTTATAAACTAGTAAAAGCTTAAAAATGTTCTCGAGACGTAACCAATATTAGACTTAGTCTCATCATCTGCCTAGCCTTTTCCCAAGTTTTATTGGGGTCGGCTTCCAGTCTGACCGGATGCAGCTGAATACCAGTATTTTACATAGAGCGACTGCCTATCTGACCTCCATAACCCAATTAGTACTGGGTAATACGATACCCCTTGGTAAGACTGGTTGTTAGACTTTTTTGGGTCACTGACTACCTGTAACGACTGTCAAAGATCACAAATGACAGCCGGGACCAACTTAGGCAAGCACGGATTAACCTAAAGATCGACCCGAGCGGCTGTTATTAGTCCTGAAATAAAGAGAACGAAATCAGTTTATGGGGAAGAAAGTGCTGGAGTGGAGACCGCGGGCGGGACGGAGGAAGTCAACCGACTAGGTGGACAGACGATCTCATTAAAGTAGCTGGAAGAAACTGGACTATGACACAAAACTGCCGAAAGTGGAGAGATTTGGAAAAGAAGAAGTGTATGAAGTTCAATAAAAAAAAAGATGTTAGAGACAGTTCTTCTACACTACGACTCTTCAATTACCCAGGAACTTGATAACACTCTTCATTTTAAGTGCACTTTCGATATAATCTACTTCTATACATAATTAATGATGGTTTTGCATAACTTCGCTATTCTAATTCTAATCACACAAATTTCATAGTTTTTTTTTGTGTATCTTTTCTTCTTGCGTTTGTTTCCTTCATGATTTGATTAAGTGTTAGAGCAGATGACGGTGGTCATTGTTTAAAGGAAACTATTTATTACAGTCCTTAGTACTTGGAAACTTCCAGGAGACTCATCATCATCATGCTCCTGCCCTTGTACCATTCTACTTAGGGTCGTCGCAACACGTTATCTTCCTCCACTCTCCCCTGTCACACGTCACGGCTTCATTACTCCTCTCTCTTTCATATCATTCCTCACACAATTCACCCATCTTTACTTTAGACTACCACGAGAATTTACTGATGGGTTAATTTTTGTGGTGATGATCCTGAATAAAATCCCATTAAAAATGATTATCTAAATATATAAAAGAAGAAACTGACTGACTGACTGACTGACTGACTGACTGATTGACTGACTGACTGACTGACTGACTCATCTATCAACGCACAGCCCAAACCGCTGGGTCTACAGATTCCAAATTTAGCAAGTAGGTTCCTTAGGTGGTCTAGGGGTGCACTAAGAAAGGATTTTTCAAAATTCACCCCCTAAGGGGGTTAAACGGGGCTCCAAAGTTTGTATGGGGAAACAAGATTAGTTAGACTATTTTATTCGAAACTTCACAGGAGTGATCCTATTGATAAATGAGTAGAAACGGGTTTCAGGTTTTTTCAGAATTCAACCCCTAAGAGGGGGAAATGGGGTGGCAAAGTATAAAAATCAATGCACAGCCCAAACCGCTGAGTCTAGAGATTCCAAATTTGGCACAAAGGTTCTTTATGAAGTTTAGGGGTGCATTAAGAAAGGATTTTTCAAAATTAACCCCCTTAGGGGTTGGAAAGGGAGGCCAAAGAATACATGGGGAAATAAGATTAGTAAGACTACTTTATTCGAAACTTAACAGGAGTACTCCAATCAATAAATGAGTTAACATTTGTGTTTCAGGTTTTTTCAGAATTCAACCCCTAAAGGGGGAAATGGGGTAACAAAGCCTGAAAATCAATGCACAGCCTAAACCGCTGAGTCTAGACTCTAGAGATTCCAAATTTGGCACATAGGTTCGTTATGAGGTTTAGGGTGCACTAAGAAAGGATTTTTCATAATTTACCCCCTAAAGGGTTGAAACGGGTCCAAAGATAACATGGGAAAATAAGATTGGTTAGACTATTCGAAACTTGACAGGAGTACTCCTATCGCTAAATGAGTTAAAATTTGTTTTTCAGAATTCAACCCCTAAAGGGGGAAATGGGGTAACAAAGCCTGAAATTCAACATGGGTATTGTTTGTATGGTGAATTGGGTCAGGTGTATTACAAAAACAACGATTTGTGGCGGACCTGAAATACCATCAGTCACCAGTTGGGGTCTTGGTGTGCGATTGGGTTGAAATGTCTAAAATTCAATATGGGTGTCGATACCGAGATTATCGGTTCACCCTTGTTTGGTATAACAACTTTTGATGTAATGTTACTAATTTGAACAACGTTTAAGAAAATAATCAATTTGTATAATATCGATTGACATAATTTTCATTTCATCGAATATTTATTTGCGATAACAACATTTGCGCTATTGATCAAAAGGTATAATGTTCATTTGATGTCATGTTCAGGTGGTATAACATTTTTTTTGTCGAATACTCAATTGGTGTAATGTTATGCAGAAAAGAAAACATAGTAAATATTTGCAATTTAGACTAATCTGAATATAAATGTCCGTAAGGATTGAGGAGCCATTTTTTGTAGCTTAATGAAATTAATATACTTATTTAGTAGTAAGTTTAAAAAAAATGTAGGATCGATCCTCGATTTTGTAGTATAATACTTCAAAAGTTATATAATCATAAAGGTGGCACCTCAATCTAAATGTTTGGATTGAGGAGCCACGTCAGAACTTCGAACATCATGGATTAATATTTACCATAATTTAGTATGATATTGTAGCATTTGAGAGTAGTTAGTAGACAAAATCTGAACACGGTTGTATTAAAAGTAAAAAAGTTACCATACATTATGTATGTGGCTCCTCAGACCGTAATACGACTCATCATTTTACAACGAAGCAGTTGCTAAATCTGGTGGTTCGCTAATTGTATGCCTTATATAATTATTAATGAATTCAGTAGGTGAAAGATCAATGTTAGTTTATAGATAATGAAAGGAAACGAATTATTAATGAACTGAATATTCGATACGTTCTTTCGACAAAATCATTATTAGTCTAGTGAAACATTAGTTTAAATAAAATTAGTGCATATGAAAATTCGGTCAAATGAAATTATTTCAAAGAAATAATTATGCTTGTAACGTTACATTTTCCTGGATAGGATCCACAAAACTGTAAGGTCACTCTGAGCACTCACCTACCTAACTTTCAGTCTGGAGGGGAGCACTATTAAAAGAAATAAAGGGGACGAGTTATAAGAATTTATTAACAAAGATAATCTAAAGGCTGGAGCTACTTAATTACTAATGCCAGTGAAGCTGGCGGAAAGTACTGAAGATGAAACGCAGAATGGAATAAATAACTGAAGAACGTCCGTCTTCAGACTGTGGAGGAGGACCGAAGAACCATCAACTCTCAGGCCGTAGAGAAGGGCCTAGGGCATCTGTCTTCAGACGGTGGTGGACGGCCGAGGACCGTCAATCCTCAGGCCGTAGGAGGAGGGCCGAGGGCATCCGTCTTCAGACGGTGGTGAACGGCCGAGGACCGTCAATCCTCAGGCCGTAGGAGGAGGGCCGAGGAGCATCAAATCTTCATCAGGCTTGTGTAGCTCAAGGATCAAGGTTTCCAGGTGTTCTTGGTGAGGGTGCGGCACGGAGAGAGGCCGACTTAAAACCGAAGAATAAGGGAACTGCCTTTTTTTAAATATAATTTTATGGAGCTTCTCAGAGGTGTTACTGCTCTCAGCTCTGAACGTAGACTGCCCATTCCACCACCAGGCTCCTGTCAACTCCAGATATTTACATTTTAAAATTAGAAAATTATTAAAAAGAAAATCGAATGAGGTCGATGTGATTTACCTATACAACCTACAACTAGCTCCAGCAATAAATTAAAAATAAAACTAGGGTTGCCACTAACTGACATCACAAAAGTAAACAAAGATTTAATAAAGATAAAAACTTAAATAACTTGAATTACAAGGTAAAAAGGCCAAAGCCGTTGCTAAGCCTCCAAGAAATGACCATGAAGCTACCTAGGGAGGACGAATGCTTAAATTTTCAGGTTAATAATATCCAAAAATGTAAGTAAAAAAATAAGTAAAAGACATACACATTACATTACCCCGAAAACCCCGGAAAATTTTTGAATACAATGAAAATTTTTTCTTATTTAGCATTAAGAGAGCATTAATCAACAAAAAATTAAGCTAAATGAGTATATACAGTGATAAAGTAAGTTTAAAAACAATTAAAACTAAGATTCCCCATAACCCCAGAAAATTACTAACTAGAAAAAATTTCGAGGTTGTAAATAAGACCTTGCTCTTTCATACACCTTTCATCAACCTACCCTACACACTTCCTCAATCATACATCACCAGCATACTTAGGGGATATGGTTCACATTCAATGACGCATACTCCACAAGGAATTATTTTTAAGGTTTACGAAGGCTTATTTATTTAATTTAGGTGTCGTAATCCGCACCTGTTTTAAAACCCGATAAAATTAAAAGAATATATTTACAAAGTTTTTCTGCTTTAGAAAAACAGCCAAGGTTTAAGAGCATAAAGTGCTTAAGAGAAGCCTTTAAGCTTTAAGTCAAGGGTCAAGGAGGGTCAAGGATAAAAAATTATTATCTAAGTTTAAAAAAGTACACTAAGGCTTATTTTACGAGTTAATGCGACCGCTCGACACAACGGCTTATTTAATGAGTTGTGCACCGCTCAACACAATGGCTTATTTAAAGAGTTGTGCACCGCTCAACACAATGGCTTATTTAAAGAGTTGTGCACCGCTCTACAAAATAAAAAGAGGGATAAAAAATAAGCCAATAGTTTTAGAGGAAGGTAAACCTTGTGGAGTATTTACATAACTTAAAATCTAAATGGTTTTTACAAGAAATCAGTTAAAGAGGCTAGGCATTGAAGTTATAAAATAATAAAAACCGTAAATAACTCCAGACAGAAAATAAGGCGATAGCAAATTCAAAAGTAAAAGGTATCGAAAAAAAATATAAATAAATAAAATATTATGAAAGTGTTAAAAGAAATTAAAAAAAAAATCTACAGAGGCCGAGAGTGTTTGAGTTAGGACTCAAGTCCAAGGGAGCGTTTGAGAGGAACTCAAGTCCAAGAGAACGTTTGAGAGGGAACTCAAGTCCAAGAGAGCGTTTGAGAGGGAACTCAAGTCCAAGAGAGCGTAGAGGGAACTCAAGTCTAAGAGAGCATTTGAGAGGGAACTCAAGTCTAAGAGAGCATTTGAGAGGGAACTCAAGTCCAAGAGAGCGTTTGAGAGGGAACTCAAGTCCAAGAGAGCGTAGAGGGAACTCAAGTCTAAGAGAGCATTTGAGAGGGAACTCAAGTCTAAGAGAGCATTTGAGAGGGAACTCAAGTCCAAGAGAGCGTTTGAGAGGGAACTCAAGTCCAAGAGAGCGTTTGAGAGGGAACTCAAGTCCACGAGAGCGTTTGAGAGGGAACTGAAGTCCACGAGAGCACTCAAGATTAAGAGTGTTTAAGAGGGAACTCAAATCCAAGAGAGCACTCAAGATTAAGAGTATTTAGGACTCGCCCTTAAGAGTGTGGACCCGTGTTTAGGACCCGCACTTGAGAGTGAGGACTAGCCCTTAAGAGTGAGGACTAGCCCTTAAGAGTGTGGACTAGCCCTTAAGAGTGTGGACTAGTGTTTAAGAGGAGAAGGAGGGAAAGAGGGATCAGGTCAGGACCGTAACACCGTATTCAGTAAACTGAGTAAACGTCAGGGCAGCTCCCGTAATACAGTAGTCGGGTAAGCTCCGAATAAAACATTAAGAGGGTCTGAGTATTTGAGAGGGCCCAAGAATGTTTAAAAATTTATAAGACACAGAGAGTCCAAAGAGGTTCGATTAAAAAAATAATATTGAGAGTATGACACAGAGGGTGCAAAGAGGTTTGATTAAAAATATCGTAAACCAATAAAAACTGTATGGTGGTAAAATTTGGAACTAATGCATAAAAAGTTTGCTAAACTTTAGTACCTATTTTGGCCACCGCAAAGTTTGATTAAAAACTTTTTGCTACTGCAAAAGAACTAGATCTCTATGGGCTTGTTACCTAGCAACGCGTGACAAATAACAAGTCAACCCAAAAATGACCCAAAATAATTTTATACAATTTTACCCGACTAGGGCGAAACTCGGGAGGTTATGTATATTATCTGTATGTATGTAAGTCCGTTTTTTCTCAAAAAAAATGAAGGCTTTTTTAACGAGTATGTTTATAAGATTTTGGTGTTATTGAATAAGAATATCACCCAAAATTATCATAACTCAGTCTAGATTTAATTCGTTAGAATTTCTTAACAAATCTAGATTTAGTTGTTTTATTATAGCCTAAAGATTCAATTTTACGCTAGATTCGCGTATGATAGATTTATAGACTAGGATCAAGTTATTTTTCAGTGAAATTTATAGGTTGCACTAGCCGTGTTATCAAATCAAAAATGAAGCGTGTTTAAAGTGTTAGTAATTCAGAATATATTAGTAAAGTATTTGTAGTGGGTGTAACGTAGTATTTTAGGGTTGTATAAACATCCACAGGATATTCTCCTGTTTCAGTCGTGAAGTGTCCCAACGACCCACTTGGGAGTGTCCACGAATGGATTAACACATCAAGCGACCATTGGGTACGAATACCAGAGGGTAAACGTAGTGGTGTGCAAGTCTGTGGGATGCAGTATAGCGATGTTTTGGTAGAGAGTAAGTATAATATGAGATGAACGATTACGGGATATTGTCCAATAACCGTCGTAGAGTAACCAATCTCCAACCTTGGCAATGCCCACAAGTGGGTTAACACAACCAAGAGGCCGAAAGGGTGCCAATTATCTTTCGATAATGGAATGTGTGTGAGGTGAGGAATACCTAGATGATGTTTAGTTGTAGAAGAGTTGAGTAAGAGTTGAGATGGATGAAAAGAGGAAAATGAATAAAATGCTTACCAAATATACTCACTTGGGGAAGTGTTATTTTCGAATTTTGAGAAGTGCAGAATGCCTAGAAATAATTTAAGAGGGGTGGGTTAGTAAATATTTGGGCGCCAGTCTGTAACGTTACATTTTCCTGGATAGGATCCACAAAACTGTAAGGTCACTCTGAGCACTCACCTACCTAACTTTCAGTCTGGAGGGGAGCACTATTAAAAGAAATAAAAGGGACGAGTTATAAGAATTTATTAACAAAGATAATCTAAAGGCTGGAGCTACTTAATTACTAATGCCAGTGAAGCTGGCGGAAAGTACTGAAGATGAAACGCAGAATGGAATAAATAACTGAAGAACGTCCGTCTTCAGACTGTGGAGGAGGACCGAAGAACCATCAACTCTCAGGCCGTAGAGAAGGGCCTAGGGCATCTGTCTTCAGACGGTGGTGGACGGCCGAGGACCGTCAATCCTCAGGCCGTAGGAAGAGGGCCGAGGGCATCCGTCTTCAGACGGTGGTGAACGGCCGAGGACCGTCAATCCTCAGGCCGTAGGAGGAGGGCCGAGGAGCATCAAATCTTCATCAGGCTTGTGTAGCTCAAGGATCAAGGTTTCCAGGTGTTCTTGGTGAGGGTGCGGCACGGAGAGAGGCCGACTTAAAACCGAAGAATAAGGGAACTGCCTTTTTTTAAATATAATTTTATGGAGCTTCTCAGAGGTGTTACTGCTCTCAGCTCTGAACGTAGACTGCCCATTCCACCACCAGGCTCCTGTCAACTCCAGATATTTACATTTTAAAATTAGAAAATTATTAAAAAGAAAATCGAATGAGGTCGATGTGATTTACCTATACAACCTACAACTAGCTCCAGCAATAAATTAAAAATAAAACTAGGGTTGCCACTAACTGACATCACAAAAGTAAACAAAGATTTAATAAAGATAAAAACTTAAATAACTTGAATTACAAGGTAAAAAGGCCAAAGCCGTTGCTAAGCCTCCAAGAAATGACCATGAAGCTACCTAGGGAGGACGAATGCTTAAATTTTCAGGTTAATAATATCCAAAAATGTAAGTAAAAAAATAAGTAAAAGACATACACATTACATGCTAAATAAAAATCTACCAATTAATTATTCGGTCAAATGAATAATTATACGAAATGACTTTATTGTAACTAAAATTAGGCGAAGCGATTTTCGACAAAACGTTGTTATACCAAACAAGGGTGAACCGAGATTATCATGGGTGCTGATTAAGAAAATGGCATTTATTTTGAGATCCAGAAGATGGCGGATTCGACTTCTGTACAGGGTTATTGTTGACTTATTGTGATGATTGTGATAACGATGATGATGATTGTGATAATGATGATGATGATGATTTTGATTACGATGATAATGATTGTGATTACGTTGACGATGATTGTGATAATGATGATTGTGATAATGATGATTGTGATAATAATTATTGAGGTAACGATGATAATGATTGTGATTACGATGATAATTAGCGTGATTACGATGATGGTGATTGTGATTTTGATTGCGATGGTGATTGTCACAGTGATGGTGATTGTGATAGTGACGGTGATTGTGATGCTGATAGCGATGGTTGTGATAACAAGGATGGAGATTGTGATGATGATGATTGTGATTACGATGATAATGGTTGTGATTACGATGATAATGATTGTGATAATGATGATAGTAATGGTGATTGTGATGGTAGTTGTGATGGTGATTGTGATAGTGATTGTGATGGTGATTGTGATGGTGATTGTGATAATGATTGTGGTTGTGATAGTGATTGTGATGATGATGATTGTGATAGTGATGGTGATTGTGATTACGATGATAATGATTGTGATAACGATGATGGAGATTGTGATAGTGATTTTGATGGTGATTGTGATGGTGATGGTGATTGTGATAGTGACTGTGATAGTGATTATGATAGTGAAGGTGATTGTGATGGTGATAGCGATGGTGATGGTGATTATGATTGTGACAGTGATGGTGATTGTGATAATGATGACGATGATTGTGATAATAATCATGATGATTGTGATGATAATGATTGTGAATACGATGATATATTGTGATTACGATAATGATAATTGTGATAATGATGATGATGATTTTAATAATGATGATAATGATTTTGATTTCCATGATAATAAGTGTGATAACGATGATAGTGATTGTGATTGGGATTGCCACAGTGATGGTGATTGTAACGGTGATTGTGATTGTAATAGCAATGATTATGATAACGACGATGGCGATTGTGATAGTGATTGTGATGGTGATTGTGATTGGAATGGTGATGGTGATTGTAATGGTGATTGTGATAATGATTGTGGTTGAGATAGTGATGGCGATTGTGATCATGGTGATTGTGTTTGTGATGGTGATGGTGATTGTAATAATGATTGTGATTACGATGATAATGATCATGAAAACGATGATGGTGATTGTGATAGTGATTTTGATGGTAATTGTGATGGTGATTGTGATAGTGATAGTGATTGTGATAGTGACGGTGATTGTGATTGTGATAGCGATGGTGATGGGGATTGTGATGGTGATTGTGATTGTGACAGTGATTGTGACGGTGATTGTGATGGTCATAGCGATGGTGGTGGTGATTCTGATGTTGATTGTAATGGTGATGGTGATGGTGATGGTGATTGTGATGGTGATGGTGATTGTGATGGTGATGGTGATTGTGATAATGATGGTGGTTGTGATAGTGATGGTGATTGTGATAGTAGTAATAAATTGTGATGATTATGAAATATGGCACATAGATAGTTTATAACCTGGATTTACATGTAGGACACTATTTATCCCTTTAGTATAATTCAGTGGGACAGTTACCGAACTTCACGCGGGCGAAGCCGCGGGCAACAGCTAGTTAATTAATAAATCTGTTCCCTCAATTGCCCCATCCGACTGTCCGTATGTCCCCGTGCTGCTACGGAAAGTTCTCGTTCATTTCATTACCGATCGTGAGCAGATATCGTTACTGCGTGCCGTGTTCACTCTCGCAGTATACGTAAGAGAGTCAGATAAATTGTCCCTGGTAATTGGTGTGAAAGTAATGTATTATTCGGCATGTGACGATGCACAGCATCGGTGAGAGGGCGTTGTATACTTCCCGTTAGTTGTGAGCCAATCACAGCTCTCGTAGTCACGTGGTTCCGGTAGTCACGTGGTCCCAGGTGGCGTGTTCGCTAGTGGCGGACTTTTACCTCATAGCGTCGTTACTTCTCGAGCAAGCAACATCTAAATTTAGTATTTGCAGCTACTTTTTAATACTTTAAATCTTATTTTTAAATAAGTGCTAAGTGAATTTAGTATTTGCAGCTACTTTTTAATACTTTAAATCTTATTTTATTTTTTAATAAGTGCTAAGCGTTTGTATTGTTTTGTACAACGCGGCAACGGGCTGGTGCCCGAGCTCCACGTCCAAGCGCGTACTTTACGTATGGAGTGCTAAGTGTTATAAATAAATAAAAATGAGTGAAAATCAAATAAATAGTGCAATTGTGAATAATTGTGGTTCGGATCAAGAAGTGCTGGTAGGCGACGACTTGATGTCTTCAACGTGTCGTAAAACGTCGGCTACCAAGAAGCGATTCGAGCTTTCGCAATCTGATTCTTCAGGTTCTGAGGTAAAGCGACGGAAATGCGGTGAGTCATCAGATTTCTAACCTTGTGAACCAAGTGGCTGTACTAACGAACCGTTTAATGCAAAACGTGGGTACATCCGGTTCGACTCCGATTAATCATGCAGCGGCTCAGGTGCCCGAACCAGTTCCTGGACGTTAACGGTAACGTTCCACGTTACCGTTGGATTTAAATTTAAATCGTCCGCCGGCGACTATCAATAATATATTCAGTGGAGTTCGGCGTTTAAATTTAAGCATTAAATTGTTAATACGCTCTAATCCGTACCACGTGAAGCGATTTGAAGCGTTACAAAAGTTCGGTGATTCTTCATGGAAGGATGTGCGCTACGCCTTGAAGATTCATAACGCTGCGCCTGGCTTTGTCGAGCTTGATATTAACGATGTACTTCGACAGTTTGTTAAGGGTGAATTCCGAGAGATTGATAGCAGCCCTATGCAATGCTTTAATTTCACAACACGATTTACTCAAAGCTTACAAAATTTCATTGAGTGGACAGCTTTTTTGCCTCTAGCATTTTTGATAAAATTTCGGAATGATTTCTACCCTCATCAAAATTCCACAAAATTAGTGAGGAAATCATACAGCTAGTTTGCGGAAAACGAGCTATATATATAGAAAATCGCCGGGAGCGTATCCTTAGCGAAATTGCAAATAAGAACCTTCGTGACGGTCTGCGTAAGGTCCTCCAGTTCTAATTGCCTATTTGATGAAATTCAACTGCACGCCTACATTCAGAATACAGGTGGCATGGACAAATGGGTACGTCCTTGGTCGGCACCAACAAAGGTGAAAGTGGCGAGCAGACCAAATAGACCAGACTTTCGCGAGCTCCCAATGAATCGAAGTCACACCACTTTTACGGAGGCTGTTTCCGAGCGTATCGGGGACAGTGGCAGACGCTGCGGGCTCCGGAAGCCCTTCTCGGAATGATCACGAGAATGCGTCTGCCATTTACCTCCAAACCACCAGCCACACCACTCTTGCGGAGGCTTGTTTCCGAGCGTATCGGGGACAGTGGCAGACGCTGCGGGCTCCGGAAGCCCTTCTCGGAATGATCACGAGAATGCGTCTGCCATTTACCTCCAAACCACCAGCCACACCAGTCTTGCGGAGGCTGTCTCCGAGCGTATCGGAGGCAGTGGCAGACACTGTGGGTTCCGAAGGCCCTTCTCGGAATTATCACGGGAATGTGTCTGCCATTTACCTCCAAACCACCACTGATTCATCCATCAGTACAAACCATGCGCCGATTCAAGATCGTACAATCGCTGGAGATGTCAATCCAGGTACTACAATTATTAGATCAAGGCGTTCTGGAAGGTGTGGATCATCGCGAGCCCGTGACTAAATAATGGCAGCCACTCGGGTCGATCCTTAGGTTAAGTCGTGCTTGCCTAGGTCGGTCTGTCGATGGGTGACCACCCATTACATACTGGGTTTCCTTCGTGCCTCTGAAGGCACGCTAAGCCGTTGGTCCCGGCTGTCATTTGCGGATCTTTGACAGTCGTTACAGGTATTCAGTGGCCTAAAAAGTCTGACAACCAGTCTTACCAATGGGTATCTTATTACCTAGTACTAACTGAGCTGGGTTGTGGAGGTCAGATAGGTAGTCAATCCATGTTAAATACAGGTATTCGGCTGCATCCGGTTGGACTGGAAGCCGACCCCGACATGGTTGGAAAAGGGGTAGGTAGATGATGAATGTTTCTTACAAACAAGAGCGACGGGTTCAAGAGGCCCATATTCAACCTGAAGCGCCTGAACCATCACATAGTGCCTCAGCATATTTTCACGTAAGCATAGAAACTACCGTCGGTTCTTCAGACTAATTTATGGTCAATTCTGCAGATGACCTGCATGCCGTTCGGCCTATATTTCTCAGCGTTGACCAACTGGGTAGCCCAAGTTCTACGATCCAAAGGCATGCGACTTCATGCGAGTCTACTTAAGCAATGCTTATGTATAACTATCAGTTAATATGATACGTCTCATAGCTATCGGTGTTTCTATAAACAAAGTTAGCTTGAAATATCCTATCCGCGTCACCTAACTGTCGCTTGATTCATAGAAAAAAAAACAAAGAAAGCTTTTCTGTGATGTTTTGTTTCTATCGGTCCGTAAGATAAAGGAGACAGTGGCAGACGCCGCCGGCTTCGGAGGCCCTTCTTGGAATGATACCATTTACCTCCAAACCACCAGCCACACCACTTTTACGGAGGCTGTCTCCGAGCGTATCGGAGGCAGTGGCAGACGCTGTGGGCTCCGGAGGCCCTTCTCGAAATGATCACGGGAATGTATCTGCCATTTACCTCCAAACCATCACACATGGTTGTTAATTATCATGGTTCGTCGTCGATCTGAAACGGTGGGTCACAACTTTAGAGGGAGGAGCCCTTAGTTTGGAGTAGCTTGCACCCGGAGGTGGTTCACCATTTCTTGGCAACGTATGCTGCAGATTACGGGTGGGGACCACAGTTGGACGATCTTTCAGTTTCAGGTTATCTCGCGGGAAACAGACGGTAGAATAGCATCTACTAAGACCAGCTCTAAGATATGCTTTTCGCAAAATTGGAGTTCCCCATTGCAGTTATACCTCTTAGCCGCCAGAGAAACCAGGGTTGTGAATGAGTATGTTACCAATTAATGTTCAGACTCATTAGCTCAATTTTGCAACGCCTTCAGTCGTCAGTGGCTATTTCAGCTGGCGTAGGTGTTCCCGCCTCCGAGCCTTTTCCCTCGAGTTCTTATAAACCATCTGAACTCGGCTCAACGCGTTTTCTTGATAGTGGCTTCAATGTGGATGAGAGCTTATTGATTACCGGATCTTCGACGTCGAGCACTCGGCAGACCTTTGAGAATCCCCAACCTAGCCCGAGTTCTATTGGATCGGACCACGGGCCTGCCACCTTCTTGCATTCAAGACATGGAGCTCTATGTTTGGAAGATAGTGGGTGGGGAAATAACTAGGAATTGGTCAGAATCTGAAAGGTCCCTACTCCGATCTAGCTGGAAGGAACCCACACTTCACTTAGAACTTATAGACCGGCCTGGTATCGGTAGGTCAAATGGTGTAGATAACGATTTTGACTTCGAATAACCCAATAATATTTGTTTGACAATATTTTTGCATTCCTATTAATTGAGGAGAGATTAGCTTATTCTACCATGTTGTTGCATAAATCTGTAGTTCTGACCTTTGCACGACCGGCCTGTAATGAAAATTTTGAATTCAGACTTCTTAGTACAACATTTATATTCAAAACTATGTCCCTCCATTTTCCTAGAACAGAGTAGCCTCCTATTTAGGATCCATGTGAACTGATTGCCTGGATGCAGACGAATCCTCCAATTAACATCACTTTATTCAAAGCGTCACGACGATTGGCTTGTCTGTTGTTGTTAGCGTCAGGAAGACTATTTCATTACCTTACTCTACTCAGGGTCTCGTCAAGTCACTATATTGATCAGGGTGATCATATCATTCTGTATCCCGTGTTTGGGTCAAACACTGACACTGCTGCAGTAAGGCTGGAAATTGTCTTACCACGCTAAAGAAAATATATGTCCAGTTAATTGGTTTAGGAAATGGAAATACCGAGACGTTCAGCCGAAGGTCATTCATTGTTTGTGTCAATTCGGGGTCCCACACAGTGCATCACGAACTGTGATAAGTAATTGGATTAAAAGCTTACTAAAAGATGCAGGTACATCTGTGTCTGCTGGAAGTATGCGTGCAGTATGCGTGCAGCTGTAGCTTCCTTGAATTGGTACGAACATGTTCCAGTTGAAGAAATCCCCTCTTGTGGTAATTAGCGTAGACCGAATATTTTTGCCAACTATTATTGCAAACAGATTATATGTGAAGCTATCACTTCACCAAGTCCGAGTAATCTCTTGAATAATTTTAAACCAATATAAGATAAAATCGATTGTCTATAGATCGTTGTTTAGCTGAATGATTTTTGTTTTCAAGATTATTACATTGGGGGCCTAAGCCACGGACCCTATCCTAAACTGTATTAGAAATAAAAATATTTCTAGGTACCTAAATTGAATTTTAAAACTGGAGGTACCATATTTTGATCTGTGTAATATATATGTTGCATTGATTGTTTAATAAATGTTGCTTGGTTACACTTTTCAGCAAATATTATCATATTGTCACATAGCGTCGTTGTGGTCACCAGGAGTTATAAACACGTCACTCACCGATGCTGTGCATCGTCACATGCCGAATAATAGTGCAAGTTTTACATAAAAATAAAACTTGTATTATTTAGCAGAGACGATGCACAGCATCCATTCAAGGTCTCCTGGTGAGAGACTTCTATGAGGTAAAAGTCCGCCACTAGCGAACACGCCACCTGGGACCACGTGACTACCGGAACCACGTGACTACGAGAGCTGTGATTGGCTCACAACTAACGGGAAGTATACAACGCCCTCTCACCGATGCTGTGCATCGTCTCTGCTAAATAATACAAGTTTTATTTTTATGTAAAACTTGCACTATTTCAATTAGGGATTTTAACGCTTTTTGGTTTGTTGGTTTGTTGGTGTTCTAGGGATTGAACAAACAATACAGCTGTATAGTTCCGATGATTTAGGTAGTAGTGTACCTACCTTGTAATACGCTCATATTTTTCCAGTCAGCTTTATGGGATGTATCAAATTTCTTGCCTTTTTCCCATTTGCCCGTTCTTTTGGTTCCATTGCTTATACACTGGATCCAAAACAGTTTTTTTTTTCTCTGGGACTTCGTCAAGCTTCATTGTCTCGGCGCTTTTCTGGTGGTCGGCGCTTTTCTGGAGGTCGCCGCTGTTGATTCTGGCTTTCAGGAGTTGCAGTGGTTTAACGATAGAATAAATACAACGTGTACGCTTTTTTCTTTGGTATTTATCATTCGCTACGTTTAGATATTCTTGTTTATTATATTACTTATTGAATTAATAAATGGTTTATTTTTTTCTTTGTTTGAGAACACTTTGTTAGAGAACTAGAAATGAACGCACCTGTGCGTTCATTTCTAGTTCTCTATGTCTTTCTTTGAAAATTCTTAATAACCAGATGATAATATTCTTGGTGGAAGAAGCTTTGGTCCATCTGGAATTGAAATATGATAATTATGATGAATCGATAATTAAACAAAAAAATATGTATTTACATTTTTTTTTATATTTTATCTAAAAACCTTACACATACTACATACAAAACCCACTCGACTCTAAAACATAAATAAATAATTACATGATTATGTTGAATGAACCTTAATCACCTGCTAATCACAGCTCTTGGAGTACCAAGCGAACTAATAACGTAATGACGTGGGAGCGAGAGCGCGCTATATGACGGACGGGGACGGGTATACGTCGCGAGATCGCTTCGAATTAAAGGAGATGCGTGTGCGCAAATTTTTAGAAAGGCTTTGGTTTTCGATTGTTTGATGTTTGTGTGATTTTGTATTATAATTGGGTGGTGAAGTGGTAATGTGGAGGCAGCTTCTATGAATATCGAATTTCTAATATAATAAAAATCTCAATAATTCAATAAATAAATATCTAATATAATATAAATATTTAATTTTCTACGAATATTATCCTTCTGAGTTTGTCCTATCAGAAAAGATTAGGGCTCAATTTATTTCCTAAAATCATCAGTCCTTAATGAAGACCCGATTGGCGCAGCGGTAGTGAGGCTGCCTTACGTTCTTAGGGTCCCGGGTTCAAATCCCGGTAGGAGCAAATGTTTCCGTGCAGATGAGCATGGACTCCTAGTCATGGATGTTTATATGTATAATAAGTACCTATGTATTTACAAACAAAAAGTATCTAAGTAGTATATCAACTATCTGGTGTCCACGACACAAGCCTCGTTGCTAAGTGTGGCACTAGATGGCGCTGTGTATAATGTCCAGCGATATTTATATATTTATTTATTATTGGGTATTAATGAACCATTTTTTTGGGCAAAGGCTTCTTTCTCCCCATGACTTCCAAAACGTTCGACCCACAGCCAATGTGGACCAGATCCAGGATCCATCTCATCCTGCTATCTCCGGCGAGGTCTACCCGTACCGGTATACCACCTTTTGGCTGTGTCAAGGCTCCAAAGCGTTTTAGCATTTACTTTTGCCCGCTTAGCGTGACCACCGAAGAAACGAAAGAGAATCGACAAATCTTTTGTTCATCTGTCATTTTGTCGATTCAATGACAGCAAAATGACAGATGAACAAAAGATTTGTCGATTCTCTTTCGTTTCTTCGGTGGTCATACTAAGCAGGCTGGTTGTATAACTCTACAAATGGTAGAGATTAAACTTTTCATAGTTCGGAGTTGATTCCCCAGTATAAGATGTTCATTTTCATGCGTACTTCACACCTTTAAAGTATGTATGACCATCATGTAGGCTACAACCAGTAAAACATATATATAAAAGTATCTTTAAGATTCGTAAACAGGTGTTTTTAGATGCTCAACATTTTATTTTTAAAACATCAGCAAAAATGATTATTATTGTGTCCTCTTATCCCTCAGTTATCAAAGAATTAATCTGTGAACAATAAAAACAACACCTTTTAAGAAGCTGTACAAATTAGTATTCAATAAGAAGATATATAGCCATAAATATTTTATTACTATATGACGCAATCAAAGATATTTCCGCTTAACACCTTATTGGGAACAGCTGACCTGGAACCTGCACACAATAAAGGTCTTTGGAACAAGAAGTGTAACGGCTAAAATGGTGTGAAAGATTTTGGAAATGATGTCACATTATGTGGTATTGTGGTGTAATGTATCTGGACTGAATGATATCATTACTTATTTTGCGAATTTATAAGTGAATGGTATTGTTAATGTTAGCAGTAATATAATTTGGGTTACTGTTACGTTTCATTAAAAATATTGTATTGGGACTTTGCAAGCAGATGTAAATGCTGCCTTCGCATCTGCATTACAAATCTTATCTTACTAATATCTTCTTAGAGTGTCAATTACAATTTATATTGAGTCAGCCCAAAAATTGGTGACGAGTATGGTACTTTCAGTAGCATCCATCAGCTCCTGTGGTGTGCAAATGATAAATGACGTTTATTTTGCAAGTAGGTTTTTACAAACACTTTTACACGTCATTTTTTTAAACTAGATGGGGCCGGTGTTGTCTGAGAAGAAACAGCCGAAACAAACTCAGAGATCATGGTCTCTTTTGAAGTCCAGACATAATCTTGCTCAATTCACATGAGGACTATGCAGATTAGTGTCTGAGATGGTCTTTTGAAGAAAGAACCACACAGATTTGAGTGGACCTGTCCAGTCAGTGCAAGCATTTGTCAGTTATCGTGTAGCTCGACTTATAACTCAAGGAGCTCAACGAAACGACCAACAATACCAAAGAAAGGACATTTGGGTAGGTCGCTTATAGTACTCAAACTGCCAGACAGTTGTTGGAAAAAACAAACGAAAAATAAAAATGTGACCCACATGATCCCCACATTCACAATAATCTAATAAAATTAATAATAATTTACAAAACGTCAATTTGCAAACAACAAGTCAGGCAGAACACGGTATCAAGTGTCGTATCGTTTGTGGGGCAACACCAAAGATATTCTAATAAACAGATATGTCATACACCTACAAAACCACAGAAAAATGTGTGCCGCGGGGGAGAGCCAGCTGACATACACGCAGTGACGCAGAATAAAGGAAAAACAGGCCAATTGGCCTGTTTCCGTGTCTTATATTATATCTCCATATCTGTTTAATAGAATATCATTGGGCAACACCACATTTACACTCCTGGGCAGAGTCATTTACGAATCTCCACCTGAACAAGTTTTCCTTGCTTCGACCAGCTATATTCAGCTGCATCCGGTAAGACAGGAAACCGACCTCAACATAGTTGGGAAAAAGGCTAGGCAGATGATTACGAGAGGACTATGTTGCTTCTCCTTAAATCAATCAAGCATCCCGGATTCGCAGATTGAAACTGTCACAACCGCAACGAACGTCATGACATAATGAATTTGTGGAAAAGTCGTGATTGCGTCAGTTTAGCTAATGAAGTACCTGTGGAACACTTTCCATTGAGTGACACGGAGCCGGCAGCCTGGCTGGCAGGAGGCCAAAGACTGTGATGATGAAAACGTCGAACAGGATCGAACGGACGAGATTAATAGTAATTAGGTAACAATCGTATAGATTCCTCGGAAAAGGAGGTAACTCATTAGGTTATCGAGTTACTTTATGTGTTAGTGCTTAGGATTTACTGCCTTGTTTATCTAGCGGTGCGGTAGCCGTGTGGTATCCGGCAGAGTTAGCCGTGTGGTATCCGGCAGAGTAGAATAGAACCAACCCATTACGCTCACGGGTGTCGTATAAGGCGACTAATGTCTGAGGCAGAACACCTAGCGCCTCCGTAGACCAGATAATGGGCAGCAGCGTTTTCTGTTAGTCTTTCATCACTGCGATCTCCAATCCGCCTGCCAAGCGTGGAGATTACGGCAAATTCCTCCCATCATGGGAGAGGCTTATGTCCAGCAGTGGACGTTATGGGTTGTTGTAGTAGTTGTAGTTATCTAGCGGTCGCAAGGGCAACTACGGATCTTGGGTTCTTGGGTAAAGTGTAAATAAGTTTTTCCATCTGTGGGAATTTCTCAGTAGCAGCCATAGCAGTCTAGATTTGTGCCCGTTTGATGTCAATAAGGTCGCCCCGTACTCAAACATAACTTACAAAATGTGGTGTTTTATTTAGGTACCTACATCTCTGCTTGAACTTTCGGTGACTACAGGCGTGGTGATATGATAATGAAACAAGACAAAGAACAGAAATCCTTTAGAACGGGGTGGCCACCAGCATATTCTATAGGAAAAAATACAGAAGGATGTGGGTTGCCTTATAATTTATCAAGTTTAAAAAGATCGAACCGATCGAAAGAACCATATTGTGAAGAAAAATGTCTTGTTATAACGAGCCCATCCACATATTTTTAATAGAATTTTGTAATATGAATACTATCAATATTGAAACAAGGATACAAAATGAGCCTTGTCATTTACCTCATTTTCTTCTTCTATAACATAAAGACTTTTTCACCTTTTATTTACCCTCTTACTTCAACCTCTGCTCACCCCATATCACCAAGCGTGAAGCTAACCTCAGTGATATCAGTTGCATCACAATGAGAACACGTACGATGACTTAACGACCATACATTAAGAGACAAGCACGCGTTGAGGGAATGCCTAATTGTTGAGGGTTGTAGGGTAGGCCTGCTTATCAAGACTTGATTAAAACTTGATCATTTAAAACCCTTAAGAAGTGACACAGAACCGGGACCGATGGAAAGAAAAGTGGAAAGCCTCTGCCCTGTAGTGGGCTAGCTATATAATAATAATTTAATCATAGAACGTCGTTTCTTCAAATTTAGGGAATCTGTATTTTATGAACGACAATATTACGTATGAAAGTCCTCTGGAGTGGAAGTGGTGGAACAAATTCTCCAGCAGACTCAAACTCATAGCATTTATTTCATTACACCATTACGGCACTTTTGAATGTCAAAAAAACAACAAAAAAAAAAGGCTAAGCTACAGTCACAGTCACGTAGCATAATAACTTGAGAAAGTACTGTAGTTGCCCAATCCCTAGCGTATATCTCTATGGAGAAAAACTTAAATGATAAACCAGATTGTCTTAGAGACTGTGTTCGTGTACAAAACTACGAGAAAAAACTTTAAGAATTGCCTACAACTTCATTAGGGCATCAAATCAAGCAGAAATAATATTGATTACTATCAATACTACATTTAACCAGAGTGTTTTATAAAATCAGAGATCTATCCTATTGTAAAGGAATGTTTCATCCCATTGGATTACATCGAATATATTCAATCTTATGCGTCTATCTACTAGGAAAAGCCAAAACCATTTAACAATCTGACATACGTCTGCTATCTTCTTTGGAAGTCATCCCAAGAAGACAAACACATTAATATTCTGATAAATAAAAAAATATGGTACATATGCTACCAAAAACTTATACTAATTATGTTAATCCTGTATAACACTGTTTCAGAAATACGAACGAATAAGCACCTTTCAGGATTTTTAAACGAAGCCAACGAAAGAGCTGTGCAGGTGGCCTGGTGACTATATACTGGTCGAGTATTATTTAGATACCGTGGCCCCGGAACACAAAGGGTGATGAAGGAACATGGATGGGTTTTAGTCAGTAAAAGTCTGACACTCCCTCCTGCTCCGCCAAGAGCGGGAGGAGTCATTTGATGATTTACCACCCGAAAAAAAAAATGATGAACAAGAATAAATACGAAACACTTTGAAATCGTTAGGTATGACTAGTTTAATCCCTCAGAGATACGGTTACAAAGATTCAACTATTAATAGTTTGAATATCTTTCATGCATAAAATCAAGCTAGTACTTATTCATGAAAACGGAAACTACGTATACATTGACCATACCCATTTCTAATTAAATAGCGTATAATCCTATTTTTTTTATTGATGTTATACAGTCTTAGTTTTTTTTTCTAATTTTATTTCTTTAGCAGACACACGAATATTTAGGAGCTCGTGGCTAAATAATAACAGCCGCGCGGGTCGATCTTTAGGTTAAGCTGTGCTTGCCTAGGTTGGTCTATGGATGGGTGACCACCCTACATACTGAGTTTCCTCCGTGCCTCGGAAAGCACGTTAAGCTGTTAGTCCCGGCTGTCATTTGTCCATCTTTGACAGTCGTTACAGGTAGTCAGTGACCCAGAAAGTCTGACAACCAGTCTTACCAAAGTGGTATCGTATTACCCAGTATGAACTGGGTCGTGGAGGTCAGATAGGCAGTCGCTCCATGTAAAATACTGATACTCAGCTGCATCCGGTTAGACTGAAAGCCGACCCCAACATAGTTGGGAAAAGGCTAAGCAGTTGATGAGACACACGAATATTTAAAAAAATAGTTTTTAATTTTTTTAAATAATTTTGTAAAATTTGTAATTACCTACCTAAATTACGATGGTGTTAGGAATTTTTATTTAATTTAAGTTTGCATGCTGAATTATTTTTTATTTGTAAGACTATTGAATAACAAAAATATAGAAAAAAAATATAATAATAAATAAAGAATATTTTCTCTTGACTTAAGAACCTTACGTACTCCTCAAATACGGAATACCTATACTCTATCTGTATTACCTTTATTTCACTGAAATTTATGTGAATGGTCTTAAATCAATGTTGAAGGTTTTTGTATAAATAAAGATTTTTATTTTATTGTTTATTATTATTTAAGAAGTTTTCTAAAGTGGCAACCCTAGCCGGAGACAGAACCAATGAGTGACAAATGAATGTTTGTTCAATAATGTAGTTCGGCCGCGTAACTGATGCAACTGTGATACGAGTTAACTATAACTAACTACAGCTTATCTATAGCCAAGTATTAGTTAACTCTCTGGCCAATAGTCTACGGGCTGCATACATACTTAAACTCACGCTCGTTTCTCATGGGAGTAGACAGAAACTTGCTCAACCGCTACCGTTGCTACAAAAATTCCTGATGAAAAAATCCAATCACCTTTCTCCCGACCAGCCCGCGTAGCATGGCGACGTAGAAACGGGGAAAGACTCGACAAATCTTTTGTTCATCTGTCATTTTGTCTATTTAATATCGACAAAATGACAGATGAACAAAAGATTTGTCGAGTCTTTCCCCGTTTCTACGTCGCCATACTACGCGGGCAGGGAATCGAAGCCGACTCACAGGAGTTCATGCTCAGCTGACTCACTCGACCAACGAGGCAGTGGTGTCTATTCTGTTGTGCACAAACTAAACTTAATTTAGGCTATTGCTATATTTTATTAGAAGGCAGTGCGAGAAAAGGATGGCTATAGCTATGAACTAAGTTAGAGATGTCAAACTAGTTTATGCCTTGCGTTTCATCATGTTTTTAGTCGACATGTTTTTATGTGCAACCTTCATTTGTATAGAAATATTAGTTCCAACTAAATTTGACAGATCTAAATTGCGTCCCTCTCTTTCTCGTTTTATTATAGAGTAAAAGATAGCAATAGCCTAAATTAAGTTTAGTTTGTGCACAACAGAATCGACACCAGTCTCTCACATCTACCTTGTAAATACCTTTTTTTTAGTACCACTTAACACCTCAACAACACCATACTGACCATACCATCGCATACTGTTTTCATTTTTTGTCACTACATCTTTGAAGTGGGCAGCCCACATTGTTCGCAGAACTGATGGTCAATGGGGCCGAAAACTTCTGGAGTGGCGACCGCGAACCGGAAGACGTTGCGTTGGAAGGCCTCCCACTAGGTGGACCGATTACCTGGTGAAGGTTGCGGAAATCCGCTGGATGCAAGTCGCACGGGACCGGTCAATGTGGCGACACTTGGGGGAGGCCTATGTCCAGCAGTGGACGTCTTTCAGCTGAAATGATGATGACTATGATAACATCTTTTAAACCACAACGTTATTCATTCCTCAATTTATCATTCAAAGTTACACCACACTATTAGTGGTTCACGGACTGCTAATAAGTTATCATAGGAATTACTGGCGCTATTCCTATTAATAGCAATAGGATATGTCCGTACTATCACTGGGTACGTAATAACTATCGGTACTATTGTTGCGTACTAAATTAATTAGTTACTATCGATGGGTATTGATGGCTTCGATTGTGAATTATTAATAAGTGCTGGGAAGTATCGGGAGTGGAATGTAAGCGGTGTCCATAATCATCTTTAGTAGTTTTAAACAATCAAGCTCCTGCCAGGCAGCGGTTCCGCCCGCGTGAAGTTTCATAATTGTCCCATGGGATATTACCGGATATTACCGGGATAAAAAGTACCCTATGTTTTAATCCAGGTCATAAACTATCTGTGTTCAAAATTTCATCCAAATCCGTTCACAATGTTTTGAGTGCGTTACATTGAGTTCTACAACAAAACATGATTTTTCACCCCAAAAAAAAAAGTCATTTCCCAGCAATCATTTTTGCGTGAAGTTACTTAGTTTGATGTACAGAATGCTTGGTTGACGGCTGATGAGGATCAGTTTTACACCCTGTTTATACCCAATTTATTTGGAGTCGATGCAGCACGTCGTTTCCCTCTGTGCCTATTAGCCTTGTTTTGTTCTGTCTCCTGCTTTAAAGGAGGGCAGTGAAAATTACGGTTTTATTCCTACTCCTCCGCTATACTTTTCTGATTAATTTCGTTGCGGGATCCAAGACAGTTAAATTCATTCTCTGGGACTTCGTCGAGCTTCATTGTCTCGGCGCTTTTCTTGTGGTCGCCTCTGTTGATTGTGGAATTTAGAAATTGCAGAGGTTTGGAAAAATTGTGTGGCTTGACCCAAATAAAAAAGTCTTCTTTTTCCATACTCCTTCGAATATCGTCCTTGTTTTGCACCATCTATGAAAACTACAGGCATGCAGGACGGTCAACCACAGGCTTGGTAAAACGCATTCTAACTGGACTTCTTAAATTATGTCAATTCTAGTAAGAGCGTTTATACCTTGCATCCAACTCTAATCTGACCTCGAGATACAAAAAAAATAATTAAAAATGTTCCACATTCAGGTAAACGGCATTAGAATGTAGAACAAATAATAGTACCTACCTCCGGCTACTTTGGACCAAGATTTTGGATTAGAATTGAATGCATTACGCAAATACCATCAACACATGTAGCGAACAAACGCAGTGAAGAAGGAGAAAATAGTTAAAATGGCATTTATTTATTAAATACTTTAAAAACACATAATGTATGTGGCTGACTTAATGCTAATGGCATTGCATGCAGAGACAAATTGTGGTAGGTCCAATCGAGAAAATGGAGAATTTAATATTTATTTAATAACTACTCTAAGCTTTAAATTAGAAATTCATTGCAATCGTTTCTATTTTATTCCGGCTCCAACAGATCTTTGTGACAACAGCGATTCCTGAATCTCATTTTTTTTGTAAGCGAATTGAAGAGGTTTTCATTTTCCTCATTCAGAAGTATTCAAGAATGTTATAGCATGACAAAGTATTTCTTTGCCAGCTGAACCAAAGATACGCAACCATCATTGAACGAGTGCAAAATTTCAATAAGGTCAACCAGTTACCAGACCCTTTGAAATGACCCGCTCTCGCTGCATTGGTTAACAATGTTGCAATTCCACACTTTGACAGTATCATCACGCATAAACTTCCTTTGGCGTAGACAGAGATGATATAATGATAGCTTCATTAGCTACGCGAGTGAAATCGGGGATTGGTTATTATAGAACTGGCGCTTTCTAAAATGCCTATTATTGACAATGTGGTGTCGTAAAATTAGCACATTCGCTTGTTGTTTAATCTTTTCCTGGATGTCGGTGTCTCCTAAGCTGTGTATTAATGGTTGATACTTCGGGGGGCTAAAAGTGGCATTTAATGACGGAAAAGTCAAAATTTGACTGTCCTAACCGGAATGCTTGTTGCAAATCAAAACCCATCACGAAAAGCGATGGTCACTTGTCTAGCTTTCAGGTTGATATAAGAATACGAGTGAACTGATTAATAAAAGTATTAATAAGAGTATAATAGTGCGAAAATCTAAAGTTTTTTTTTTTGTAAAGACATCGTCCTTACCAATGTCAAGGCAAATGTCTTAGTATAAGTATTGGGTAGTGAACAGATAGATTTAACTAGGCATCAACCTTACTTTTACGTGCTCTTACAGAGTCGTTCCAGAGAGTTTTTTTCTAAAGATAAATAATCTACCGATAGTCTACCTACAGTAAAAGAAGGTAGGTAGGGTAGATTTTGTACCTATCGAGTTTGATTGACACCTTGTTTAAAATAGAACATTGTATTGTCAAATTAAACAAACTTATTGCATTGTGCATCAGACCCAATAACCGACCACACAAAAAAAAGAAAACAATTTAAAAAATAAAACTGTCAGCTGTCAAAACTCCCGCCAACCGTGCGTTTAGTTGCTGCATCACTTGCATTCTCTCTCAAATTAATTCTAAGCGCATAATACGAATTAGTTATGTTTAAATGCGTCTTGTTGCCTCGCCACGCATAGTTATATGCACTTGACCACACCGTGTGTTCCTGTAGTTTTGAATTGAATGCAACGTTGTTTATTGAGGGTATACGGGTTGAATATCATATTTTTTGTAAAGGAATGGAGTTGATTTGAGTTATTTTTTCTTGTTTTAATTTCTGGTGGAGTAGGTAAAAATATAGAAATAATTAATAAGTAAATGACGTCCTAAAATACAGAATATATAATTTCCAACAAGATCAACGAGAATATTGCTTACAGAAAAAAAAAAACTAGTTATTTTCCCGAAACTACAAAAAAATACAAAGTTTTTGCCAGTTATGTTTAAATCGTATGCAATAATAGAAAAAGCCAATAACAATGCCCGACCGAATCTAACCCAGAACCAGGACCAGTAGAAAAACGTTTGTTTTTTAGAAAATGATGATGATGATTGAGCACCACACCCAGCCAGGAGCAAGCCTGACCCGGACAAGCCAGATACACCAGGAGGAACTTTTTTGTAAGGTAAAACATGCTCTGGGATGGGAGAGGAAGCTCGATCAACCGCAGCCAGTCGGGCATAATCAGCCGACTTGCAGAATTGAAAAAAAAAACTGCCCCCACGAATTCTCTGTCCCACAATCTTTACATACAAACATTATTTTTGCGATCACAAGTTGTCTCTGCAGTATGATCGTTACAAGTGCCCATCAATATGCGACGCAGGCGATTATAACATTATAACTCTAACAAAACATTAAATATTACTTTAACATCGTTTGTATCTTGACGGGTTTAAAATAGGTGGTCTTTTCAGTCTGTCAATTCTATTGCAATCGGATACTTCAATCTTTTCAAATAACACGTTTGTTAGTTTTCTCCATTCATCAAAATTATTGGAATTGGGTTGGCGCTATAGAATAGAATACAATTTCTCTTTCTCTTCGATATTTATTGCTTTCACAGTGCGACTCTGGTAGTATATTAAGTAAATTATTTCATCACCACTGCTCTCAAAACGGTAAAATGACTTGAGCCGAATTTTTTTAATAGGTACATGTGACGCGTGTCGTTTCACACTGGGACCACGAGGTGAATTAACCCCATTCCCTCCCAAAGGAAGGAGATTTGTGCCTCAACACATTGGCTATGGTATAGGATGACTATGTTTTAGTTAACGCCAGTCTGTTAAAGCTCCCGACAAATGTCCGGAGAAATAGCACAGCAAAGTCATAATGACTCTAAGGGGCCGCTTCCATGAGCGAGAGAATCGCAGCGATATTATCGTCCTTGCCACGTTTTTCTATACACTCTCTTTTGGGCCGTCTCTATGAGCGAGATAATCCCGGCGATATTTTCGTAAGAAATACGTTGAATCGCCGCGATTCGCTCTCGTGGAGGCGGCCCCTTAGTCATGACTTTGCTAACATCGATGCAGCATGTCTTTCTCCTCTCTACATCTCAATCAGTCATCATCAGAAAGTAAGAATAGATAATTTTGGTTGAATCTGCTGTAAAATCAAACCAATTTAATAGGGGAGACGACAAAAAAAATCTAATTAGTCCGTCAAATAGATTTCCAAAAAATAATGGACACGTATTTTTTCTTTTGTTACGTAAACCAAAATTGACGAAGTAATGACGCTTTTAAAATTCTCAATACGTCACGCCTAGCTATAATTTTTAGCTAGTTCTGACGTCACGAGCCCCCACTCCCGAGTTTTGATGCGTTTTATCTTTGTCAATATTCATTGATTTACAAAAACAAAAAATATGTGCCCATTATTTTCCAATACTCTAACTGACGGACTAAATAGATTTGCAATTTTTTGATACTGTCGTCATGCCTATTCAGGTAGGTAGGTATCGCATTCCCAAATCGGTCTGAGGCTGAGGCGAGGCATAACTTTTCTAATCAGAAACATCATAAGACTGACGAAAATAAATATAAAATAGAAAATATTCCACCTACACTTTATCCGGGTGTTAAATATGGATGCCGTTTCTTAAAATATGACGCAGCCATTGTGCCATTAGATCTATTCTCTGCAATTACGTCATCGTCACCAAGGCGCATCCTTTGACTTGCGTTGCCTACAAGAGACCTAATTCCTTTTAATGTTATAGTTAACGCACAGATCACATGCGCAAGAGTCTATACTTTGCCAAGTGTAGCAAGGATTCGTAAAAATATATAATAACTAACAGTCGTTAGGAATGGTTCTGATTTGACACCGTTTTGTAACGGTCTGTGAGATACATTGATTTTAGAATGGACCTAACAATCCTTGGCAGACTTCTTCAAATTTCATCACTACACTTAAGTAGGTAGTAAGTAGTAGAGTACCTACTTGTGGAGTGCAAGTATTTTGTGTGTATATAAATAAATAAATAAGTCAAGACAATATCTCGGTTAGATCATGTGGGGACCGTACAGATTAGTCTGTGGTTGAGGATGCTTGACTGGTCTTTCGAAAATTTGTGTGGATGTGGGCCTCAGGTGCTAAGGCGAGGATTACCGTGTCGCATTTTGGAGTGCAAATTTAAAGATGTTGCTGCGAATCCAGGAACATCAATGAAAACCCTAGCCTCTTAACGAATTTGTACTTAAATCGTTTGAGACCTGGATCTCATCCCTGCTTAGTATCAATTCGACAACTCACGTAGCTCTGCTAGAATAATTTCGCTATTATTTTTCCTTAAACCCCGATACCCACCTTTCGCCAGGTAAGTTTAAGACCCATGTAATGGAGGCGAGCCTTTCACAATCGCTAAAAGGTCGCCCCCTATTGTGGCGGTTAATGAACCAGGAACAAATCCTCTTCGTGCTGGAACTGAATAAATTCTAATGGAAATCCATCAGGAATCTTCTACACTTCTTCATTTCTGCTGCTCTAAGTAAAGATAAGCATCAGTTCGATTATCAAAAGTCACGTAGTTTTGTCATAAATCTATCACCCTGACCAGCGTATCCTCATTTAAATGTGTCTGCGTTCCTAACAACATTTTATCGTCTCCCAGAAATTTACTAGCCAGCCGAATTAATGACACATTCTTCTCCACAGCCATATTTCACTATTCGGGGTAAATTAGTCGATTTAGTGTCAACGGGAGCCACAATTTTTAACTACGCAGTCGTTTACACGTAACACATACACTCGTGTCAGGAAAATCAGAATTCCCGTCGGGTGTCATAGTAATAATTTAATGGGTGCGTCAAACGTGCTGGCTTCCTGCGACTAGGGTGGGGTGTACGTAATGCATTGTGATGCAGTGAGGCGCTTGACGTTTTTAATCTATGACGTGTGACGTTTTTGAATATCGAAGGTGGTTATTGCTGGAGAGAAATGGCTTGATGGTTTTACACAATGGACGATATTGGTGATCGATTTTTGTTTGGTTGATTGATTAGTATCAGCATTATCACAGTTCATAGAAGAGGGAGGAAACAACATTCTGTGTGCGCTTATAGTTGCGCGCAGTTAGGAGGTCCCCAAACGAAGGAGCTAACGTATCCTGGTTAGAAGACGCCCCCAGCTACCTAGCTGATCACCAGTCCATCTGAACCGATATCTTTGAAAAGGTGGCTGTTTCAATCAATCAATCAATCATTTTACTATCAGGCATCTTGAGGCCCATAGATAAAATACACAAAATTACATTAAAAGCATAAAAAAATACAATACATACAAAATGTAACTTATAAACTCTGAACGAGATGAGGTTGTTGAGATGTTGTTGTTGTTGATGTTGTTGTTGATGATGTTGTTTCAGACTAGAGACAGAAGGTGGAGGACAAGGTATTGTGATATTTCGTGAAATTGAGAGAGGCTTATGTCTAGCAGTGTTCTGCAATAAGCTAACACGATTGAGGTTCGTATGTGTCTGGCATGAGCACATCTCTTAAATGCCAGTATTCCCTGTTTTCGTGAATATTGTTTGGTCCTGCTAAGTACCTGTTGTTGTTGATGTTGTTGTTGATGATGTTGTTTCAGACTAGAGACAGAAGGTGGAGGACAAGGTATTGTGATATTTCGTGAAATTGAGAGAGGCTTATGTCTAGCAGTGTTCTGCAATAAGCTAACACGATTGAGGTTCGTATGTGTCTGGCATGAGCACATCTCTTAAATGCCAGTATTCCATGTTTTCGTGAATATTGTTTGGTCCTAAGTACCAACCAGTTAAACAATGGTGTCGATTCTGTAGTGCACAAACTAAACTCAATTTAGGCTATTGCTATCTTTTGTTCTCAATAAAACGAGAAAGAGCCGGACGTAATTTAGACCGGTCAAATTTAGTTGGAACTAATATTTCCATACAAATGAAGGGTGCACGTAAAAACATGTCGACTAAAAACACGATTAAGCGCAAGGCATAAACTACCTAGTTTGACATCTCTAACTTAGTTCATAGCTATAGCTGTCCTTTTCTCGCACTGCCTTTTATTAAAAGATAGCAATAGCCTAAATCAAGAATAGTTTGTGCACAACAGAATCGACAACAATAAATACATTCTGACGTCTAATAAAAAATGAATCTGGGTTCTTAAGACACTGCTACTAATGTCAGTCAACTTAGCCGAAGAATATTATCAATTTATCGAATTAATAACATAACATAACGTCACGCCTGTAATCCCCGATAGGTATGGCAGAGGTGTATCTAATAGTACACCCTCATTTTGCCAATTATGTTTAAGTCCCATGTAATGGGGGTGAGCCTATTGCCATCAGCCGGGTGCAAGTCCGGACTCCGCGGCTGCTACTGAGAAATTCCTGATGAAAAACCCCAATAACACTTTGCCTGACCTGGGAATCGAACCCAGGACCATGCTCGGCAGCCGCGTTTGCGACCACTATTAGACCAACGAGGCAGTCGCATTAATAATAATTGAATATCCTATCAATATTCCTCTTCCTAGTATCTATTACCTTTTTCATCGCTATCCAATATTATCGATATTGGCAAAAACAACACAAACCTATGATTATCTGTAACCATCCCTCATTCCAAATCGATCACTCAACAAAATGACAGATGCGTTCCTTTTACAAACTTTTTGCAACGAAACGTGTTTCGAAAATCGAATCCAAACATGTTTAAACGGCCAATTATAATGGCAATTTGCTGGCATCGCTCCCGACAGCGTTAGAACGCCCATTTTAATATTTTAAAATAACAGTTTTTGTCCATGGTTTACTTATGACGGTGGATCACTTTCAAAAACCTTTTTTTTCTGGCCCTTCAATGTTTTTTTTGAGTAAGTGGCCTGATTTATATAAATGTTTAGTTCGTAAATTGGTTATGGTATTGTAGTAACTAAGAAAAAGAAAATAATAAATGAAACCAAAACTTATTGAAACCGTGCAAGGCCAAAAGAAAAAAAAAATGTGTCATCTGTCAAAAGTCCCGGCTAAAGTTGCGTTTAGTTATCGTTTTACAATTTGATGTCATTGAATGGGTTTTTCTATTAACAAATGAATGGGTCTTTTCTATCCAGCATGAACATTAAAATCGTATGACGTTTGCATACAAATAAGTAATCAGAATCAGTTCAAAAAGCCTTGAAACTATAAAATTGATTCGACTTAATAAAAGAGTACCTAAGTATATGAAATACTTAGGTACCTTGCTAGTACTATTAATATGAAATCGAAAAATTAAAATATTTTACTATCAGTTGTGACCTTTGTTGATGTCTGGACATATTATTATGCCACACAGGACATAAGGCTTAAGTTGCATTTGCGACTTTAGCATAATGTGATGGAAAACATTGTGAGGAACCAAACATTCGAGAAAATAAATGTGACATCAGCCCTCGCCCTCTCATAGAGAGGTCTGTGTGTGTCCCAGCTATGGTTACATTACTTGTAGGCTGATTATGTGAATACAGTAACTCCCAACTTATTGTAAGACGTATGCTATAAGGAATCCTATTAGAAATTGTATGTTTGCAATGTGTTCTTCATGTTTACTATAAGCATTGGAAGACCGCAAACGATTTTCAAAACATAATAAAGACGATGGGTATACTTAAAACTTAAAATCAATGAATTTTAGTAGACTAAATACTAAATAAGTGTTGGAGAATCGCAGCAGGGCTGGTTCTTGGAGGTTTACTGGTGTAGAAGCAGAAATAAAAAAGGCAGGCTATTAGCGACACGTGAATTAATCGGATATTTTATTGCAGACTGAATGAATGACAGTTTGACATAAGGAAACGGAAACTTAAAAATTAAAAAAAATATTATTTGTTGGAGTTGCCAACAATAAGTGTCCTATAAGAAAAGTCTCGTCATAGTCTGATTCACATTTCACAACGCACAATGCGACAAAATCAGTCGCAACAAAAATCGCAAATGTGAACTAAACCTTCCTATTCAATATGTATCACTGAAAGATCTACGCAATCGCCGACCAAAGACACCTCCAACGGAAAACCAACCTTATTCTGTAAAATATTAAGGTTTCTTTTCCTATCACGACGTGTGCGGTATATTAGGATTCACAAGAACAAACTAATAAAGATGGCTAGATAAGATACAATTGTCACAGTTTAAATAACTCAATCATAAGCAGGTCATGTAGGAGTTTTAATGTGTTTCTGCAGACTCAAGGAAATGTCTGGGCAATAGATACAGGGTTGATTTTTAGGGTTCCGTACCCAAAGGATAAAAACGGGACCCTATTACTAAGACTCCACTGTCCGTCTGTCCATCTGTCCGTCTCTCCATCTGTCTGTCACCAGGCTGTATCTCATGTGCCGTGATAGCTAGACTGTTAAAATTTTCACAGATGATGTATTTCTGTTGCCGCTATAACAACAAATAAAAACAGAATAAATATTTTAGGGGGGGCTCCCATATAACAAGCGTGATTTTTTTGCTCGATATTAATAACGGCAACAGGTAGACGCTTGAAATATTCACAGAATATTTATTTGTATATCCACTTTAAAAATAAATAATTAATATAAAATAAATATTTAAGGGGGGCTCCCCTAAATATTTATTTTATATTAATTATTTATTTTGAACTCATGTACTTACAACAAACGTGTATTTTTGCCATTTTGTCTAATGTTGTTTAGATAGGTAATGGTACGGAACCCTTCGTGCGCGAGTCCGACTCGCACTTCGCCGGTTTTTTAGGGTTCCGTACCCAAAGGGTAAAAACGGAACCCTATTACTAAGACTTCGCTGTCTGTCCGTCTGTCCGTCTGTACGTCTGTCTGTCACCAGGCTGTATCTCATGAACCGTGACAGCTAGACAGTTGAAATTTTCACAGATGATGTATTTCTGTTGCCGCTATAACAACAAATACTAAATACAGTCAATGGTACGGAACCCTTCGTGTGCGAGTCCGACTCGCACTTGTTTAATGGTTGACCTCGATTGACTATGATTGTTCCGATGTTATTACTGAGTGCGACTGTGGAGTCTCATACCAAACCATGACCCACCTCCTGAGCTGCTCTTTGTGCAACTCCACCTGTACCTACTTGTATTTTTGAAACTTTCAGGATCAGAACACATTATAAAACATATGTAAATGGGCATTTTCACAAAAAAAATACAACCCGGACCCGCAATACCCGTTTACATTTCAACGTTTTTCTTTTCGTTTATATTTCAACTGCACTTTTAGGGACCTGTCTCAAGCTCTACCAACGCCATCAATGTGGCTGCGTTCTAGTCAAAACAAAATTAATTAAATAATAACTATGGGAATCATCGACACGAAGAAGAAGAATTGGCTATAAGTTCCGTAATTAAACCCATTGATTAATTTGGTAGATTCTGAATCAAAAAGGAAAAGAAAGTCTCCTCCTACACTAAATCACCATAGTTGACTAACAATTGACGACCCGAATGGCGCAGCGGTATAGTGAGGCTGCCTTACGTTCTTAGGGTCCGGGTTCGAATCCCGGTCGGAGCAAATGTTTGTGTGATGAGCATGGACATTTGTTTCCGAATCGTGGATGTTTATATGTATAATAAGTATGTATTTACAATCAAAAAGTATCTACGTAGTTTATCAACTATCTGGTGTCCACGACACAAGCCTCGTTGCTTAGTGTGGCACTAGATAGCGCTGTGTGTAATGTCCAGCAATATTTATTTATTTATTTTAATTCAATTCAATTCATTTATTTAGTCAGACAAATAAAATATCCACAACATAATCAAAATAATAATCATAATCATAATCGAAATATGCAAAAAAAATAAAATAACAAAACGAGTATCTTAATTATATGTACTAATTTAAAATAATAGTGTCAATTAGATTGATTAAATGAATTGGTATAATAAATAAAAATAATCCAAAATAATATTAATAAAAAAACCTAAAACCAATGATATTATAATAAACAGATATGCTATACACCTACAAAACCACCGAAAAAAGTGTTCCGCGGGGGAGAGCCAGCTCACATACACGCAGTGACGCAGAATAAAGGCAAAACGACCCAATTGGCCCGTTTTCGAGTCTTCACGATTGCGCGCTCACAACACATCTGTTTAATAGGATATCATTGCCTAAAACACTATTTATCTCCCTCATGCCCTAAATATGGGCACAAGTAAGGCCAACCAATGCCGCATAAATGGCCCGTCTAACCTGTCGACGACGGCGCGGCGAGGAGATTGTTGCCGCTGGCCCTCACCCTGCCCGCTGTCGAGACTGCCCTCCTGCGCATAGTGGCGTAAAAACAGTCTACGCGCACACCGGCGAACATCCCCGACGCGCTGCAGAAGCGAGGCAGCCGCAGCAATGCCCTCGGCACGTTATTGTATTGAACTCGGAGGGCTCCGTAGGCTTTCTGCGAGTATGACACCCACAGGCTGCTTGTATAAAATGCAGTACAGTAGGCTCGAAACAAGGTGACTTTGACTTCCTCGGAGCTACGAGCAAACCTGCGAGCTATCATGTTCGCCCTCACCGACAGCGCCCTCCGCTCCCGTTCAATATCTTCGTCAACCTTCAAATCAGGCGTGACAATATGGCCTAAGTATTTAAAAGATTGCACACAACACAATCTTACAATATCTATAACATGAACTATCAATCAACCATCCCATATTGCTCAAAATCTCTAACACATTCGCTTTCCGAGAACAATATTATACCTCTTGAATTTCACGCTCCTCAAACTTTACGAGTTCATGTGAAAATTATTTGTCAAACAACCTTTGTCAGATGTATGGTATGTATACAATTTTTTTGGCGACAAAAATATTAATTTTATATTAACACGGCCGTGAAAAGGGAATGACAGAATGATGGTATCGTTTTCCACTTCATAAGTTAAGTATCATTATTAAATCGGCCAACTTTTTATTTGCGTTCGGCAAATTGATTTTTTCGGTTAGAAACAAGAGAATAGAGTTTAAAATCGTTTAGCATTAGAGAAAGGGAGAAAGAATGTGGCTAAGCTATCAATAAACTCACAAAAACTCATAAAGGGAAGGAACGTTTGATTTTTTTTTCTGAACAACTGCCGTTTTCTGAGAAGGTGTAAAGTGGCTCTATGGCTATTTTATTTTTATTGTATTGTTAATAAGCATGCTAAGGGGAAGTCTTCGTAAACTATTAAACGGTTATATCGAACTAAATAGAATATAATGACCGTGAATAATGCACAATGGCTGACGGCAATCAAAGCGCTTTGTTAAATCCTGACTTGACGTCTTTATCCATAGACAACATCAACTCTACAGTTCCTAAACTGTCATGTCACCCAACCTCTTTGCAATAAAGTTCAATTTACGCGCCAACAGATTTTTGCAGTGTGGCAACACAGATAGATTTCGAATTTGGAAATAATTGTGTCATGGCGCCTTCTAAGAATGGCGAGTGACAATTTGTTGCAAATAAATCCGTTTTTACTGTCGACATGAGATCTCCTTGTTACACAATGAAGTGTAGGTTTCTATTCAGTTTATCGATTGGTTATTGATCTACTGATGTAAGGATTTTGACACTTGTATTGAGAAAGAGGGCTGTCAATTGCTTTGATTGTTATTTGAATGGCGTGGCGGTAAGGTGCTCTTAAAATTATTGCGAGGAGAGTTTCACATCGTTTTTTGTAGCTAATATATTGGTTAAAGTAAGTTAAAGTGGTACCAAATTAGCTATTTCATCAAAGTATTTATTAAGAAACATAAGGCCAAAAAGTTCAGAGTGAACGTTTCAACTACTACAACTGCTATTATGCTAATAAAAATAATATCTGACGTGCTATGTTTATGTCATTCATCATATATTTACCTACTATTTTGCATACGGGTGGAATTTCATTTAATCCACCACAATCAAAACAACAAACATCCCCCGGGAAGGCTAGCAACGCCTTGGTGTTACTGACGATCTCGCGGAGAGTTCCTGGGTTACCGAAGTACTTTGCCCTGTATGTTGCGACCTCAGGGCAGTGCAAAAGCACGTGTGCTGCTGTCTCATCTTCCTCCATGCAGGCACGGCACAGGGGGCTGTCTGTGATTCCTATGACATAGAGGTGTTTATTAAAAGAGCCGTGTTCATTAGATTTACTTATACACACGTCAACTTTCATTTTTTTTTTATTTGATTTCGCTTAATTTACTACAATCAGAACAAACCCTACCAATCATTCACCACAAGAAGGCTGCGCTTTTATCTGTGCTAACTTACTCAATAAAATCTACGCACTCAATAACAACAAAATGAATTGAACTCAGTTTTCAAATCCAACTGCCATTAACCACATTAAACCAAAGGAGGGTAGATCACATCACCCGTTCCTAATTCAATTTGAACCAATGAATAACGAGCCGCGCAAAATTAACTGCGCACGCGTTTATAAATTACTTTAGAATTGTATAGTGGGGGAGGCTAATGCGAATTAAAAGGGAATTGTAATCATTATTTGTTGTATTTGACTTTTATTTTATAATTGCTTTATTTATTGTATGGATACGGACCTAATGTGTATGGTGTTTATTATTTAATTACTAGCTGTACCGCGCAACCTCCTTTTTCTATGTTTCTGATATTTCGACCTTCGAGCCGAATCTAGCAAATCACTAGGCATTCTAATTGTGTGGTCTAACTAAGAAATTAAATATTTGACATCAAAATGGCTTCCACAAAAATGATTTTTTGAATTTACTTAAACTTATATGTAATTATTTCATGGCAACCAATAAGATACCTACTTGTATATTTTTAAGTTTTATTTCCTTAAGATTTTAGATTATAATCAGATTTCAACATTAATTTCTATTACATAGGTTACCCAACTGACATCCTCGACCACATTCATCAAATTTTTCAAAGTTGGAACAGTTTTCTTGCTAAATAGATTTTGAATTTGGAAAGAATTGTGTCATGGCGCCTTCTAAACATTTAGATAGCCGTACTGTTCATGTTCTTAGCGTTCACTAGCACCCCTATAACACAAAGACTTAACAATTTCATCTACCATCCATCCACAAATTCTGGACCATCATAATAGTGTACTGTAGATACAATCTCACGGTACAATGGCACTGGTCTGACGTGCAGGCGTTACGGCGTTGCACCCTGCTGGGCTAAACTATTGTGGGTACAGGGATGGACTGGAAAGAGGACTGTTTGAATATTGTTGCTTGAGAATTTTATTTAATTTGAGCCTGGGTTAGGGCAAAGATTGAATCTTGTTAGTTAAATGATTTGCAAAACCTACTATGTATCGCTATCTTGCAGTTCAGCGTATTTGTGATAGACTCAAAAGTTTGGTTAAAAACTGGGCTTACATAGACTGAACTGTCGTCTAAATGATGTGATTAAACACGAAGTACTTACACAACCGCACGACGCCTACCATCGATTTATATTAATTGCTCGGTAGCAGTAGGATCGGCTGAAAAATAATACAGTTATTTTCAGTTTATTCCACTACTATTACTTTCCCAAATTTTGAATAAAAATATCCTGGTTAAAACACTAATTATGATAGATATTCAGCCAAATACCGAATTCTAAACAAATTGCTTAAATTTACTTATTAGTTACTCTGAAACCTTTTTGAATTGATACTTGGTTTTAAAATCCCGACTACATTAAATCCAGTTTCTACATTCCTCTCCACAAATCCATCCCTGTACACCACTTCACCCGAAACCCAAAAACACCCAATACACCAGGATTCTGCTAATTATTAGGAGAATAATGGCCCAACCAATTTATGGCCCTTAACAAAGATATATGGTCATTTAATGGCCTGTCCCGGCCACAAATGGGCTTTGTCTCGCACTATGGCCAAAGACTCCTTTGACCATTCAAGCTGTGTTTGGGCACCATAATTGGCCATGTAAAATTTTATGAATTAGTCCTTTGTGTAAAGATGATTATTTTATTATTTAAGTTGTTGGTTACAAAGTGGTTTGATTATATTGTTTTATGACAAAATTAGTGGGACAGAAATAGAACAATGATTGGTTTGTTTTCTTTGTTGTTCTTGGTTTTGTTATAGTTATTTATGATACTAGTGCGGTAAGTTGGTTTTTACAAACGAGTAGACGAATCTAAGCCCGAGACGAAATCGAGGGCTTACTATAGTCACGCACGAGTTTGTAAATACCAATTTCTGCACGTGTGTCATACAATGTTTTTCATCACATTTGCGAGAAAACAGTACAATATGTAATGAAACAAACAGCGATCCCAAAAACCACGAAAACAACACCCATGAAAAAAAAAAGGAAAATAATCATCGGCGCCATCTTGGATTATAATTTTAATTTAATTTAAAAAAACCGTAAAGAATACGTACGGTGTTATACAACGGGGTATGCAGTAAAATAGGTACTTAGGTGAGAGTACCTATTTTACCGCACATTCCGTTATATGGTGCGTAATGTTTAACTTTCGAACAATGTATACAGGCTCCGTAAATGCATTTTTTGAGCAAATGTGTTGAAAAGGTTAGTTAAACATTCCTTTGCTCATTCTCGCCCATTTAAAGGGGTGTTACCTACTTTGGAAGTTAGAGACACGTGGCAATGAGGGCTATCGTTTATGAGCTCACAGATGGCGCTATTGGCGAGTAAGGTCCTGCATGAATTCTATTTTAAACTTGTAAGTAGCAATAATTTTATAAAAGTTTATTTTATTAATTAAATATATAATTTTATGTGTAAACTACAGATACTTACATATTTACAATATTGTCCCTAAAATTATCAGAAACATTTAAAAACCGTTTTCCTCCAAGTACCTACTAACCAATTAGATACTACCTTTCTACTTAAAATCAATAATAAATCAGGAATTTCTCAATCTTGACCACAATCGTGAATATTAGTAAAAATACGTAACGTAAAAAGTACGATAAAAAATTGGGTAACACGCGATCACATTTGACATTTCTGAGAACCTAACTCTACACGAACGCCTCTAGCGGCGATTCATGCGCAATAGCCCCCCCCCCCTCCATTGGTTTCAAAGTGTCGCATTTCGTTAGCGACTCTCAACAAATGTGACATAAGTGTTTCGGTAGCTTATGTCAGTTTCAAACATGTTTGACTTTTCTCATATCAAAGAATATCACTTTAGTCCATCTATCTCTCTACTGCTTCATTTCTTCAATATACAATCAATGATGAATGGTTTTAGTCTACCACTAAATTATTGCTGACATAATTTTCCGACCCTAATATTTTCTTTGTATAATGTTATCATCGCTACGCCTTTCATCCACTTATTTGTACCCAGGGACCACATGTCTAAAACAAAAACTTAAATTTAGTTTTTTTCTATAAACACAGAAACCCAGATTTTCTTCTAAACATCTATAATCCACCTACAAAATACATAGCACAAACACATAGAACTTCCTTTAATAAAATGTTGAACGGAACTTTTTTTTCAAAATATTATCATCTTGTAATTTAAAAAAATTGAGTTAATCTAAATGTAGTTTGACATTGTAGTACAAGGTGTAAACAGACCCTTACGAAAGCTCCAACCAAGTTGCTAAACTAAGTAATTTTACGCTAAAGTTATTGCTAAGAACCGACTTTTTGTTTGGGGTGAAAAATCACGGTTTTCATCAAATATTGGTATTCAGCTGCATCGTGTTAGACTGAGCAGCGGTGGCCCTGTGGTGGTGACCCCGACTTACGAACAGTAAGTCGTGGGGTCGAACCCAGACATGCGCATTACTTTGTGTAATTTATTTCATCACCACTGCTCTCAAAACGGTAAAGGAAAACATCGTGAGGAAACCGGCATGTCCTAGAACCAAAAAATTCGAAGACATGTGACATCTACCAATCCGCACTGTGCCCGCGTGGTGGATTATAGTCCATTCCCTCACATAGAGAGGAGGCCTGTGTCCCAGCAGTGGGAACATGAATAGGCTGATAATGATGATGATGATGTGTTAGACTGGAAGCCGATCCCAATATAGTTGGTAAAAGGCTAGGCAGATGATGCATTGTTCCTTGGTTAAAAGTGTAGAAACAGAGCTGACTACCTATTCTTCTTCTTCTTCTAAATGCCTAGAAAACTGATCTACAATTCATCGCCAGGTCACATTCTTAAAGTGATAACATCAAGTCAATTGAATCAGACCCACCATTTTGATTCTCGTAAATAGAATTGTTATCGTATTTGAAACAAAACGAGAACTCTTCCTTTGTGTGTGGGTGTCAAAGCGGGTCAGAGCCCATTCGTCCCCTAAAATTCGTACCCCGGCATAAAAGTTGTGGATTCGGCCCCTATATAGGTGCCCGTTGGTCTCCTGGTAGGGGACCAATTAATATTTTAACAAAAAATATTATTTTTAAGGTACCCATTCGTCCCCTGTAATATATATACAATATAAGTTAAAGATTCGGCACCTATTCAGGTGCCTATTGGTTCCCTGAGATAAAATTAGCTATATTTTACATAAGAAACGGTTAACATAGTACACTTGTGAACAGTTTATTAACGGAATTAATTTAATAAATCATAACAGATCATTGAAAAAAGAGCTATGATCAATGATAATCCGTCATGATAATAATATAACCTGACGATAGGCTTACGATGTAATATTGTCTCTCGTCTCACGAATGGCTTGTTAAAAAAACGGGTTACAAAATAGATAAGGTGTTTTGTTTGTATGTTATGGCTGCATCGGTGACAAATTGGTTTTTGAAAGTGACTGCGAATACGAGACTGTTCAATGTGTCTTTAATCTTTTATTAAATGAAGTTCGCCTAACGAAAAAAACAATACTGTTAATATTATAATAATAATATTTTTAACATAATTGAATCGAATTATCTCATTTGAATCCTGGAATATGATTAGTATTCAATAATTACTGTGATTTTAGTATTTTTTTTTGTACTGTTATAATTTTTTAGATTTAAGTTATTATGATTTTGCATGTATGTTGTTGGTAAATATACAAAAAAATAAGAAGTGATTATTTACTGTTGATATGTGTTCTGACTGACTATTATATGTGTTGTGACTATTTTTTTGCATATTATTATATTATATTATTTATATGATGGTCAATCAAGGCTGATTTTTGTAAAAGAGTTGTATTTTGTTAGTTTCTAGGACATTGTGATTTTGCATGTGTATTTGTAGTTGGTAAAAATGTTGGTTTTACATAGTTGATAAAGACTGATTTTACTTTTTATATTACTTTTATACAAAGTTATTGTGATATTGCATCATTTTGTAGATCTCTTTGACTGTACAAAGTACTAACAATTAATTGTTATTTTTGTTATATTGGTATCTATTGATATTTGGTTATTTGTTTGTACACTGGAAGTAAATTAATCTAAAATTCAGTTATTACTGGGATATTATTTAAATAGTTACACAGTTTTATTTTACTGCATAAAGAAATATTTATCATATATTTTGCTAAATATTTACATATGTACAAGAAACCAAAAGTTGATTAATTATTTTGAAGACTGACTTAATGTCTAGAGGCATTTTATTAAACTTAATCTAATTTGAAATAAACATGATATCTACCGAATTACTATATTTTTTATTTTACCCTTTTCTGCGCGACTGTACCAGGACTACCAAGCTGCTGTATACACATATACATGTACTTATATTAGAAGAATGAATAAAAATAAATATTCTTCAGGGGACGAATGGGCCCCTCAAAAGTTCCAGGGGACGAATGGGCTCTGACCCGTCAAAGCGTTGTATGAGGAGCGTAGTTTAAACTGATCATATCGTTGTTATTGAGGTAATCTGGTTTACCACAGGCTGTAAATGTCTGAAACGTATAAAACCTACTTGGACTGCGCTCGTAAGAAAGAAGTTTGGACGAAGACTGTATAGTATTAACAAGTGAATAAATAAATTAATATTAATCAAAAGAGAACCCAAAAAAGGGAATTTTATCAGCGATAGCGATAATTGCAAAGTCAAGAAGGTATTTTTGACGTTTGTCAATCAAATGAAACTCGTTTTATAATATGAAGCGCTTTTAAAGCGATCGCTACTTATCCAGCCATATGTCATTTAATAAACTCGCTAGAAGATCAAATAACTGTAGCGACGAACAAAACTAAGAGTGATTGACATAAGATTAGACAATCATTTACAAATAGGTATTCATTTGAACTATCATTATCATCGTTTCAGCCGAAAGACGTCCATTGCTGGACATAGGCCTCCCCCAGGTGTCTCCACATTGACCGGTCCCGTGTGTAACTATCCATAGTCACAATATTTTAGAAGGATCTTCAAACTACGAAACACAGAGCTTTAAATTGATTCTCATTGAAATTCACATCCCGCATTCCAATCACTACTTAAATCTAGTTTCGATCCGAGCCACATAAGCTTACTTCTCCCTAAGGAACAAGCCTTTAACAAAACAAAGCCAATCCCTAGATTTAAAGTCCCGACAAGCAAGTAACTCGCGACAAAAAGTCGTACAGTCGTCCGTTTGTACAGCCCTATTGTCAAGACGCTGACTCCCTAAATAATAGAGACATCAGAGGCAACAAGACGGCTATAACTTATTCAAATTAGTCGTAATACGATACCTGGGTCTGGCGTGTACGTGCGCCCAATATCTGGGATCTTTGTGGGTTTTTGAGTGAAGATCCAGTAAGGAATGCGATCTAGTGGGAGCGATGGAGAGGAGGTTAGGAGCTTCTCGGGCTATGGTTTCGGTGTTTGATGACAGCAGCCATAGTTGATTAGCAGTGATAGGAATAGGTAGTGCTTATTAGCCTAAACTTCGAAGAACAGAGACAAGAATCGGAGACTTCCTTAGACTATATTTTTTTCCGGGACATCACGTAAGTACATCAAAAATTAATGTTATTTGGAATAAGTAATTGGTCTATGTTTACCTAATGTTTGCGACTAGACATAACATAACACAGTCGTTACAACCATCAAAATTTCTGAAAGTTTTCTTTTTAAGAACATTTTGGAAACGACTTCTTCATCATACAACTATGATACGCTCTCTTAGGTACGCACTCTTAGAATTTACAAAAAAAAACTCGCCGTGGTCGCATAATAAAATATAGTCTAAGGAAGTCTCCGATTCTTTTCTCTGTTCTTCTTCGAAGTTTAGGCTAATAAGCACTACCTATTCCTATCACTGTTGATTAGCCTTCAATTTGTTTGTAAAAAAGGCCCGAGAGCCTATAATGGGTGTAAAAATTCTCTTAACGAAGACGAAAGGCACTTGTTCGTCCTTGCGAAAAACTGTTTTGAAAAAGATTTAGAAAGTTTTTTTTTAGCAGAGCATTTTGAATTTTGTGGGCAGTAATGACATTGAAAGTCAGTTTTCAATAAACAAAGAGAGCACAATTTCTTATCTATCTTAGCCACCACTGAATCTTGGTTAGTTCATCAATTTCAATATCTGTACAGATATTGAAATTGCCTAGCAATAATAGTATTGCTAGACATTAAAAAGTTTGAGGAAGCAGTGATGGCCCAGTGGTGGCGGCCCCGACTTACGTACAGTAAGTCGTGGGTTCGAACCCAGACAGGCACATTACTTTGTGTAATTTATTTCATCACCACTGCTCTCAAAACGGTGAAGGAAAACATCGTGAGGAAACCGGCATGTCCTAGAACCAAAAAAATCGAAGACATGTGACATCTACCAATCCGCACTGGGCCCGCGTGGTGGATTATAGCCCATTTCCTCTTATAGAGAGGAAGCCTGTGTCCCAGCAGTGGGAACATTAATAGGCTGATGCTGATTAAAAAGTTCTTTAGCAACAGTTACAACACAAAACTCCTGCGTAACTGCCGAACAGTTTGTCGGCAGTATTCTCGTGTTTAGTTATTGTTTATCATAGGCATTTGTTGAAAAGCTGGCATCCGCAATAGTTTTAGTCGTTAAAAAGCAATACACTTCTTTCGCTCCTATTTCTCGCTTCGCTTCCCATAGCATCGCATCACCCTCCAACTGCCCCACATGCCCTACCCTCCTCATTCTCGCACCAACCACGGCGCTTAGTGTCATCTGATTTATATAAACTTATCTTGTAAAGAATTATATTACGGACGTGCCTGTAATGCCGGCTAATGAGTTATGTGTGGGGAAGACATGTAAACATGAGCTCGCATGATTGGTTGAGTGTTTAAGGGGATATTTTCACGGTGACTACATTTTGTAAGTTATGGTGTAACTTTATATTTTGATGTGTTGTTTTGTTTTAGAATTGTTTTGTGTAGTGTGTAGTGTGCGTACCAAGTGGGTATATTGTTGTGGGTGTTAGAAGGAATTTAAATATCTGAGATATCTAAACGTCTAAGAATCTATACAGCACGATACGATAGCTACGACAGCAATGTTCGATTTGATGGTTCGTGCCTTCATTCTACTGCCCTTATTCCAATCTATTTGGGGTTGGTGTAGCATGTTTTTGTCTTCGATACTTTTCTTACTTATCATCTTATGAGACACCTCCTACCTTGCTTCATACAGTCCATTTGATGGTTTGTACCACACTCTTAAGGCGATTACATGAGCTAAACGCGAGTTTTATAATGCAAAAATGCATATGATTCACTGCAATAAACAAAACCAGTAAAATATATGATCTTCTTCAGGATCTAAGCTAGTAAGATAGTGTTTTGAAAACATAATACAACTAATTTTATTCGATAGAAAAAAAACACGAACTTATCTCTAAAAATGTCTTTTAACGAGTAAAAACCATACTAAAATACATGCGATCATTCTGATTTTTTGGCAAATTATTCTATAAGCAACATATTAGCATCATAGTGTTTTATTTTTTTAGTCCAATCAATAGATTTTTTGTAAATCGCAAAAACCACTCATTTCGCACTATTCGCCCGCAGTGACAGACGTAACAACCACTTTGTAGTGCAAGCTGATTAGAACCTTATCCTAACAGTATTTTAGACGAAGTTTGAACCACCACAAATAGAGTTGCTAATTTAGCTGTTGTAATCGCCTTAAATATGATTTTTTATTTCTGTCACCCTTTGAAGAATACTAGAATTTCAAAAGTACCAGATACTACTACCATACCTATTTATGTCGGCAAGCTGTGTTACTGTTTCAGTTTGAAGTTAATAACTGCAATGCCGGTATTTTCACTAACACACACGATATGTTACATCGTGTTCTTTTTCGTGTCAATGACCAGGGTAGTTTTAAATTTGACTGGCAATACTTCGCCACTTACACGGCATCGCAGACTATATCTCACCTCCTTGCATGTCCCCTTGGCCCCACAATCTGCGGTCAAAGCGACCATGCTTCCTAAAACAATGCCGTGGAACGGTGGAATGTCTCAGATGTGACCTACGTTAACACCAATCATAGATAATATTATAAAGATTTCTATGGTTTATTACAATTACGTCGCTTACAAATCGTCAGAAGTCCGCACTTGGGGTCTGCCAATGAGCTATGGAGCGAAGTATACTGTCAAACTTACGGACCGCGTTAGAAACTCCATACTTATGTTGAACCCAAATAACTGATGTTGGCCTTACAGCTGCTATAGGTTGAGGTGAAACTGGGCTGGTCACATCTGCCGCATGTCGGAGGAGCAATGGGCAAAAATTACCACTCAGTAGATACCAAGTAGCAGGAAACGACAACGCGGCAGGCCCAGAAGCTAGACTCTTTCGCAAAGGATTGGCCTACAATTGCACTAGATCGCGAAATGTGGAAGAAGGGAAGGGAGGTCTTTGCCCTGCAGTGGAACAAATAGGCTTATAATAAATAATTATAATTATATTCTGCTTTCTATTGAACTGGTAGAAGGTTCAGACAAACAGATAGACAAAAAGATCGTAACACCAGTAAAGTCGATTGAAAATTAGAAGTCTTATAAAAATTCCACCTGTCACAAACAACTAAAGCGTCACACAAAAAACTTTATTCCACCATTTAAGTTCTAAACAGGCTCCCGGAAGATATGTGACATCGGAGTACGGCATTACAATATATTAAATTATTCGAATAGGTGACTTCCCGCGGCTTGATGGCCGGCTGTCCATTGTGTGGTAGCTCAGTTGCTACCTTATGTCATGGAACAAGTTAGTAGAGAAGGTCAAGCGGTAACATTGCAGTACCGTGGGGATTCTTAGTGCCAGTAGCCAACTAGCCTAGATCTGAAAAGGTCTAATCTGGATCAAATGAAACCCAAAGTTCACTCGCTCGCTTTCAAACCGTTTCGTTTTTCTAAGCATTTTAACAGAATTGTACCTTTACCGTAGCTTCAGTCAATGCGAAGTATTTTTTACTTTTCAAGTACCGGTTTTTGCTGATAGAAAGTCACTTTGTCTAGGGCATCAGGCTATCTATCAAACTGTCTTACAGTGTGGAAGTGGTCATGTTTAGTGTATTATTTCGAACCCCGCCACACAGGAATTTCTCATCGGTAATTTTAAAAAATACAGCTGTTTCATACATTTGTATCGATTTTTGGAGGGGTTCAGAATGAACAACTGAAAACTTGGCAACCGTTTGTACGTTAATATAATATTGTATAACTCTATAATCATCATGTGCGTTGGCGTCGGCTTCCAGTCTAACCGGATGCAGCTGAATTTGATGTATGATGAAGTATTTAACATGGAGCGACTGCCGATCTGACCTCCACAAGTCATTTTCCCAGTCAGTTCTTTCTTTCTTCTTTTCTTCTTAGAAAGATTAGTTGTTAACAAAGTTATGTTCTTCTTCTAAAGTGTAATTTTCCTTTGGTCTTCCATTAGGAGTTAATCTAAAGGTTTAAGAAGTAATACGAGTAGCTTAATACACAAGGCAAACAGACATAGGTACTACCTACTTGATATTGAAATTTTTCAATTATTATTCTTCGATTTTAGAAACTCCGCATGATATTTTGTGGCAGACATTATTCACTGTTTTACTCGATAAGTAGTAGGTACCTATGCGTAGTTGACCTTCTGTTATCCATCTTCCATAAACCACCAGGGTTATGAAGATGTCCTAACTTTTGAATAAAATTAAATTGAAATTGCTGTCTACTTTATAGGATTTATGGTCAATTTTGGATTTTTGCTGTGTTTTGTTATGTAAAACTGTTCGTTCATGAATGCTGGTTGTTGTATTGAAAAGAAATGGGTTTATTATGGTGTCTGGTTCCGTTCGGGCGTGTAGGAAGTGTCGTCTTTAGCTCTGGGAGTCGATTCTTACGCAAATGACCAACTTGAAGCTCATTTATACAAGATGGAGTTGAATGACGTGATTCTTGAATACGTTGATGTTGTTAACTTATTTCATGGTCCCCAAAATCGCCCACCCTCTAGTTTTTCAACTGGGAAGTAAAACAATGCCTGCAAGAATGTTGCTAAAAACGCATTAAATTATCTAAACCTGAATTGAAGATTTAATTATGAAAATGTATACAATGTTTTTTAATTGCATGTTTTGGATATAAATGTTGATGGATGGGGAGGGAGATGAAGGCCAAAGAAACGATGGATGGACTGTGAGAGGATAAGAAAGAGAAAGGAGTAAATGATGCCGTGAGGTCTAACAGGGGAGAAACAGAAGAAGAAAACGTGCTGCGCCGACCTCAAGTAGAGAAATAAAAGGAGAAAAATGATGATGATTTACAAAATTGCATAGATTCGGTCATAGTACATTTTGATACAAGAGGGGAAAGTTGGTTATTGCATCCGAGGCGGAATTAACTCCCAAGCCGTAGGCGAGGGTGTTTTTGAGCCGAGAACTGCAATAATAATTTTTCAATAATAATCTGTGGCAATTTTCATTCCCGCACACGTGTTGGAAAATGAAAAAAAATTGCAAGCGTGTGAAATACATTGCATGTTTTACCTAATCGTAGTGCGTTAGGGGCCAGTTTTCGAGGAAGTGTATTGAAAAAGATATTATGTATACAGAGATAGGTTAGTACATTTTCTGCAGAACAAAGTGACATTATATCAGCGTAATAGAAGATGGGAAAGGCACCAAAGTACTGACATAAGCTAACGAAAAGCTTGTGTCAATCTCGAAATACTTCGAAAGCGACAGCCACTTGACTACGCCTTCAGCCAGACAGTTTGTCGGCAAAAATTAAACATCAGTGTTACGTAAAATTCTTTAAAAACTTTTATACGACTGGCCAGCTGTCATTTCACACAAAGAACATGAAAATGACCAAGTAATAGACTAGAGAGTTAACAAAACAAGATGTCACCAAGTCCACGTGTCTATGGAAATTTATGATATTCTGACACCTTTCAATTTTTTTTTTTGTGAATTCGTGACCATCTGGCGCCATTGTGTGAACGAGAAACTAATGGTTTTTGTATTGAGTTCTAATTTTGCGTTAAATTTTAACAATGTTGTTTGTGTGAATGCTTTTTAAAATGTTTGTGTCGTTGTATGGTCAATTATAAATGATATTGAGTGAGTTGTCATTTGATTTGGTATAGTGCAAATTGATTTGCATGGCACTGCAAAGTTAATAATAAAAACATGCATGTCGCGTAACAAGGACATGCCTCGTTGGTTGAGTGGTCGTAAACGGGCAAAGTGTTATTGGGTTTTTCCATTAGGCATCCTCAATAGCAGCCACGGAGTCAGAATTTGTGCCTGGTTCATGGCAATGTGCTCGCTGACCTCTGCCCAACCCTTCTGGGATTACATCCATGATGTTATGTTATGTTATATTTGGTTCTAACAATGGTGTAATTGTGTTCACATTCTCTTGTTATCCTAGGGGTGTGAATACCGGTGTGTGTTCAATTGCTTGCAAATTGTTGTGAGATGGAATTGAATGGAACAAAGATGCGATCTTTTGATGCAGAATCCCCAAGTATTTATTGATTGATTTCTTGTTAGGTTGATGAGATCAAAGTGCTAGTGCTTTTGACAGTTGTATTAGGTATGTAGTTCATTTTAGAATGTGTGTGAAACTAATTTTGATAACATTTTTGCTCACAAATAGATTCATAAAACGATAACTTACTCATTTACAGCTTTTTAACGAGAGACCTAAAATCACATTTTTTTTTGTAAAATAGAGAAGAACGATATTGAACTTAATAGCAATAGCATGAAATCATGATTAAGTAACCAATCAATTTTAATGTTACTAAACGACTCTCTTCAAACCGCGCACTCTAGTCAAGTCAGACCCCCTATTCAGTACCCACCAGATGTCCAAATTTTTTGCGGCACCCTCGTTCAAACGACGACTGTATTCCTATTGTACCCAGTGTCGATTTCAATTAGCTACCCATTGTGATATTGTGGGCTTTTCATTAGCCATGGTCACTTCTAAAGTGGGCTTTTTTTGCTCCCTTTTAAAGTCAGTTAAGAGATTTTTTTGTTAGTTTGACGGTAGTTGTGAATTGTAACACGCAACTGTGAGTTGTTGTTGAAGTTGGGTTGAGTTTCCTATTTACCTTTCATTTTAAAAGTTTAGATTTGGGGCTGATGGATAGGTTGACGCACTGACTTTATTATTGTCATCATCATCTTTCTGCCCGTTAAGATGAGAATAGCGGTCATTGACCCGCCAACATTTATTAAACTTCATAACTTTGAAAATCAAAAATAAACCTGTTCAAGTCAGGAATCGTCATCTATCGTGATCCTCAACATTTTTTGTAATGAAAAACGATACATGGTTTATTTGTTTTGGTTTGTACGAAGAGATATTAGGGAAAGGGCAATGACCGCTATTCTCATCTTAACTGGCACCAACTATGTATACGGAAGAAATACTGGTATTTAAAGCTCTGTAAAGTTTGGTTTATTAAATGATAAAAATAATCTCCTATCAAAATATATTAAACAGATAAATACACCACAAAATTGCAATTTTTACCACTCTCAAATCCGAATCATAGGCCCCATATTAATAAAAGCCGACATACACTCTTTTGACTCTCAACAACACTACTTATTTCACGGTATTCAACTATTCACGGCTTTCGCAAAGGAATTTTTTTTTCTAACCTCTCGAAAGCGATCCGTTTTTTTTAAAACTTAAACCAATTTGCTCTAGTGGATTAAGAGGGGTTGAAATTTGAGCCAGAAGTGGATTTTTAAAAGGACATGATTATACGAAATATTTAATGAGTTTCAAGAATATTGCGGTTAACTTTGAAGGATTTACAAAAGGACGTAACGCGTTTTTGTATGGATGAAGTAATAAGGTGTAGTGTGTGATCTTTTCACCCTACCGCTTTATCTTAATTTTACAGGATTTTGACTAATTCACTTTGCAAATATAATTAAGTTGGTGTTTTTTAGGGTTCCGTACTTAAAAAGGAACCCCCACAGAATCACTTTGTTGTCCATTTGCCTGTCTGTCAAGACTGTTTTTCTCAGGAATGCGTATGAAGTCGGATTTATTATCAAATACTCAAGTCTGCGGTAAATTTTGGCTCTGAAAAAACGACTTGTAAGTCAACGCGATCAAAAGATATGATCGTTTATGTCACAAACTTTCGCATATTTTTCGATTTCATCAGGGAAACAAAACGATGAAATTTGGCAAGAAGCTACAATCTGAAGGAATATACAATAAGAAGTAAAAAAAATGAAAACCGTAAATAATGAATGTAGTTTAAAAACAAAAACAGCTTGCAGTAGCACTTCAATACCCGCAATTACAGACACAATTAAAATAACAATGCACTGTGCCTCACGAGGCACGGCTGGGAACATAAGGGGAAATTTCTACGGAACCCTCGGTGCGCGAGTTCAACTCTCACTTGTTCAGGTTTTTAGGACGATTTGAATTTCTTTACTTTACTTTCTTTTTTTTTAAATTGCTTGGGAGGTGAATGCATAAATACGATTCGGTGCTGTTAGATGAGGCTATGCCTTACCGACTTAGTTTTAAATCATGAAGGTAAATTGGAGCACACTGAAATATCTATAAACAACGTAGAGGCACGTTCAGTCTCCGACAAGAAAGTCCACGTCTTCAGATGAGCACACGACATAACGAGCATGTCACACGTCGATCACATAATACTAGCATGTAGGTACACTGAGCACACGAGTACGTACTGCCGCTCATTTGTCTGTTATCACTGATCTGGATGTACTCGGAAACTGTTTAGATAAGCACCGTTGGATGTGGGGGTTTTCCATTTGTGTCGACACACGACGGTAAGGCATAGAGCTGTGATTTATTCATGACCGATCCAAAGCCACACTAAATTGCTACACCAGTGTGACTATGGTTAATTTTATTTATCCGTAGTAGTTACACCAATGTCATCATCATCATTTCAGCCGAAAGACGTCCACTGCTGGACATAGGCCTCCCCCAAGTGTCGCCACATTGACCGGTCCCGTGCGACTCGCATCCAGCGGATTCCCGCAACCTTCACCAGGTCATCAGTCCACCTAGTGGGAGGCCTTTCAACGCAACGTCTTCCGTAGGTAGTAATAGATTCAGTAAGCAAGTAAACACATGACTTGCATAACATAATACAACGTCACGCCTGTAATCCCTGACGGGTTAGGCAGAGGTGTACTTAATAATACACCTACATTGCGCCGGTTATGTTCCTATGTTATAGAGGGACGAGCCTATTGTTATCAACCGGGCACATATCCAGACTACTGAGAAATTCGTGATGGAAAAACCCAATAACATGTTGTCCGATCCGGTTATTGAACCCAGGACCTAATGTACAGCAGTCGCGCTTGCCACTAAACCAACGAGGAAGTCAGAGACAGTTGCAGCAGTATAATTATGCCAATTCGTTCATTTTCCGATAGTTTACGTCAATCCTATTCAATTTTGAAATTACCAACGACATTGCCGCTAAAAGAATGTTACTTTGTCTAATCCAGACTTTTATTAATCAGTGCCGAATAAATTGATGACTAATAAAATATTTTACAAGATGCAACTGTAACTCCAAGCGGGTCTTCGCTACCGTGTCGACACAGATGCACTGGACAAGCGCCCCTGCACCGCCAGGATTGTGTGGCGTGTGACAACTTTTGTCGGAATTCTGTCGATTCCGCGACACAACGGGCTTACATGGATGTTATGCAGATTATACTAACTAATGATCAGTTCAAAGAATACAGCCTTCCTCATTTCTGGTAGCCATGGTAATCTGAAGAGGTTGTGAAAGCATCAAGACAGGATTTTGCGATTGAAGAACTTTAAAACTTTTAAATTACGTAAACAAATCTAAAGAAATGTATTTTTCTAGTAGTAAATTAAAAAGAGTTTTGAGTTGAAAACGTGACAGCACGATCATGGCCTCATTAAACATTTGTTAAAAAAAATGGCACGTTTAACCATACAAGTTTGCTACCCCTGATCTAGATGATTCTTATAACATTTGCTTTTTTTTTTCAGAAACGATATGGCTGATATGAACCTAGGTAGGCTACCTATATTATATTCCACGTTAAACCATATTTTCTAAACTAACCGAAAATGTAAGACAACTACAACATATCTGCCCGCTTAATGCAACTACTGCACCTCCAATCCTCCATAAAATCTCCTCGTAAGGTCATAAGTCAACTCATTGATGTAACAGGAACACGTTACACTATCGCAGACAACATTATGTGGCACATCAAGTGCTATTATGTTCAACATAAAGTGCTATTAGTGACAGAGTAGCACTGGGAACTTTGTGTTGTAGGGGTACCAAGTTGTGTTGGGATTGAGGAAAGTTTGAACGAATTTTCAACTTTGTCTTAAACAAATAGTTAATATAGTAGACTTATGGTAGCCTTGGAAGACTATCAGTAAGGAACTTTTAACCAATCAAAAACTAGGAAAAACTTTCTAGACTGTTACAATTATTCAAATTTCTTTTTTTTGTTTTTTCGGATGGGAAATCATCAAAATTAAATGATTCCTCCCGCTCTGGGCGGAGCAGGAAGGAGTGTCAGCCTTTTACTGACTAAAACCCATCCATGTTCCTTCATCGCCCTTTGTGTTCCGGGGCCACAGTATCTCTTTCAAACATTCCCGCAGCCCGGGCAGGCATCGGCCCTTGCGGACCTCTTCCTTTTGCGAACATCTTTTTGAGATGCGCGTGGAACACGAACGCGCCATCGACACGGCCTGTCGTCATAAGACGGACGGACGGCGATCTAGCCCATAGCTTACCATCCACAGGCCCGCGCCTACGGTGGGCGGTGCATCTCCCGCGGCGGATTTTTCCAATATCTACAAATGCAACTAGGCGGTTTTTCCAAGGCTGAACTCTTTTAGCCTAATGATTGTTTTAGACGAGTGTGACTTATAGCCAACCACAACTTTGGTCAACATAAGGTTCGATAGGGTCTAAAATAAAAACAAGTTCCCAAATCTTCCTTATTTAGAAACTACGACGTGCTCATAATTTTTCGGAAACCTGAAGTCAAAAATAAAAATGTTAATTTATTGTTCCTACAAGGATAGCTAGGTACCACCAAAAACCATGGCCACAACAACCCACGTACAACCTATGACGGTTTTTTAGGAAATCGGAACACAAAATGGTCGTTCTTCAAACGGGTTGCGAGACAATTGTCGTTGTTTTACGGTTTTTACGGTAATATGCGGTTTATTGTTGATTTTATTCGGATAACAGGTGACGCATTGTGTTCGAGGAAATTCGCGGGGTCACCTCTGTCTGGGTTATAAGAGGTCCTGCAATTAGTGTGGTTTTGTGGGAATGGGGGCGAACTGCGGTAGCTGAGATTTGCAAATAGGATTTGTGCGCAGTTTACTTTGGCCGTGTGGTATCCGGCAGAGTAGAATAGAACCAACCCATTACACTCAGGGGTGTCGTAAGTATAAGGCGACTAATGTCTGAGGCAGAACACCTTGCGCCTCCGTAGACCAGAGAATGGGCAGCAGCGTTTTCTGTTAGTCTTTCATCACTGCAATCTCCAATCCGCCTGCCAATCGTGGAGATTACGGCAAATTCCTCCCATCATGGGAGAAGCTTATGTCCAACAGTGGACGTTATGGGCTGTTGTTGTTGTTGTTGTTTGTTGTTGTTACTTTGCTAAGAGACGAATCTTCGCCGACAGCATTGCCATTCATACGTGAATGTATAATGGTAATTTTAAAATCAAAATAATGGTTTCTATTTTTATATTAAAGCAGGTTAACAGATCACCAATTGGTTATGGGGCTCGCCGGGTATGGCGTGCTGATACCAGTCGGGGGTGCCAAAATACTTACTCGTACAAACATACACAGATGGTAGTAGTAGGAACAATGTTTTTTAGTTGGTTAGAGTCTGACATAAAGTCAAAAGTTGAAATGGTTAAAGTAGAATTTAGAAAATAGAATCGGTCGCAGATTTATTTAAAAGATATTAGCCGTATGGTATCCGGCAGAGTAGAATAGAACCAACCCATTACACTCACGGTTGTCGTATAAGGCGACTAATGTCTGAGGCAGAACACCTTGCGCCTCCGTAGACCAGAGAATGGGCAGCAGCGTTTCATCACTGCGATCTCCAATCCGCCTGCCAAGCGTGGAGATTACGGCAAATTCTTCCCATCAAGGGAGAGGCTTATGTCCAGCAGTGGATGTTATGGGCTGTTGTAGTTGTAGAGACAGAAGGGAATTTACTTTTCATTTTTTTAAAGTAGTAATATGTATTAGTGTTGTGACTACGCTGCCAGTCTTTTGGGCACTTTTCGCGTTGACAGCGATGCGTATGAATTTTTTTCGATCCAATTTTTCCCTTTTACATTGCATAATCAGCCTTTAAAATGTTCCCACTGCTGCGTCACAGGCCCCCCCCCACTGCTTCCCATTTTGATACTTGTACTATCGAGGACACTTCCGCCTGACCACCACTAAGCTTAAGTATTTTTGCTTGCACTCGCAACATAGAAACGCTCTCTAGCCCCACCCCGTAGACTTGTATAGAAATAATGAATGAAAAGATACCCAATCGGCCGAGCGCACTGACGACGCACGCGAAACGAGAGTTATTGTTATTTTGCGCGCCAAAGTTGAGGCTTTCCTAATAGGCCCAAACTTTAAGGGGGCGTGGCTCGGCGCGTCCGCATATTTTAAGCGAAAAAAAATTAAAATGGTCAGGCGGAAAAGACCCCGACTGTACACACATATTATAATACAAGTCTATTAATAGTTTGTAAATAATGTACGTAAGTATTTTCTTTATTTCCTAAAATTCACCGCGATACCATATCCATTTCACTTTTCAATCACGACCCACAACGAACGTAAAAGTTTTGCGTAAACCCATTAACACTATAAAACGATATCTAATGTCTTATTAACAGCACGTTTATGTTAAACCGTCAACCATTAACATAACTCACCCACTACATAACATAAATTGTACATAAAAAGCCATAAATTATAGAAAAACTTCGAAACTATTCAAATTGATGGTCAGAACTATCGTTACAAGACAATTACTTATTTTGGAAACATTTTTATGAATACTAAAACATAACACACATAGGGAATAATAAGTTGTTGGTACTTGTACCTGACTATGTTATCGAAGGAAAGTTTCGTATAGCTGCCAGGCTTTTATTGATAAATTTTATAGGATATGATATATTTTTCTATAGGTTTGCACATATTTAAGTTTTTTATGTGATTTCAATAAGATCAGTATTACTTAACTGACTACAAAGATCACAAACAAAACAAACGCAGAGGCCACATTCTCTTTGATTATAATCCAGATATTGTCTCATATTATAATAATAATAAATAACCTTTATTTGCCATAACAATTATATCATCTCTTACAATACAATAAATTCATTTATCTTCATTTTATAATTAACAATACCTTTAACATTACATTTCACACAATATACATTTAGCATTTCATCTCATAAAGTTTTTAACATTTTTTAACATTAGTATATTTCATATAAATAACATCTTTAATATTTAATTTAACATATTTAATTAGGTAAATAATTTTAACATTTCATTGAACATTATTACATTTAATTGTTCATTTTTTTTTGTCTCAGATTAGTGTTGGTCTTTTGTGGTAAAAGAAGCACAGATTTGAGTGGACCCGTCCAGTCAGAGCACGTAAGTATCAGTGAACATTTTATTTAATTGTTTAATGATAAATCACTTTGAATGAACGATAATTTTTTCTAGCTGACGTGTTGCCGAAATGCACGTTCCACGCGTAGATCTTGAGAAAAACCTCTTTAAAGAAAGTGATATTATAAAGGTTCCGATTTTCATTTTTACCCAATCATCATATGCCTAGCCTTTTCCCAACTATGTTGGGGTCGGCTTCCAGTCTAACCGGATGGAGCTGAATACCAGTATTTTACATGGAGCGACAGCCTATCTAACCTCCACAACCCAGTTAGCACTAGGTAATACGATACCCCTTCAGTAAGACTGGTTGTCAGACTTTTTGGACCACTGACTACCTGTAACGACTGTCAAAGATCTACAAATGACAGCCGGGACCAACTGCTTTACGTGCTTTCCTAGGGTTATTCCCAAAGTACTCCAAAAAGAGTTCCCAAACTGCTCCATGAAAAATATAATATTTTTAATTAGGTTTCATTCTACGAAAACTCGGTATGTGGTCACCCATCCACAGACCAACCTAGGCAAGCACGGCTTAACCTAAAGATTGACTTTTTACCCAATAATAAACCTAATTATAAGAAATTGAAGTCACATTTTTACGTTTAGACATTCTTAAACTTGGTTCCTCCACTTACGTTAATAAAGAACATCTATACCCACCTCTTGTACTGCCCACCCTGCTTCTAACAAGTGAGAAGCCATTAGTAAAATAAAAACAGCTTTCTTAAGAATTAGTAATCGGTCTACCAACCAGAATGACAATATACTTAATTGTTTATTCTGTCAGCGAGTGATTGCAAGTGATTCTTGTATAATTTTCGGATCTATTTTATGTTTTTTGTTGTTGATTGTTTAAGTTGTGTTACTTATACTAGAGATATAGGATATTTGTATTAAATGCACTTTTAAGCATTTTCTTTTTGATACGATATTCAAGAAAGTACGCGAAAATAAATCTCCATGTCCATCTTTGTTCATAGACTCTTAATACTAGCAAGCTGTAATTTGGCATGGGTATAGATTAGGTAAAAATTAAAACCGGCCAAGTGTGAGCTGGACTCGCGCACGAAGGGCACCTACCATTATTTAAAAACATTAGACAAAACTGCAAAAAAATCACGTTTGTTGTATGGGAGTCCCCCTTAAGTATTGATTTAATTCTGTTTTTAGTATTTGTTGTTATAGCGGCAACAGAAATACATCATCTGTGAAAATTTCAACTGTCTAGCTGGTGATGGTTCATGAGATACAGCCTGGTGACAGACAGACGGACAGACGGACAGACAGCGAAGTCTTAGTAATAGGGTTCCGTTTATACCCTTTGGGTACGGAACCCTAAAAAAAAAAACACATTGTTGGCTATTCTGTTGTGCACAAACAAAACATAATTTAGGCTATTGCTATCATTTACTAAAAGGCAGTGCGAGAAAAGGACGGTTATAGCTATGACAGAGATGTCGAACTAGTATAAGTCTTGCGCTTTACCGTGTTTTTAGTTGACATGTTTTTACTTACACCCTTCATTTGTATGGAAATATTAGTTCCGATTAAATTTGACAGCCCTAAATTACGTTCGTCTCTGTCTCGTTTTATTAGAGAGAAAAAGATAGCAATAGCCTAAATTAAGTTTAGTTTGTGCACAACAGAATTGACACCATTGGCATACGAAATTGATTTATTTTTCGGGATTTATTTAATAACTAGAAACGTTTTATTAGGGTTCCGTACCCAAAGGGTAAAAACGGAACCCTATTACTAAGACTTCGCTGTCTGTCCGTCTGTCCGTCTGTCCGTTTGTCCGTCTGTCCGTCTGTCCGTCTGTCTGTCACCAGGCTGTATCTCATGAACCGTGACAGCTAGACAGCTGAAATTTTCACAGATGATGTATTTCTGTGGCAGCTATAACAACAAATACTAAAAACAGAATAAAATTAATATTTAAGGGGGGCTCCCATACAACAAACGTAATTTTTTTATAATAATTGGTACGGAACCCTTGGTGCGCGAGTCCGACTCGCACTTGGCCAGTTTTTTTTATAATAGTTGGTACGGAACCCTTCGTGCGCGAGTCCGACTCGCACTTGGCCGATTTTTATCAGCTATTTGCTCCCTTCTTCCAGTTATCCGTATCCAGTGTTTTTATTCGCCAGTTCTTTTGAAAAGAGTCGAATTCGTCCACCATTTCCTTCTGGGCCTGCCACGTTGCTATTTGCTGCTGTTTGGGACCCATTGTGTGGTTACTTTTTTGCCCGTAGCACATTAGAAACGTATAGCCACTGTAACATCACCATCTCAGGTCCAGTTGAAAACCAGCGTCGGGCACTAGCTGCTCGGCACTTTGCTGAACTGGGCCTATTTGGCGTAGCCGTGAGACACACAATATCTTCCTTTTTCCCGTTTAGTTTTAAGCTTTTTTTTTATTGTGTACTTAGTTTTAAGTTTCTTATTTTTTATTTTATTCTTATTTTGTTGTGTACTTGCGGCTAAAGCCAAATAAATACGTTTTCTTTCTTTCTTAATTTAAGGCAAGTTAAAATCTTAACTAATTTAGTCATTAACCAAATTCATTATTGTCTATAAAAAAATACCAGTCTTAGATATAGCTAGCCGCTAAGTGATATAAAAGAGTACCAAGTCACTAGTAAAGTAAGTAAGTAGTCACTGTTACAAGTTTTAGGAACAAGTAATATTCAAATGAACAAAATGTCCGAATTGTTTGTTTCTGAGAAGGAAAGTTAGGAATTTAATTGCGTATCACAGTGTATGTTATCCTTTGAATTGGATGGTGACGGTATGTGCTGTAGAGGAAGCGAAGCGATAGCGCATAAACACTCAGAATTTTATTATCATCATCTGCATAGCCTTTTCCCAACTATGTTGGGGTCGGCTTCCAGTCTAACCGGATGCAGCTGAATACCTGTATTTTACATAGAGCGACTGCCTATCCAATCTCCATAACCCAGTTAGTACTACTAACACGATATCCCTTTGTAAGACTGGTTGTCAGACTTTCAGGCCACTGATTACCTGTAACGACAGCCAACGATCTACAAATGACAGCAAGGATATATCAATGATGATGATAAGCCTATTTTTAATTCATAAGTATAGTTTGTCGTACCTACTAAGTGTAGGTACTTATATCTGATTCATGTGCATATTGTATAATATTATCACTTGCTTCGGTGAAGGAAAACATCGTGAGGAAACCAGCATGCCTGAAAGATATTTCTTGACAGCATGTAGAGCCAAGTCAGAGGCCCATGTGCGGCATAAAATCTCTGACACCAGGTTAGGCAGTAACCACACGATAAAGAAGAAGGAGGTGCATATTTCCTATTTACTCATTCATCATATTAGTCTTAAATCCTAGCTATCTCCTAGCTATCTCCTAGCTATCTCCTAGCTATCTCCTAGCTATCTCCTAGCTATCTGCTAGCTATCTGCTAGCTATCTCCTAGCTATCTCCTAGCTATCTCCTAGCTATCTGCTAGCTATCTGCTAGCTATCTCCTAGCTATCTCCTAGCTATCTCCTAGCTATCTCCTAGCTATCTCCTAGCTATCTCCTAGCTATCTCCTAGCTATCTCCTAGCTATCTCCTAGCTATCTCCTAGCTATCTCCTAGCTATCTCCTAGCTATCTCCTAGCTATCTCCTAGCTATCTCCTAGCTATCTCCTAGCTATCTCCTAGCTATCTCCTAGCTATCTCCTAGCTATCTCCTAGCTATCTCCTAGCTATCTCCTAGCTATCTCCTAGCTATCTCCTAGCTATCTCCTAGCTATCTCCTAGCTATCTCCTAGCTATCTCCTAGCTATCTCCTAGCTATCTCCTAGCTATCTCCTAGCTATCTCCTAGCTATCTCCTAGCTATCTCCTAGCTATCTCCTAGCTATCTCCTAGCTATCTCCTAGCTATCTCCTAGCTATCTCCTAGCTATCTCCTAGCTATCTCCTAGCTATCTCCTAGCTATCTCCTAGCTATCTCCTAGCTATCTCCTAGCTATCTCCTAGCTATCTCCTAGCTATCTCCTAGCTATCTCCTAGCTATCTCCTAGCTATCTCCTAGCTATCTCCTAGCTATCTCCTAGCTATCTCCTAGCTATCTCCTAGCTATCTCCTAGCTATCTCCTAGCTATCTCCTAGCTTCCACTGCCGCCCAACAACATCCTTACTATGCTGGTCTCGCCACATGATTGGCCGCCACTAAACTGGCGCGCGTGTATCGAATGCTACGCGATGACTTAACGGTCGCGTAGCCCCGGTACACACGTGCGCAACACTAGTTCTTAGTAAAAGGAGTTAGGAGAACTGGCTCAGTTGTGAGTGACGCAAATATGTACTGTTTTAGTGGAAAGTGTTACGATCACATTCTTTGGTTTTAAGTTAATTTAACCAGTGCTCATTTCTGGACACGCGGTGCGTCGCGTCGGGCGGTTCGTTAAGCGGCGCGTTGCGCGTTTTTCCGTTTACGGAGAGGCGGTGTGTGCAGCGGCGGTGTCATCTGTCATATGTTTGTATATGCGCGCGCACTGCCGCGTTGACCGCGGCGGTGCACGCGGCGGGCAACGCTGCATCTCAAGCAAACGCGTGTAAAAACGTCTCTCCGTAAACGCTCTCATACATTGCCATATGTTTGAATTTTAAGCCCGTAAGTAAATGAGCCCTTAAACATAGCTGGCGAAATTTTGGTGTACTTTTAGGTACAAAACCTCTGCCAAAACCTTCTGGGATTACAGGATTACATGCTATTTTATTAATGTAAAGTATTATTTTTTTCAAAAGTCCTCATTACTAGGTATTATTTGACAATGGTGTCGATTCTGTTGTGCACAAACTAAACTTAATTTAGGCTATTGCTATCTTTTACTAAAAGGCAGTGCGACAAAAGAACGGCTATAGCTATGAACTAAGTTAGAGATGTCGAACTAGTTTATGCCTTGCGCTTCACCGTGTTTTTAGTCGACATGTTTTACGTGCACCGTGTTCGTTTGTATGGAAATAGTAGTTCCAACTAAATTTGACAGCTCTAAATTACGCCCGTCCCTTTTTCGTTTTATTAGGGAGAAAAAGATAGCAATAGCCTAAATCAAGTTTAGTTTGTGCACAACAGAATCGACACAATTGATTAAAAAAAAATGATCATTGTCCTCACAAATTATCGCCTGAAAACTAAACGAATCATTCCTAATCTAAACATCATTGTAGACCAACCCTAACATACCATAGAGGTCAACCAATAACGATTTTTATTGAGCTGTCAAATTTTATTGACAGGACCAACACCATTGGTTGCAGGCCCAATTCAAAGAACTCAATGAGCACCCATTGTGGTCAAAACACACCAACCAATAAGATAATACTTTACATCCTGTTACATACACTTTTTAGATTCTAAATCGGTTAATTAAAGTACTAGATAGTGTGAATTAGTGTGCAACAGACTTTATGTAGAGACTTGCGTGAGTGTGCGTGAGTTTGGCCAATTGAATTGCGTAAAATATATTTATGTGCTAATGATGAGTTTGAATGTGAGTGTGTGAGTGAATTTATGGTCAAATGGGGTGTGTATGTGTGTGAATAATATGGTGATTTTAGGTGAATGTGTGTGTGTATCATATACGTTTAAGAAAATGAGTTTGTAAATTCAATTTATTTGCTAATGTGTCATTGTTACGTGCTTATGTATTTGGCGGTACATATTGTGAATATAAGAAGCTTTATTGTTATTGTGGAGGTCGTTTATGGAATTTTAATAATATCACTTTTGGTTGTGAATTTAAATTTTCTCGGTAAAAATTTATGGATTTTGGAATATTTTACAACAAAAGATGTGTGATGGATTTTAAAATAATTGAGCGTAAATTTTATGAGTACTTGTAAGTATTTGAATAATATGACGAATAGGGATTCAATTTTACGACTTTTTAAATAACACACTACTTTGATGGGATGAATAATTTAAAATAAAAATAGTTTATTGGTAGAACAAGACGTCGGTCGTAGGTTTTAACAAAATTTTGTGGATTTATGGCAACATTTTCAAAATGCGAATAGTTTTTTTGTTTTTTAGGTTTTTTTTAGTTACATATTCATTTAAGGTACAACCTATGTATTGAGGTATTTAGTTCCTAAAATACACTTACATAAACTCACACCTTTCCCATGGGGGTAGACAGAAGCCACAGAACTCTACCTCACCACCTTTCATACTCCTGCTGCTATCCTTCCTCGTACACTTTTGTAGGTTAATTATCAAGAGTATTTTTAAAAAACCAGCCAAGTGCGAGTGCGACTCGCGCACGAAGGGTTCCGTACAATTATACAACATTAGACAAAACGGCAGAAAAATCAAGTTTGTTGTATGGGAGGGGCCCCTTAATTATTTATTTTATTTTAATTTAATTATTTATTTTTGGGGACTATATTTCGTGTCACCAAAATTTATATATGTCATCAAGTTGTGTGATACAACTTGATGACATATATAAATTTTGCTAGGTAATAAATAGATCTATCACCACGAAATATGTTCGTTCTCAGATAAACAAAAAGTGTTCCCAGGTATGAATTATCAAATTAATGTTAATATATGTGTAAAATAAGAGATGGATTACCAATAAAATAGTAGTGCACTAGATGAATATAAACTTCGTTCTTATAATAATAGTTTTATTACTTAAATAATAGCTTTGTGCTCAGAGTGGTAGATCTGTCACCAAATATATCGATTATCGATCCCTGAATGCGACTCGTTTTTATTTGTTATTTTGTCACCAATACAGTATTACATTTTATTTTGTAATAGTATTCGTTACCAATTTAATACATAAATTTATAATTTTAATAAGGTGGTTGATGACAAACTAGTTTTGCCTAGGCCGACTTGGGGCACCCCGACACGGATAGATTAGGTTAGGTTAGGTCGGGTTTTGGTTATTTTTTTATAAACCATTCAGAAGTAGAAGCCCCGCGAAGCGGGACTTCGTCGACCGGGTCTCCCTTGACTCGGATGCAAGAGCACAACAGATCAATTTCTGGTGGTCAAAAAAAAATTTAGTTTTAGTTTCACGATAAAATGGGGATTAATTTTGGTGATCATTTACTAATTTTGGCAATCAAAAGTGATTTTTTTGCCGGTAAATTTAGCTAAATCTGGTGGTTCGTTAATTGTATTCCGAAATTTTATTTAAATATATTTATACTACTTGTGGAAATTAAGATCCTTGGGGGAGGCATTGTCCAGTTATGTAGTAGACTCTTTTGTTTGAAACGATGATGACGACAACCCTATATTTTTTTGGAACTTTATGAAATTGTCTAGTGACATATGTATATGATTTATTGGTAATCTCTTTAAATTAGTTTGCTTAAATACTTATTAGGACAAACCTTTTATATTACATACAAAAACATTTATTTGGTACTAGACCCTATTACTTTCATGATTTTAGGTGATTTATTGTGGAATTGATTTTATATTGTTTGGTGACTACATTTTGGTGGCAAACCTACTATTTTGAGGGCAAACCCTATTATTTAAGGAACTCAAAACTAATTAAATTGGTGATAGCTTAAATGATACCCTTTATTTTTAAAGTGAATATCTAACTAAATATTCTGTGAATATTTCAAGTTTCTACCTGTTTCCGTTATTAATATCGAGCAATAAACGGCAAAAAAATCACGTTTGTTATATGGGAGCCCCCCTTAAATATTTATTTTATTCTGTTTTTAGTATTTGTTGATAAGGAGGCAACAGAAATACATCATCTGTTGAAATTTCAACTGTCTAGCTATCACGGTTCATGAGATACAGCTTGGTGACGGACAGACGGACAGTGGAGTCTTAGTAATAGGGTCCCGTTTTTACCCTTTGGGTACGGAACCCTAAAAAAAGAATGAAAGAAAACATAGTACTATCATGCTTGTATTTCACACATACTGAATACTGACACTGTACAGTCTTCGATCACACATCAATTCGAAATCTTTATTACCATTATTAATAACCAAAATTCGTTAATTCATATCATATAAAATTAATTCAAACGCTACTGGGAAACGATATAATAATAAAATATATACACTTTACTTGTTTTATAGGCGTGTATGAAGACATTAACTTCGTTGAGTAAATATGTGCAGAAGTTTCATTTCAAAGAATGCAAGATGACAATGATAGTTTGTAATACATATATTTCCTATGGGAGAATTATATTAGATTCACATAATATAATATTAAATGCTAGTTTCCCCCAAAAATGACCTGGGATGATTGAGGAATAAACAATAGGCATGACGACAGTATCAAAAAATTGCAAACCTATTTAGTCCGTAAGTAAATCAATGAATATTGACAAAGATAAAACGCATCAAATCTCGGGAGTGGGGGCTCGTGACGTCAGAACTAGCTAAAAATCATACCAAGGTGTGACGTATTGAGAATTTTAAAAGCGTCAATTCGAATCTTCGTCAATTTTGGTTTACTTATAGGAAAAGAAAAAACACGAGTCAAATTTATTTTGATAATCTAACTGACGATGACGGACTAATTAGTTTTTTTGTCGTCTCGCCTATTGTGTACCTACCCGCACCCCAGCCAAAAGTGAAGAGGAGGATCACCGTGTGGTTTTTTTTTTATTTCATCGGTAGGTACTGCTCTCAAACCGTAGACAAAAACACTGTGAGGAGATAAGACGACCCACTGACCGGAAATTGACATGTCTTGGAACCAAACTAATTACATGCAGCCATTTTTACGCGAAAAGACAAGAATTTAAACAAAGTAAGAACCGTCAAAGAAAGCATAGGAATTCTAACAGTCGACAGATGTAATTTTTTTCTTTTTTTTTTTAAATATTATGAAAATACAAAAAAATACAAAAATATTTATTACTTCTCAAACATAGTATCATACATAAATTGAGGAAGCCCCAGTTAGTTACAACAGTACTTGTGTCGGGGCTGTCTCGCTCTTCCCATAAGTGGTATCCTAATAATGAAAATGAAGTCAGCGAATGGAATAAAAATACAATAAAAAAGGATTAAAATAAAATAAATGATAGTTAATTAATTAATTACTTAAGCAGCTCTCCTTGTGTTTTGTGCGTGCGTGTGTATTTGTGTGCGTGTGTGTGTATTTTTGTCTATGTGTGTGTGTGTGTATTTGTATGTGTGTGTGTTTATGCGATTATAATCCAGATAATTATCCAGCATGTTAGCCTACCCTGATCAGAATGTTTTCTGTTTCTTCATATGTTAGAGATCTTAACCAATCACTTATTGTTCTTTTACAATCGTATAACCGCATGGGATATATTTCACACTTAAGAATATTATTTGTAATTAGTTAGTAAAATTACACCATACGTTTTTCTTTTTCCTTGTATGATGTTTCGTAAGCTATATAATCTCTTAATGTAGGGTCTACTAGTATTTCGTTTCTATAGCCACTCATTTTAATTTTTAATTTTAATTTCTCATATGCTAGGTAACAATTATTTTTGTGAATGCTGGTTAACCTGTAATTGGCGACTGTGTAAGTCCAAGACTGTAAAACCTATGTATACCTAAATGTTATACACCGAAGCTGTTGGTGAACCTATATTAATAAATAAATAACTTCAAGCACCGATTATTTATGATATTACTAAACTACCGATTTAAAAAAAAAAACTAAAACATGAGTTAGGTATACTCAATGATATTCTAATAAACAGATATGTTATACACCTACAAAACCACAGAAAAAAGTGTTTCGCGGGGGAGAGCAAGCTCACATACACGCAGTGACGCAGAATAAAGGAAAAATAGGCCGATTGGCACGTTTTCGAGTCTTCACGATTGCGCGCTCATAACATATCTGTTTAATACAATATCATTGGTTATACTTAAGTAATCACTTTGACTTGGTTTGTATGTAGTTACGGGTGTTAGAAGAAAACCAAAAACTCGCAAGACATGACAACCCGCTCTGAGCTCCACTCCCTCTCACGGCTTATTCGTAAAAACGTCAAATCATATAAAATATCTTATACTTTTAAAGTGGGTACATATTTTATAAATTTTATAAGAATGTAGCTGACTGTAAATACATCTGACGTATTATTTATGTCAGATTTTTAAGAACGCGCGAGTTGACGACAAAAAAAATTAAAATCGGAAGGTGCCAAATCGCGCGCACTCGCGTTTCATAGTCGCCAGTTGACGAATAAGCCATTCTCACAGATAGAAATTCTGTGAACAGTAAAGGCTTTGAAACTTTTATCAGGCAGTTTCACTATTGTACGGGATTGACCTTCTCATATAAACATGATCAGACAGTGTCACGGTTCACAGTAGTCCACCAAGAGACCCCATACTGCGCTTCCGTAATATATAGTCCAGTAAAAATTCCTCAGTGAAGTTATAAAAATTGTAATTTTGTTGTTTTTCGTTTATGAATAATCAATGAGCGCAGCCTTATTAGTGGGTATTTTTACGCTTTTAGTTGCGTGGTGTGAGCAAAGATCCAACTGATTATGCTTTTGAAACCTTCGAAGTAGACGTTGATTTTATTAAAACATAAAGGAAAAATTGTGGTATCGAGCTGAAAACCAATTTTACAAAAGCGCTCATTTGAGTTTTGATTGGATTTTTCTTGGCTAAGGCATAGGATATATAAGATATATATAGGCTATACAGATGAGAGATGGACACAGATAGTGACATTATGGAGAGGCCCTCACGTATACAGACGTAGAGGTAGACCGAAAGCGAGATGGAAAGACGAAGTAGAGGCAATCGCAGGAAAAGACTGGACAGATGTCGCCAAAGATCGAGAAAATTGGCATTCTCTGGAGGAGGCCTTTACCCGAAATGGAGTCCAATTAGCGTAATCACTATTATTATTTACCTAAATACGTTACCATAATTTTCTATATTAATGTCATGATTTGTATAATTTATAATTGTGCATGTTTTAATGAATTCAAAATGGATTTTTTAGTTTTAATTATTTTGTTATAAATAATGTTATAAATTATCTGTACTTATGTTATTTAAAGTTGTATATAAAATTGATTTTTATACATTTTATTTTTGTAAACATCATACAATTAATTCAAATTTAGCATGATTATGATTAAATGTATTATTGTTATGTAATTTTAATAGCTATTGGAATTAAAAGGCCTTTTTGTTTTTTATTTTGTTTATTTATTAAGGCATAGGATATTTCAAGATAACAGTTTGTTGTATATGCCTTATCAGGTTTACACTGTCAGCAAGAGCCACCAATTGTTGCAGATACCTTATAGCTTGAAAATTACATAAGTTTAATATATTGGAAGCCGAAAGTCTGACATCCATTCTAACCAAGGGGTATCGTATTACCCAGTTACGGTGTTGTGGAGGTCAGATAGGCAGTCGCTGCATGATGATGGAAAGGTTATGAGAAATATATAAAGTGTGTAAAACACCTCTTAACGAAGACGAAAGGCACTTGTTTTCCTCGTCATTGCGATCATTTTTTTGTTCTACATCATACCACTTTCTACTTAAGTTAGTGCAACTTTCTAGTTACGGTTAGTTACTTTAAACACCTCCACGACCCCCGTACTATTCAATCCATCCATCAGCACAATGTTTTGAGTGCGTTACATTGAGTTCTACCACAAAACATGATTTTTCACCCCAAAAAAAAGTCGTTTCCCAGCAATAATTTTTGCGTAAAGTTACTTAGTTTGATGTACAGAATGCTTGGTTGACGGCTTCGTGATGAGGTCTTTTACACCCTGTATAGGGTGACTGATAATTAGTGTACGATACTTAAACACGTGATTGTACTCATGATGACAAACAACTTTTATTATGGGACCAAACCAGAAATCGCAAAAAAAAAACAGCTGTTCAGTACTATTTTACCTCGCCTAACTCGTCAAATAATAATTACTAGTGACCCTATATAAAAACCCAACGTTTTATGTCATTTTAATGTTCAGTTTTAATACCATTTTTTGGCGAAATTATTATATAAGCAAAAAACTGTTCCTTTTGTAACCTGTTCACAATAAAACTAATTGCATATACAGAATAGCTCAACAAAAACATGTGAAAATCGTAAAAAAAAAACAGAAATGAATAACCTCTCACTTCGTCATTCCCACACAAAACTGATTTAAGTAAAAAGTATGACGCTAATCATAATAAAGTATTAATTTATTTATCTAATAAAGCAATAAACGCGACTCTTAATAATTATCATTAAAACTTATGAGCGGACAGACAGACAAACTGTACACACTCGTAAATCTTTTAGAATTCCTACATAGTAATGAATTTGAATTACCTGGTGAAGGTTGCGGGAATCCGCTGGATGCGAGTCGCACGGGACTGGTCAATGTGGCGACACTTGGGGGAGGCCTATGTCCAGCAGTGGACGTCTTTCGGCTGGAATGATGATGATGATGGTTAATGAATTTCATAGATTTTCTAATTTTGACTGTTTAGTTCGTCTAGCGGTCGCAAACAACTGCTGAGCATAAGGTCTTGGGTTCGATTCCCAGGTCGGGCAACGTGTTATTAGATTTTTCCATCAGGAATTTCTCAGTAGCAGCCACGGAGTGTGGTTTTGTGCCCGGTTGATGGTAATAGGCTCACCCACTATTACATGGGACTTAAATATAACCAACCGGTTAGCCGTGTGGTATCCGGCAGAGTAGAATAGAACCAACCCATTACACTCACGGGTGTCGTATAAGGCGACTAATGTCTGAGGCAGAATACCTTGCGCCTCCGTAGACCAGAGAATGGGCAGCAGCGTTTTCTGTTAGTCTTTCATCACTGCGATCTCCAATCCGCCTGCCAAGCGTGGAGATTACGGCAAATTCCTCCCATCATGGGAGAGGCTTATGTCCAGCAGTGGACGTTATGGGATGTTGTAGTAGTAGTCTATACTTACTAACAAGCTACAGAATAAGCGAGCTAAGAGGTAACATTTGTTTGTAAGTTTGTATGTTTGTAAGTTTGTATGTAGGGGGTAATCTCCGGAAGTAATGAACCGATTTCAAAAATTCTTTCACTGGTAGAAAGCTACATTATTCGTGAGTGCTATGGGCTATATTTTATTCCCGTACTCCCACGGGAACGGGAACTACGCGGGTGAAACCGCGGGACGTCAGCTAGTAGTAAATATAACTGGAGAAATATGGGTGTACTATTAGGTACACCTCTGCCTAACCCTTCCGGGATTACAGGCGTGATGTTATGTTATGTCTAATATTATAACAGCTGTCGTGAGACATTAAATGTTTTATCTACACCCATGCTATAAATCCTCTATAGAGGTATCTGAAACAGTTAACTTATGGCCAACATTAAAACAGCCAGTGTCATAATAACCATTATAACACCCAAACGGGTGTTATAATGTTGTACTGAATTTCATCATGCAACTCGTTTTAAAAAAAGAACATTGTCTAGCACGTGCGATTCACTACCATAGCGCCGTAATTTAAAAAAAACTTATAGGTTAATTCGAATTCACGTCGTATCCCGCCATTTTTGTTCGACATTTGGATATTAGTATTGCATTATGTACTTTGTGTTTTTTAGTGAGGGCAACACTGGTTGAGTGACATGTCAAAATTTAGCTCCGTAATTTTAAATTAGTTTTAATTAATATTTTAGTGGAAAAAACTTGTATTATTATAATTAAATGTCTATTAAGTGTATTAATACCCAAGATTATTGTTTTCACGGAAAAATACACTGTAACACGTAGTGTTTGGTTTCATAACTCAACCGGTAACCTATAACACGAACAGCTGATGTACCTGCGGATCTATCTGGGGAGTATAATTGTTTCGTTTTAATGTCTAATAAGTAGCTCATATTAACCAATTATAAGCTCTGTAGCACTAAGTTCATTATTCTGACTAATCTGGCACTCTTTTGTAGTTGAAGTTAGGTTCTGTGTCAGTTAGCACTTGTTAGTTATGTAGTTGTGTAGTTTGTAATAAGTAAATGTGCTTGCTATCTATATTTTAATTAACTAAATACACAACAAAAAAGTATGTTGGTTATTCTTTAATAATTTTTGGCATTATTATTCAAATAAGTCCAATAATTTTAAACCAAGAGTCCTACCCACTTCATAAAAAAGTTAAAGACATGAAATCAATTTAACCCGTATGCTCCCGGCCGTGCCTCCAGAGGCACAGTGCATTGTTATTTTAATTGTGTCTGTAATTGCGGGTATTGAAGTGTTAAAGTTTAACTTAATTTAATAATCTTATTAAAGTATTTTGTGTAAGACTCATAAGCCTACCACAGTTACCAATTTATTAATCACATATTCCAGTCTATTCTCATTTTCTTCTTTCATTTCTAGCTTTCCTAATTTTGTCCATCCAATTAGTTCTCACCATTCTTTGTACTTCTACTTTCAGTTCTATTCCCTGAAACCATGCCTGTGATGACCCGTAAGGCAACTACCCAGGAGTTACAGGCTAAGTTGAGAACGGCCCTTGATGAACTTAAGGAAGCAAACAGCAAATGTCAACAGCTGTTATTGGATGGAGAGGAACATGAGGTTGAAATCGAGAAGGTCGTTCACAAAAACACAAGCCTGAAACGGGAGCTAGTCGACCTGCACCAACAATACATGGATGTTGTTGAGGAACGGGACAATCTGCGGGTGGTCACAGATGGTTTCAACGACTGCAGTAACCATTATGAAATGGCTTTATGTAAGGTTAGGGACTTAGAAGTTGAACTGCTTCATGCCAACAAACAAATTATTGAGTTTCAGAAATAAAGAGAATGTACTCAGGTTAGGGAAACTGATCACCTATATAATCAATTATTAAATTCAAATTGCAACCAACATTTCTTAACAACAATAGATCTTACTGAAGATTCTATTCTGAAATATAATTGTAGTAGTTATAAAGTAAGCCAAAATAAAATAAAGAAATATGCAAAACTAAATAGAATTATAAAAAAATGCAAGAAATTTAAAAAACAACAAAAACACAGTTCCAAAAATATTCAACTAATAAAAGAACGTGTTTTCCTCATAAAAAAGTTGAATAATTATCAAAAATAAATTAGAGGATAGTAAGAAGTTTTATGAAATAGACACTCAAAACTTACAGTCTGAAATTCAAGTTTTAGAGCGTCAACTAAAGTCATGTTATTCTATGTATGTAAATTCTCAAAAACAAATTAAGGAACATATCCTTGCTGCAAACGAATTAGTTGATAGCGGTAATAGTAATGCAGACTGTGTAGACTCGATGACCTTCAACAACACTCAATGTACATCACAAAGTGAATCCAGCCCGGACACTCTCTTACCCGAGGTAACGGAGAACCCGACCCGGCTGAGCAGTGTTCCGGACTGTATCTCCATTCAAAATTCACCAGATATTGTACAAGGTTCATCACAGGTAGGTCAAATAGATAGTAGTTCTCCCCCTTCTTGTAATACACACAGTTGCTGCTCCATTTTGTTCTCAGATAGTATAGGAAAAGGGTTAGGCAAGTTAATTAGTAACAATCTGAGTCATTCTTCTCTAAATTATTGTACTCCTCAGGCTTCTTACAACCAGATAATAACATCAATAACTCGGAAGGAATTTGATCCTAATACCATTATAACTGTACTTGTAGGTAACAGTTCTAACGTTAAACTTGATGATATCACGGACAATGTCACTCAACTATGAAAACTAAATTGTAAGAGAGTAATTCTGTGCTCCTTCCCGTACTTTAAGAAATTGTCTAGAAAGCAAAACCATTTTATCCATGCCATAAATAATCATTTGCATTTTCTAGTTAGTCATTATAGTGACAGGTTGACATTTTTCGACACTAACAGTTTCGTTCAGAAATTGAAGTCAACCAGAAACCATGCGTACTTGCCTATTAGTTTTAGACGTCAAATAGCTCGGCTATTAGCTTTTAATATAAACTCAGACATATGTGGTATGTCGCAGTTTTTTGTAAATAGGTCTACGGAAATTAGTAATTATACTAATTGTAATTATACAAATAGTATTAGCTTAGATTTAAACTAGTCATTAAGACAATAGAAGCTACGAGTGACAATTTAGTTAATCTCGTCAACTTCGAGGTATCTTCTAGCTCTCAATCAAATAACTGTAAAAAAGGGGCTGAGCAGAATTCCTTAAAATTGTTTCACCAGAATATTCAGGGACTTTCTTCCAAAGAACTAGAAATAGAACTATTTTTAGAAAAAACTAAGTTTGATATTATCTGTTTTACTGAACATTGGATGAAAGATTATGAAGTAATGCAAATAAATTATGAGAATTACAATGTGAGCAGTTGCTTTAGCCGAAAATCTAAGATGCGTGGGGGTTCATTAATCCTAGTAAAAAATTGTATTAAATCTAAGTCTCGTAATGATATAGTCGATCTATCGGTTGAACATAGCATTGAATTGTCTTGTGTTGAGCTAGATAAGCATGTAATAGTGTGCGTTTACAGACCCCCTAATTACCTGAACTATTCTATCTTTGAGTCAGTAATGGAAGATGCTTTGGCAAAACTTGTAACTGGTAATAAACCAATAATTATCTGTGGTGACTTTAATGTCAATATCATAGAGAATAATGTGAATAGCAGTAGATTCTTAAGTCTCTTTAAATCATTTAACTTGTCAAATGTATTTTTAGAACCAACTCGAATTACGACAAATACTGCTACTTGTATCGATAATGTTTTTTGTTGCTGCATTTACATAAATAAATCCATCGTAAATTACCTGCCTTCAGATCATAGTGGTCAGACGGTTACTTTCGCGTACAATAGACAATTACAAAGAATTCAGATACAAACTAGACAAATAACACCCAGCAATCTAGACAAATTTAATAATAATTTAATTAGCAAGTTAAGTATACCGGGTCATATTAGAAACAATGCAAATGTATTTTATGAAGAATTCTTTTCGGTAGTGCACACCGAATTTAATAATACTTTAAAAAAGAAATCTAAAACTATTGGCCCAAAGTTTATTTTCAGTGACTGGGCAACACAGGGTATTCGGAAAAGTAGGGAACGATTGTTTGAGCTGTACGGCCTTAAGCCTTACATCAACACTGAAGCTTTTAATAAATATGTTGCTACTTACTCGAAAACTTTTAAAAACACTTGCAAGGTAGCCAAATCCTTATTCATTAGCAACAAGATTAAATCAGCCGACAACAAAATAAAAACGGTTTGGAAAATCATCAACAGTGAAACAAATAGAAATAAAAAACAAGGTAATGACTTCACACTAGAGACATCGCGTGGCCTTGTGAGCTCCAACAATGAAGTTGCTCAAGAATTTGCAAATTTCTTTACCAGTATCCCACTTAAAACTACAGAAGCCTTAAATTCCTCTCCCTTGCTCTCTATTGATTTATTGAAAGCGAACGTTTCAGCCTGTCCAAATGAATTTAAATTTCAGCATATAAACCCCATAACAGTCATAAAAGGTTTTAAGCAAATCAAGATCAAATTAACGGAAGATCTATGGGGTATGTCTATCAAAGCTTGTACCTCAATTATTGAGACTGTAGCGCCGTATTTAGCCTTAATATTTAATTTGTGCGTGGATCAAGGGGTCTTCCCGGATCTAATGAAATTCAGTAAGGTAATACCGCTTTTTAAATCCGGGGACAGTAAAGACACCAATAACTATAGGCCCGTATCCGTGTTGCCGGTTTTCAGCAAGGTGTTTGAAAAGATAATGCTCAATCAAATGCTTAACCATTTTAACACTAATAAAATATTACACGAGCAACAGTATGGTTTCACCAAAGGACGTTGTACAACTGACGCCGGTGTCACTTTATTAAAACACATATTTACTGCGTGGGAAGAGGCACAAGATGGCATAGGAATCTTTTGTGACCTTTCGAAGGCATTTGATTGCGTAAATCACGAAACCCTGATCTTGAAACTTCAGCATTACGGTTTAGGTAAACTTGCGCTCAGTTTAATAAAATCGTATTTGAATGATAGACAGCAGCAGGTACAAATAAATGGAGTCAACTCAATGGGTTTAAAAGTAAAAATGGGTGTACCACAAGGTTCGATATTGGGTCCCTTCCTCTTTTTAGTATATATTAATGACCTACCCCATCTATTTAACAACCATCCGCATATGGTGTTGTTTTGCTGACGATACTTCTTTAATATTTAAAATAAACAGACGTGCCACTAATCTTGATGACGTAAATAACGCCCTACTGCAGGTCCACGATTGGTTTACCGCTAATAATTTAGTACTAAATGGGAAAAAAACTAAATGCATTAGATTTGCTCTACCAAATGTCAAAAGTAGTGATTGTGACATAATATTGAATCAAGAGAAACTAGAATTTGTCGATAAAACGGTTTTCTTGGGAATCACGCTCGACTCAAGGTTACAATGGGGTCCTCATCTAACATCTCTTGCAGGACGGCTAAGCTCAGCAGCATATGCTGTTAGAAAAATCCGTCAATTTACTGATGTTGATACCGCGAGGCTGGTCTATTTTAGTTATTTTCATAGTATTATGTCATACGGTATTTTACTATGGGGACGGGCTGCAGACATCGAGTCTATATTTATTCTGCAGAAAAGAGCCATCAGAGCCATTTATGAATTACGTAGACGCGATTCTCTAAGAGAACTGTTTAAGGAAATTAATATCATGACAGTACCTTGTCAATACATCTATGAAAACATCATGTACGTTAGAAAAAATCGGCATTTATTCAGTAAGAGAGGGGACAGACACCACTATAACACTAGAAATAGGGACCAACTAGTTCAGCTAGGTTTCAGGCTTGCTAAAGTGGATTCATCTTTCATGGGGTACTGTTTGAAATGTTACAATAAAATACCTCCCCACATTCTTCAACTGAATGAGACGAAATTTAAATCTTGTATAAAACGCACACTATGTAGGCAAGCATATTATAAGTTGGGGCATTACATTGATGATAAGAATGCTTGGCTAAATGCTGGTCCTGCTCCACAACCATAGGTGTGGGGGCAAACTAATTGTTTGTACTGGTCGGGCATTATTTGAGTCCATCGACACGTATTGTGGAAGCTGCAGAAGATTGTAAAAATATACTTGCATTGTATAGATTCCAGTTCTTAGTATTATATAATTGCATAGCACATGTGTGAGTACTTTGTACTGTTCAGCCACCATTTACATTTGTTTATCTTTCATTGACTTGAATATGCCTTGGTGACTGAGAGAATGTCATGCTCACTTAAATGTCTCGCTGATGGTGGCGGGTGTGTCGGGTCATTTAGTTCCCTTCAATATGGTTGAGTTGAATGGCGCCGGTACATGCGTCATGTCTGTGAACGGGCGCTGTCAGTTGGGACTGGTCATCTCTTAGCTGCCAAGGTTCATTTTAATTACTTTATTCATACATTTTTAATCTAATCTTTCACTCTGGATGCTCTTAGTGTGCACGTCTTTCTACATCGTTCTCACATATATGTATAATCTCAAAATTAATGATGTAACCAAGATTTTGTAACAATATTTTGATTTTAAAAGAGTGTCCATGGAGTTTCTTGCCCATTCTTCTCCATAGAGATCTACGCTAGGGAATGGGCAACTACAGTACTTTCTCAAGTTATTATGCCTTGTGACTGGGACTGTAGCTTTGATTTTCTTTTTTGTATTTTTGACTTTCAAAAGTGCCGTAATGGTCTAATTGAAATAAATGCTTTGAGTTTGAGTTTGAGTTTGAGTTGTTTACAAAAATGAGTGATACAAGCTTTGTGAATTTTGATAATTGAACAATCCAAAATGTAAATAATTATATTACTACCTATACACGGTTTGTTTGTATTAAATACAAGCAATTAAACTTTCCATGAATTTACATAGACACTGCAACACCCTATGGTTTCAGAACCTTTTATGGAGGATTCATATCATGGATGTAGATAAAGTCTTGTATGCAACTGTACATAATTAGGTATTAAAACACTCATGTGATACTATTATCACACATCACATTCGTGTTTTAATACCCCTCATTATACAACAGTTGCATAAATAACTAATTTGAAATGATTTATTCTGTAAATAGGATATCGGAATCACTTTACACGTTATTATCATCTGCCTTTTAATTCTTTTTTTTTTCGGATGGGAAATCATCAAATAACTCCTCCCGCTCTGGGCGGAGCAGGAGGGAGTGTCAGCCTTTTACTGACTAAAACCCATCCATGTTCCTTCATCGCCCTTTGTATTCCGGGGCCACGGTATCTCTTTCGAACAGTCCCGCAACCCCGGCAGGCATCGGTCCTTACGGACCCCTTCCTATTCCCTTCCTATATCTGCCTAGCCTTTTCTCATCTATGTTGGGGGCGGATTCCAGTCTAACCTAATGCAACTAATAATCAGTATTTTACAGTCACTCGTATCGATCTGTGGGTTAAGTCGCGCTTGCCTAGGTTGGTCCGTGGATGGGTGACCACTCATTACATACCAAGTTTCCTCCGTGCCTCGGAAAGCACGTAAAGCCGTTGGTCCCGGCTGTCATTTGTAGATCTTTGACAGTCGTCACAGGTAGTCAGTGGCCGGAAAGTCTGACAACCAGTCTTACCAAAGGGTATCGCATTACGTAGTACTTACTGGGTTGTGGAGGTCAGATAGGCAGTTGCTCAATGTAAAATACTGGTATTCAGCTGCATCCGGTTAGACTGGAAGCCGACCCCAGCATAGTTTGGAAAAGGCTAGGAAGATGATAATATTTCTGACATAGCTAACTAGCTGACCCGCGAAACGTCGTCTGCGTCACATAGGGGAGAGAGAGGGCGGTTTAAGTAATGAAGTTTCCCAGTTTTTGCAACATTTTTCATTGATGCTCAGCTCCTGTTGGTCGTAGCGTGATGTTATAGCCTATAGCCTTCCTCGATAAATGGGCTATTCAACACTTTTTTTTTTTTATTCGAACCTGTAGGTCCTGAGATTAGCGCGTTTAACCAAACAAACAAACACTTTAGCTTTATAATACACTACGTGTCAACCTATATTATAACAATGTAACTTGTGGAGATGAATAAACGCTTATATTATTATTATTTTATTATTATAATAATATTAGTTTAGAAGTTTAGATAGTTTACATATAGAATATAGATATAGATTAGTGTAGATTACTAATTGTACCTACCCTGCCCTGTGGTTTCACGCGTCGCTACGACCCTTGGAAGCCTCCAAGTATCGTAGACTAATGTTAAATCATGTCTATAACCTTCCTTAAAGATTGGGCTATCATATGCAAAAATTTTCTCAAATCAACTGGTTGTTCCAAACATTAGCGTGTTCAAACAAACTAACCTCTTAGTATATACGTGGATAAGTTATTCTGGTAGGTAGACTAATTTGTTCTTAATTCGAAATTATCATAGCCAAAAAATTAAACAATTCAAAGCATATAAATTATCATTGAATATCATCGATTATCGATTTTTAGTGTAAAATGCTTGTCAATTTAATTTAAATATTAAATTAGAAATACATTTTATGCCCATCGATTTCTATAAACAAAGTAAACATCAGGAATATGGGCTTTAATTTGTAATTTACATAATGCTGAATAAATTCGCGTAAAACCAGTAAGTCTAAATCAACCTAGGTAGGTAGGTACCTAACTTATTTTTAGAATTGGATATCTTGTATACATTTGTAAATAAGAATACTTTATTTTCAACCGACTTCCAAAAAGAAATGGTTCTCAATTCTACTGTATTTTTTTTTTGTGTTGTTACCTCAGAACTTTCGACTGGGTGAACCGATTTTGATGATTCTTTTTTTATTTGAAAGCTGGTGCTTCCCGTGTGGTCCCATTTAAATTTCGTGAACATCTGATGCTGATCTTCGGAGATATACAATGGAACTCTTCAAAAATAGACGGCAAATGTGCCGTGAATGTTGCAATCGCTTGGATGTTTATTGTTTATACAACATCATGACGTAACATCACGCCTATATGCTCTGAGGAGGTACGCAGATGTGTACAATACACCCAGATTTCGACAGTTAGGTATGTTAAGTAGGCGCGATCGTGTTCCACGTGCGCCTCAAATAACGTAACATCACGCCTGTATGCTCTGAGATAACTTTTTTTTTTCGGATGGGAAATTATCAAATGACTCCTCCGAGTGAATGAGCTCCTCCTTCTCCTCCTCCTCATTTGATAATTTCCCATCCGAAAAAAAAAGGTTATCACCCATACCTCTAAGCGCTCCGTGTGAATGTGTGGTACACCACACATTGACACGGAGCGCTTTGCAACATCTTTTATTATGCGCACAGCGAAAGAGTGGAATTCCCTGCCTGCGTCGGTGTTCCCAAGTTCAAATGATCCCTATCTATTTAAGACGCAAGTTAATAGGCTGCTTTTGGGTAGGTTTTTGTATCGTTGACCTGATATCTGTCATCATAACTAGATTGAGGTCAAGAGTAATAATAAAAAAAACCATTAATAAGGGTTCAAGATAATGAACAGCTTTTTCCCGAAAAAGTCACAGCGCCGATGGACCTGGATCTCACCAGATGGTAGAACAAAGAATGAAATTGACTTTATACTCTCTTGTGGCCATAATAATATAATAAAAGATGTAAGCATTATAAATAAATTTAAATTTAGTTCAGACCATAGACCAGTACGTGCAAAGGTTGCCCTCAATGTAAAATCACACCGTAAAACAGTTTTTAAAAGCCGAATAAAGAAACTTAACAAAGATGTTTTAATAAGTAATATGGAGAAATTTAATTTAGAATTAAAAAATTCATTTGATTTTTTACCAATAGACCCAAACCAAAACCCTCAGAGCCAGTACAACAGCATCATAGAAAACATTTCAACAGCAACCAAGAAAATTAAATGTGCAAGAAGTAATAATAACAAATTTAGTAATCAGACCATTTCATTAATAGAGAACAGAGAAATGTTAAAGAATAATCGAGAAGAATACAATAAAATTGACAAACTAGTTAAACGAAGCATAAGAAAAGACGTTAGAGATTGCAATACCCGGATGATTAAATCAGCTTTACTAAGCAGTACCTCTTTAAGATCTGTCAAACAGGGAATTGCGAAGGGAAAAACCTGGATTTCAAATCTAAAAGACGACAATGGGACAAAACAAAGCAGCTCAAGCAAAATCATTGAAATAGCAACAAAGTTCTATACAAATCTTTATCAGGATCAACAGAAACAGCCCCGAAACTTCATTTATTATTGCCCTGACTCTGTTCATCCCATCAGTCCCTACGAGGTTCAACTTGCTCTTCGCGAGATGAAATTCAACAAAAGCCCTGGAATAGACGGAATAACAACAGAAGTTTTAAAGTTAGGACGAAATGTTCTTATCCCACACATCACATCTTTCTTCAATACCATATTATACACTGGCCAAATCCCCCCTGAAATGTGCCACTCAATTATAATCCTACTTCACAAGAAAGGAGACAAAGCAGACATCTCTAACTATCGACCCATTAGCCTCATTTCACACTTATATAAACTTTTCATCAAAGTAATAGAAAACCGAATCGCTCCGACACTTGACCTTCACCAACCCCCCGAGCAAGCAGGATTCCGTCCCCATTTCTCCACAACAGACCATCTCCATACTGTCAACCAAGTAATCGAAAAATACAATGAATTTAACAAACCGCTTTACTTGGGCCTTTGTGGATTATGCCAAGGCATTCGACAGTATACACCATCAATCAGTCATTAATGCCTTGGAATCTCAAAATGTACCACACACCTACATTGATCTCATTGATACCATATAATTACCAAAGTAGCTCTGCGAACATCAAGTTGCACATTTCTGGTCCAAAATTCAGTATTGAAAAGGTGTCAAACAAGGTGATCCACTCTCACCCAAGCTATTCACAAGCGCACTGCAGGAGGTTTTTAAGAAGCTGCCCAACTCTTGGCAGTCACGAGGCATAAATGTTAGCGGCCAACACCTAACAAACCTTCGTTTTGCCGATGACATCGTGCTATTCTCCACATCAGCCCCAGAACTCGAAGAAATGCTCCAAGATCTGAGCACAGCAAGTCTTGAGGTTGGACTTTCAATGAATAGATCCAAGACCCAAATTATGACCAACAGCACGAAACGTAGGGTCACGGGCATACGTTGCAATATGTCGACGAGTATACCTATTTGGGCCAGATAGTGTCGTTCAAAAACAGGCAAGACAAAGAAGTCGAAAGACGAGTCCAAAATGCTTGGAAGACCTTCTGGGCCCTTAAGACATACATAACATATGAAGGGAAGCCTTCCATTAAAATTGAAAAGAAAACTCGTCGACATGTGCATCCTGCCCGTCCTAACCTACGGTGCACAAAGTTGGTCACTTACTGAACAACAGAAGTCCAAACTCAAGATTTGCCAGCGGGCAATGGAGCGCAGCATAATAGGTGTCAAGCGAACAGATCGCGTTAGAAACACCACCCTGCGCTCCATAACTCAAGTAGCTGATGTTGGAGAAAAAACAGCTAGGCTGAAATGGGAGTGGGCAGGCCACGTGGCACGGATGCACCCAGAGAGATGGGCAAAGATCGTCACACACTGGACGCCTGAGGAAGGACAGCGTCGTCGAGGTCGACCTCGGCGAAGGTGGCGTGACGATCTGATCATGTTTGCGGGGCTAACATGACCGGAGATCGCACACGATAGAGTGGTATGGAAGGAGAAAGGGGAGGCCTTTGCCCAGCAGTGGGACACTATGTAGGCTATTGAAAAAAAAAAAGTAAATGATGTCCATAAATGAACGAGTTGCCCAAATGGACCTGTGGCACTTTAATTCTTGTTCTTTTTTTCAGGACTTAGTTCTGCTACCTGGTCTCTTTCGGTCCCATTTGAAGGGTAGGTTATTGGATAGGTCCACATGAAATAGGAGAAATCCAGATACAAATTCATCAGCAACACAATGCATGAATGAAATGATTTAGTTAAAAATCTTCAAAAAATAATATATCAGTAACATCCGGTTCCTCGACCTATAAGTTGACAACTAAAAACCCACCTTGCTAAAAAACAACAATAAAATCTTTTTTCTCAAAAATCCCCACGTATCTCACAATACCTGTGTCCACTAAATAACCCCATAACGTCACTATTACCATACATCTCCTCTAAATGACTATAAAATCCTATAATACACATTAATAAGCTATAAAACGACATTTATTACTAAATAGTCGTTGAGGTGACATTTAAACATGTCACCTGGTTTGGGACCATAGTAAAACGTAGATGTTGTAAAAGGTCCATTCGAAGCAAAAGCAGCTCAAATAATTCAACTCAGAGCTGATACTCGTAAATTTGTAGTACATGCCTAGTTACTCTCTCAAAGTTCTTTAGATATCTGCTCATTAGCTATTCTTTCCGCCTTCTTGAAATCTTAGACGCAGAGCTTCGCGAGTGTCGTAGATATCTACTTGGTATTCTTCTTGACCTCGTAGACGTTTAGCTCCTCTTTTAGCTTTATCAGATATTTGGTTCAATAAGGAGTAGATACATATACGCTACCAAAGCAGAGACAAGCGGACCGAAGATGAGACATGCAGGAATTCAACCAGTCACATTGGTTGCTGTCCATATCGTGTCTTTCATAACATTGGTCAAATCTTGCATGATTTCTCACTGCTTGCTTTGCTTGATGCTTGCATACAACAACAGCCCACAACGTCCACTGCTGGACATAAGCCTCTCCCATGATGGGAGGAATTTGCCGTAATCTCCACGCTTGGCAGGCGGATTGGAGATCGCAGTGATGAAAGACTAACAGAAAAAGCTGCTGCCCATTCTTTGGTCTACGGAGGCGCCAGGTGTTCTTCCTCAGACATTAGTCGCCTTATACGACACCCGTGAGTGTAATGGGTTGGTTCTATTCTACTCTGCCGGATACCACACGGCTGTGGATTGGACTGGATGCTTGCATGATTTCATGGAAATTCCTATTATGCAAAGGTACACTTTAAAAGCATATTTCAGAAATAAAATCAAGGTCTAAATATAGAGATTGAATTCTGTCATTACCAAGCTGTACCTATGCAATAACAGAAGAGTGTCTTACATAATACTTCTAATAGCATTTTTAATTTACCGTTGTGGCTTATTCTAAACAGAAATGATCAGCCGTCGAGGATATACTGACTGTGGTACTTCTGCACACATTAACGCAGTGATCAAGTCCTATTCGTTAAGCCGTGATGTATGTGTGTTGTATAAAAACCGTCGTGAGAATTAGGCTGACCATAAATAGTGAAGTTTAAGTCAGTCTAAAGTTAAGATTATTGTCTGTTGGGCAGGCTGTGCGGTCAGTGAATGTATTTTTATTCCGATTTAGCTTGATTATAATAATGTCATCTAGTTTCGCAGGTGAAACCTCACGAACCGGTGAGGTTTCACTTTTTGTTTAGAAGATTTTTGCATAGAATGATAAGATGGTTTGGTCATGTTGAGAGGATGAGTGGAAGGTGACTTCTTCTTCTTCGGGTCGATGATTCCCATTTTTTTTTGGTGACTGACAATAGGTATTTACAAGACAGATCTGAGTGGCAACGCCGGGAGGGGACGCCCTAGAAGACCTTATTGGTGAAGTTTTTCAGAAAGGTTTGGTACAGCTACCTACTCGAAACTGGTGTATGACCAGACATGACCGTGGATGAGGTAAAAGGAGTATATAAGGATCGAAGTAAGTGGCGCTCTGTGGTTTCTGCCTATCCCTATGGCAAAAAGGCGTGACTTTATGAACATTTTTGCATTATTCTGATGACTTCCGAACGCTCCTCCTGTAATAGGATATTATTACACCCATTTTTGTTCAATTAGATTCTATAGTGCTAATGAACCAGTACAAAATTCGCAAAAAAAATATTCAATCGTTAAGTGCCATAAAAATGCATTTAAATTTAGCATTTTCAAATTTCGCGCGTAATTTGAGGAAAACGCTGCACGCGTGGACGCCATATTGCTCTGTTGTCATGACGTCAGTTGGCTGTGTAAACAAATGCAGTAATATTTGAAGTTGATAGTTGACACTTCTATGTTTACATAGCCGTATGACGTAATAACATGGCGACTACTATAATGTTGTTAGGAAACAGATTAAAAAAGCTGAAACCTTTGAATTGAATTTTAAAATTTACTTTGCTATTTAATAAACTAAAACTAACGTTTTCTGACTGCTTTTTGCCTAAGCTATCTCAATAACATATTTTTAGCTTTTTTTCTTATACATAGTAAAATACCCTAAACTAAACGTCTTTTACAATACGAACGAATGCAGAAAGAAAAGAATGACAAATGATGAAATAGTTGCAAAGTTTAAACCATCTTTAGATAGCTACAATTTACCTTACAAAGTACAGGGGAACTTTGTGGTAAATTGTAGCTATCTAAATGCATACAAAGTACTTAAAATAAAATCTAGATAATATAGCGATGGGTGAATAAACACTAATATTGTAAGTAATACTCATCAGTTCCAAGATGTAGTTTATTATAATGCTGTGAAACGGGCACACGACTTAAATGCCATATTCAAAGTATCAGGTGACAGTTTGTGGTGCAGATGTGGTAAGGAATGGAGGTGGTACATTACAAAACTGAAGACATTGATGGTTTCTTTGGGTGAGCGAACGAGATTGCCGCGGCGCGTCGGGCGGCGCGTCGTGCGGCGCGGCCCGCTTTAAATTCAAACATATGGCAATGTATGAGAGCGTTTACGGAGAAGCGATTTTACGCGCGTTTGCTGAAATTCAGCGTTGCCTGCCGCGTGCACCGCCGCGTCCACCGCCGCGGACAACGCGGCAAAGCGCGCGCTTATACAAATATATGACAGACGACACCGCCGCTGCACACGCCACCTATCCGCAAACGGAAAACCGCGAAACGCGCCCCGTGACACGCCGCACAACGCGCCGCCCGATGCACCGCCTGACTCGCCGCTCAACGCGCCGCCCGACGCACCGCCTGACGCGCCGCTCAACGCGCCGCCCGACGCACCGCGTGACGCGCCGCGTGTCTAGAATTGAGCAGATTCGTTTGGGCATAGGCCATGCATGATTGTGTGCACTAAACCAGCTTATTTGAAAACAATTTCTTCTAGTTCTAGCTGTAACGTATCTTTAAAATGCGTTCGAGGACCAACCATTTCTGTCGCCGCAGTTCAACGGTTTCGTTTTTCAGATCTTTTATCTTCTTGACAGATTTCTTCATGCATCCTGGTCCGAATTACATTGTGTACAATAGCAGAACTATTTTGCTGCCCACACATTATTGCAAACGAAATTCATCCTTATTCCAGCAAGAACAAAGATTATTTCAAACACAACTTACGTACTGCCACATAAGTCTTTATATAAAACGGTTTGTTTTTTCCTTTTGAAGATTTTTACGGCATTTTGAACGAAAATGAGACAAAATGGAATGTGAGCGATTTAATGGAGGCGTTTGGTGTTCTATGAGGTAAATCACTTGCATCATTGTACCAAAGAAACGTCCAACGCTAGACATAGACGGGCCCAAGCATCGAAGACTTTTATTTTATGGGACAAGCCCGCCACACTATTCCCAAACCACTGTAACTCCTGTGCGCTAGAATCAACAGTGGCGACCAACAGAAAAGCGCCGAGATAATGAAGCTCGACGAAGTCCCAGAGAAACCATTTGACTGTTTTTGATACCGCTACAAAATTAATCAGAAAGGAATAACAGAGAAGTAGGAAAAACATAATTTCCACTTCACAGACTTATTGGCGATCGATTTTTGTATGTTTTCATTAGCAGAGACAAGACTATCTTTCCATCAGAGATTTGATCAGTTGATGTGGAAATCACCGAATGGGATCATTTCATTTTCACAGCGTTACAGAGCTCTGAAGAAAAGGGTTCAATCACGATAAGTTTTACAAACGAGCAAACCACATCTTACCGATCCAAGACAAAGCAAGCAAACGTCGCAGATGCCTATACTGTAAAGAATAACCCTCATGGGTATTATGACATCTGTAAGTTGATGAAAGGCTTTATCTTTGCAGGAAAACACACATTAAAGCAGCCTCGACGAGTGGCGTAGTGACCCTACGGCCGGCGCACCCAGGTCATATGGCCTACCACCGTGGCTGACCGGCTAGTATTTTACCACGAAGTTATAATATTTTCATATAATTCGTTCCGATACTAGAGGTGGAGATAAAGTAAATTCCCTTTTTTTGCCAAGAACTCTTATGATCGGTACAGGTCGCGGCACGTAACTCTAGCGCTGAACGAAACGTGGAGGGGACAGCTGCGCATGTTCTTCGACTGGAGAGCCAATCGGCGCAACGCACGCCCCAAGACATTCTTATTTTTTACTTCTGCGCAATAACGATCAACGCTAGAGTTTCGTGCCGCGACCTGTAGTAAGGTAAAAGTGTCTAATAGGTCAACTGCAGTTGACATTTATCTTTGTCGTGACGATGATTCAAATATAATATTGAAAGTAAGTGAGCTTCGACCAGTACCTACTCTGCCTTTTCGAGAGCGTTGGTAGTGGTCTCAGACAGGTCCTTTGAGGTGCATATGTGGAGTTGCACAAGGAGGAGGACAGAAGGTGGGACATCCTTTTTGATATAGCTCACATTTTCACCAACCGAGCTCCACCACTAACTTTTTCCCACAGTTGGGCAAAGGCCTGCGAATAAAGCTTGACTCACGCTAGACCGTGTCGGGTCCGAGCCGAGTGTCGGCCGTATTGTCCGTTGCTCGGCCGTCACTTGGAATAGGGAATATGGGTTATTCCCAGTTGTCCCCACTGTCAACGCCACCACTGGTGACAAATGGGATTTCTTTCCATAAAATGTCCCATTTGCCACCAGTGGTGGCGTCACCAGTGGTGGCAATTGGGAATGGCCACTTTTTTGTTCCCAGTTGCCACCAGTGGTGACAAATGGAAAAAGTAAAATGATACGCCTCCATATTAGTACGGTACACAAAACGAGAGAAATAAAACATTGCACAATCAAGGTTTTATTCACAAAAATTTACATATTCTCTACTCTACTAAGGATGTCACAGATTTACACTTATTTATAGGGTCAGGGAGGAAACAGTGACTCGGATTTTTTCGATACGCTCAAAAATATAGTAAATAATATATAAACAAAGTGTTTTTTTTAGATCTTAAAGTCTGATTACTACATTTCAATATCGTATCATTATATTTTCATTGCAGCATATAAGAACTACACTAAAAATAAAATATAAAAAAATAGATTTGAGTCACTGTGTACCGGTGGACGTATACAGTGACTCAGTAGTGTAGTACCTACACAGTGACTCTAATAGTATACAGTGACTCAATGAAAATAAAAAGACATATTTAATCAAAACTCTTTATTATTTTTCATTAAATGACAAATGTAAATGCAAGTTTTTCAATATATGACTTAATATAATTAATCAGTCTTAGAATTATATTTTAATTTTACTCTGGTTCACACTTTAACTTGTTACTCTAATAGGTATTATTTTTAATCATGAGATCACATAGTAGGTAATAGACTTATTTTTAAAAACAAAAACTGGATGTTATAAACCAAACAAAAATAATTCCTAAAGAAATAATTACAAACAATAAAAATATTTTAAAAAAATCAAGTAAATAATCAAATGAGATCAAATTTCACAAAAAAACAGACATTAGATATTTTTCCGTTACAAGACGTCTATCTAATCTAATAAAATAATAATAAATATAAATCAAATAATAATAATAAATATAAAATAATAATAAATCTAATAAAATAAATTGAAGTACACAGTGACTCATGAGTCACTGTGTACCGCTTTAAATTGAGTCACTGTACACAACTCCGCCATTTTATATATTTTATATTGAAATGGATCGAAAAATCAATCAATAAAAGGCAATCTGTATAAACATAACTATAAGACAGAAACAATCATTACAACATTTCTTTTGTAGTTTAGCTATTAAAACAAATCAAACTTACCTTAAAATATAATTTTGTGAGCACTAAAAACAAAACACGTGGTGGCACCACTGTTTGGCGCTTGAGACGCCGGCTGACTGGTTTGTACGAGTCCGAGGAACGTTAGCTTCAAACTTGGGAGGGAGACAACAACTATGTACATCCTTTTCTAGCCAAAGTAGTCGCCTGAGTCACTGTTTCCGCCTAGACCCTATTTTACACAATCATTTACTTCGAATTTTCTAATTTACATCAAATAAATCAGACAAGTCCATTTTTTTTAAATACGTAATCCCGTAATTCCTAGGGTTTTATCACATAGTTACAAGTTTCAATGATCAACTGTCTTATTATTATTTATCACAGATCAGTAAATTATTCACAATAATTGACGTTTTATAATATTCTAACTTACCAGCTATTATTTTACTGTTGTTTTCCAAGATGGACAATTACGATAAATTACAAAAAAATATAGCTACTTACTTCCTTTTTATAATATCACACAATAATTGACTTCTCATATTTGTCTGATTTTGGTATAATACTTTTAAAAATTAGCGTAACTTTCACGCTCCTATCCTGTCGAACAACCCCCTCCACTTGCTGTTCTCAGTTCATAGACCAGTGACGTAACATTCATCAGTATATTTCTAACAATGTCAGGGTCAAGAGCGTCGTGCAGTTCTGGTGCAGTTTCGTTAGTTTACATAAAAAGACGTCACGGAACTATACTGCTTCGCGCAGGATTCCAATATCATACCAAAAGGAAACACAAAAGTGGGTTAACAGTATGGGAATGCACCAAACGAAAAACCAACTGTAAAGGAATTAATAAGATCAAAGTAAGTTTTCAGCTTTTGTTTGAAAATTATATTATTTGTTACATAGTTTTCAAGAGTATATTTATGTTGTCAAACGATGTATAAATTATGGCAAAACAATCAATACTTTTTAAGGCGCTCAGATTTATAACAAAATACCCTCAACTATTAAAAATATAAACTCATTGAACGTATTCAAAAAGAATCTTGCTCAACACATGATATCTAATAAATTCGTGACTAAAATGAAATGAGTGTTCCTTTTGCTATACTAACAAGATATAGGTACGAAATCTCTAAAATCCTTACTATTATTATAAAGGTGTTTTTTTTCGGCCCAGACATGTACCGAGGTACAAATTACTATTAAAATTCCTTCCAATAATTTGTATTTTTAGCAGTATTTAAAATTCTTATCTCTCTTCTATACTAGATAGAAAAAGAATATAATTTATTGTAAATACTGCATTGATTAATCTGTGATAGACCATCTTGGAAAACAACTGAGTAAAATAATAGCTGGTAAGTTAGAATATTATAAAACGTCAATTATTGTGAATAATATACTGATCTGTGATAAACAATAATAAGAAAGTTGATCATTGAAGCTTGTAACTCTGTGATAAAACCCTAGGAATTACAGGATTACGTATTAAAAATTTTGGACTTGTCTGATTTATTTGATGTAAATTAGAAAATTCGAAGTAAATGATTGTGTAATTGTATACATAAGTGTAAATCTGTGACATCCTTAGTAGAGAATATGTAAATTATTGTGAATAAAACCTTGATTAGTCTGTGCAATGTCTCTCGTTTTGTGTACCGTACTAATATGGAGGCGTATCATTTTATTTTTCCCATTTGTCACCACTGGTGGCAACTGGGAACAAAAAAGTGGCCATTCCCAATTGCCACCACTGGTGACGCCACCACTGGTGGCAAATGGGACATTTTATCGAAAGAAATCCCATTTGTCACCAGTGGTGGCGTTGACAGTGGGGACAACTGGGAATAACCCGGGAATATGCATGAAATGCAAAGCTCTTTTTATTTATTAAAAATGCCTTGTATTGGCGCATAAAAACATTGTGGTACACTTGTTTAAGTTGCTAATACATCACTTATTTTACAATTTACTGTTTTATGTAGCATATTTTTAGTGAAACGGAACGCACTCTCAAAACGCGTCGTCCTCGATAACTCCCGGTATTGACGTTAAAGTCTATGTGTAAAAAAAAACACTTTTATTTGAAAAGTTTCACTAAGATTTTATTATAATACTAGCTGTTGCCCGCGGCTTCGCCCGCGTGCAGTTCGGTAACTGTCCCACTGAATCTTACTAAAGGGATAAATAGTGTCCTACATGTTAATCCAGGTTATAAACTATCTATGTGTCAAATTTCCTAATCATCACAATTTTTAATATCATTACAATCACCATCACTATCACAACCACCATCATTATCACAATCACCATCATTATCACAATCACCATCACTATCACAACCACCATCATTATCACAATCATTATCAGAATCACCATCACCATCACAATCACAATCACCATCACAATCCTCTTCACCATCGCTATCACCATCACAATCACCGTCACTATAACAATCACCATCACCATCACAATTACTATCAAAGTGACTATCATAATCACCATCATCGTTATCACAATCATTATCATCGTAATCTTGTGATAACGATGATTGTGATAGTGATGGTGATTGTTCACTATCACTATCACAATCACCATCACTAATACAATCACCATTACAATCACCATCACAATCACCATCACAATCACCATCACAATCACCATCACAATCACCATCACAATCACCATCACAATCACCATCACAATCACCATCACAATCACCATCACAATCACCATCACAATCACCATCACAATCATGATCACAATCACTATCATCATTTTAACAATCATTATCATCGTAATCACAACCATTATCATTGTATTCACAATCATCATCATCACAATCTCCATCCTCGTCATCACAATCATGATCATCGTAATCACAATCATTATCATCGTAAACTCAATCATTTTCAACTTAATCACAATCATCATGATCACAAATTCACAATCACCATCACTATCACAACCAAAATCATTATCACAATCACCATCACTATCAAAATCAGCATCACTATCAGTATCACCATCACTATCACAACCACCATCATTATCACAATCACCATCACTATCACACACCATCACAATCGCAATAACTATTACAATCACCATCACAATCACCATCACAATCACCATCACAATCACCATCACAATCACAATCACCATCACAATCACCGTCGCAATCACCATCACAATCACCATCACAATCACCATCACAATCACCATCACAATCACCATCACAATCACCATCACAATCACCATCACCATCACAATCACCATCACAATCACCATCACAATCACCATCACAATCACCATCACAATCACCATCACAATCACCATCACAATCACCATCACAATCACCATCACAATCACCATCACAATCAACATCACAATCACCATCACAATCACCATCACAATCACCATCACCATCACCATCACAATCACCATCACCATCACAATCATGATCACAATCACTATCATAATTTTAACAATCATGATCATCGTAATCACAATCATTATCATCGTAATCTCAATTATTTTTATCTTAATCACAATCACCATCACTATCAAAATCAGCATCACTATCAGTATCACCATCACTATCACAACCACCATCTTTATCACAATCACCATCACTATCACACACCATCACAATCGCAATCACTATTACAATCACCATCACAATCACCGTCACCATCACAATCATGATCACAATCACTATCATCATTTTAACAATCATTATCATCGTAATCACAACCATTATCATTGTAATCACAATCATCATCATCACAATCTCCATCCTCGTCATCACAATCATGATCATCGTAATCACAATCATTATCATCTTAATCACAATCATCATTATCACAATCATCATCGTAATCACAATCATTATCATCGTAATCACAATCATCATTATCATAATCATCAGCATCATCATCACAATCATCTTCATCGTTATCACAATCATCACAATAAATCAACAATAACCCTGTTTAAAAGTCGAACCCGCCATCTTCTAGATCTCAAAATAAATGCCATTTTCGTAATTAGCGCCCCTGATAATCTTGGTATCGACACCCATATTGATTTTTAGACATTTCAACCCCATCGCACCCCAACAGGGAATGATTGTATTTCAGGTCCACCACATTAAATATTAAAATCGTTGTTTTTGTAATACACCCGACCCAATTTACTATAAAAACAATACCAGTGTTGAATTTCAGGCTTTGTTAACCCATTACCCATTTTGATAACCCATTTCCCCCTTTTGGGGTTAAATTCTGAAAAAACCTGAAACAAAATGTTAACTAATTTATCGATAGGAGTACTCCTGTTAAGTTTCGAATAAAGTAGTCTAACTAATCTTATTTCCCCATGTAATCTTTGGACTCCCGTTTCAACCACTTAGGGGGTGAATTTTGAAAAATCCCTTCTTTGTGCAACTCTAAACCTCATAAAGAACCTATGTGCCAAATTTGGAATCTCCTAGACTCAGCAGTTTGGGCTGTGCATTGATTTTTATACTTTGCCACCCCATTTCCCCCTCTTAGGGGTTGAATTCTGAAAAACCCTGAAACCCATTTCTACTCATTTATCAATAGGAGCACTCATGTGAAGTTTCGAATAAAATAGTCTAACTAATCTTGTTTCCCCATACAAACTTTGGAGTCCCGTTTAACCCCCTTAGGGGTTAAATTTTGAAAAATCCTTTCTTAGTGCACCCCTAGACTACATAAGGAACCAATGTGCCAAATTTAGAATATCTAGACTCAACGGTTTGGGCTGTGCATTGATTTTTATTCTTTGCCACCCCATTTCCCCCTCTTAGGGGTTGAATTCTGAAAAATCCTGAAACCCATTTCTACTCATTTATCAATAGGAGCACTCCTGTGAAGTTTCGAATAAAATAGTCTAACTAATCTTGTTTCCCCATACAAACTTTGGAGCCCCGTTTAACCCCCTTAGGGGATGAATTTTGAAAAATCCTTTCTTAGTGCACCCCTAGACCACATAAGGAACCTACTTGCCAAATTTGGAATCTGTAGACCCAGAGGTTTGGGCTGTGCGTTGATAGATGAGTCAGTCAGTCAGTCAGTCAGTCAGTCAGTCAGTTTCTTCTTTTATATATTTAGATTGTTATTGCAATTTTTACTTGACAGAGCACATACAATTAGTAAAATTATCCTATGAAGGGCAAAAAATTAGATGTTAACAAGGCAGATTGTGGTAAATGACGTCACATCATGGCCGCGACAGTTACGGACGTTTCAACTGCCATAGAAAATTGCAGGAGTTTAATATTATTTTTAAGCGACAAGCAAGAGTTGAACTTAACTTTTAATACTTTCTTGGGTCGATAGTACCTACTGTATTTTATTGATCTATGTGAAGAAAAAATTACGTGCATATTCCCTATTGCCGCTCGGACGGACGTTTCAACTGCCATAGAAAATTGCAGTAGCTTAATATTATTCTTAAGCGACAAGCAAGAGTTAAACTTAACTTTTAATACTTTCTTGGGTCGATAGTAGGTACTGTATTTTATTGATTTATGTGAAGAAAAAATTACGTGCATATTCCCATTGCCGCTCGGTATAGCGTGAGTGTGTCCATACAAAATAATATATGTAATATTTAGTTCTGGGTGGCATATTTAGTGGGTCATCCTTAATCATCATCATTCTCCTGCCCTCATTCCAATTTATTAGGGGTCGCCCCAGCATGTCTTCTTCAATACCTACTTCTCTACTACAACTACTACAACAGCGCATAACGTCCACTGCTGGACATAAGCCTCTCCCATGGTGGGAGGAATTTGCCGTAATCTCCACGCTTGGCAGGCGGATTGGAGATCGCAGTGATGAAACACTAACAGAAAACGCTGCTGCCCATTCTCTGGTCTACGGAGGCGCAAGGTGTTCTGCCTCAGACATTAGTCGCCTTATACGACACCCGTCAGTGTAATGGGTTGGTTCTATTCTACTCTGCCGGATACCATACGGCCACTACTTCTCTATTAGTTGTCAAAAGCTTGCGAATGATTCCGAATATGAAAAAGTGTTTATGATTATTCCAGAATAATTCATTTAATGCTCATTCGTTATGTAAATTCCTATAAACGCCCTTTGCCCCTTCATTGAAACAATTACAGCATCCATAAAATATTATCCACGACAAGATTAACGCTGGAATTGCGCTATAAGTAGGTACCCACAATAAATCGGGTACACATTGAATGTGCGCCGTAAGTCTTCACAATTATCATGTAAAACAAACTGTGACTTGTGAGCCGGATAAACGAAGACAGAACTTTTTGTGAGAGGACTAATGTGGATAACGCTTGAGTTTAATATTCCAATTTATTATCCGTATTTGCCATTGAGCTACAAAAACTTAAGCCCAGTGTTAAATTTCAATTGTTTTCATAAACACTTTTTTAAGCTTTCACGGTTTAAAACTATACTTATATTGTCACTTACGGGATATCTTCCGTGATTGTTCATTGTTTTGAGCTCCCGATATTGCGACGCTGTTGCAAGCGCCATGCTCGCGGGGTGACTCTACCCGCGATCATGGCGCTTTCATAAAATACCATACCATTTTTTTTATAGCCACTTCTGTAAGTAACCGTTTCTAAATTAGTTGACTATGTTAGATCATTCATTTGCATGTTGGTACTGTATGGTTGGATCTTCACCGGCCCACTCTTCAGATAACAGTTTGATAAATCAAGTAATCATATTGCAATCAGTTTGTGTTCAACTTTTGTGAAGAGCTGGTGATAAAGAGTTAATGGGGAGGCTATTTGTGGAACTAATGGCGCTAGCATAGTTGATACCCATTTACCCAAACATCGTCATTGGTTGAAAATGTGGTAATTTCATTTTGTACATATTTCAAAATAGCATAACCTCATATCGGTCAGATTAAGACCAACTATGGTGGCGCCATCTGAGATTTACTTTGCCTTAGTCACCCCATTAGATCAAGTTTTATGAATACACACCTGGCTCTGAACAAAAAACTTACACCGTCATTTACGGGATATCCTTCGTGGTTTTCTACTATTGAGACTTGAGAGCTCCCAAAAAAAAAAACATAAAATTGCTCCTTTGCAGAAACAGCCGTAATAACTAATTGTTCAGGTATACAATTTTACAAATACAAACATTTGAAAGATTATAACTATAATCATTAAATCTAATGGAAAATCTCATTTTAACTCTAACTTCTAATTGATTAGCGAAGACACCATCCAATAAAATCTTTCATAGAAACTCTTAACAAAATAAACTACACTTGAAAGTCAAACACCACTTTGTCTTCACTTACCAACGTATTTATAACTTAATTTACTTAACTTAAGCCCTCCACACATTGTACTAAGTTATTCCATACAATGCTTAAGATAAAGCCATCTCCACACTAGGGTGTACCACGAGACGTTTATATTAAGTTGGAATAAGTTATCTCACTTATCATAATCTAACAAAAGATCACAATAGACTGTTACAGCATCATCAATATATTACTCTGTGGGGAACGACCGAGTCGTTTTGATACTTGAAATTACAATCAACTTCAATATTAACTTAGTTGTGGGACTGACCTGAGAAAATAAAAGATTCGCGTACTTAAAATAAAGATACTTATCACCCATTCAGTATTATTTGGCACCTTCTAAAGATAGAAGAGTAATTTGTAAGAAAATAAAAAATACTTCAGATTCTGATGATGATTTAAATTGGTTTGCTTTTTGACTTGTCAAGTAATTAATAGGGCAATGTTGTTTTGTAAAACAATAGATGAAATGTACAGTTACAGTACAGATAATAGATACTGAATAATATTTGTAAAATAGCTTTCCTAAACATTCTTATTGTTAAGCAATTCTTCTAAACTAATTTTTCATAGTCTACAATTTTAAAAATCCCTCCCAAAATCTCTAAAAATAGTCTCCCTAAAATAAAGGAATCCATTAGCAAAGCACCAAGACCTCTTCATCCACGCACACAGCCCGCAATCCCGCGAGGTGTGAGTGGCGTGAATTACCGTCACAGCGGGGAGCGAATCCGGCGTCCGAGGGGTTCCGAGAACCGACGCTGATAGTACAACGTCGAGGCGTTTTGATGATGCTGCCTTGAGCTTTGAGCCTTGATCTATGTTTGCTTGATTCAATTGGGAAGTGAGATGTGAGGTGAAGGGCTAGAAAAAACTGTAAGCTGTGTGCGTGTGAGTTTATCGGTGACATTCTGAAATGACACGCACTTCTTTATCGTGTGCCACCCATAGGTTTCTGACTTGGTTTTACATCCCGTCAAAAAATATCTCTCAGGCATATTGGTTTCAGGCACGTGGTCGCACACAATGGGCCTCATCAAAAGGCTTAAAGTCACCCAAAGGGCAATGGAGAGGGCTATGCTCGGAGTTTCCTTACGCGATCGAATCAGAAATGAAGATATCCGCAAGAGAACCAAGGTTACCGACGTAGCCCGAAGAATTGCCAAACTTATGTGGCGGAGGGCAGGGCACATTGCTCGCAGAACGGATGGCCGATGGGACCGAAAAGGCCTCCCACTAGGTAGACCGATGACCTGGTGAAGGTTGTGGGAATCCGCTGGATGCGAGTCGCACGGGACCGGTCAATGTGGTGACACTTGGGGGAGGGAGGCCTATGTCCTGCAGTAGACGTCTTTCGGCTGAAATGATGATGATGTTGGTTTCCTTACGATATTTTCCTTCACCGAAGCAAGTGATAATTATACAATATGCACATAAATCCGAAAAATCAGAGGTTCGTGTCATGAGTTAGAACTCAAAACCTACGATTTGGCGGTCCGACTATCACATCACTAGGCTATCAATGCTTTTACGGTACGCTTTTTATGGAACGCTATTTTAAGTCGTCGCTCTATGTTGTCGGTGTCAATTTAAGCTATTGTGGCGACATAAGTAAAGTCTTTTAAAAATGTCCTTTCGGGGGGTGTGTTTTTTATGGGCATTTATCTAAAGAAGACCATTTCTAGATTGTATGATAATATGATTATACTCCTTTTTTTTAAGTCGGCTGATAATATTTGCGATTTTTTTTATAAGTATAAGGCCTAACTAAAAATAGTTAAGTTTTTAAGCACAAGACAGTTAAGCTGCGGTTCCACTGAGGCGGAGTGGAGCGGTGCGGAGCGGTGCGGAGCGGGGCTGAGCTGTGAAAAGAGGTACGATTGGAGAAGAGATGTGGATTTCAAGCCATGTGATTGGTTAATCGCGGCACAGCTCGTCTTGCTCTGCTCCGCTCCGCCTCAGTGAAACCGCAGCCTTAACCTTCGTTACCAATCCTGCTAAAAATGAAGGGCTCACATGGTCTTTGTTCTATGTAACTTTATTATGAAAAATGTAGTTTCTCTTACTCCTGCTTACACCATCAATGATTAACACACCACAGCAACTCTCAACATTATTTTCATCTGAAATAATAGAGACAGATAACAATAACTCAGCCGGGAACGAACCCCGATACGATCGATCGTTTATCTATAACCGTTTAATGTGAACATGTTTAAATAAAAAGGTAACTTAACGCCTTGCCAGGCATTCATAAAATAAATAACTTTATTATGAATAATAAATAAAAGTTTATGAAAATAACTATATTTGTGTATGATGTAAGACTGTTATGTATCTTTGTTGGTCATCAATACCAGCTTTTTTTTCTTTTAAGATTTATGAGGTAGGTATTTAAGCGTTTAGGGGTAGGTCTAAAGAAATCTTTTTAATTGCATCTATAAAGCACGCATAATAGGCTTTTAGAAAATGAACTTATAATGTCACTTACGAGATATCTTCCGTGATTGTTAATTGTTAAGTAAAAGTTGTTGTTGTTGTTTAAGTAGTTGTTATAAGTTTAGTTTTAAACCGTGAAAGCTTAAAACAGTGTTTTAGAAAATGGTTCATGATTGGTGTGTGTGATCATGATTTTTTTGTTTGATCGTAGTTTCAATTTTTTCACTTTAAACTGAGATTCTCAGCATGTTTGTGGCTACTTAATCATTTTAATTTTTAATTTTAATCTCTCATAAGCTAACACTTATTTTTGTGAATGCTGGTTAACCTGTTTTTGGCGACTGTGTAAGTCCAAGACTGTAAAACCTATGTATACCTAAATGTTATACACAGAAGCTGTTGGTGAACCTGTACTAATAAATAAATAAATACTTTGTCAAGGTATGTCATGTCAGCCTAGAACCAAGCTATGACCTGGTATTATCAAAAACTTTTGATTTGAGTTACAGGAACTCCTGTAACTGTGAAATCACGAAGGATTTTAGCTCGCAAACGCTCAACAGGAAAATTCTGATGATACGAAAATAACGAGTCAACACACTCGAACCTTAAAACAAAAGCTATCGATGGTATTCAAATTAATTCCCATACCAACACTATTAACAAGAAAAATAAATAAACAGACGAAACCGTGGCATGTGTCGGTGGACACATCTCACATAATTCACGAGTTCCGTAGGTAATGGCGACTACACATTATGCTATAACATCTAGTATAAGTTGACCTGTCGTTGTAAGGAAAGCCTGCATTGCGAGCTACGAGTGCGTCTGTACCCATTGCAGTTGTTAAACCTATTGAGGATCTACCAACTGGACATCACTTGTCTTGGCTATCCAGATTTCAGACACAGGTAAGTCGAAATACCTAAACAATTCAAACCAATCGACCCCGAGTATAAAAAGTTCCACAAAAACTACAAACCCCCATTTCACCCTCTTAGGGGTGGAATTTCAAAAAACCCTTCCTTAATGGATACCTACTCTTTACAAAGAATACGACCTCTAAATTTCATGTCTCTAGGACCAGCGATTTGGTCTGTGCGTTGATATAATTATCAGTCAGTCAGGATTTAGAATTTTATTTGTACCTACAGTAGATTCTGGCTTGGAGTGCAAGTGAGTTGCTGTTCCTCAATAAATGTTATATATCTTGTCCTGAGTGTCTTTGTCGACATGCTAGCTACGACAGCTAGCGATGCGAGCTCTGCTTATACTAGACATGACTGTATAGTCTGATGTGTCGTCGCCCGTATGTATGTTATATTGGTATAAGATGATAACTCAATCTAACACGTTACATGTTCTTCGTAACAGGTGATAGAAAGCATGTGTCGTGTTTGTGTGAACGGGCTTTGTGTTATTTATTATTGATTAAAGGGAAATAATGAATAATAAATATTATGTTTTTTTTGGTTTTTTCTTTCTGTATCGTGTGGTTAGTACCTAACCTTGAGTTTTTATGCCACTATACAATTTTATCTATACAACTTGGCTTTACGACGGCATCGCAACGTCGAGAAGAATCTCTATGCTACCTCACGATGTTGTCCTTCACCGAAGCAAGTGATACCTAATTATACAATGCGCGTATTTGTGTGAGAGGCTTTTGTGTTATTTATTATTGAATAAAGGTAAATAATGAATAATAAATAATATAGGTTTTTTGGTCTTTTCTTTCTGTCGTGTAGTTAGTGTCTAACCTTGAGTTTTTATGCCACTCATGGGCCTCTAACTTGGCTTTACGACGGCATCGCATAGTCGAGAAGAATCTCTATGCTACCTCACGATGTTGTCCTTCACCGAAGCAAGTGATACCTAATTATACAATGCGCGTATTTATGTGAGAGGCTTTTGCGTTATTTATTATTGATTAAAGGGAAATAGTGAATAATAAATATTATAGGTTTTTTAGTATTTTCTTTCTGTCGTGTGGTTAGTAACTAACCTTGAGTTTTTATGCCACTAATGGGCCTCTAACTTGGCTTTACGACGGCATCGCATCGTCGAGAAGAATATCTATGCTACCTCACGATGTTGTCCTTCACCGAAGCAAGTGATACCTAATTATACAATGCGCGTATTTGTGTGAGAGGCTTTTGTGTTATTTATTATTGACTAGCTGAACCGCGCAACTTCGTCTGCGTCACATGAGAGAGAGAGAGGGTTAGAGAGAGTATGACTCAACCTTAAAAGATAGACATATGCTATCGCGGATATTTTTTTATACTTTTTATTCCATCATACATTATTGTTGCGTAACTTTAACCGTTTATGCAGCGCTCGCTACGGATGCTCTCAAAAGAAATAAATTTTCCCCCTTTTTGCAACATTTATCATTGATGCTTCGCTCCTATTAGTTGTAACGTGATGTAAGATAACCTATAGCCTTCCTCTTTAAATGGACTATCCAACACTTGAAGGTTTTTTTTTAATTCGAACCAGTAGTTCCTGAAATTAGTGCGTTCAACCCACCAAACAAACTCTTGAGCTTTATTATAATAATATAGATTCAAGTGTGTAACAATTAAATTTCTCCGATATATTTGCATTAATCGCTAAAATAACACTGCGTTACAAATTAAAAAAACTGTTGAGTACCCGCTTTGAAATGTCATGTTTTCTTATTTATACCTATCGCTTATTAAACATACATACAAATTTTCTTTTCATCACGTCTCATTTTTCTTCTGTAAGAATGTGCCAATTTATATTAAAAATTAAAAGGCAAAAACATATTTTAAAGAAATCTAATAAAATCAACCAGAATTTTTTACATTCATCAAGTTTAATTTTATCATTTAGGTAAAAAAAACTCAAAAAAAGCCATTTTATAAAATTTTAATACAAAATATCATGAAAATTTAACTTTTTCTTTTGTGCTCTGAATGATCTTCTCGTTTTAAATGCCAACAGTAATCACCTAGCATGGTTGTGTCCCAACGACCTTGAAATCGTTCCTCAAGCTTCTTTACATCCTGGTGGAACCTCTCACCCTGCTCATCACTGACCGCACCAAGATTAGATGGAAAGAAAGAAAAATGAGAATGAAGAAAGTGAATTTTTAATGACATTCTGCAACCCAACTTTTCGTATGCCTTTAACATGTCGTTAACCAGCTGTTCCGCATTTTCGGCTCTGTGGTTCCCTAAAAACCCTTTTATAACTGCTTTAAGTGATAACCAGGCGTCAAGTTCCTTATTAGTAAGCTTTTTGTCGAAATTTGGGTCTTTCATCAATGTGCGTATTTGCGGTCCCACAAATATCCCTTCCTTGAGTTTTGCATCACTTAATTTTGAAAATACTGTCTTTAAATATAAAAATCCATCTCCCTCTTTATTCATAGCCTTCACAAAATTTTTCATCAAACCAAGTTTTATGTGGAGGGGAGGTAAAATGACATTTTTAGGATCTATCAATGGTATATGTTTCACATTAGATTTTCCGCAAACAAACTCTGACCTTTCTGGCCATACTTTTGTAGTATAGTGCTTTTCTGTGGCTCTGCTGTCGCGGCGGTAACAGGGTAGTTATAATTTTTTTTTTACATCATATTTTAATAAAGGAGATAAAAACAAACAACTTTTCCAAAGTAAAGGTATTCCTACGATATAATTGACTGTACCTCGAAAACTAGACGTGATGGATACCACATATGTTTGGAACATTTCATCTGTAACTCATTACCTATTCATTCCAGCTATCAGTTAAGAGGGTACCAAAATCGTGTAACGCAGTGATAATCTACTTATGTTTTTCCAAATGAGGGTTTGCCTCGACAGCCTTACGTCTTCATCCTTAGACACTCGATTACAGTCATACTCCAGCTAGGTCAAATATAGTATTATGCTATACTTACGCTTCATATTCACCATTCATAATACTATTCATCATCCTTTTTTATTTGTTTATATATCTACACTCAGCAAATCGATTTAAATATGATTCTTTAACTTGGAAATAGCTGATATAAAATATTATTATAATTTTCATGTTGTGATATTTACGTCAAGCGTCAAATTGTCAAACTATCAGTTAGTTTTTTAAATCTCTTTCTGCTCAGTCTATGGTCTAGCTCTATGATTTCTCTTTTTGGTTTGTATAATTTAAATTATTTTTATCAATATGTGTTTAGCCATTATATTTTGTAGATTATTATGATTGTTTACTAAATAACTTAATATTAAATTATATTATAAAATTCTTTACGCACTCATGTATATGTCCTGGCCGATTACACTTGTCAGTTGAGATGATGGCCACACTAAGAAAACTAAGATTTGAAAAGAAGAAGACTACTTTGGGAGAAACGAGCTGACGGACGGCTAAAAAGTCTACTCTGGAATCTGATTTGAGGAGTATCAGAGAGCAGCTTGGTTTTGGCGGTGAGATTCTTAAACTGCCCAGGGGATCCAACGAAAGTTTCACCCGGGACTTCTACTCTCGATGTTCGGAGGCTAACTACGTGCCTGTCCGACTACTGGTCTCGCAGGGCTGTCCTACGTCTGGCCCTGAGTTCTGCACTGTCTTGCTGCTGAGCTGTCCTGGTGAACTCTTGAGATCTGCGCTGCCGCCGTTTCTACTGCTTCAGAGCTCACTTCAAGGTTACTCCGGTATCGACCTGCTACCCTGACGCCTGTTCCCGTTCTTACAGTGTGGTAAACTCATTATTGTCCATCTAAGTGCATAAACTTTAAAACTGAGTGCGTGCTAGGTAGTTTTTTATAACTAGCTGTATTTTTTATCTTTCCCCACTATTAGAATTTAATTGAACAAGTCTGCTTATCCATTTATTTTAAATAGGAACAAGTAGATCTGTTACAAATTTTCTCATTAAGGTGCATGAAATAAGCCGGGACACGATAAAGCTGCTGTAAACTGTTGCGGAACTCTGGCAACTGCCTTCTGTCTCCATCGTTAGATCGCCGATGACAGTCATACTCCAGCTAGGTTTAAAGTTCTCATCAAAGGTGCATGAAATGAGGCCAATAACAATATAGCTGCTGTAAACTCTTGCAACTGCCTTCTGTCTCCACCGTTAGACCTTCAATGACAGTCATACTCTAGCTAGGTTTAAAGTTCTCATCAAATGTGCAGGAAATGAGCATAAACACGATTTTTCAATTTCGAATGGGACCAACTTTGAGATTTACCTATTACCTACGCTTTTAAAAAAAAAAGGACCATGCTTAATGAACTTCTCTCGTGCATACATAAAAAATATACGGGTCGAATTCAGAACTTCCTCCTGTTGTTTCGTCGGTTAAAAAACCAAACCGTCGGTTAAAAGTTATCTGGTGAGCACATTTTTAGGCATTAGTACCATTTTAGTGCAATAGATGTCGTTGCATCTTACATTTGATGATTACTTCTTCTTGAACACTTTAAATTCATATATCTTTTGATAGAATTAACCGATTACGATGAAACAAAAACTAAATAATACGTTAAGATACGCACAATTTGTATGTATAACAGTTATCTATATAAGTTTCCTATATTTTGCGTGATGCTTGATCATCGAAACAGACAAACAGACAAAAAATCCCAAAATGCTGGAAATGAGTTCTGTTGGTTATCCTTTCACACCCTGACAATTTATTTTTTAAATATTTTCGATGTACAAGAACGGTTTTTCTACAGATTTATTATATGTATAGATTTAAGGGAAATAATGAATAATAAAATAATATAGGTTTTTTGGTATTTTCTTTGTCGTGTGGTTAGTAACCTTGAGTTTTTATGCCACTCATGGGCCTCTAACTTGGCTTTACGACGGCATCGCATCGTCGAGAAGAATCTCTATGCTACCTCACGATGTTGTCCTTCACCGAAGCAAGTGATACCTAATTATACAATGCGCGTATTTGTGTGAGAGGCTTTTGTGTTATTTATTATTGATTAAAGGGAAATAGTGAATAATAAATATTATAGGTTTTTTAGTATTTTCTTTTTGTCGTGTGGTTAGTGTCTAACCTTGAGTTTGTATGCCAGTCAAGGGCTTCTAACTTGGCTTTACGACGGCATCGCATCGTCGAGAAGAATCTCTATGCTACCTCCCAAAGTTTTCCTTCACCGAAGCAAGTGATAATTATACAATACGCACATGAATCCGAAAAAGCAGAGGTGCGTGTCTTGGGATCGAACTTGAGACCTATGACTTGGCAGTCCGACGTTTACACCACTAGGCTATCACTGCTTTTTTGGTGTGAAGTCTTTTTGTGGAAATATAGGATTTAGGATTTTTTTCCAGATTTTTTCTAAAGTCTTGAAAAAATTGGTAATGGATTTGGTGTTGACCTATTTGCTAATTTACTATTCTATCTGTATTTTATGTAACCGGGAAATGATCTTTCATCTTGCATTCCTGATATTATAGAGGGTGTAAAACACCTCATAACGAAGCCGAAAGGCACTTGTTTTCCCCGTCATTGCGATAATTTTTTTGTTCTACACCATACCTGGGAACCGTCTAGTTACGGAGATATTGGGGGTCAAAGTTCCAACTTTTTGACGTTTTTTTTTTATACAATGTAAGTTTTTTACTTTAAACACGTCCAACACCCCCGTATTATTAAATCCATCCATCAGCATAATGTTTTGAGTGCGTTACATTGAAATCTACCACAAAACATATTTTTTCACCTCAAAAACAAAAGTCGTTTCCCAGCAATAATTTTTGCGTAAATACAGAATGCTTGGCTGACGGCTTCGTGATGAGGTCTTTTACACCCTGTAATTATGTGCTTTGTATTCATCTACGTAGCCTTTTGCCAACTATGTTGTGGTCGGCTTCCAGTCTAACCGGATGCAGCTGAATACCAGTATTTTACAAGGAGCGACTGCCTATCTGACCTCCACAACCGAGTTAGTTCTGGGGAACACAATACCTCTTGGCTGGTTGTCAGACTTTTTGGGCCACTGACTACCTGTAACGACTGTCAAAGATCTACAAATGACAGCCGGGACCAACGGCTTAACGTGCTTTCCGAGGCACGGAGGATACTCGGTATGTACTGGGTGATCACACATCCACAGACTAACCTAGGCAAGCACGGCTTAACCTATAGATCGACCCGAGCGGCTGTTATTTTGCCACGAGCTCCTCCACGAGCTCTCCTTAATTATGTACTTTGTACTAGCTTAAATAAATCGAAGAATAAAAATAATTTTGAATGTGGTTAGGTATCTTCGTGGTTATAGACTAAAGGACAGTAAAACAGAATACCAGTCAAGGTATTGGAACAAAGACCAGAATAAAAACGATAATTTACAATTAGCGCTCACCCCGAAATTCCCGATTTAATCCACGGACCCCAAAAACCCACGTACACAATGAAAAATCACGTTAAACATTTCAATTTCGAAACTAAAAGGTTCTTACCACATATAAAAGTCTTTCGTTCATTGTAAAAGTATCAGGTTACTGATAAACGGCGCAGGCGCAGCGTAAAATGTCCCGAACGGCCCTCGATTAAGATCGGGAGCCTTCGGGCGAGATCGGGTCTTGTCGGGGGAGTTCGTTTCGAGAGTCTGTTTGTTTAATTGAATTTGAATTGGCAGTGAATATCTTGGTCTGAGCTATATCAGGCTTTGGGCTACAATGCTGAAATGATTTAAAAACATTTTCAGGAATCGAATGCATTTATTACAATGCACTACGCTTTATACAAGATCGATTGGCAAAACCATTCAGGTATGTCACAACACCAAAAATATACAGCTCACCTTCAGCTTTACTATAATGAGCTAATCTAGCAATAATGAAACACACCTTTTGCCTCTGACTTTTAACTCCTGAAATCACTACTACTACTATTACCTATAACCACTACACTGTACAAGTACTATTTTACACGAAATTATCTGCAAAGTAAGTTAACAGGAACTTAATCGCAGATGGTGAAACAGGCCCTAAAACTTGAGGCCATACACATAAGAAAATAGTATCTATTTCGACGACTCGAATGGCGCAACGGTAGTGAGGCTGCCTTACGTTCTTAGGGTCCCGGGTTCGAATCTGGGTAGGAACAAATGTTTGTGTGATGAGCATGGACATTTGTTTCCAAGTCATGGATGTTTATATGTATTTTTACAAACAAAAAAGTATCTTTGTAATATATCAACTATCAGCCCGCGTAGCATGGCGACGTAGAAACGGGGAAAGACTCGACAAATCTTTTGTTCATCTGTCATTTTGTCTATTTAATATCGACAAAATGACAGATGAACAAAAGATTTGTCGAGTCTTTCCACGTTTCTACGTCGCCATACTACGCGGGCTGGTGTCCACGACAAGCCTCATTGCTTAGTGTAGCACTAGATGGCGCTGTGAATAATGTCCAGCGATATTTATTTATTTTATTGCAGTAAAAGCTTATTAATTGACGTTAAGTATCTAGCGTTCCAAATCTGAACGCAACCTACTCTGTGTTTGTTAAAGAAGAGATGGTATTGTCAACATGCTATGGAAAATTGTCATTTGTTTATTTATTTAGTATCTCGGGTGTTTAGTAAACTGGTCCCACACAGCTGGATCCCGCGGGATCAGTCGACCTAATGATTTTTGGAATTGGTCAACTGATCCCGTTGACCAATTTTATGATTTGTACAGTCAACCAACAAAGGATGTACACAAACACATTAAATAAGTAATGGACGACAAAAGTATCACGTAGGTACTCCTTCACTTACAGGACACAGCAAGCATAATGAAATGTATAACTAAGTTAACAAAGATATAATAGATAATGTTAAGATAGATAGCATTAAGCTATCTATCTCTTGTTATGGTGCTGCTGAGTGCGTCAGTCTGTGGCTTAAGAAAATTGGTTGCCCAGTGTGAGTCTTACGCCAAAGTGCATGGTTTGGCGTATAATTGTAAAAAGTCTGTGTTTATGGTCTTTAAGGTTAGGGGTAAAAGCCCTGACAGGGTGCCTCCTGTATTACTGTATGGCACACCTTTGCAGAGAGCACAGAATTTTAAATACCTTGGTCATATATTGACCTGGAGGATGTCTTCAAGGTTCTGGACTGGAGAGGGCTAGGCATCAACGTCAATGGCGAGTACATCACTCACCTTCGGTTTGCCGACGACATAGTCGTCATGGCTGAGACCATGGAGGACCTCAGTACAATGCTCGATGACCTCAGTAGAGCTTCCGGAAGAGTGGGTCTTAAAATGAACATGGACAAAACCAAGGTCATGTTGAATGCCCATGTCACACCCACTCCTATCAAGATCGGAGACTTTACACTCGAAGTGGTAGACGATTATGTGTACCTGGGACAAACGGTCCAGTTAGGTAGGTCTAACTTCGAGAAAGAGGTCAATCGTCGAATCCGACTCGGCTGGGCAGCGTTCGGGAAGTTGCGCGGTATCTTCTCGTCCAACCTACCGCAGTGTCTCAAGACGAAAGTCTATGACCAGTGTGTGTTGCCAGTGATTACATACGGGACCGAAACGTGGTCACTTACAATGGGCCTCATCAGAAGGCTTAAAGTCACCCAAAGGGCAATGGAGAGGGCTATGCTCGGAGTTTCCTTGCGCGATCGAATCAGAAATGAAGACATCCGCAAGAGAACCAAGGTTACCGACGTAGCCCGAAGAATTACCAAACTTAAGTAGCAGTGGGCAGGGCACATTGCTCGCAGAACGGATGGCCGATGGGGCCGAAAAGTTCTGGAGTGGCGACCGCGAACCGGAAGACGTTGCGTTGGAAGGCCTCCCACTAGGTGGACCGATGACCTGGTGAAGGCTGCGGGAATCCGCTGGATGCGAGTCGCACGGGACCGTTCAATGTGGCGACACTTGGGGGAGGCCTATGTCCAGCAGTGGACGTCTTTCGGCTGAAATGATGATGATGATGATATTGACCCCTGACCTTAAAGATGATGATGACGTTGAACGTGAGCGGAGGGCATTGTCGGTTAGAGCGAACATGTTGGCTCGCAGGTTTGCACGATGCTCACTTCCAGTCAAGATCATGCTCTTTCGAGCGTACTGTACTTCTTTTTACACGTGCAGCCTGTGGGCTAGGTGTACGCAAAGATCGTACAGTGCTCTCCGCGTTCAGTATAATAACGCGTTTAGGATGCTGGTGGGGCTGCCCCGCTTCTGTAGTGCGTCGGGGATGTTCGCAGATGCGCATGTGGATTGTTTTTACGCAACAATGCGTAAAAGGTGCGCCTCCCTGGTGCGCAGGGTGTGGGGCAGCACCAACAGTATCTTAAGCATGATTGCCAGTCGCCTGGACTGTGTTTATGTGGGTCGCTGCTGTGCAATTACTCATGGTTTGTCGCAGCAGTGATCCACCATTATTTGTTGTGTTGTTTGTTTTATCAGTGCTTACTAACATAGTCGTAAGTTTTACTAACAGCTTTTGAGTCATGGATACTTGAATAAAGAGACATTCTATTCTATTCTATTCTATTAAAAAAAATGAAATTAAAATCAAAATTAAACAATAAAATTGGAAAAATAAAATTAAAAATGAAATAAAATTAACTATGTCATAGGTAGTAGCAATTGGGAAATCAAATTTAAAATCAAACACATTAAGTAACAAAATTGGAAAAATAAAATAAAAAATGGAATAAAATTAACAATGTCATTCGCAATTGGAAAATTAAAATTAAAATCAAAATGACAATTCTTGAACGCAGTTTTGAATGCGTTCATATCAATTTTGGATAAGTTTTATTTGGCTATCTAATGACGCTATAGCCTAGAAAATAATTACTCTTAATTCTAGTCCCACTACCAACTTCCATAATTTAGTTTCCCATGCCCTCGCGCACACCATAAGTGAGAAACCATCACTTCACCATAAGCTACCGTGATTTCAAATCGAATCACGCTGCCTTTCAATCGTACCGCCCACTGTTTTCGATATGGCAACAGACAAACGAACTAACATTATTGACGGAGCCTACACGACGAAGTGACGTTCCATTACTTTTGGATAAGTATTAGGAGGGAAAATATACGGGTGAGTGCTTTGAGAGGGAACGCAGTGTTTTTGAACTAATATAAAAGCGGGTACGCCACATTCTGGTTGGAAACAAATAATCAAGTATACTTAGGGTTGCCATTATTGTTGAGAACAGATACGGGACTTTTTAGTGGCAAAAAAATAAAAACTGAAAATAAGGGTAGTTACGGTTTACTATAATAAAAAATCAATGGAAAACAACGACAACAAAAACATTCACTAGGTACAATCATGATAAATTAATCGAAAACCAGTTCAATTACTTTTGAGAAGAACCATCAGGAGGGTTCCTGTTTCTTCGCCCAGTCATATTTGGACGTAGATTTTACTTTATTGGTTATGTCTTTTTGTGTTTTGACATATTCGTAAAATTGGGTGCATTTCATTTCACCTTTCCTCACAACCGCGCGCCCCCGCGCGTCTCTCGCCCGCCGTCGGCTTCGAGCCTTTAGTACGTGTATATTGAAATACTGATAAACGGGACAAAAACGGGACAAGTAACAATACGGGACGTGATACTTAAATACGGTGACAATCCCGTATATACGGGACGTATGGCAACTCTAAGTATACTTCATCATCATAACATTCAGAAGACCTCACATTTTTTTCGGATGGTAAGTCAACAAATGATTTCGTTGCAGGATCCAAGACAGTTAAATTCATTCTCTGGGACTTCGTCGAGCTTCATTGTCTCGGCGCTTTTCTGGTGGTCGCCACTGTTGATTCTGGCTTTCAGGAGTTACAGTGGTTTGGGAACAGTGTGGCGGGCTTGTCCCAAAAAAAAAAAAAAAAAATTAAAAAGTCAACAAATGACTCCTGCCGCTCTGGGCGGAGCAGGAGGGAGTGTCAGACTCTTCCTATTCATGTTCCTTCATCGCCCTTTGGGTTCCGGGGCCACGGTATCTCTTTCGAACAATCCCGCAACCCCGGCAGGCATCGGTCCTTACGGACCCCTTCCTATTGCTGACTCTCTTTGAGGCGCGCGTGGAACACTCCTGCGCCGTCGACACGGCCTGTCGTCATGAGACGGACGGACGGCGAGCTAGCCCATAGCCCACCATCGTAATACGATACCCTTTTGTAAGACTGAATGTCATAGCAAAATATACTTTGTTAAAATGGACCTATAGAATTGATGAAAAACTGGCAACACATAGTTTATTGAGCTCGCTTGAGTTTGTTTCTTGTTCATGAAGCTCTCGGCGTCAGCGGCTGCGAGCTACGGTGGCTCGCAGAAATCGGTTAGATGGCATCATCTATACCATTACATTGATACCTAGAATTTAGAACATCTATCTAAACGGTTTTTATGATGTCCGGAAAATTCTTAACCATATATATTGTCTACTTGATGCTATGAGATACTTTAGTGTTAGATGTCCTTTTTCAGGGCTTGTGATATTTAAAAAAAAAAAAAACGGCCAAGTGCGAGTCGGACTAGCGCACGAAGGGTTCCGTACCATTATCTATACATTAGACAAAACGGCAAAAAAATCACGTTTGTTGTATGGGAGCCCCACTTTTTTTTTTTTTTTTTTGGATGGGAAATTATCAAATAACTCCTCCCGCTCTGGGCGGAGCAGGAGGGAGTGTCAGACTTTTACTGACTAAAACCCATCCATGTTCCTTCATCGCCCTTTGTGTTCCGGGGCCACGGTATCTCTTTCGAACAGTCCCGCAACCCCTGCAGGATGGGAGCCCCCCTTAAATATTAATTTTATTCTGTTTTTAGTATTTGTTGTTATAGCGGCAACAGAAATACATCATCTGTGAAAATTTCAACTGTCTAGCTGTCACGGTTCATGAGATACAGCCTGGTGACAGACAGACGGACAGACAGCAAAGTCTTAGTAATAGGGTTCCGTTTTTACCCTTTGGGTACGGAACCCTAAAAAAACTATATTGTTTGCAAAATGATGGATATTAAACGATACACCCACAAACTAGTAGTAAACGAAAGCATTTAAGGCAGATCAGTTTACAAATTCAAAACATCACAGTGATTTGACACATAAAAAACCAAAATCACCCATAACATTGGACTTTCAAAGCTGTAACCTAATCTTACATTACTAAAAACAAACAATCATTAAAAAAACCTCCCAATTTTATAGTAAAACACTAACAACAATAATAAAATACTCTAACATGTTTATCCGTATGTCTGCTCCATGTACAAAACCATTCGTTCTCATCAGTTGTCGGTTGGTTACACCTCTGCTTACCACCGATCGGGTTACATAGCGTAATGATAATGACTCTATCCAATCCCAGAGATAGTGTTACAAGAAAATATTAGTAAATGTTTGTATTGAGAAAAATAATGGGTCAATAAATTTTGTAAGTGTCGGTTGTACGACGGTTATTTTTGTGTGTGTTTTTTGTAAGTAATTGTTGAATTTGAGTTGAATCTATTGGTTTCTGTGTTTGTCTTTCTTGGGATTTTAACTTCAGCATCATCATTCAGGCATGTCTTTTGTACAAATACAAAATAAATTAGGATCATCAGAAGCCATTTTTAAAATTCCAACTGTTAAGTTATAGAATCAGGCGTAGCTGTGGTAATCCATGACATTATCAAAATATGTAAATATTTAGTTTTCACTCCGCGAAAAAAACATCAAGGCCTTTTTTTTCGGATGGGAAATCATCAAATGACTCCTCCCCGATCTGGGCGAAGCAGGAGGGATTGTCAGACTTTTACTGACTAAAACCCATCCATGTTCCTTCATCGCCCTTTGTGTTCCGGGGCCACGGTATCTCTTTCGAACAGTCCCGCAACCCCGGCAGGCATCGGTCCTTGCGGACCCCATCCTTTTGCTAACTCTCTTTGGATGCAGGATACAGCACTGCCGCCTCAAATCTATACACAAAAAGGTAGGAGTATGGTTTGGGTGCATGGCATGGCTAATTATTATTGCTTTTCATATTTTTGCGGGCGAGATGGGTTGCTGCATCCTACATCCAGGCTTAGATCTTTTTTCACTTCATCAAATCACTTCACACTTTTTATGTTTTTTTTGTTTCTATTGAACTCTGCTGCCTTAACATGTTGCTCTACAAAAATTAACTTGGATGTAGAATTGTGGATGCATAAAGTGATGAGAAGGTACACATACTATACGGGGTGTAAAAGACCTCATCACGAAGCCGTCAACCAAGCATTCTGTACATCAAACTAAACTGTAACTTTACGCAAAAATTATTGCTGGGAAATGACTTTTTTTTTTGGGTTTAAAAATCATGTTTTGTGGTAGAACTCAATGTAACGCACTCAAAACATTGTGCTGATGGATGGATTGAATAGTACAGGGGTCGTGGAGGTGTTTAAAGATATTACATTAAAAACTTGTATTTAAAAATAAACTTGTCAAAAAGTTGTAACTTTGACCTCCAATACCTCCGTAACTAGAAGGTTCCCAGGTGTGGTGTAGAACAAAAACATGATCGCAACGACGACGGGGAGAACAAGTGCCTTTAGCTTCGTTAATAGGTGATATACACCGTTTATTACTCACGTCATTTTCCTATGGGGGTAGACAGACATTACAAAACGCCACCTGCTACGATACTAACATACTCCTAATGCGTCGTACACTTATCTGTACGCAAAGAAAGTACCCACCCACGATATGACCGTAACCAACCAACGCTGCTTACACCCATAGATCGACGGATTCCCCTCCCCTCCCCTATTAAGTCATTATCATTTTTATGACATAATTATTTAATTACAGGAGTTTTGAGTGTTTCATTACTGGATGAATCCATTCCCGCTATGTCGACTCGTGAAACAAATGACATCTGTTTTAAAAACGTGAGCCGTCACGGGACGCCTGGCAGACGACACATCGATATTATTTTGTACAAGTAATATACTTTAAAATAAATCAATTTATAAAACAAACGTAAAAAATAAAAACTGTGCCCTGAGACCAGCTGGCTTGTTAATATGTAGATGTGAATAATAGTAGTTGCTGCTTTGTACCTAGAACCTTCCACAGGCGTCAGGTGCGCGCAGGTATGCTGTTTGCTATACCCTCCTGCCGAACCAACTCCGGCCTACGCTCGCCCATCCGCCGCATGGTTGATTTGCACAATAAAACTTTTGTAAATATAGGAAAATTCAAAAATCTTATCTTCAGAACTCTAAAAAAGAAAATTAGAAAAAAAGAAAATTAAAACTTCATTATAGTTTATATAATCATCTTCAAATTATTGTTTTAAATCTGTCTCTTTCGTTTATTTTGTTAGTTTTTACTCTTTTTTGTTTTTTTTTTTTTATTATTTTATTATGATAACCTGTGGACCGTGTGTTGTGGGTTACGTTATTAGCAAAATACAAATATTGTTATACTAGTTTTAAGTTTACTTAGGGCCAAGTTCACCGAAAAGATAACAGTCTGATTATCTAAAAACAGCTGTTTAAAGACATTTTCAAGTTCAAAAATGTGTTTTAAACAGCTGTTTTTAGATTATCAGACTGTTATCTTTTCGGTGAACTTGGCCCTTAGTGTAACTGTTTGCTGTTCCTTAAAATAAAATAAAAATAAAATCATATGAACAATTACGGATAAATAAGGGCCTCACTAGACAATATAAAGACATGCTATTATTGCTATTCGCGATAAATATGGTGGAAAAGTAGATGTGGAAAAGTATGGTGGAAACGTAGCAATGTTGCCAGCCTTTTGGGCACTTTTCCCTGTCACAGCAAAGCAAAATATGAATTTCTTTGACGCCCTTTAATTATTTTTCCCTGTTCATAAGATACTTACTAGTATAAAGAAACACTACTATCTGTTACTTTGTTACCCCATAAAAAACAAAGGGGACTATATTTCTTGTCACCAAAATTTATATTTGTCATCAAGTTGTATCACCTAATAAATAGATCTATCGCCACGAAATATGTTCGTTCTCAGTTAAACAAAAAGTGTTCCCAGGTTCCAATTATCTTAGACTTCTAGACTTGGGGCACCCCGACACGGATAGATTAGGTTAGAAGGGTATACGCCATACGCCATACCCTTCGTGGTTATTTTTTTATAAACCATTCAGAAGTACATTACATACAAAAACATTTGTTTGGTACTAGACCCTATATCTTCATGATTTTAGGTGATTTATTGTGGAATTGATTTTATAATGTTTGGTGACTACATTTTGGTGACAAATCTACTATTTTGAGGGCAAACCCTATTATTTAAGGAACGCAAAACTAATTAAATTGGTGATAGCTTAAATGATACCCAAAAACAAACAATACCAAAAGTTGAACGACCCAAAAGCAATGCTTAAAAAGCGCTCAATAACATTTTAGTAAACAATTACTGGAGCAATAACTCGTGCTACACAAAAATGTTTAGCAGGTAATATAGTTCCCGAGGTGCGCGCGACCAGACGGACAGACAGACAAATTTATAAGCAGGCGTTAACGAGATGTATAGAACTGTGGTGGTGGACGGTAAGGGGGTAAGTGTGATAGGTATATGAGTCTCTTGTTGGTGTTTTCAGCTTTACTTTTTCACTTTGTTTTTTTTTTTGTGTACATTACACAGCTCTATTTACTTCGCAGTATATATTTGTTGAGATATAGAATAGAATAATATTTAGATATTTTCTTAAAAACGTGGTACAAAAAATAGTAAAATTTTAAAAAAATACCAAGAGCATACGTTTCTGCTTAACGTACTAATTTTCAGAAGCGTTTTTAACATTTAGTGTCAAAAAAGTCTTCGTTATTAAAACTACGACTAAACAACCATTCATGCAATTAATATTTCTTAATTAGCACCTAATTTAAGATAAGGGAGGAGCAGTTACATATTTGATACCATATTCAGAATTCGCTTGTATTTTATTAATTAATAATATCAACCTCAACTCTAATTTAGGAATTATTATACTGTTCCATAAATTATACTTGTACGCGTAATGTAATCCCAAATCAAATCCATTTTTTTATTTTTATTAAGAAATATCTACGTTATCAAATACAGTTAGCACAAAAACAACATTTCGTTATTAAAACTCTGACGGAAAGGCAATCTGTTCAGTCAGGGCTATAATGAGTAAAAGATAGTTCAAAAAATTTACTCACTTTCCACACCATTCGAAAGCGCATTTCCCTCGGCAAATTGCATAAATTCTCAAATCCAAACAATTTGAAATACCAAAAATTTCACGCACGCCCTTATCCATGAAGCGCCACTAAAATAAAACGCGACGAACAAACAAATAAACAAATATAATAATGTGCAGGTGTGAATGGGCTTTGGCTGCCGTTGAAACGAGACAAAACATACAACTTAGAACGCATGCGAAAGAGAGGGGAATACTTTGACGAAGAGCTACGAAGATATACGAAGATGCACGAAGTTATAGAGTAGGCTGTTAATTAGTTTTGTAATATTTGTTTTGTTGTCTTTAACGTTGTTTATTAAGATTAGGTTTTGTTTAAGTATTTTAGTTAACAGTTTAAAGGTTATGTTACTGTAAATCTCATGCTTCGGTAATAAGTAATAAAAGTTAGAACTACTAATAATGGTTTCCTATTAACATAACATCACGCCTGTAATACCCCAGGGGTTAGGCAGACGAGTACCTAGTAGTGTTGTTTTGTGTGAAGAAGCTCCCAGGATCCTACGATCCTGGGAGCTTCTTCACACGACCTCACGACATCTACATGTCGTGAGGTCGTGTGTCGGGAATAAATAAAAACCTTGATTGTCCTTTGGAACGTATTGTATTTTATATTATCTCAGAATATAAATAACACAATTGTTCATGCCGATCACATAGGTATAATGAGATTAAGATAATATTCATATCAATAGTTAAAACAACATGGAGCTCACAACACGGTCAACGCGGAAGAGGACAGAGCGCAGAGCACAGATAAGTAAAGATATGATCTGTCAAGATGACATAGACAGTGACGTTCATCATCACACTATTAAGCCTAAGGCACATGAACCTTTTGATGCATACATAAATAACAATATATTTTAACAACTAGTTCACGCACATTTTGCTAGTTATTTTTAATAGTATAGGATCCCTTAAAGAACGACCTTCACCAAGCTGGTTAATGGATGCAATAGTACATTGTTACCCTAGGGGTGAAAGTAACTTATTTAGTCCCGAGACGGGGTTTGGTGCCCGAGCGAAGCCAGGGCGCTAATAGTTCGAACTATTAGCGCCTTCGCTTCGCTCGGGCACCAAACCCCGTCTCGGGACTAAATAAGTTACTTTCACCCCTAGGGTAACAATGTACTATTATAATATGTCAATAAATATATTGCAAATGGGTTATTTAAAAAAATTCAGTCCAGAATATGACTAAATAACAATTTAAAATTATTTACTTTTAATCATTTCACTGGTTTGGTCATTTGCAATATATTTATTGACATATGTATTGTGATTTTCTATCGCAATACTTTTCATCCATTTACCAGCTCGGTGAAGGTTGCTCTTAAAGGGATCTCAGACTATAAGTCCCATGTAATAGCGGGTGAGCCTATTTCCATCAACCGGGCACAAATTCAGATTCCGTGGCTATGACTGAGAAATTCCATGATTCCGTTCGTCGGCAAAGTGCACAACGGCCTTATCAAAGCTAAAAAATTAGCCTACAGAATAACCAACATACAATTAATTATTCACGGTTAATTTTAGGTCGTTCTGGAACTAAAAGCCATGAACTCGATCATCGAACTCAAAATGATTGTGACAATAAAAAATAAAAAAATCGTGATTTTTATATTTTTACATTTTTTTTTTTTTTTTTTTTTGTTGTAATTTTTTTTAAAACGGTCCCAATCTTTCCGAGTACCTACGATGATCGAGTAATATGGCATTCAGTTCCAGAACGACATAATAATGGTGTATAACATTATAACCATACTTACTTTCACTTAAAAACCTCAAGACCCTACCATTTTATATCCAATGCATCAAAAATAATATCCCTATTTTCACACACACAAACTCCTTATTATTCGGCACACAGCGTTTATTATTTAATTATTAAACAAAATTACCTCTTTTAAAAGGCTTTTACGACAATTCTGATATCATAAATGTTTGTAACCGTTGCATGGACATTTTTTACGACAAAATTTAGGACATACAGGCCGAAAATAAAGTAATATAAAAAGGAAAAAATGTTTGGGCGATTTTGGTCACGGCTTCAGTTTATTTTCGTATCTCTTGATGGTAGTCTGATGAACTTCATCATCACAGATCGGAATAGGTAGAGATTATTTGCCTAAAATTCAAGAAAATAACTCTATAGCCTTTTCCCAACTATGTTGGGTCGGCTTCCAGTCTAACCAGCTGCAGCTGAATACCAGTATTTTACATGGAGCGAGTGCCTATCTGACCTCCACAACCCATATAGAGCTGGGTAATACAATACCCCTTTGTAAAACTGGTTGTCAGACTTTCAAGGCCACTGAATACCTGTAAAGACTGTCAAAGATCTAAACGTATACAACAACAACAACAACAGCCCATAACGTCCACTGCTGGACATAAGCCTCTCCCATGATGGGAGGAATTTGTCGTAATCTCCACGCTTGGCAGGCGGATTGGAGATCGCAGTGATGAAAGACTAACAGAAAACACTGCTGCCCATTCTCTGGTCTACGGATTTTATTAGTCGCCTTATACGACACCCGTCAGTGTAATGGGTTGGTTCTATTCTACGCTGCCTACGTTGCCTCTAAACGTATGGCAATGATTAGTCATGAAAGCTAGCTTATTAAGTACTGCAGGGTTTCTTCTCATTCAATAAAGCCAGGATAACGCTTTTGATTGGCAGATCACAAAGTTGTTTGTAACATGCAAACAATTTAACTGAAATATCGTCGTGGTATGAGCATGTGATGCGGAGGGATGAGGAAAATGTCGTGAGGAAAGTTTTGAGTATGAATGTGGATGGGTATAAGAGTAGAGGAAGACTAAAGAAACGATGGATGGACTGTGTGAAGGATGATATGGTGAGAAAAGAAGTGTCTGATGAGATGACGAGTGATAGAGAAGGATGGAAGATTAAGATATGCTACCACAAATGAATTATGATAAGGTCAACAGAATGGTGATATTTGCAACATGCACAATCAGTATCATCCATAGATATGATTCTTCATCATCATCATCATCATTTCAGCCGAAAGACGTCCACTGCTGGACATGGGCCTTCCCTAAAGGGGTGTTTTGCCATAATCGCCACGCTTGGCAGGCGGGTTGGCGATCGTAGTACGGTTGTTACAAAAGCACAGAGAACGCTGCTGCCCATTCTCTGGTAAGTCCCTCTTACGACACCCACGGGAAGATATGGGATGGTGCTATTCTTTACGTCCGACACCATACAGACTAATAAAATCTTAAATTTTGTAAATACCGAGTATTTTTTTTTTAATCGACTTCTAACGTTACGTTTTCACCGCGCGCGCTTGTCTCAGGTTTTCGCTTTATGTTTTTCTTCGCCGTTTAAGCAGTAATTAGGATTTGTTATAGATTGTGATAGAAAGTGAGATAAAGTTTGTATAAAGTGTGTAAAAAACCTCTTAACGAAGCCGAAAGGCACTTGGTCTCCCCGTCAATGCGATAATTGTTTTGTTCAACACCATACCTGGAAACCTTCTAGTTAAGATATTGGGGGTCAAAGTTACAACTTTTTGACAAGTTTTTTTTTTTTTAATACAAGTTTTTCGTATACGATTTTTAGGGTTCCGTACCCAAAGGGTTAAAACGGAACCCTATTACTAAGACTTCGCTGTCTGTCCGTCCGTCTGTCCGTCTGTCTGTCACCAGGCTGTATCTCATGAACCGTGACAGCTAGACAGTTGAAATTTTCACAGATGATGTATTTCTTTTCCCGCTATAACAACAAATACTAAATATAGTCAATGGTACGGAACCCTTCGTGTGCGAGTCCGACTCGCACTTGGCCGGTTTTTACTTTAAACACCTCCACGACCCCCGTACTATTCAATCCATCTAACAGCACAATATTTTGAGTGTGTTACATTGAGTTCTACCACAAAACATGATTTTTCACCTCAAAATAAAAGTCGTTTCCCAGCAATAATTTTTGCGTAGTTATTTAGTTTGCTGTACAAAATGCTTGGCCAACCAAGCATTTTGTACATCAGCTTCGTGCTTCGGCTTCGTGATGAGATAGTTTAAACCCTGTATTTAAGTATCGCCTCAAATGACTGGTATTTTAATTGAACCCCATTCTCTAATAATCTCCTGCAATGTCTCACATTAAAAGATCACGGTTTTTACTTAGTATCTTACATTGTATGTATCCTATTGTATCCTAAGTAGATAAGCAGCATAATGATCATTGCTGTTTATTTAACACCCGTATGACTAGGATATGATCAGGTCATTACAATTTTATGATCACACTCATGTGAGAAAATTTTGTGTGAAGCAGATAAGGATGATGGTACATTACTGGTGTTGAATAAAATACATGTAATACTAAAATATAATTTTGAAATAAGTCTTTGGGAAAAGAATCAGGGGCCCTACTCTCTAACGCTTCGTCCGTATATTCGAATCTATCTGTCTCTCTCGCGCACGTCTGCAGATGAGTGCGAGTGAGAGAGATGGATAGATCCGAATATATGGACGGAGCGTTAGGGAGTAGGGCCCCTGGACCAGCTTTTTTTTTTTTTCGGATGGGAAATCATCAAATAACTCCTCCCGCTCTGGGCGGAGCAGGAGGGAGTGTCAGACTTTTACTAACTAAAACCCATCCATGTTCATTCATCACCCTTTATGTTCCGGGGCCACGGTATCTCGCCCCTGGACCCCCTTTTTTTTTTTTTTTTTCGGATGGGAAATTATCAAATAACCCCTCCCGCTCTGGGCGGAGCAGGAGGGAGTGTCAGACTTTTACTGACTAAAACCCATCCATGTTCCTTCATCGCCCTTTGTGTTCCGGGGCCGCGGTATCTCTTTCGAACTGTCCCGCAACCCCGGCAGGCATCGGCCCTTACGGACCCCTTCCTTTTTGCTGACTCTCTTTGAGGCGCGCGCGGAACACGAACGCGCCGTCGACACGGCCTATCGTCATGAGACGGACGGACGGCGAGCTAGCCCATAACCCACCGTCCACAGGCCCGCGCCTACGGTGGCCGGGAGCCACGTGGTGGTGGCCCCCGACGCCCGGGGCGTCTCCCGCGGCGGCCGAGACGTTGAGAGGTTCGCTCCCTCTCACGTTCCACCACCTCCTTCTCTAGCATTACTGCTTCGCAGAAGGAGGTGACGGCGTCCCATTCCGTCTCGCTCTGGACCATGGCTTGCACCAGGGCCGGACGCGAGAGGTCGCCGCCGCGCCCCTGGACCCCCTTAACTTCAAAATTACTTAAAACATTCCACCAAGTCCCCCCACCCTTCAACAATTCCTAGTGGCTTGTCAATGTTCCACATCTGACTGCGAATATGAACAATCAGCACATCACATTTTATGGGAGTGCGGTCTTTGGCAGAATGAACGCAATATTATGTTGGATAGTGTACAGGTTACATCCGGAGTTATTTACTATACAGACCTTGTAGAAACTAGAACAAATTTCTGTGCGTTCAAGCGTTTTTGCCATACCTATTATTGGAATCAAATATAACTGCTCACAACTTAGGACCCATTAATGTTAATATTTTTATCCGTGGTGCTAGGCAACTGGGCCTATCCCAGTTGTGAACGTCCCTTTGTGCCTATTGGCCTTGTTTCGTTCTGTCTCCTGCTGATATGGAGGGAAGTGGAAATTACGGTTTTCTCCTACTCCTCCGCTATACTTTTCTGATTAATTTCGTTGCGGGATCCAAGACAGTTAAATTCATTCTCTGGGACTTCCTCGAGCTTCATTGTCTCGGCGCTTTTCTGGTGGTCGCCACTGTTGATTATGGCTTTCAGGAGTTACAGTGGTTTGGGAATAGTGTGGCGGGCTTGCCCAAATAAAAAAAAGTTCCTAGTGGTTTAGCTGAAGAAAATAAGTGCTGGGACAAACTCCCAAGCAAGAACACATTTCATCAGTTATGGGGGAAGCTATTGCCATCAACCGGGCACAAGACTCCATAGATGAGCAGTTCCTGAAAAAATAAAAAACCCGGAAAAACCCAATAATACTTTTCCCGACCTGGGAATCGATCCCAGGACCTCATGCTAGACCAACGAGGCTCCACGCCCACCCCAACCACCCCACCCAACCAAGCCTCTTATAAAAATCAAAACCCACCAATAACCCACCTTTCAATCCACAAAACAAACATCAAGAAACAACATCTTACACAAGCTAACGATATTAAAAAGAATTACTAGAAACTAATTATTTTATTGCAAATGCGAGCGCAAAATACGGCAGTGTACAACTGCCTTTATATCCCACCGTTACCGTGAGATGTGTTATAGTGGACACTATTATAAGATTATTAGCATCGCTGGTCTGTACCAGACTTTATGGACTTTTTATTGCCATCTCCTGAAGTGACAATCAGATTGAAACTTGCTTTAATCAAAATGACGTAACTTGAGATCAGTTTTACGCAAAAATCAGTTGTGGGACTTCAAAAATTAGGTTGTTTTTTCGGTGGGGGGGAAATAACATGTGTGAAAGAGGTTTTAGTTTAAACCTGAGGGCAAAAGTGTCGTAAGAACACTTTGTTTAAAAGATCTTAATTTCAGTTTGTTAGTATGCACATAAAAATGTGTTTTATTTTATTGATATCCTTTTGCGATTGTCAATTTGTTATAACACCTACATGTTAGTGTTTTCAGACCTAAATTAGGTCCCAAAAATGACGAGGGTCTGGTCCTAAAGAGTTTTATTCCGAATTCAAATTATTTTTAATATACCTGCTGCTTATGAGGCAATGATTAAGTACAGTAAATACTATTTTTTTCTTCACTTGCTGGCTGGTCTGGTGGATTTTTTATTCTTTTTTTTTTGTTTGAATAGAGATGGCGTGAAGATATCATTTTTATTTATTTTAGAGCATCTCTTTTTCGTTATTTTGATCTGGGAATGTTGAAAAATGTGGCAGCTGCTTTACTTATTGGGAATATTAATGTTAATACATGTTGAACACCAAATAAGCAAACATTTGGTGAGGTGTTGAACTACATATATTTATGAAGATGTGAATTTTGGAAGAGTGAAAAACAGGTGGAACTTGAAATTGAAGTTTCATGAACCAGATCTAGTGAATTACCACCTTGAGGGACAAGAAACTTATAAATATATTAGAGCATGGCCTTTATAATACCTTCGATGCGTTTCATAAAAACAAATAAAGTAATAACCTCCCTAAATGACTCATTCACATTCACACTAACACCGAAAACTTGAAAACCGATTAATATTTTAAACGCAAGCAAATAATAAAATAAAATATGTGTACCTTTTGCGAAAATTACATCAAATACCATATAGTGTTGCCGTTTTAAAAAACAATTCTCGCATAAAAACAAAACGACTCTATGGTCCTTCATTCGAAATTTAATAAAAACGTGTTCGCGAAGGCCCTAAATAACGAACAATCGTTTAATCTTGGAGCGAACCAGAGACAAAACGGTGGTGCATTATAATGCAAAAATTAATTTTCTTGAAGATAATAAATGGTTAGGCTGGGTACTAAAGTGTTGCGGGTTCTGTCTGTTTTTGGTTTTCCAACAAAAGTAGGTAGGTAATACTGGCAGATCGTGCTCATCTGCTTCCAAACTCAAACCTACTGGTCTGTAGTTTTGTTGAGTCTTGCAGCTGCCTTGAAGTAATCTGCCGAAGAGGAGGCTTATAATACTAAACCGGGGTAGAAGGTAAAAGCGCGCAAGGCAAAGCACCGGCAAGATGGTCAGCCGCGATAAAGGTGTGCCCGCGAAATTCAAATTTTCTTGCGTTTTTCACTACCCTCCAAGTTCATAAAGGTCGAGGAACGACTTTTTCAAGGTCAAAGTCATTCCTCGACCTTTATGAACTTGGATGGTTGTATTGATGATTTTGATGATTATAATTCTGTAACTACATACGTCTTACAATTGCGAACAACATTTTCATGAATCAATATACAACTTAGCACTGGCCTGCAAAATGCAAAAAAACGTAAGAAAAATTGAATTTCGCGGGCTACCCTGGAGCATCAGCTTTAAGACGGCTGTTGGAGGTAGCCATAGCTTGGAGACGTGTCTTATGTGGTCGCGATGCTTGGTAGTGAGAGAACGACGACAGAGACAAAGTTTTCCATAATAGTTTCATAACTCTTTTTTTGTTCCGTGCAGTATCCGATCTAAGTCGAAATACCTATTGGATCAGGATGACGCAGATTTTCTTACAATATTTTAAAGTTGTGCCCCAGTAAATACTGGAAAGGAAACACCTCCTTTAGTCCGTAAACCCAAAAGTCCGTCTGTAAACCCAATTACTGTTTCAGGTAGAGATTTCTTTCTTCACAATTTTGAGGAAATCTAAACCTGAATATCTGTCTCATTGACAAAAGTATGACAAACAATCTTCAAACAACAAGGAGTCCCCAGAAATTATATATTTGGTATTTAGCTGCATTCAGTTTGACTGAAAGCCGACCTCAACATAGTTGGGAAAAGGCTAGACAAATAATAATGATTCATTTAACTTACATGTTAATGGATGGAGAGGGAGAGGAAGACCAAAGGAAAGATAGATGGACTGTGTGAGAAATGATATGAAAGAGAAAGCAGTAAATGATGCCGTGACGTCTGACAGGAGAGAATGGAAGAAGACAACGTGTTGTGACGACCCCATGTAGAACAAGGACAGGAAGATGATATTGATTTTTCTTGAAATTTGACATTTGACCTTGAAATCCCCCAAACCCTTCAAAAACTCCATTCTTCACGCAGATCTCTAAGCCAGCTCACAAAAGGCTCGCAGTTAAAGTCAAGAAGACAACGTGTTGCGACGACCCCAAGTAGAACAAGGACAGGAAGATGATAATGATTTTTCTTGGAATTTGACATTTGACCTTGAAATCCCCCAAACCCTTCAAAAACTCCATTCTTCACGCAGATCTCTAAGCCAGCTCACAAAAGGCTCGCAGTTAAAGTCAAGAAGACAACGTGTTGCGACGACCCCAAGTAGAACAAGGACAGAAAGATGATAATGATTTTTCATGGAATTTGACATTTGACCTTGAAATCCCCCAAAACCCTTCAAAAACTCCATTCTTCACGCAGATCTCTAAGCCAGCTCACAAAAGGCTCGCAGTTAAAGTCAAGAAGACAACGTGTTGCGACGACCCCAAGTAGAACAAGGACAGGAAGATGATAATGATTTTTCTTGGAATTTGACATTTGACCTTGAAATCCCCCAAACCCTTCAAAACTCCATTCTTCACGCAGATCTCTAAGCCAGCTCACAAAAGGCTCGCAGTTAAAGTCAGTCGCGCCATGTTTACGAGAAGCGCGATATTTATTTATTTCGACACGCTCCTATGTGTGAGTTGTTTGTTATATTGAAACGTGTTGCGGATTGCGGACGAATTTGGTGGACGGTGTGTGAATACTGTGGCGTTTGAAGAAAATAATGGTGTAGATTCTGTTATGCACAAACTAAACTTTATTTAGGCTATTGCTATCTTTTTCTCTCTAATTAAACGAGAAAGAGACGGACGTAATTTAGAGCTGTCAAATTTAGTTGGAACTAATATTTCCATACAAATGAAGGGTGCACGTAAGAACATGTCGACTAAAAACACGGTGAATCGCAAGGCATAAACTAGTTTGACATCTCTAACTTTGTTCATAGCTATAGCCGTCCTTTTCTCGCACTGCCTTTTAGTAAAAGATAGCAATAGCCTAAATTAAGTTTAGTTTGTGCACAACAGAATCGACACCAATGTTAAAGTAATCTAAATGTTTTAGTAAATCTTTGCTGAAATTTAAATAACTAATAGTTTATTAATGAGTTTGAATGTCACTAATAAGAGGTGCTCGTGGTTAAACAGCGCTTGACAAGGTCGGTCTGTAGATGGGTAACCATCAATTCTATACCGAGTTTCCACCGTGCCTCGGAAAATACATTAAGTCTTGGTCCCGTCTGCCATTTGTAGATCTTTGACAGTCGTTACAGGTAGTCAGTGGCCCGCAAGTCTGACGACCAGTCTTGCCAAGGGGTATCGTATTACCCAGTACTAACTGGGTTGTGGAGGTCAGATAGGCATTCGCTCCATGTAAAATACTGCTGTATTCAGCTGCATCCGGTTAAACTGGACCCCAGCATAGTTGGAAAAGGGATAGGCAGACGATGATGGATGTCACTGCTAAGCCATGTTCTAATTCAGTCTGATTTCCATCCTGCTCTAATTAGTTTGGATGGCAAAAGCTAAGAACAATTCAAAACCATTTAAGTTTACTTAAATCAATGATATTCTAATAAACAGATAGGTTATACACCTACAAAACCACCGAAAAAAGTATTCCGCGGGGCAGAACCAGCTCACATACATGCAGTGACGCAGAATAAAGGCAAAACGAACCAATTGGCCCGTTTTCGAGTCTTCACGATTGCGCACAACATATCTGTTTAATAGAATATCATTGACTTAAATCAAATTTTCAATTTCATTTTCAGAAAATACGATGAAAATGTAAACTGCCACTAATCTAAACACACACAGTCAAGAGGACTACCACAAAATCAGTCTCCTCATAAATAACACCAAGTTCTTTCAAATAATATAAAAGGTAAAGGAAACTATTTTCATACTTGGTTCTACCATCCGCAGTACAACTCCGTCGTTTTGCAAAAGTTTTATTTTAAATCGGCGATCAGATTTCGTTGGCTCGTTTTGTGCGTGTATTTTATTTATATTACATTAAAATTGCTTCCAATAAATATATATTTCCATTCAAATAATAACATTGATTGCGGAACCCAAAAAAATAAATTGTGATCCCTTTTCGCTTGGTTCCGTATTCGTTTTAAAAGTTAACTGTATTTGGTTCAAAACTTTAAGCTTTTGTTATTGTTTATATAAGTTGCATTATTTTTTATTTTATTGAAATACAATACTCACATCTCATTATTTGGAGTTCTCGAAATCAAAATCATGCATTTATTTTAAGTAGGCCAGTTACAGGTACTTTTGAACTGTCGAAACTGTTACATTTAAAACCCGTTTTGAGTTAAAATGCTTTTTCCCTAGTTAAAAAGGTACAAGGGTGGTAGGTTAGGTAGGTAGGTAGGTAAGTAGGGTTTGTAAGTACTGTTAATTTAACCATTTTTATTTGTGTTTTGTCCTGTGCGGGCTAATAAATGCTTTTTCTTTTCTTTCTTTCTTTTAAACCTAGTTTTTATTACTAACTGCCTTAGTTAGAACCAGTGTTAACTGCTGTTCAAAAATGAATATCAGTGAAAACTAGTTTTAACTAGAGAAAACTCGTTTTGTATTGTTATTAAATGTAAATCGAGTTGTTTGTTTTTTTCACGTATACCCCACATGCTCGTGCTAGAGCCTCAGAGCGTAAGAAAAAGCAAAAAGATAAGAGCTTCATCAGTTTCTTAGCTTTTTTTTAAGATAAGCTTTTTGAGCATCATCATCATCATCATCAGCCTATTAATGTTCCCACTGTTGGGACACAGGCCTCCTCTCTATGAGAGGGAATGGCTCTATAATCCACCACGCGAGCCCAGTGCGGGTTGGTAGATGTCACATGTCTTCGAATTTTTTGGTTCTAGGACATGCCGGTTTCCTCACGATGTTTTCCTTCACCGTTTTGAGAGCAGCGGTGATAAAATAAATTACACAAAGTAATGCGCCTGACTGGGTTCGAACCCACGACTTACTGTTCGTAAGTCGGGGCCCCCACCACTGGGCCACCGCTGCTCCTTTTGAGCATCATCTGCCTATAATAGCCTTTTCCCAACTATATGTTGGGGTCGGCTTCCAGTCATACCAGATGCAGCTGAATACCAGTATTTTACATGGAACGACTGCCTATCTGACCTCTACAATCCAGTTAGTACCGGATAATACCCCTTGGTAAGACTGGTTGTCAGACTATTTTTTGGACTTCTGACTACTTACCTAACGACTGTCTAAGATCTACAAATGACAGCAGGGACCAAGGGCTTAACGTGCTTTCCGAGGCACGGAGGAAACTCGGTATGTAATGGGTGGTCACCCATCCACAGACTAACCTAGGCAAGCACAGCTTAACCTAACGATCGACCCGAGTGGCTGTTATTATTTAGCCACGAGCTCCTCCTTAGCTCTTAAGATAAGCTTTTAGAGCATTTGCTCTAAATCTAAATACATAAACAATCCAATCAAAAAACAAAAGAGTTTTATAAACAAACACCTATCAGAAACAATACGATATCATACGACTCGACAACGAGACTACATGAATAAATTGTAGATATTCCATGAATTTTGATGAAACCCACCCCTATTTCTATTCATTGTTTAGTTTATTGAAGTCTGGTTTGTGAGGGGTTGACAACAGAATAAAGTTGCATCTATACGGGGTGGAAAAATTGGTTTAAAAGCTAACCTAACTAAAAAAACTGGCTGTCTGTAAAGTCGGTTTACGGACGATAATTTTACGTGATAACGTAATTTTCTATGATATTAGTGATTTTAACTTAAAAAACTAAATTTTCTCTCCCTTTTCACCCCCTTAAGGATTGAAATTCTAAAAACACTGTTGCGTTAAATTCCAAGCATACGCCTGGATACTAAATTTTGTAATTTTAACTTCGAAAATTAAGGACTTTCCATACACAACTTTATCCTCTTTCTTTGGGGGTGAAATTATCAAAAACGCTGAGACACGTATAAATTAATTTTCAATCTTGAGCCTAAACACAAAATTTTAAGAACCTAACTTTAAAACTGACGGACTTTCATACAAACTTTCATCCCCTATTTAACTCCCTTAGGGTTGAATTTCTAAAAATCCTTCCTTATTCCTTGTCTACATTATAAAGGGAGCCACTGTGCAAAATTTCAGTTTTCTAGGTCCAAGGGTTTGGGCTGGTCGGCGTTGATCGCGGCACGTGTAACAGTGTGACACTTTTTCGTGCGTGCAGCCGGTGTTCATCGATTTATAAGACGTTATCACGTCAAAAGACAGTCATGCTGGATGGAATACATGATCTCCTTTTTTTAGAAATCGTTTAAAAATAACATACCATCGTCTTTACTGAAGGATTAAGCAGAGGTATCTATAGGAGCCGTGTGGTATCCGGCACAGTAGAATAGAACCAACCCATTACACTCAGTCAATGTCTGAGGCAGAACACCTTGCGCCTCCGTAGACCTGAGAATGGGCAGCAGCGCTTTCTGTTAGTCTTTCATCACTGCAATCTCCAATCCGCCTGCCAAGCGTGGAGATTACGGCAAATTCCCCCCATCACGAGAGAGGCTTATGTCCAGGAGTGGACGTTATACATTACCATTTAACGTGCTGTTGTTGTTGTCTATAGGATTAGGATTTGGACATTTGCGAGTTGTCTTTAAATCCCATGTCATAGGACGCAAGTTATGTGCTATTATAAACTGGGCACAAAATCCCAGGGTCCAGGCTGGTATTGAGAAAGTCTTGACTGAACAACCGATAATATTAAGCCCCACCTGGGACTAGAACCCAAGACCTCGTGCTACTACCAACACCCACTAGACCAACAAGGAAATATGTAATTCAGTTGATAATGTTGTTACATTAGATGGATTTCGCTATCGTGGAAATCAAACTTGTTCTAATGACTGTAGCTGGCTCGTTAAGCAAAAGCCAGACAGATTTTAAAGAAAAGTATAAATGCTGGTCATTTAAAAAGGCTCCGGTCCATCTCGTAACTTTCCTATTTTCTTATTTTCTTGACGACACGGTTAGTGCAGTGGCTGAGTGATTAGCTGCTACGCTGCGTGTCGCGGGTTCGATCCCCGCACGGAACAAATATTTGTATCCTACAGGTAGTTTTTCCGAGTCTAGCTATTTGTGTATGTGTGTTTAATTGTTGTTCCTAGTAGGTAATCCTAGTGTAGGGTAAGATAAAAAAAAATATCTAGAATGCCAACATTTTCACGAGGCTCAAAAGACGGCTAATTAAATAACAAATTAAAATCGATACCACTACTAGCAATAATTCCATTGCTAATAGTTAAGCGGTATTAATTTTAATTGCCATCAACCAAACCAATTAATAGTTAACGATACTCCTCTCAATAGCCAAGACAAATTCCCTCGGAAACTGTTTCAATAATATACCCTCAGGTGTTAGTTACGGTCATTTAAAACGCTCTCAAAATAATTAAATTTGTGTCCCGCCATCTTGTTAGCCATTAAATTAATGTTACTTACACTGGGTGGACCCGGCGAGAATGTTAAACTGTAGCATTAATTTGAAACTATATCGCCATGTTTTGTACCCATTTTGTAAGCTGTCTTGCGTTTTTTTTAACATAATCGGAACATATTTTCAGCGAAAACTTAACTATTTTTCGACGACACTAGTTTGATTTTTCAGAGTGATCAAATAGTACATTTTGATATAAGTGGGGAATAGTACATTTTGATACAAGTGGAGAAAGTTTGTTATTGCACTCGAGGCGGAATTATAACACACGAGCCGTAGGCCGCGCCGGGCGCGGGCGTGTTTTTGAGCCGAGAATTGCAATAACAAATGTCCACGTGTATCAAACGATGTTTTTCAATACACTTTTGAAGAAATAAAATAAAATAACGAAAAATATTTTTGTCACGAACCATGAAACTATGATTTTCATTTTCTTTTTTTTCGCGCTTTGGTTTCGGCAGTTTGAAGAAGAGGCAAAGGTATGAAGCCGTTAAACAGCCTAATATAAAAAATAGATTTATTTTATATTTTTGAATTAAGAACACAAATAAATGTTAATTTGTGTATAAAAGTAACTATTAGTTTTAAATAATCATGTTTATCTATGATATTCTATTTATAAACACAATTTGAATATTCAAAAAATATTTATGCCATAAAGACGCGTAGTGCTTTGCCGAAATTAAAAAAAAACATTCACCTCAGACTATAGGACTTTACTATAGGATTTGGACTTAGTTATCTGTGGCAATTTACATTCCCGCACACGTGCGGGAAAGTGGAGAAAATCGCACGTGTGTGAAATACATTGCATGTTGTACCTAATCGTAGTGCGTCATGGACCAGTTTTCGAGGAAGTGTATTGAAATAGTACATTTTGATACAAGTGGAGAAAGTTTGTTATTGCATTCGAGGCGGAATTATAACACACGAGCCGTAGGCGAGGGTGTTTTTGAGCCGAAAATTGCAATAACAAATGTCCACGTGTATCAAACGACGTTTTTCAATACACTTTTGAAGAAATAAAATAAAATAACGAAAAATATTTTTGGCACGAACTATGAAACTATGATTTTCATTTTCTTTTTTTTTCGCGCTTTGGTTTCGCCAGGTTGAAGGAGAGGCAAAGGTATGAAGCCGTTAAACAGCCTAATATAAAAAATAGATTTATTTTGTATTTTTGAATTAAGAACACAAATAAATGTTAATGTTTGTGTATAAAAGTAACTATTAGTTTTTAATAGTCATGTTTATCTATGATATTCTAGTTATAAACACAATTTGAATATTCAAAAAATATTTATGCCGTAAAGACGCGTAGTGCTTTGCCGAAATTAAAAAAAAAACATTCACCTCAGACTATAGACATTGAACCAATTTGGACTTAGTATAGGTACTTATAGTTATCTGTGGAAATTTTCATTCCCGCACACGTGCAGCAAAGTGGAAAAAATCGCACGCGTGTAAAATACGTTGCATGTTGTACCTAATCGCAGTGCGTTATGGACCAGTTTTCGAGGAAGTGTATTGAAAAGTTTATTATTGCATTCGAGGCGAAATAACACCCGAGCCGCTGGTGAGGTTGTTATGGAGCCGAGAACTCCACTGCAACAAATGCCTACGTTTATCAAACGACGTTTTTCAATACACTTCCTCGAAAACTGGTTCTTATTGCACTACGATTAGGTTTAATATGCAACCCTAGCATTTTTTCAGCGTCATTATAGCATCGTCCTATCCATTTTTCTACATCATTCAGCGTTTTTCAGTCACTCAGGGTGAGGGTTGAAATATCAAAATATTTGGGTGTAGCTTAATAACTGTCCATCGTGGATAATTGGTACCAGTTAAGATGAGAATAGCGGTCATTGACCCACCTACATTTATTAAACTTCTTAACTTCGAAAACCAAAAATAAGTCTGTTCAAGTCTGGAATCGTCATCTATCGATCTTCGACATTTTTTGTATTGAAAAACGATACATGGTTTATTTGTTTTGGTTCGTACGAAGAGATATTAGGGAAAGGGCAATGACCACTATTCTTATCTTAACTGGCACCAACTATAGTAGCTATTTTAGTTCTTCACCAACTAAATCTTAAGTAAACATCTAGTTTTACGTAGAAATACCGAAAATCTTCAATAATTCTGTAAAGAGTAATTTTCAAACTAAATCACTCGTGATCCATCAGACTGGTCCTTTTACCAGTCCCTTAGTTAAACACAAGATATACCAACACAACAACAGTCAAGATATGATTATATTTATTATCTTCCGTAGCCCGAAGCCCTCATACCCACCTATTTCAAACCAAGTGATATTTCTTCCCCAACACCAGAAATTAACTCGAAATAAAATATCAAGAACACCTTACCACACTAATAAAATCGAACTCCCAATAGGGCCATAATTATAAAAATTAACATTTTATTGGTCAATTATAATAAATGATTTAGAAAACCTTCGGGCTAACTCGCTCGTTAAAGCGCTCATGATTAAATGGTTTTAAACCAAAATAATCGCCTTTAAAAATAAATATTTAAGTCTTTTTATTTTCGCCACTGTCTCGTTACGGCGCAGAACCCAAGTTGAAGCTAGTACTTCGAAACTCTATCTATCTCTTTCTATCTCACATGTTCTTGGTTCATGGTCTCGTGCTGTCTCTCTCGCACGTCTCGGCAATTTGCCGACATGTTGTTATGCTGCAATCAATTGCCATGCGCAAACAGACATCTATGATATATCCAATTAAGTCGAGCTCGCGGGTAAGGGTGTAGCTGAGTTTTTTGTATTTTATTTTATTGGGTAAGTGTGTGATGTGTCGAGTTTTATTGTTTGAGGATTGAGGTAGCGATTTGTATATTTTTAATTGAGGAGTTAGTGTTTTTTTTGTGTTAAAGCTTTGTTAAAAGATTGTGTAAGTGTGTACTTAATACTTACATATACTTTCTGTTTGTTCTTAGACTTCATCGAATGTTCATTTTAATTTTGTGCACAAATATGCAAAGTATTTTACAATCTACTGGTTTAATTCTTATAACTACTTAAAATGATTGTCAAAAATTTATGAATAAATGAATAAAAACAATTATCATTTGCCTAGCGTTTTCCCAAAAATGTTTAGGTTGGCTTCCAGTCTAGCCGGATGCAGCTAAATAAAAGCAATTAGCCTTTTGATATAGTATTTTCAGGTCGCCCAAAGTGATGCTTTTCCGCTGTTAAATACAGACGCCTCACTAAAACTATATATAAATATTTTGGTGGCAACATTTAACATCCTAACTGATCCTCCTCAAAAACTCTTACAAAATAATTTTCTTAAACACAATCAAATTGTAGTACCCAATAAATCCAGATACAAAATGTGCCTCCACACCTCTATACAACAGACGCGTCCGTCAGGTAAACTTAAAGAAATTTACTGAGTATTAAATCTTTGAACAAACAAGTTGTTCTTGCTTACTCACACCAACACATACACACACACACCTGTAGTGTGTATCGTGTGTTTATGTTAAACACACACACTTTGTTGGACAAGTTAAGGTGAAGCATGGTAGCAGTTGGGATTTGAATTTATGATGGGAATGCGGTGAGACTGTTGAGTGACTTATATAACTCAAACATAACGCATTTATTTTGGACCTAGAGCGTTTACACGCAATTTTGAATAGTCTAAAACTTGATTTATTGCCACCCAAAGTGCAGTCACCAACATACAGGGTTAGTTTTCAATGACCGGCCAAATTTTCAAAAATGGTTTAAAATCGATAATATTTTTGATATACCTAATGAAAAAAAAACAACATTTTTTTAAACAAAATTTAATTCCTGTCCACCAATAAAAAGCAAATGTGTGGATATTACAACAGCACAATTCGGTTCTACAACCTAGTTATGTAGCAGTTAGCACACACATCCATTTGGCGATGCATGCACGCACACAAGTGCATTGATTCCCACTAGGTTTATCATTTAGAAAATTTTTAGGACACTTTCAAATGAATCCTATTATTTTATTTTATATTTTTCGACAATAATATTTAAAATGCACTTTTGGTTTGATATCTTAATTTTAAATTTTGTTTGGTCATTAAAAACTAACCTTGTATAAAAGGGCTGAAATTACCTATATAACATAACATCACGCCTGTAATCCCTGAAGAGTTACACAGAAGTGTAGGTACCTAATAGTACACCCACATTTCACCAGTCTGGTTCTATTTAAGTGTCATTGTAATAAAGTAATTGGGGCGAGCGTTTTGCCATAAACCGGGCACAGATCCAGATTTCGTGGCTGCTACTGAGAAAATCAAGATGAAATGAAATCCAGCAAATAAAGGTACTTAGGTATCTGAATCTGAAAAAAATCCAATAACACTTTGCCCGACCTGGGAATCGAACCCAGGATCTCATGCTCAGCAGTCGTGCTTGTGTCCACTATAGACCAACGAGTCTGTCAATTGACGCTCAATCTTCCAAACTTTTGTAGACTCCCCCTTAAAACACACACACAACCTCAACACACCCACACTCGTACACCCCGCTCGGTATCTCAAGGCATATTAGCAAAGGGTGGTTCTCACCCCATTTAGATCAACTAGCCGACACAATTGGTTAATGGAGCGAATGATTTTACAACCCTTTACATGTGTTTGTGATTATTGTCCGTAAACGAGGCAAGATCGAGTGGGTGGAAGATTTTTTATTTAGACTTGTTGGTAGGAGTGAATTAATTTGCTGGTTAACACTCGGGGTTATCTTACTAAGATTATAAATATGAAAGTTTGTGGGGATGTATTCTGTTTTTCGCTCTTTCACGCAAAAACTGGTGCACGGATTTGAATGAAATTTAGCACACAGATAGTTTAAAGCACTGTTTTAGACTTTCACGGTTTTTCACTACACTTAAAGTACTTACGGATTATGCCGTATCCGTGATTTTCTTTATCAACAATCTGTATAAAGGGTGTAAAACACCTCTTAACGAAGCCGAAAGGCACTTGTTCTCCTCGTCATTGCGATCATTTTTTTGTTCTACACCATACGTGGGAACCTTCTAGTTACGGAGATATTAGGTGTCAAAATTCCAACTTTTTGACAAGTTTTTTTAAAAAAACGTTACGTTTACGTTACGTTACGTTTTTAGTGTAAGATTTTTACTTTAAACACCTCCACGACCCCCGTACTATTCAATCCATCCATCAGCACAGTGTTTTGTTCTACCACAAAACATGATTTTTCACCCCAAAAAAAAGTCGTTTCCCAGCATACAATATGTAGGTATTCCCGCGATCATGATGCTTGCAAAAGCGTCGAAATATCGGGAGCTCATAGATAAAGAAAATCACGGATATTATATCCCGTAAGTAATTTAAGTGTAGATAGTTTAAAACCTGGATTAGCACATTGGAAACTTCTTATCCTGGTAATAGTATTCTGCGAGATAATTATCGAAATCCACGCGGGCGAAGCCGTGGACAGAAGCTAGTCTGTTCATTTCATACTGTAGCACTTCGATACCCGCAATTATAGACACAATTAAAATAACAATACACCGTTCCCCATCGGGCACGGCTGGGGACATAAGGAAGGTAGGTATCGTGTAGTAGTTTGAAATTGATATTATTGCTGTGTGATTGTCTGAATTTTGTCATCATCATCTGCCTAGCCTTTCCCAACTATGTTGGGGTCGGCTTCCAGTCTAATCGGATGCAGCTGAATACCAGAATTTTACATGGAGCGACTGCCTATCTGACCTCCACAACCCAGTTAGTACTGGGTTATACGATAGCCCATGGTAAAGTTCGTTGTCAGCAATGATATTATAAAGAAGATACGCCATGTTCATACTGAATGGCGTTCAGATATCGTTGCGAGTAATTTAAAACCACGACAGCACGGAACGTATAAGATAGAAAGAGATAGCTAGCTATCAAAGTGCAACAATTGTATCACTTTGTCCTCAACAATTTGTGCGTGCTAGTGCGATACCTATCTACCTCTTTTTACTATATAATATCATTGCTTGTCAGACTTCCGGGCCACTGAATACTAGTAATATAGCCTGAATTTCATTTTTTTGCTCCATTGTCTAGTGGCCACCAGCTCTTTTGCAGAGCATGAGGACTTAGGTTCAATTCCCGGGTCGTGTAAAGTTTTACTGTGTTTTCCCATCTGAAAAACTTCAAAATTTCTCAGTAACAATACCAAAGTAGTTTATGTACCTCATCACATGGTACTTAAACATAACTAATGAAATGTTGGAGTACTGTTATGTACAACCTACCTTCTGGGTAACCGTTTGTAGATTACAGTCGTGATCTTACGTAGTCAGCAGTTAGAATATTTCACAAAGAGCTTACAGTATGACGGAATCTTACAAAAAAAAAATCCTTGTTCATTTAGCTCAGCTAAGAAAAATTGTGTATTAAATACATCATCTATTAAACCTTGATTAACTATCAATTTCCAAATCACCACAAAAAAACAAAATACCGTTAGAATCCCGCTCCAAAAACGTTGCACCCACCTGATTAGTCCCTAAACCACGTTATTAAACCCCGATCAAAGACCCCAAGGTGCAAGAAAACATGCGCAAACGCATCCCCCAACCAAATCAACCAATTTAAACTGCGTTTAACCTCAACATCTGTCAGTTAAAACAATGCTGCAGGAAATAATGCCTATTAACTAATAAATTAACTTATAATGAAAGTTTTGGATGATACTCTAGTTAACGATATGAGTATTTATATAAATTGGTGGAGGTCTAAACTGTTGGGTGGGTGTCCATTGTTTTTTGGTAACTGGGCACGAAAGGATACGAACCTCGATCGTGCACTGCTTTGTCGAGCTGCTACCATTGAATTTAACATATTTAAAATACTTAAACAAGGATTAATAACCCAGGAATATCCTAGCTCTTACAGTGATTGATTATGAAGCGCCGCGCTTTTCAGAAATCAGAAATCTTTGTTTGTTAACTAAAGGTATGTACATAAAGGTGTTACGTTAACATATTTGAGCGCTATGTTTTGCCGCGAAGGCATACAAATTTTAAATAAAATTAAAAAAAACTAAAATACTTAAAAAAAACTAAATAAAAAGAAACAATTAAAATAAAACAAAGCATATACTACAAAAAGAATATTAAAAATTATCATTTAAAAAATCAGAAACAGTATAATAACATTTTTCTATTAATAGACGGGATTTTGCATCCATCATTGGTGAAGCACGGGACATGAAGAAGCTGGGACACTAGCATGTCCAAATTCAGGGGCAACCGAACACCCAGAACGCACCGCACCGCACCGCAGATGCACCGCCTACTCTACCCTCTCTTTTCAGATACGGTAGAATAATAATAATAGTTTATTTCCAAACAACTTAGTACTATTTTACAATGGCAATGTGACAACAATTTCAATTTACACAAAGAAATCAGCGTCTGTAGCCGAACTAGGCATACATAGCCTGTATTTCGGCTATCAGAGAGAATAGACTCCTCTGAAAGTGTTTCCTGTAACCCTGTATCCTGACACTTAAAAGCAAATTTAGATCTCCCCTTATTCACTTCTTCTGGCACAAGGCTTAAGGTTAATTTGCCTAGGTGCTGCAGGATTTTTTTTATAATGTTCTGACCCACGACCTGCCATCTTCATTGCGTATTTTTTTATTCTTCGTGGTCTATCACTAAGATTAACGTCATAACACACCTTTTAAACTAGCATCATTTCTCGTAACCCAATGGACACGAACGCCCGGCGCTATCCCATTTCGAGGGCAGCACTCGCTGATGGCTTAAGTGGGTGTTTAAATCCCCATTTTTGGGGTAATTTCCCATGAAAACGCCCCTTACCTGTCGGGACGCGCTTACTGACTATTAGTCATTTATTTCGTAGCTAACTATTAGAAAATTATAGAGTCAAGTGGCAGGCGGGAGAAAAATGCAGTTTAATAGGTTTTTTAGTCGACGTGAAGGTTTTTAATACTGTTTAAGGTTTAGCTAATTAACAAAGATATTTTATGAATAAGAAACCTGTTGTCTGGTTAGTCAATACATCTCTACTACATCATAAATGGTTCAAAAAGAGTCTTAACGAAGCCGAAAGGCACTTGTTCCCCACATCAATGCGATCATTTTTTTTGTTCTACACCATACCTTCTAGTTACGGAGATATTGGGGGTTAAAGTTCCAACTTTTTCACCAGTTTTTTTTTTTTTTATAACGCCGTTATACCGCGAAAACCAATTAACTACGCAAACATTAGTTTTGAAATAAATGCAATTGAAATTTCAACTACAAACATTTCTTTTATAAACCATGATTATCTTGATTCTTTAGGTAATTAGACGATGGTTATTTTATCTTTTATATAATCGAATGTAAATAATTGTATTTTTGTATATAGTTTTAAATAAAAAAACATCTAAACGTTCACAAGGTAGTCTATTTAATTGGTTTTCCCTGAATATGTAGAATTTTAATTTATTGTATTTTACCGAGAAACAACTTGGATTATGTTATCATAAATGTTATATACAAATTCTATATATAGTGGTTACCAATAGTAAATTGAGATGAAATTGAATTTGTTTATGGAATTTAATGTAATAATAAAAATAAGAAAATTTACTTGGTTTTACCTGACCCAAAAATGGTTTTAAATGAATTTATTCCTAATGAATTAATAACAAAAAACTTAGTTTTGTTGTTTTTAGGATATTAAATAAGTTATAAATTAACTTAATAATAAAACCATTGTAGTTACTGAAATTTTAATGAAAAAAAAAAATGAAATCAAAATAATAGTAACAGAAATCCTTCAATCTTCATCAGAAGACGTTGCAGGATCTTCATCTGAGACAGTGCAATCAGGTAAAATGTCTCTGCATGCAACATTGGTATTCAACCCTTGAAACCAGGCATGAAATTCTTCCGGAATAACGCCTTTTTCACAGAGTTGCAGCAAGTCTTTTTTTTGGCTGCACTGATGTTTAAAGGAGCTTTGTAAAGCTGTAAGTAGAAATTCGTCAGGAAAATATTTTGCTGCGCTGGTTTCGGGTGTCACTGATGAAGTATTTTCGAGAGTCTTTTTCCTTTTATTTCTCGTGCCATAACCATGATCTCTATGTGTTTCCGGTTCTATATTTTTCCAATCCGTAAACTGAGCCTTCTGCGCGTCCTTTCTTTGCGATATTTACTTTGCATGAAGAAGGATTAGCTTTTTTCCAGCGCTTAACATGTTTTGCTCTTTTGCATGCCTGATCAAAAATTTCCATCAAAATCATTGTTGCAATGGTAGACGAATCTTTGAGATTATTATCTACTTTTTCGCGATCAAAGCAAGTTCTCGCAATGGTTTTACAGAGCTAGAGGGATGCCCAAGCAAATCATCAAGAGTAATTAAATCTTCCGTATCCATATTTCCGTAGCAGGTAGAGTCTGGTTTATGGGTTAAAACTGTGGAAAAAAATAGCAGTCAAAATGTTAAAGATATTAAAAACATACCCACACTTTAATTTTATTTATTACTAGCTGTTCCCCGCCGTTTCACCCTCGCTGCTCAGCACCTGTTGGTCGTAGCGTGATGTTATATAGCCTATAGCCTTCCTCAAGAAATGGACTATCCAACACTAAACGAATTTTCTAATTCCAACCAGTAGTCCCTGAGATTAGCGCGTTCAAACAAACAAACAAACTCTTCAGCTTTATAATATTAGTATAGATTTATTTATATTGATTGATTGCGAAATCTCAGGCCACAGAACATTAATTAAATAAACTTCAAATCGCTGTGATTGTTTGAAGTTGGCGAAAACTAACATTAAATTATAACATAACATTAGGTAAAGCTTTAATTAAATTCATGTTAAAATTTACAAAAGCATAGGTACATACCTAAAGTTGCAGTTTCATTATTGTGATCTTCTAATATAAAGTTTTCGTATGCTTGAGAGATAAGATCGTCGCCATCGTCGTCGATTAAACATTCTGAAAAATATTAAGTTAATAAAATACCTATTTCAAAACCCGCCAACCAGTTCCAAAGAATTTCACCGATTCCCGCTATTTAGCCCTCAAAGGACCGTTTCACCGTTAACTAGCAAGGCATACACCACCAAAAAACACAATTACTTATTGCATAGCCTTGCTACTACAATTGAAATATAGGTAAGTATATTGTAACCTAAAGTAACATAGTTTCTACCTAAACGCAGTACATCACTCAGTGCTACCTACTTACTTAACAACAACTTTTAAATGTTTGTATACCCTCAAATTGTCGGCTTTGAATGAAATTGTAATTATTTCTTACCTGTCTGTTTTCCTCGTTTTGTACGATCAAAATCGACCTTATTTGAACACATTTCACAGTAATTATATCACTTACTCAATAAAATACAAATTCAAACCACAATTTGTCTACCGGCGAGGTACACGTGCACGAGAGACAAACAAGTTTATACAAGAAGACGCTAGCGCCACTACGCGGGACGCGTTTGTAAACTGGTTTAATCGTTTTTCGCTGTAGTGGTTTCGAGTCGAACTGGCGTGTGATATTCACAGGGAAAACCAATTATTTAGATATAATTTTTTTTCATACTAGTATCATTTCGCAGTAAACATGATTTAAACTGGTATAATTGTTTTTCTCAGTAGAAATCTAAAGTTTTAATGTCGTTATTATTTTCAAAGAAAACCATTTATTTAGATATACACTTTTTTCGTAAATGAAGTGTTTTGTTTGGCGTTACTTGAGTCCGTCGAGTAAAAACAATCAAATCATAATAATTGTTTGTATCTGTAGGCTGCATAATAACCTAACTGAATTATGTGGTTCTAAATGATTGTTACTGAGAAAAAAAATTAATAATATAAAAGCGGTCATGGGGTAAAACCAGCTATATCGATGTAAGTTAATGTCATCGGAGAAAAATCTTTGGGAGTCCTAATTACGTCTGGTTACTTTTTTCTGCATGAGAAGTACTCTCGGAAGTGTTCGAAATAATTGGTCTTCTTACGGACTATCTGAAAAAGTATGCGACATACCTCTTAATGGGTTTTCGCAGACGAAAGAGCACGAAAAATAGAGTAGGATTGTTCTGTTTAGTTATGTTTTACAAAATCTCGAGATAATTGGTTTTCGCTGTATAACGGCGATAATAGGTACATGTTTTTTAATGTAAGAACTTTACTTTAAACACCTCCACGACCCCCACACTATTTAATCCATCCACCAGCACAATGTTTTGAGTGCGATACATCGAGTTTTACCGTACAACGTGGTTTTTCACCCCAAAAAATAGTCGTTTCCCAGGAATCATTTTTGCGTAGGATTACTTAGTTTGATGTAGGTACGTAATGCTTGGTTCGTGGAGAGTTTGTTTACACCCTGTTTAATTTATGTTTCTAATAGGTCATGGTGACACATAAGACAAAGAAAAATTCAATCCTTATTTACAGAGATACTTGGCAAGGAAAATCAGAGTTAAACATCATCATCTGCCTAGCCTTTTCCCAACTATGTTGGGGTCGGCTTCCAGGCGACTGACAAAGATTACCAATGAGAGCCGGGACCAACGGCTTAACGTGCTTTCCGAGGCACGGAGGAAACTTGGTATGTAATGTGGTCACCCATCCACGGAACAACCCAGGCAAGCACGGTTTATCCTGAAGATCGACTTGATAGGCTCCTATTATTTAGCCATGAGATCCTCAATCAGAATCCATTTCAAAGAAACAACCAAAGGTTCTTGTTGCGATTACTAATGAGTTAATCTAGCTTAGATGGTGAAACTGCTTAGTAGAACGATGTTGCTACATCATTTCTTTGAGATCACTCCAGACATTCATCTTCTAGCTGACTTGTCTATCCTTTAATCTAGAATTCTAGATGATTACGTCTTTTTGCGTTGGACTCATCTGTGCAACGATGTTCACAAGTTGGAAAAAACTTATATATTAGGTACAGCACCTCTGTTTACACAATGAGTACTATTATGATTAGTTTTTCTCTCATAAAACCAAAAAATAATAAGCAAAGAAAAAAACAATAGAACATCAATGTCTCGCAACCGCCAATTTAATTTTCAAATAAAGAGCCATAGAGCAACCAATAACACAGTCTGTGAGAGTGTTGCCACACCGCAATAACAGTGTTGCCAGTTATAATAACGTGCCATAATGTTGCTACACTGCTTCGCCAATCACACATAATGACGCTTATTTAAAGTTTATTGGTTTATTAAATGGCGTGAGGTAATGTATGATAACTTTATACGTTGAAGGCTGAATAATTACGTTATACGTGATATTTAAGTAGCCAGTGACTGGCCACTAGTTATTGGTCAATAAATAATCATCTTCGCGTATTTTGTTGGCCATTACAATAGACTATGTGGCTTTGTAACGTCCAATTAGAGGAGCTACCTTCGGTTCTTTCTCTTCGTTGTTAGAGCAGGTACCTATGTACAGAGCTGGGCATCATGTTTCCAAAACTTATACCTACGTCACTTGCCGGATATCTGCCTTGATAATTCATTATTTTAAGCTCCCGATATTTCGACGCTGTTCCTAGCGCCATGATCGCGGGATGACTGCAGAATGCGGGTGGATAGTAAAATTAATTGTAAGGTGCAGACAAATCTGTCTTCTTCGTTTGTTTCTTAGTACCTATTTTGATACGCGCACTGCTACAACGACACTAAGTTACGGCAAAACACACTCACACTATCATTAAGTTTTGTGGAGTCCTTGTTACGATGCTGGCTGTTCCTTTTGAGCATACTTAAACCTAGAGCTTCTTGATAATCTTTGGAGATTTCTCGGAAAACATTATAGTGTACGCAATCTATAGTGCACTATTTCTTCACTCTCATAGCTCGATGGAACAGCAAACCAATAAGACTAAAGAGAGAGATCAACCTCAAAACCACCAGTTTTTACGTGCTTTCCGAGACACAGGGTATCATACACCAGAAATCCGGACTACAACTGCAGAATTCCTGAAGTAAAATCCAGTAACACTGGGCCCGACCTGGGAATCAACCACAGGCAGTACCTCACGCTCAGCAGTCGCTCTTGCGATTACGAGACTAACAGGGCACTCTTGAACAACTGGGATACTTGCTGAGAACTCAGCATTCGACGCTATTAGTAACCAATAGTACATACATCTGCGTTTACCCATTACTTTTCTACACATTTCTCTTACGCATCAAAATGGCTACGTATTCCAAGCATTTTGAATCTCGAGCTCCGATTGGTCGACTAAAAATGACGTCATATTGATCGACGGCTCATCTAGATAGCCTAATCAAATTATTAGAACAAGTACGAAACTTGTATACGATTACAGTTGTAATTCCGAAAATGGACTCTATTATACTGAAGGAATGTTGTAGAGTTATGAGTTTTGAGGCTGCAAAGTTAAGTTTGTCTATTTGTTGGTGAGTATCGCTTAATCTTGGGACGTTGACAGCGGTTTAAGTGTTAAGGCGAACAGTTAATTTAGTTTTAAGAGTATCTGTTTCTGTTAATCTACTGATTATTGTTAACTTGTCAGGTTTAGTTTGCTGTTTATAAACTAGTTGAATGGGATAACTATCGGTTTTAGTGCTAACCTATTTGAGGAATTTCTTTTATCTTTTGTGTAATTTATTATAAGTACTACAGTGACATTGTTTTTTGACGTGACAACGTCTTATAAATTGGTTTGCCGGGTGACACTTCAAGAAACTGCGTTACGCTCCGCTCACGTTATGCGCTCACAATGAGAGCGAGTGAGAGCCCGCCTAAGAGCGAGAGAGACAGACATAAAAAGTTTATTTTACCACTCAAAGTCGTTGTCACGTAAAACTTTCGCCCGTATACCGATTTTACAGGCAACCAATTTTTTAAGTCAGTCAGTATTATCATTTATTTAAATCACAATTAAATCATCTCCATTCAGTTTTAGCCAATGGATGTCAGATTGGCAGTCGCTCTGTGAATATACTGGTAGGTATTCAGCTGCATCCGGAGAGACTGGAGTTGGCTGATTTGTTTTACACTTTCTTACCTCACTCTCTTTTGTTTTTCCCTTACTTAGCTTTTGGCTTGGTATGTTGCTCTGAAACTGAAAAAAATTGATAAAAAATCGTAGAACTCTTAAAATCCAAACCTATTATGTATGGTCCAAAAGATCTCGTATGGACCTTAAAACATGTTCCACATTAATGTTCAATGACCATAATTAATAAAAGCGCGGTCACTCTTGACACATGTCAAACATGTCGCCGACCATCGACAAAATTATGACAGCTGCTGTCAAAACCGTTTTCGACTTTATCTCCAGTGTTGTAAGAGTAAAAAAGTAATTTTCGATTGGTAGTTTTATGTTGGTAGATTTTTCTGTGATGTACGCCGAAACATAATTATTTTAATGTTATTAATTAGTGTAGCAGAGTGTTTTGATTGCTCAATGTTATGTGATTGAAAGGTACACATTAGTTAACTGTTGTCGCTTAAGAATTTGTTGCAGGATGTTTAATGTTAATTTACTGTTGTTTTATTTTTACACAGGAGAGAAACTGGGGTTTTATGCGAAGAATTTCCGGCACCAACGGTGTTCAATTTTGAGAATCTGAAACATAAAACGAAATACGAAATCGGAGATAGAAGCAATCTGAGTAACTCATTTATCAAACCATTTAGTTAAAAAAAATCGGATTCATGTGCGTGTTAAATAATTATCACTTGCTTTGGAGAACCATAAACATCATGAGGAAACCAGCATACCTGAAAGATATTTCTCGACGGCATGTAAAGCCAAGTCAGAGGCCCATGGGCGCCATAAAAACTCTTACACCAGGTTAGGCGCTAACCACACGATAAACAAAGAAGAGAAGGTTCTCTTATAGAAAGCTAAATTTGAATCTATCTAGAAAGTAACACCAAAAGCTAGATCAGTGAGAACAAAACGAAACCCCGACGACAACGACGACGACGACGACGTTTTTTACGAAATTTCTACACAATGTACTTATATTGTTTTGAAATAAATGACTTTGACTTTGACACGAAAAAAAATCTAATCTTCGCTTTTCACAGCAGTGTTTCACAGCAGTGGGAGATATTACAGATGGTAATGATATTCACGTTGATGGTAAGTATTGTTTTTTTTAACAACAAAACATAAAATAATATGACCTGCAATTCCTAAGGGTAACGCGAGGTGTACCTACCTAACAGTACCTATTATACACCCACATTTCGCAAATTTATGTTTAAGTCCCAGTCCCCAGTCCCTGGGTGAGCCTATTGCCATCAAACGGGCACAAATTCAGACTCCATGGCTGCTACTGAGAAATTTCTAATGGAAAAACCCAATAACACTTTACCCGACCCGGGAATCGAACCTAGGACCACCAGACCAACGAGGCAGTAATTTTTTAACAAGTTAAATGAAACTCTACACGAAAAGAAAAAAACAAATCTCCTTACAATTATATTGCTAATCTTTTTTGTTCGATAAAGTTTGTCCAGCAGTGGGTAGATGTAATGATAGTGAGGTGCCACGCTAGTCATGGCTGGCCCACAATAATAGTGCTGTGCTTTGTTGGACGTTTGTATTAATATAAGTCACAGGTCATCAGCGCGCTCTGGGGTACACCGTTAGCGTGCGGTGTGAGGAATAAGCGGGCAGCGATTTGTCAAAAAAAATTAAAGGTACACAACAACAACACAACATACAACAACAACATACATAATTGAAGCATGATGTCCCAAATATAGTTTTGAAAAGGCTAGGCAGATGGACATAATGTTTTAAATGACAAATTATAAATGCATGGGTATGGGAGATAGGCAGAAGTTACACGTAAAATACTGGTATTACTCGTAAGAAATGAAATGATGATGATGATGATGATGAAATGATGTTTATTTTCGCAAGTACGTATATACAAACACTTTTACACGTCATTTTTTTTAAACTAGATGGGGCCGGTGTTTCGTACCTGACTACTCTAAGAAGAAACAGCTGAAACAAACTCAGAGGTCATAGTCTCTTTTGAAGTCCAGACATAATCTTGCTCAATTCACATGAGGACTATGCAGGTTAGTGTCTGAGATGGTCTTTTGATGAAAGAACCACACAGCTTTGAGTGGAGCTGTCCAGTCAGTGCAAGCATTTGTCAGTTATCGTGTAGCTCTTATAACTTAAAGAGTTCAACGAAACAATATATAAGCTGCATCCGGTTAGATTGGAAAGCGATTCCAACATAGTTGGGAAAAAGCTACGCAGATGATAATGAGGTATAGGAGAAAGGAGTCTTTTAATCTATCAACTTGCGCTACTGGATAAAAGCTCCTTTTCCTTCTCCTTTTCCCCGATTTGCAACTTGAAAGCTGTCTTTGAAATGAAATGAACTTGTAGTGTACCTACTGCGTACGTGTTTATTGGGTGTTGTGAGTCATGTAAATAAAACAACTGATTTCGGCGATCGCTAGTACATAACTAAAAATGAATAATTATTTATTTCGCTTTTACACTTGTTGACCTACATACAAATCGTTGATGACGATGCACCACAAACATAGTAAATAAATAGTAGCACTTCAATACCCGCAATTACAGACACAATTAAAATAACAATGCACTGTGCCTCTGGAGGCACGGCCGGGAGCATACGGGTTAAAATACAAATCGTCATATTCTTTCTATTGTTAATTTCTACTGTAAGTACTCTAACACCCGGAACTAACTCCCGTCTATCAGACATCCGATAAAATCTATATAAAGGTTATGTTTTAATTCCTTGCTGAAAACCACAAAGGGTGACGCAATTTCAGCTAAATATGAAATACCATATACACCATATTTATTTCCGCTGTTGCCCATTTTCACTAACTAAATATCTAGGTATCATTCCACGTTTGCACTTTTGGGATTTCAACTTTTGGTGCTGAGCCGAGCATTAAAAATCTAGCACAGCATTTTAATTTTGGATCTAAGTAAAGTGATTACATCGGGACCGAAACGTGGTCGCTCACAATGGGTCTCATCAGAAGGCTTACAGTCACCCAAAGGGCAATGGAGAGAGCTATGAGTTTCCTTGTGCGATTGAATGAGAAATTAAGACATCCGCAAGAGAACCAAGGTTATCGACGTAGCTCGAAGAATTGCCAAACTTAAGTGACAGTGGGCAGGGCACATTGCTCGCAGTACAGATGGCCGATGGGGCCGAAAAGTTTAGGAGTGGCGACCGCGAACCGGAAGACGTTGCGTTGGAAGGCCTCCCTCTAGGTGGACCGATGACCTGGTGAAGGTTGCGGGAATCCGCTGGATGCGAGTCGCACGGGACCGGTCAATGTGGCGACACTTGGGGGAGGCCTATGTCCAGCAGTGGACGTCTTTCAGCTGAAATGATGAAGGTGTTAGCGAAAAAAGGCATATTTCTTGTAACTTGTACCCCACCCTAGATACAAAGATAACTCTATACAACTTGACGGGCAGATCTCATCATTTGTAACAATACTGACATATAACTTAATATCCAGCCGTCGACTGACTAACTAATTAATAGCTGGCTAGTGTTTGTTTAGCGCCTTGCTTCATTAAATATACGTCCGGTTACTTTGACGATGTTTTACGTAACAATTGGTAGTTAAACTTCTAGAAATTACGTCTGGTTAATATTGACGAATCCGATGGCCGTGTGGTATCCAGCAGAGTAGAATAGAACCAACCCATTACACTCACGGGTGTCGTATAAGGCGACTAATGTCTGAGGCAGAACACCTTGCGCCTCCGTAGACCAGAGAATGGGCAGCAGCGTTTTCTGTTAGTCTTTCATCACTGCGATTTCCAATCCGCCTGCAGCCAAGCGTGGAGATTACGGCAAATTCCTCCCATCATGTAGTAATATTGACGAATCATTTCCCCGTTTCCACTAAGTCGTGACGATTAATTTATCATTGGTTTTAGTTGGCAAAAATCTTGGACGACAGTAATTATGACGTCCTATATGTGAACACCTTCATCTAAACTAATATTATAAAGAGGAAAACTTTGTTTGTTTGTTTGTTTGTAATGAATAGGCTCAAAAACTACTGGAACGATTTAAAAAATTCTTTCACCATTCGAAAGCTACATTATCCACGAGTAACATAGGCTATATTTTATCCCCGTACTCCCACGGGAACGGGAACTACGCGGGTGAAACCGCGGGACGTCCGCTAGTTTAAAATACAAAGCCACGACACTTAAAACTACACGATTATCTGTGGTCACGACATAGTGGGGAACGCGACGGGGCCTTATGGTAGGTATATTCAGCCCATTTTGTCCCACTGTTGGGCAATCTGGGCTTCGTTTTCAACTGCTCTTTATGTTTTTATGTGTAGCTTTCTCTAACCAATATCCCACAACACGACTCTTAGTCTCCAGACTAGCATAAAAGCCTGAAACAATAAATAAGCTGCAAGTAACCTATTGGAGGGATCTTGTATACAGTAGTTATATGTCACAAACTTTTCATCATAATAATAGTAAGATACATCTTATGAGGATGGATGTATGGATTGTTGTTGTTGTTGTGGTGTTGTTTGTGTTGGGTTGTTTTTGTTGTGATTGTTGCAGGATTGTTTGGATTTGTTACTCTTTCACTTGAAAACTACTACACGGATTTGCATGAAATTTGGCACAAACATAGTTTATAACCAGGATTAACATGTAGGATACTTTTTACCCCGGTATCGGTAGTATAATCCCGTGGGACAGTTACCGAAAATCACGCATGGTGAAGCCGCGCCGGGTTAGTCTACACTAATATTATAAAGTATAAACTCAAAAACTACTGCGCCGATTTCAAATTCTTTCACCATTAGAAAGCTACATTCACCTTGAGTAACATAGGCTATATTTCATCCCCGTTCTCCAACGGGAACGGGAACTACGCGGGTGAAACCGCGTGACGTCCGCTAGTTATGGATATTTTGCTTTTTAGTTTGGCTGGCTGCGATACATGGAATGATTTGGAAGAAATGAGGCGTTAACTGCATTTTGTAATTACTACAAAATTAAATAGTGAAATGTTCTTAAACTGTTTTTAATCTATTCAGACAATGAAATAATTTTAGCTTACATAAGGACTTAAGATACTACACATTTAATCTGTTTATTTAAAACTGCTTTATACTCATCAAAAGAAACATGATTGGCGGCCTAAACGTCAAAACGATTTAGTCACTACTTACAGTTAAGCAAAAGGGTTTAGTTTCCTTTTTTAATCTTTTAAAACGATTAACTGGACTCAGAGATTACTCAGGGGGTTAAAAATTAGTAAATGTTATTTTTTTTTTTCGTCATTACAATTTTTTTATTAAAAATATGTTAAGGGCAAAGCCAGCCATTCTGCAAATCCTATTAAAATACAAAGTTTAAAAGATAAAACAATGATATTTAATTAAACAGATATGTTATGAGCGCACAATCGTGAAGACTCGAAAACGTGTCAATTGTCCTGTTTTTCCTTTATTCTGCGTCACTGCGTGTATGTGAGCTGGCTCTCCCCCGCGGCACACTTTTTTCGGTGGTTTTGTAGGTGTATAACACATCTGTTTGTTAGAATATCATTGAGATAAAAGTTTTAAATCCTCTTGCAGCACCATAGACACTTGCCAAAAATACCTAGGTAGGTACTTATTGCCATCTTTCTTGTTTTGTGCGTTTCTAATAAGGTTTTACTTGTTTTCGTTCTTCCGAAGAAAGTCACACGCTACTGACTCATAATGTTGATGAAGTTACCTTAAGTATACTTATCAACTGGAAGGTATAGTACTAATCAAGGTGGTGACTGGTGATCACCGCAGCCAGTCTAAACACGTCTGCAAAACCAGGATCAAAGCAGGAATGTTGCAATCTAGAATTCTAGATCACACAAATCGGAAACGTAGGTATGATAAATTTATGACTACTTTTTTAGCAAACGCTAGTTTATGCTAGCGATAATGGGTGTAAATAGACTCTTAACAAAGCCGAAAGGCATTTATTCTCCTCATCACTAAGATATATATTTTTTTATGTTTAAGATCATACCTGGGAACCTTCTAGTTACGGAGATATTGGGGGTCAACATTCCAACTTATCCACAAGTTTTATTTTTTTAATAAAAGTTTTTAATGTTATAAAATAAATAAAAATAAAAAATTTAATGTTATAACTTTACGTTAAATAACTTAATGACACGTTTACTATTCCATGCAACCATCAGCACAATGTGTTAAATGCGTTACATTGATTTAAAAATAAGATTTTTCACCCCAAAAAAAAAAGTCGTTTCCCAGCAAAAATTTTTGCGCAGAGTTACAATTTGATGTAGATACAGAATGCTCGGTTGACGGCTGCGTGAAGAGTCTGTCTGTGTTGTCTGTCTGTCTGTCTGTTTGTTGTCCGTGTTGTACAACCTGTATGTAGAGTTTTATTTTACAAACTGAAACACTTCTTGTTATCTCTAAATGTATGAAAGTCAAGCACCTATCAATAGATTAGAAAGACCGGTAAATGATAATGATAAATGATGTTTATTTTGCAAGTAGGTTCTTACAAACACTTTTACACGTCATTTTTTTTAAACTACATGGTGCCGGGTGTTTCGTACCTGACTACTCTTAGAAGAAACAGCCGAAACAAACTCAGAGGTCATAGTCTCTTTTGAAGTCCAGACATAATCTTGCTCAATTCACATGAGGACTATGCAGATTAGTGTCTGAGATGGTCTTTTGGTGTTTCTAGTAAGTAGTAGTAGAAGGTCACTTCCACCGTAAGTACCTACTATTGCTATTGTTCAGTAGCGTTACTGACGCAAGTCCTTCCTGCTCCGCCCAGAGCGGGAGGAGTTATTTGAAGATTTCCCATCCGAAAAAAAAAAGGTACCGGTATAATTTAAAAATACCTATCACATTAAGTACTACAGAGCTGCATTTTTAAGTAAAAAATAAACCAATTATCCCTTGGGACTAAACTCGTCCAAGTCAATAATTTGTATTTTTTACTAAACGGTTTTAACTCCCTGCTCTATACTACTTAACTGTGCGGTTAACTAAGCACCAGTTAATGAAAAAATGTCCAGTTAACTCCAGATTAACAAAAGTTAATCTAATCATTCAAAATCTGCCGCCAAAAAGGCGGTGCACACAGGATAACTTTACAAAAATCTTCACAAAACTTATCTTAAGTTTGTTTGTGAAATCTTTTAATATCCTTATAATGTGCCACCCGCATCGCTTCGTGGAAAATTGGCTTACATCATCCGGGATTCGAACCCACTTACCTGCTAAATAATCCTTTTAACTATTTGACTTTTCGCGCGTCAGTGGTCACCGCGCTTTAGTGAAATAGAAAATAAATTGCCTTATTTTTTTGGTTGATTCCACTTTAATCTATCTTTTATGTGTGGGAACCACCGCGTTAAGCAAAGATGGGTAGAGATAACCTAACCACATTTATGGCTAATATTTTACACCTTTGGTTGAATAATTTGGCAATGGTGTCGATTCTGTTGAGCACAAACTAAACTTAATTTAGGCTATTGCTATCTGTTTATCTCTAATAAAAACGAGAAAGAGACGGAAGTAATTTAGAGCTGTCAAATTTAGTTGGCACTAATATTTCCATACAAACGAAGGGTGCACGTAAAAACATGTCGTCTAAAAACACGGTGAAGCGCAAGACATAAACTAACTTATTAACTTAGTTCATAGCTATAGCCGTCCTTTTCTCGCACTGCCTTTGAGTAAAAGAATAGCAATAGCCTAAATTAAGTTTAGTTTGTGCACAACAGACACCTGTACCTATGTGGTTTGCTTTCATCTTATTCATGTTTGTCAGGTGAAACCGCGGGACATCAGCTAGTATTATTAACTAGCTGACGTCCCGCGGTTTCACCCGCGTAGTTCCCGTTCCCGTGGGAGTACGGGAATAAAATATAGCCTATAGCACTCACGAATAATGTAGCTATCTACTTACCAGTGAAACAATTTTAAAATTGGTTCATTACTTCCGGAGATTACCCCCTACATACAAACTTACAAACAAATGTTACCTCTTTATAATATTAGTACCTATAGACTAGCTGACCCACGCAACTTCGTCTGCGTCACATAAAAGAGAAACAGCTCACAAAAGGAATACATTTTTCCCCCTTTTTGCAATATTTTGCCTTCCTCGATAAATGGAGTACCCAACACTGAAAGAATCATTCAAATCCGACCAGTAGTTCCAGAGATTAGCGCGTTCAAACAAACAAACAAACACTGCAGCTTTATAATATTAGTATAGATTATGTTAACCACTTCAACCTTTTACTTCTCGTATGAGGAAGCAACGAGCAGTGATATCTGCCTAGTGGTGTGACCGTCGGCCTTCCAAGTCATAGGTCTCGAGTTCGAACCCAAGACACGTACCTCTGATTTTTGAGATTAATGTGCGTATTGTATAATTATCACTTGCTTCAGTAAAGGAAAACATCGTGAGGAAACCAGCATGCCTGAGAGATATTTCTTGACGGCATGTAAAGCAGAGTCAGAGGCCCAGAGACGCCATAAAATCTCGGGAAACCAGGTTAGGTTAGTCTTCGGTTATTTATGACCATGCTTTGCATGTTAAATGTCAATCACGATCAAGTCTCTCCGAGTTCTTTTGCAGTCGCATTTCCAGGTCTGGCTTTCTCGTCAGTCCAAGGCAGGACAATTATATTTTTCATCATTTCATTCAAAGTCGCATAGTATTGTTGCTTATGAATAAAACCTTCGATAGGTAATTCCATTTTTACAAAATCCAAGTCAAGGTGGTTCATCCTTTATCAGAAACCACAGGATGCCTCAAGAAGTACTAAACGCCACTTTTGTTTTCACTTAACATACATTTGAAATTCGATAACAATCTGTACAAACACCAATAAAAACTCAAGACTACCGTGGAGGTAACATACATTACCATCCTCCTTGATGAAGACCTCACACTTTTCCTCAACCGACCATCGACAAACTCCTCACGATCGATTTCGCCATAAAATCCAATCTGATAACTCTTTACATAAAATGTCATACCACAAACTAAAGTTCAAGAAGATAATAAAAATAAAAACCGAAAATTTCCGACATTATCGATAGTTGATTAGGGAGTTGTGTCACGTCCCTACTCTGCATTCATCGCGCGGCAGTAGTGTTGTCATCATATCGATGCGTGACGTCAGGTCTATATGTGTGGTCGTTTGCCAATTTCTATATGTCGCTAGTTTCGACTTTGGTTATTTAAATGAGAAGGATTTCCCCCGGTCTTTACTTTGTTTGCAATTTAATTGACGATGGTTGACATTTTGTCTAGAATTGTAGTAAACTAGACAACTTAAAGTGGTATTACCTAATTTAGAATCTGTAACTTGTACTTAATTTGTAACTTACCATATGAACATATTGTTCAGAAGGATCATTATCCGAAAGACCGTCCGTAGAACCGTTAGCCGTGTGGTATCCGGCAGAGTAGAATAGAACCAACCCATTACACTCAGGGGTGTCGTAAGTATAAGGCGACTAATGTCTGAGGCAGAACACCTCGCGCCTCCGTAGACCAGAGAACGGGCAGCAGCATTTTCTGTTAGTCTTTCATCCCTGCGATCTCCAATCCGCCTGCCAAGCGTGGAGATTGCGGCAAATTCCTCTCATCATGGGAGAGGCTTATATCCAGCAGTGGACGTTATGGGCTGTTGTAGTAGTGTAGTGTAGTAATAAGTAGAAGATTTCAAGCCCCGGATGTGAAATACTCCCATTCTAAATTCTCACAGCAGCACCGTGATTTAGAGAAACTATGTGTTCATCAATGTAACTAAACGAGAGTAGCATTTCTAAACGATGTTCAGGAACTGGCAGATCCAACATTCCTCAGCATTTATGACATTGACACCTCCTACGCTCTTATAGGCGATTTACGTGTAATCTCGTACAGTTTCATTTGTGAAATTCGTCCAAAAAAAGTCCCAGTACCTAGTTGTGGTCAATTAATTACTTTTAGTTAGTGTAATTGGTTTTAACCAAACTATTGTCATTAAATAAATAAATAATTGTTTATCATTCCATCAAACAACGTACCTACTTTAATTTAATTTTAAGATTTTTCTTTTTTCTTTTAACAGCAGGCTCGTGTTTAATTCTCACCTTAAAAAACTAAGTAATATTCAATTTACATTTTGATTCTCTTAGACTTTGATTACAAAATAACCGCACAAAATTTGCGCCTCAAAATAAATGAGACATGAATAACACATTATAACCCCTAAGTCTTGAACCCGTGATCTTTCAGTAGTTAGTGAGCACTTTACCCGCTGATCTACAGCCGTTTACGACCATTTACTAACACGTGAAGTATTTGAGTCAAACATCATCATTCTCGGAGTCTTCTCCTAACTTGGTATGTCGGGGTCAGCTTGTAGACTTAACTAGGCGGTTAAATATCTGTGTTTATGCTACTTACTATAAACGAAACTAATTACAGTGTAGTTTCTATGTATGCTACAGGCATAGCTTCTTGTTTAAGGGCCTATACTACCTCAAATGGCTTAGCATGATCCTCCGTTACGCCTAAAATACTGCAGCATTAATTTTAAAATAAATATATGGTAAAGTTGAGGATTAATGTTAGGTCTTATGTTTGGCGAAAACACGATTTCATAAAATTTTCTCGATAGAAAAAAATCCCAAAGTTACCTCCAAATCGAACAATAACCCGCTGGTATTCAAAAAAATATTTCTAATTAGATCATGAAACTTTGAATACTAACTGAACTAACTATAAAGCAGGTCTTATGTTTTTTATTTTTTTTCCAAAAGACAAAAAATTGATTTTATAAAGAATAAAAACCACTCATTTCGCACTATTCGGCCGCAGTGACTGACGTAACAACCGCTTTGTAGTGCAAGCTGATTAGAACGTTATTCTAACAGAATTACAAACGAAGTTTGAACCACCACAAATGGAGTTGCTAATCTGAGGTAGTATAGGCTCTTAAAGCTTCGTTTCCACCAGAGATGAGCGAGGCTGCGTAGCAAGTGATGTGTGTGAAACTATAATTGGTGCCAGTTAAGATGAGAATAACGGTGATTGCCCTTTCCCTAATATCTCTTCGTACGAACCATAACAAATAAACCTTGTATCGTTTTCCATTACAAAAAATGTTGAAGATCACGATAGATGACGATTCCAGACTTGAACAGGCTTATTTTTAGTTTTCACAATTAAGAAGTTTTAATAAATGTAGGTGGGTCAATGACCGCTATTCTCATCTTAACTGGCACCAACTATAACCAATAATATCGCTTGTTTTTTACTGCTTGAGGTATTCTAGCTGTTAAGGCTATGTGGAGACCAAGGCGGTTTTCATTTCACACGGCACCGCTCATCCGCGCGGACGGGCGGTGAAGCGGAGCTGAATTGTGTGTACAGGTCGCGGCACGTAACTCTAGCGCTGAACGAAACGTGGAGGGGACAGCTGCACATGTTCTACGACTGGACAGCCAATCGGCGCAACGCACGACCCAAGACATTCTTATTTTTTACTTCTGCGCAATAACGGTCAACGCTAGAGTTACGTGCCGCGACCTATAATCCGCTGATGGCTAACCCATACACTGACGACCACGCCGCGTATCCGCACGGTCTGGCGGTGTACGTGTAAGAATCGTCTAAGATCTACAATAATCATCCTTGTTCCCTTAGAGATACATGTCTCCTCTCTGTGATAGAGGATAGGCTTTAAATCCACCACGCGAGCCCAGTGCGTGTTGGTAGACGTCACATGTCACCGAATTTTTGGTTCTAGGACATAACAGGTTTCCTTACGATGTTTTCTTTCACCGTTTTAAAAGCAGCGGGTAAATAAACTACGTACACTAAAGTTACTGCCTGGTTTTCAAAAACTTATACCAGAGTTTGTGGCTACTTTCCCTTTAAAATTTTGGCTGTAACGTGGATCCGCGCAATTTCATTATAACTACTGCCAGAACGCGGATGCTCGACAATACGTCATCAAACCGGAGATGAAAAAGATGATGAATGTTAATTCCTGTATTTCCTGTTCGCAGATAATGTTAGGTCTTCGCCTACTCCACTTACTCTTACTGCAGTCTATTCTCTCTTACTGATGCCTGTGTCCCAGCTGCTTGCTATGCAATGCTTTGCTATATTTTCCTTTTTTAACTTTAATGAATAAAAATAGAGCTTCTTTCGAAAATCATTACTTATACAGGTTGACTTGGGAGCGGTCACAGAGATCGCAGCAATAAAATCTTTTGTATAAAAAAGGAAATAAAAAACAAAGAAAACCACCAACTAAATGAGTAAAAACATATATTTTATATATCACTCGTTGATTTTAAATTACTACACTTTCGTATTGAGTTAGAACGGAACAAAACTGGGGTACAGTCGTGAAGGAAAGTTACTCGATATACACACAAATACACTTAAACTGTATTCTTTTACATCTAAACACACATATGTACAGGTTTACTATGTTTCCATTTAAATAAAGAGAATGTACAACTAGCCTATAAGATTGTTAATGTTAGTTAATTATTTACAAACTGTTTCAGTGGCATTAACCAGGAGGAGGAACATTTTTTTTATTATAGGGACATTTACAATACTACGTAAAGGTTGAGCGCAAATTGATCCACTGTTTTGCCAAAGTGACATTTGCTAGGCAATCTATTGTTTTTTATAATGCAACGCTGGTCATAAATAAAGATTTGATCTTACGCTAATTTGACGTCCCAGTTTGACGTTTAGCTGTCAAAGTTGTCAAACCAACTTCAGTTGCATCAAGTTTGACAAGATTCATGAGTAGATTGCCCAGTGAACAGAAATGTTTCATCATTTAAAAACACAGTTTAATAATGTTTAATAAAAAGAGAATTTAAACAATTGATTCGCTCAACTAGTCGTTGACCTTTTATGTTACCCAAAGAAAAGAATTAAATTAAGTTTAACTTTAAAGAAAACCCTTTCTCTTTAACAAAGTCTTTAAAAAAATATGAAATTGGTCTTTTAAAAATGATGACCACAGTCTGTAGCCTCCACATGCGCCCAACCTTACACATAAGTTCCTTATTAAGTACAAAGTAAGAAATAAATAGTCTTTATTTACAATGTTCTGTATCCTTTTAATTTTTCTTACAATACATAAAATAAATCGAATCAATTTTCTCGTCTCACCATCTGTCAACATGTGAATGATTGAGAACGAATGAATGGGAATGCTTGAAGCGATTTCATTCACTGGTCTTTACGGTTGAAAAGGAAGTTTAAGGGGTATTGTTTGAAAGCAGGCGGTGCCGCGGGCGCGCACGAGTTTGCATTATATGTTAAAAATGTTTTTGAAAACTAGTGGGTAGTTAAAGGCTGCAAAGCACATTTGCATGCTTCAAGTTTCACAAAAAAAATGTGTAAGACAAAGATTGGCATAAAAGACTTCAGAAAACTTTAGGTTGAGTTATCACCTCTAACCCACAAAAGTTTATAGAAAATTCATCTGCTATTTAAAATCTCATGTCAATGATTTCATTGGTTGTTTGACAAGATATTGTTAGTTGAAAAGATATTTGACAGTGCCCAGCTTTCAAAAATATTACTACCTATTTTATCAAAAATTAATGTCGATTTTCAGTCTAACTACGAAAACGTACAATCAAGTATAAAAGTGAATTCTGATTTAATTTACAGAGCTATTGTTGCAATTGAGCCAGCGAAAATACGACCGTTTAATAACAGGAATCAGTTTATAAACGCACAAACTCTGCTAGCTGATATTTTTTTGCATACAAATGTTACGAAGTTACAGTTATACGGATCCTTGGCTCTAATTTAAACTAATGCTATCTTGTTTTTTTTCAATAGGTACGGTCGAACAAGCTATTTGGTTTACAGTTTACAGTTTTTGTCAACAAGTTACATTGTAAAATGTAAACCAAATAATTTGTTCAAAACCATTTCAGGAATGTTCACCATGACCGCCTCCTGATGGCCTCCTGACAATATTATTAGAGGCCTAAATAATTCTTGGTCATCTGATTGCAAGTATTTGCAAGTTGTTGATTTGTCTCACACTTATACAGGGTTAGACTCAAACTCAAACTCAATGTTCTCAATTTTCAATGACCGGCCAAATTTTCAGAGATGATTTAGAATCGATAATATTTTCACATTCGATATAATGAAAAAAAAAAAACTTTTTTAAATAAAGTTTCATTCCTGTCCACCACTTAAAAGGGATATTGCAACAGCACAATCCAGTTCAACAACCTAGATAGGTAGCAGTTAGGATACACATAAATTTGGTGGTGCATGAACGCACACAAGTGCATTGATTCCCACTAGGATTATGATTTAGTTAGGACATTTTACAAATGTATGCTATTATTGTATTCTATATTTTTCGACAATAATATTTAAAATGCACTTTTGGTTTGATATCTAGATCTTAATTTTTAATTTTGGCTGGTCATTGAAAACTAACCCTGTATATGCCTGTACAGTATAACGCAACTTTTAGATGTAAATAAAGGACAAAAGGAGTGGTAAACTTTCATAATAAAATTAAAACAGATATAGCTTAATCATTTAAAAATTTGTTAAGTGTTATTTTGAATAAATACATTCAGTAGATTTTTTATTATAATCCTTCTCCCAAATGTATATATTCAAAGACACAGCAACCCAGCCTGATCACAGTGGGCCCTAAAACAAAATGCGGGTTCTGGAGCCCCACACCACTTTGCACTTTAATATGTAACTACTAAGGCGCACAGTGGTGCTGACTTATGAGCCCAGTGCCATTGGGAATTTCAAAATTTAAAAATTTTGGAATTGACGTTTAGCTGTCAAAGTTGTCAAACTAACTGTCACTTGCGTGTTTCAAGTCTTTCCTATTTTTATTTTGAGCCATTAGTAGTTGTTACAAAAGTGTACATGTATTGTAAAAACATCCCTTTTACATAAATACAATTTATACAATCTTCATGTTCTTAAATGGTCATAATGCTAAGTAAGTAAACTTTTTTTTTTAAACATGGCCGCCCGCGTTCAGTATTTTCCAGTTTCGATTAAATGATTTAAATCCAATTATACTGACAGCCGTATATTTTTCAAGAAATAAATAATAGGTTTTGATGGTAAAAACGTAATTTCAATTTTAAATATTGAGAATGAAAGTAGCGGTTCTTTAAACTTCGAGCAAGAACAATAATTGGTTACTGGGGATCTCATATTATGCAAAAAACATCAAAAATTAAAACAATAGTAATATTTAAATTGATGACAAATTATTTAAATTATTTTTTGGATATCATTATAGAAATTACACATTTATTTTTAACATCTCACCCCAAAACGTTGCGTTTGACATTCTGACGTAAAATTACAAACAGTACATAGTCAAAATTCCTGACGTGAACTGACGTCACGTTGTCAAAAAACTAACGTCAGGATGTAGAATTATTATAATACTGCACAAAGTTGTTAGATATTTTTATTCACATAACATATTATTACTCTAAAGGAACTGGCTTAATAAAACTACTATATTTGAGCGAATTGTTAACTTTATAGTATGTAATATGTTTTACTTTCATGTGTATTGCTACTCAATTTTGAGCTATAAGTAGGCAGGACCAATTTCAACAAAGCAGTCAAAAGTTTTCTGAAATAACATAAATAATAAACATTTAAAATTTTAACTTATAATAAGTACATTCTGACAAGTATTTATTTTGACTTAGCTATACATTAACCACCAAGATTTTTTGTTGAAATTGGGCCTTTTTTTCATCTTAGAACGTTTATGTCAAAACAATGAGCATCACTCAAAATTCTGACGCCAAAGTCAATTCAAAAATCGAATAGCCTTATCTCAACATCCAATGACTTCAATAAACCTTATAATGTCACATAATCAGGGAGTTAAAGGCAATCAATGCGAATGTAATTAAAAACGAACTTTTACGAAAGAATACATCGTAAAATATCGACATGCTCGCTAATCGCAAACACTTAATGAATAAAATCGATAATTAAAATCGACTAAGAGTTAATTGAGCTGAAAATGGAATCTAGATTTCAAATTACGAATGGCGTGGAGCCAAACGCTTGGCCTGTGTGTTCTTTATTTGCTTTTTTTTTATCGTGCATTTGAACGGAATAGTGTGGTAGTTAGCGCATTCCAATGTTCGATTTTTGTTTTTTATTCGACTAAAGAATTTGATCAATCTTTTTATCGAGAATTTTGAATCTTTAGTAGAGTTGTTATTAAACTATTCAATAATATATTTTATGTTTAACGACAAATGAACTTCAAATGAATCAATGAACTTCAAATGAATCAATGAACTTCAAATGAATCAATGAATTTCAAAGTCTCTACGTTTTCAAAATCAATTTTCTCACGACAAAGTCTCGCAATTACAAATATATACCTCTGCATGTTTTCGAAACTACATTTTGTAACAACATGGCATAACCACACGGGTACCAAACAGAAACAAAATAAAAAAATAGTTTGTTTTTAAAATCGATTCACTCGGTAAATTGATTCGGCGAGAACTCGATACTCGTAATCGTAAATCACATGAACAAAAGACGGAAAGGAAAATACAAATTAGCCTTATAATCGCTCGTTTAAACTCGGGTTTAAAGGCCACAGCCTAGTGAAAGAACATAGTAAACAATGAGAAATTAACTGGGAATACTGGGATAGTTTGAATTACGAAAATAATTGTTATGGATCAAACTTAGACCAAAAAGGTGCCTCACTTTTTTTCACCAGGGGACAAAGTGACAAACCATAGTATTCCAAAGCATGTTTTTTTTTCATAATTTAAGTTAATTATGCGAATTCTTAGTTGCTAATCGATTAATTGACCGTAAAGATTTTAACAATCAGCCATAATTCTCCATAAAATAGCCGCTCGCTGACGATTAGTGTGAATTCATTTTTATTTTCGGAAACACGGCAACGAATCCGAAACATCCTCTCCGTAATAAAAATGGTCCTCTAAATTGATAATGGCCATTAAAACACAGGCTCACAAACATAAAAAAGAATGTGACACATTAAAACAATAGTCCAGACACGTCGTTAGTCAAACTTAACAGTTAAGCAACGCGTCAAAGAAATCATCAGCAACAAAAAGATCTCTATCGATAAATTCCTAACGCGTAGACAAATAGTCGTGGAGAACAATCGTCAACGACTCGAAAACAATTTGGTTACGTCGCGAGCAATTACGAAACGCGATTCGAGAACGCGATAGTTTTCGAACGCATCTCTTAATAATAGGGCCCTGAACGCACCCATAATCGGCTTCATCTCTATATTACACCTATCTCTCTCTAACACCAGTAACTCGTGTATTGTTATCCTTGTCCACCGTTGACAGCACTCGTTGAGAAACCACAGACCCTGCCTATCAACGTTTCAAATCTAAAATGTCTAATTATACCCACATCACAGGATGAACATCAAAAAAGAGCCATTTTTAATTAATTTAAACCCCAAAAACTATTATAATACGGCCAATTTTGTTATCTAATAAGCCGTGACGCTAACAAGACCCGGGAAGCCATTTTGAAACCGTTTTATAAAGTTGATTTAATAATATGGCTGGTTTAATGGCTTTAGAATTGATATAAATTATTGCAAACACCAACTAACGCCCACTTTTTGAAGATTGATCATGTTGACTGTTGATAAATGAGGTTTAGTAATCAAATAAATTTTAATTTAAACTTGCGAATTTGATTGCAACATGCTAAGTGCCAAATTAATTATTGAAATTATGATCATTGATGACAAATTCTTGGATTTGTTCTGTGAAACATGGGTTATTCTAATCATGTTGAAATGTATTCATAAATCCAGTCATTCCACGCTGCAAATTCAAATGTAACGTTCTTTACATTCGCTTTTCAAATATCAAAGTCATTGCCAGTCGAAACAAGGCTATGTAGACACCCTCATCCTCGCCAGTGCTAAAATCTCTTAAAAATCATAAATAAATAAAACTATACTCTAAACACCTAGATTACATTAATATTTACACGATTTTATCACTTAGTTCACTGTCTTACGTTTCATTCTCACTTTCACTGAGTTCGTCCATGTCCATATCGATGAGTTCCTCATCATCATCTTCGTAGGAGTTATTAAGTTGACTGCCATCGTCTGGCTTCATGTTCGAGGAACCTGACTTGCCTCCAGTCTTTGCTTCTTCTTCTTGCTGCATTCTTTTGTGTTTCGTTCTTCTGTTTTGGAACCAAACTTTTACCTGTTTACAAAGAATTTTTGAGTTATTACGGGCTTTATATTAAGAGTATTGGCGAAAGATTTGGTTTGGAAACCATTTACAATTCGCAAAAATTAGATTCAGTTTGAGATCGTAATGAACTTTTGCAATAAAATAAACGCAAAATTAATTGGTCTTATTCTAAACAAACGCGTAGTTAAAACTGTAAACATGAAAGCAACAACAAAACAAAATAGAAAACACAAATCATAACATAATTTCACGGTTGACGAACAGCAATAAAGGATTAAAGGAACTAGCCAATAAAAAACTATTCAATGCGACCCCTCCAATCATATATCACTAGCTATTGAAAGAAAAATCCGTTGTCGAATTTTTCTGCGCACCAACAACAGATTTCCCGCCCAAAAAACGTCGGCGGCCATTTTGTAAGACAATTTGTCACGTGGTTAATGGCTTGCGAAATGTATTCACGTTCTACCCAGCCAGTACGCTTTTGAGATATTGTAACTAATGCATGGAGTCTGTATATCTGTTATTCTGCCAAAAATGGAGCTAAGATTGTACATTACGCTTATTTAGGTTAGCAATTCGTATATCTTTGAATTGTCTGCAATCTGGTTTATTACATTGAATGAGTCACACAATGAAGGGTAATTGCTGATAATAATTTAAAGTTGGCTATTGTTCTGGAAGAAATACAAGGTCCTTATGCCAATTTAAGTACATTGCTCTTGCCAAAACATTGTTTGTAAATTGTGGCTGCAGCTGAAACTGTCAAATCGAACAAAATAAAGTCAAATAATAGGAAGGATTTCGGCTGTTAATGCAGATACAAACGACGTAGAATGTAGAAACTATGGCTATAATTTAAAAGTTATAAGTTATTTGAGTTTAATCGTCAATGTAGGCAAATGCACCAGAATCGAAAAGTAAGTGTCTTTAAAAAAAAATCCACAACACAAGATTGCCTAAAATTAAGTAGTAACATATACGATTATATTTTTATAGTCGAAAGCAATAAGTTATCAGGATTTCCATTAAAAATTGAATGCGACGGTAAAAACAGTCAATCGCTATGTAAGTTACATCGGATTGGCGTGAAATTGATGCAATCGTACGTTTATTGCTCCTTACAATTCCGAACATGTTATAAATCACATTTTAGTTTATTACTGATAAAATTTTACAAGGAAATAAGCCATTAACTTTGCTTTTTGTACGATTTTCTATCAAACATTTTAGTTTTATAGTCTTTTCTATAATTGGGCTTTATACTTTCATGAAATGAGACTCTTATCTGGTTTTAACTTATTGTTTGCTTTTAGGTACAAGGATATGAAGAAAATCATACTTTATCTTTACACCACCTTTGGGCACCATATCCACAAACATGAACAGCCACTACAACATGAAGGGTACCAGACTAGCAGGCTACACAAAGTGCAATTGCACTTACATTGCAAAACTTAAAGCTTGCTGTCCTCATAAAAATGGAAATTGAAACCTTATCTCGATCAATCTCAGAGTTTTCTAGCTCTATTCATCATCTGCTCAGCCTTTTCCTAACTATGTTGGGGTCGCCTTCCAGTCTAACCGGATGCAGCTGAATACCATTATTTTACATGGAGCGACTGCTTAACTGACCTCTACAACCCAATAGTTTTCTAGCTTTGTTAAATTATTTTTTATTCATTTATTTAAACTTCATGTACAAATTTCAATAGTGGTGGTGGTAGTGGTATTATCTACATCATTCAAGAGCCAGTTTCTCAGGAACCGCGTTACAGTCCTCAAGGTAAACTTTTTGGTTGCAATTTGAAAGATATTACCGTCCAAATATTTGAAGAACGTCAAAAAGGACTAATATTAGACCATCTTTACAAGAATCTAAAAAACATTGATTTGATAACAACACATAACCGATCCAAAGCACAAACTCTTCCACTCAATCACCCAGATTCCAACCAGATCCGTGAGAGAAAAATGACAAATATTAAAACTTCATGGCTTAATGGCGTCTCCCCTTCAATTATAAGGTCTCACACTGCGACAGTCACGGTACATTACCTTCCATATATCGACATCAAATATCAATCAAGTTGGTTCCGATGCCACCCTTTTGTGAGAAGTAATGGTGCGTGGAAGAGGGGAATATACTATGTATCGTGATGTTCTGTTTATCCTAGAAAGATGTATGTGAGAGGGCAAAGATTTGAGGAGTCCTATGTTTGGGTTATAACAAAGGGAGCTTAGCAACAGAGAGAGAATTGTAAGTTTTAAAATCCTAATTTTCTAACGTACCTACTTTTAGGCATAACATGGGGTAAAAAAGTTCTAAATTTGAATTTAGGAAAAAGTACTAACAATATTTGTCAAGAAATACATTGTATTAAAAATTAAATGGATCTCATAAACCACTGAAACCCAGATACAAAAAAAGCCTTAACATTAATAGTTATCCACAAACATAAAAGACAAGTATAAGGTGTAAGAATTCATCATGGTTGTCAAAACAAAACAGAATCATATCAATTTAACACCAATTCTGGTTTAAATATCATACAAAACTTAATTTGAACTGGTGCAGCTTACTCGTAACAAACAAAGATATGCATATTCTATGCACTACACCAGCCCGCTTAGCATGATCACCGAAGAAACGAAAGAGAATCGACAAATATTTTGTTCATCTGTCATTTTGTCGATTCAATGACAGCAAAATGACAGATGAACAAAAGATTTGTCGATTCTCTCGTTTCTTCGGTGATCATTCTAAGCGTGCAGAGACTAAAACAATTTATTAAAAATAGACAGAACAGTTTTGTTTCGTGTCTTAAGTCAAAGTCAAGTCAAAGTATTTACTAGTGTGATTTGAGTATATCTATTGATCTTTTCTTTTTTTGTATTTTTTTTAATTGTCTTTGTCTGTTTAAAAGATTCCAGTGTGATTCTCACCACCATTTTTTATAGAGCAATAGTCCGTCTAAACTCAGTCCATAGACTGGCTCAGGTATACCTGAGCCACGACTGTCTTTAGATTCTAAAGACACAGCTTTAAGTGTTTCACATATGAGTCCAAATTACCGGTTGCCGTTTAAAACTACAGCTGTTACAGCCTACGTAACGTTTACGACGCGATACTTATGTTTTTAGTAAAAGGGACATAGTTTTAGATCTTTATTTGTCTTTCGAGTCAGCTGAGGGCTCGAATGCTCTCGCTGGCTTTGAGTTTGTTGAGGTTTTCAATCATAATTATTACTTGTGTGAATTATGAGCTAATATTTTCATAAAGCTTCTGGTGATATGAGATGAAACCAGCAAGAAGTGAGACAGTTATGTTAGGAGTTTCACAAGGCACCATTTTCGGACCCGACTTTTTTGGCTGATTCATAGTTGTAAATGAGAGCTAATATTTTTGTATAACTTGTGCGGGCACGAGGTAAAACCACCAAATAGTAATAATATAGCAGTATGCAACTTATCGCACCTTTTGAAACTATCATCACAACAATTAAGAAGTTCAGTTACTAGGTGCCTTTTCCACACATAAACATACCACCAAAGTACACACAGAACACTTTAGCTCCTTTTACCTTTTGAATTTTATGTGAATTTTAACGACTCTCCACTGTCCTTACAATAGCTTTTTAACCTGTGTTTAGTCGTTGTAAATCAAAGTTTACTAAATAACAAAATGGATATTATTGCATCTTTTGTGTTAATACCAGTTACATGAAGATTTTACCACGAACGTCTTAAACAGGATAATTATAGTAGTAACTGAAGCTGTAAAGAATAGTCTTGTGTGTTTAAGTGCGTAAAACGTTACTCAATTTGTGTTAAATCTTTTGGAACCTACTCTTTAAGTTGTTTCCTCTTTTATTGTTCCTTTTGTGAGACACTCTTTCGTTTATCACCCATGTTAAGGGCTCCATTTGGCTGCGAAACTACGAGCAATTCTTGAACTTTGTGGTTAAGCACAAAGGTCCAATCTATTGAGTTTTTATCAGTAGAAGGATCTACATTTTGATAAAACTACTAGACACAGCTTCTTTTTGTCTAGAATGATTTTAAAAGTTATACAGGCAGCATTTTGTCAATGTTACTACAACACACAACACATTCAAAACTGCATCAATTTTCTTTTCAACTCCATCAATACCATGTACGACTTCCTTGCAAGATTCTACATCATACATTTTATTACAATTATCTACATAATTCAAAGACCCTATCAGGATTCTCCATTCAACCCTTGTGCCGGCGGTCCCATAGGCCCATTTGCCGGTTACGGGTTATTCGCCGCTCCCATCCATCATACGGTCCTTCTTAACCCTGGGGATGTGTGCGGTGCTATGTAATTTTGTATCATTTTACTTTGATGTTTGTAGGGTTAAGGTTTTTAAAGGTTTTTTTTGTGTTTGAGCTTCTCTCTTCTTTCTCTTCTTCGTTTTTTTTTCTACTGTTATTCTTTATTCCGTAATTGATGTTTTTTTCTTGTTTTTAGATGGGAACATGTCTTCAACACCTTTATGATTTTTTTCTTCAGCCTTTATAAGTTTAGAATAGCCGCAGTGATTATTACTTATTATTTGCTATTCGAGTCTTTAAACTGGACGCTCTCCACTACACACATTAAATATAAAAAGTGTGTGCCAACCTTCTAACTTAGGTACGGTCGAACAAACTATTTGGTTTACAGTTTAACTAACAAATTACATTGTAAAATGTAAACCAAATAGCTTGTTCGACCGTACGTACCAAGGACCACATACTATTAATTTTAAAACACACTCACATCCCATTCCAAAGCACACAAACTCACATTAACCTCAAAAAATTCGCACCGAGACGGACCATCAAACAATTATCACATTCTGATGCAAATTTAATGTACTACCACTCCGTGCTACAACAACAATAAACTTTAATTCGTTCTCCACGACGCATCTGCTCATACGCGCCAAACTACCGTAAAATGAGCCCTCATAAAACTCTATTATACCAACAAAAGAGGCCTAACAACGCTGGTCGTTAAATAAAAGTCATAAGTCTCCGCAAACAATCGTTATAATAGGAAAAGGGATCCGCACAATGATACCCGTACTAAATAAATAGGGGTGTCATTCAACATGGCCCGAAATGCGATTAAGTGCTTATGTACCAGATTATGGCGTTCCCCTACGGATTAGAGAGCGAGACAGACTTATACAAGCTACAGCGAGGGAGAAAGGGACAGAAACAACTAGGGGAGATACGCAATTAAGAATGCCGCGCGAATTTGGAGGAAAATTTAAACGGATCGCCGTATTACTTTATTGTAGCTCCATTAGCGCGGGAAAAGGACAGATATAGTTTAGAAAGGGACATTAAAGTGACAAATTGGGGTTGTTAGATATTTGTAGGGTTGGCGAGCTTTAATTGGATGTTAATAAAGTGATTCAGTTAGGAATGAGTGAGTGGAATGTTTTTTCGGTGGTAACATTTTATGATGGCGACCCTTGAAAGTTATAAAGGTCGAAGGAACAAAAGAGACATAAAATATTAATCTTTTTGCATATTATAGCAACCGGTTTGGCCTTATTTTTGTACTACTAGCGACAATAATTACCACTGCTCTCAAAACAGTGAAGAAAAACATTGTGGGGAAACAGGCATGTCAAAACAGAAACCTTAAAGAAATGTGACATTTACAAACCCACACTGGGGCAGTGCGGAATATGACAGCACAGCATTTTATCGACGACAGGCCTATATTCCAGCGCTATAGGATTACGCTAAAAATAATAAAATGATTCCTCTTTCTAATTTTCAGGTGACGTTTTCCCGCCCATACCAAAAAATGACAGCTACCTGTCAATGTCAACTTACTAACCCTATCAAAAATCATGGCGTCCTGTGCAAAAGAGACAACATCAGTCAAATTGGCTGCTATTCGTCTTTAATCGTGTGTGAACTGGTTTATGGCCAGTACCGTTGATTGATGGTCGAATTTCTTTATTACATGGCCGCCATTTTGGCGTTTTGTGCTAAGTAATTATAGTGAAATAGCGAGCTTGTATTTGAATTTGCGTAGATGGGTTTGATTTCGTTACTTTTTCCTCTTTGTAAGTTGGTATTCCATTTTTAGCAGCGAAGTTTTATTTCAAATGTTGTTAAATAAAAAAGCAAGACAATGAAGATTAATGTTGCAATTAATAATAATTAATTTATTAAAAGAATTAAGTAATGTTGTCAACAATCAAATGATGGATAAATCTCAATGATATTCATCGATAAGATCTTTATTAACAAAAAGAGGTTTCCGGCGACTGGGACCGCAATTAACTGGGACCGCGGTCCCAGTCGCCGGATCCGTAAAAAATAAATATTTTTCTTCCAGCGACTGGGACCACTCATAGATAACTTAAAAAAATCTATTATTCAAGCCAAAATTAGTACAGTCAAACGAAAAATTGACTGTACTAATTTTGGCTTGAATAATAGATTTTTTTAAGTTATTCAGATATATCTATTAGCTATCAAACTTAATAGTGACATAGGTACTTTAGACAACTCCATTATCACTTAACGCTAGCAGACACAATCAACGAGTTCACGTGAAACCTCCTTCCACACTTTCAAAGACAATACCAATTAAAACCTATTCCACAGACAAAAGCTACCATCCAAAGCTTTCATCAGCAAATAGGCCAGTCATGAAAAACAAACATGAAGTTTAGAATTAACCCATCAATTCAACCTTCACAAACAACGAGGCTTAACGCGAATTTCCCTTGCCTAAGTGATGGCATTGCACGATAAAACGCAAGACTCGATAATCGAGTGCCGCCCGGATGTGGAAAAGCGCCCGCTTACGTCGCTTCCGTTCGCCATTAGTGAAGCACAGAATTGTTTTCTGTAATCGTTGAATTTGTTTGGTGGAAATTGGCGGTAAGTTAAGATTTAATTCGAATGAACAAGGAGGATACGTGAGAGTTTTGTTTTAACAAACAACTGCGATTTAGATGTTGCCCCGTAAATATTAAGAATTATTTCTAAGGGCTGATTCAAACCGTTGGAACTGATCGCTGTCAGCACATCATCATTGTTACGAAATATTGACATTGACAGATTTTGAACGCTGTGTTATTGGTGAAATTCGCCCTAGCACAAGTAACTTACTTGAAACTCCTGCAAGCTATTTTTAATTTGTCTGTGTATTTGGCTGTTAAAACCGTTAGGTAGGCAGGCATATTTCTCCGATTTTATGCGGTTTATTAGCAAACAGAAAAAATGGAATTCAACCATTAGCAGAGCCATTCCATTCATAAACAATTAATATCAATTATTTTTTTCATCTTTCTAACGATTATCGAGCGTAAATTAAATTAAATCATTTCCTTCGCAAATTCCTAACAAAATAAATCTATCGAGCCATTATGCAAATTAAACAAAAACGATTTATTGCTGCAATTTCATTAATTTAATAAACATGAAACAAAGTTCAGTGACTCCCAATCAAAACCAGAGACAATAATACTTCATTCAAAACTCAAAACCATAAACAATATTGTAGATGTCACTAGTCTACTTGCTAAGTATTATTATGAATGTAAATGTTTGTTACATAATCAAGCAAAAACGACTGAACAGATTTGAATTAAATTTTGCACACAAAGAATTTATATACTAGATTACCACACTTAAGATACTTTTTACCCCTGTAAATGACATGGCCTGTTATCACGTGGACGAAGTCGTGGGCAGATAATATTGCAATATTTTATAAAAGTAATATCTATAATTTTGTATGAAGGAAGTCATCTCCAAAACTCCTCATTCGCTGTAAAAAAATATTTTACTGGAAATGGAAACCGAAAGTGTTTTTCGAGCGAAGTCGGTGGCAGAAGCTGCTATAGTTGCTGCCAGTTAAGATGACAATAGCGGTCATTGCCCTTTCCATAATATCTCTTCGTACGAACCAAAACAAATGAACCTTGTATCGTTTTTAATTAGAAAAAATGTTGAAGATCACGATAGATGACGATTCAAGACTTGAACAGGCTTATTTTTGGTTTTTTAAAGTTAAGAACTTTAATAAATGTAGGTGGGTCAATGACCGCTATTGTCATCTCAACTGGCAGCAACTAACTATAGATATTAATTTAAAAGTTCGCTGCAATTACATTACTGGCCACCGGACATACGAAACTTCGGCAGTACCGGAACGCTCGGCAATAAAACCGTACACGGTCCGAACGCGTGTCGATTTCCGACATTAAACGTCGTAAGTGGAAAACGGGACGGGACATACCGTTTTAATGGCGGATGATTTATCGGGTATATTTTGTTTATGGTATGTATGATGGTAATGGAGGATATCTTTGTAGTATGTGTATGTGTTATGTATTAAATAATGGCGGAAAGGATTAGTTAGATGGAGAATGCATATGCCATTACCTAATCATCTGCCTAGCCTTTTCCCATCAATGTTGCGGTCGGCTTCCAGTCTTACCGAATGCAGCTGAATACCAGTATTTTACATGGAGCGACTGCCTATCTTATCTGACCTCCACAACCCAGTTAGTACTGGGCAATACGATACCCCTTGGTAAGACTAGTTGTCAGACTTTTTGGGCCACTGGTCAAAGATCTACAAATGACAGCCGGGACCAACGGCTTAACATGCTTTCCGAAGCACGGAGGAAACTCGGTATATAATGGGTGGTCAATCATCCACAGACCAACCTAGGCAAGCACGGCTTAACCTAAAGATCGACCCGAGTGGCTGTTATTATTTAGACACGAGCTCCTCAATATATTACCTTCTAAGCTTAATTAATATTATTTCCTGTAAACTAGTGACTACTTGAATATCAGGTTTTCATTTCTAAATTAGAAATATATTAACACATGCTGTTACATTTTCCCCGCATAGTTTGGACTGTGAGAACAATCAGAGATCTCTCTCTGAAATCTTAAGAGCAATGAGTAAATCATAGGTGGCCCGTGTCGATTCTGTTGTGCACAAACTAAACTTAATTTAGGCTATTGCTAAGTTTTTCTCTCTAATAAAACGAGAAAGTGACGGACGTAATTTAGAGCTGTCAAATTTAGTTGGAACTAATATTTCTATACAAATGAAGATTGCACGTAAAAACATGTTGACTAAAAACACGATGAAGCGCAAGGCATAAACTAGTTTGACATCTCTAACTTAGTTCATAGCTATAACCGTCCTTTTCTCGCACTGCCTTTTAATAAAAGATAACAATAGCATAGATTATGTTTAGTTTGTGCACAACATAATTGACACTATTGATTGTCATTTTATGAGATTCTTTAGTCATTTCTGGCAATTAAAACATCTGTTAACCCATCTATTTCTATAATCCTGTAATTATATCCGTATAGGGTAAGACCTCTTTTTACACTTGACAAACAACCACAATTGTTCTACCATAGACAACCCAAAAGGACTAACTTAATTGACAGTTACACATTTATTTTTTCATAAAAGCAGATACCGTTTCAAGCGTCCCCTTATTCGCGCCCCCCACAGGGGACCGTGTTAACTCCGCCGTAGGACTCCGTAGGGCTCCGCCCCTAACATCACGCACGCGCAGTAACAAAATAAATATTTGCCGCCTTTTTTATTTGCCCAATTGAGACGTAATCGAAATAGGTTTTGTGAATCGATGCTATATTTTTGTTCAGCGAATAGATAGGAGTTTGTTGTGTTGATTCTGGCTTGAATAAACAGTAGGTGTGCGAACTGAAGAGAATAAAAAGCAATTTAGTAAATTGATTTTTTTGTGAGGTAGGTACTGAGATGGAGAATGAAGAACCGGTGAGTTAGAGTAGCATTTTTATAGCTAGGCTATATACACATTTAAAATAACTTCATAAAGGCCCAATGAGTGCCAATCCCAAATTAACATAAACAAACCGATAAAAAAATAAAAAGATTCATGATATTTTTAAACAACTCCTTATGCCTTATTTTATTTTTAATCATTTTACTGCAGATAATTTCGCAACGGAGCTGCGGAGGTGTGAAATTAAGAGCACACCTGTATCAAATATTACGTAAAAGAGACATAATAATGCAGCTGTTTTGTTATATGATGCGATATTTTAAATCAAATCACCAATGAATGACAAAATATAATGATAATAGTTTCACAACAACAGTAAATGAAAACGAGACTCGTGCGAGCAGTTGAAAACAAAAATTAAACATTTAAAATAAAATAAAAACATCGATAAAAATCCACACGCGTAATGGAGAACGCACATTTAAAACTTCAAAACTCGAACATATTAACAACACGCCGCCATATGCGAAAAATTATGACTAATTAAAAAAAATATAAACCAACATAACGAGCAAAGGTATAAAAAACATACAGCCAAGCAAGCATTTCCCTCAAAAATTACGTTTTCACGAGTTCCAATAATCGAATTAAGTATGGTAAACATTTTATCTTAATAGTCGACTATATACGAACATACGAACAGGCCAGCTGCGTGTAATTTAGTTAATAATATAAAATTACTTGTATCGAGAATAACCTGTCCTGGCTGTACGTCATCGTGGCTTGGCTTGAAAAAAATAACATATTGGATTATAAACCTCAATGGTTGGTAGGCTGTATGGCTCTGTTCCTTTGCCTGCCTTTTGGCGAATTTTATAAACAACCTCAATGGTTGGTCTGTTTACACTTCTTTGTGTTGCCATTTATTGTTTATTGATTTTTACTGAAATTCTATATGATGTGTCAAAATGCAGTTAAAAATATCCAATATTTTAAATGATAATTTTATAAAATCCTCTATTTAACTATACTGCGGTTTTTTCAGAACTTCTATTATTTAATTAAGGTTAAGTAATGTTTCCCACTATCTTAGTCAAATAATATTATTACACATACTTACCTACAGAAATATCTACCTTCTACATTATCCAAACACCTCATTAAGTTTTTTATTTAAAAAAAAAAAAAAAAGATAATTACAGTGTTCAAGTTCTTCAGGCCATATTAATCGACGTGCAATGCGTATAATAACAGACGCAGTACATATACAAGAGAATTACGGCTACTTTAGATACTTTAAAATCAATTGATGACCATAAACACGTAATACAAAAGAAAAAAAATATAGGCAAAAAAGCTTAATTAAATTTCTTTAATAGAATCGCATGTCGTTGCTCAACTTTTCATGTTTTTTTCATTGACTGTTAGTTACCAATCCTACAAATGTTGATACAAATTTTCAGCAGCAAATAAACTTTTGTAGGGCACAAAAATCTATTGTGTAAACGACAAAATGCCTCATTTACATTCACACGGAAGAAAAGGTATTTTTCATGAATAAAGGAAAACCTACGAAAGATATGTTCCAAATATTTAAATCGGAAGGCGGCATTGTCTATAGTCTCCTAACTTTCACCTCGAACCATAACTAACGGTCTTCTACGACATCAAACAAGCAGCTGCTATCAATTAACCCACACCTAATTACAAATAATTTTCATTTAACATGTAAATTCTTCAATTGAACTCAATATTTAATCATAACCGTAAAAACTATGGTGCTCATCATCTAAGTACCATAAATTAAATCGGCTTTCAAGCCTCATTACTCTATAATTCTCTATGGTAATGTGTAGTTGTGACGGGAGATAATGATTGCTACTTTTATGTTGATGGAAATACCTTTTTTTAGGATTCCGTAAGTTTGAAATGTGTTAATGAAGATAACTATTTTTGTAGCAAGGTTTGAATTGAATGCCTTTCCTACTTAGGAGTCTTGTAGAATTTGATAGTGAAATGTTAATTGCAGACTTTTGCATCTATGGGTTGTGCAACATTACTAGAATCAACTTTATCAATACCTATTCCAGTTTCAGGTCTTGTGATAAATAAATTAAAAGAGGAATCTTGGTTTAAAGTTTCTTTCTTGGTTCTTTTCTTCTCCTTATGAAACGAACAACTCGAACCGTGAACCTATCTTTTGACGTTACGTAAGTGTCCATAGATGGTTTATGTGTTTTTTTTTCTTAGCCTCTCATTGTGTCCCACTGCTGGGCAAAGGCCTCCCCTTTCTTCTTCCAAACCTCTCTATCTTGTGAAATATGTGGCCATGTTCGCCCCGAAATGTGAATTAATAGTTATTTATGCAACTGTTGTATAATGAGGGGTATTAAAACACGAATGTGGGTTTATCACACGAGGCGAAGCCGAGTGTGATAATAGTATCACATGAGTGTTTTAATACCTAATTATGTACAGTTGCATACAAGACTTTATCTACATCCATGATATGAATCCTCCATAAAAGGTTCTGAAACCATAGGGTGTTGCAGTGTTCTAAGAAGTCTATGTAAATTCATGGAAAGTTTAATTGCTTGTATTTAATACAAACAAACCGTATATAAGAAGTAATATAATTATTTACATTTTGGATTGTTCAAAATTCACAAAGCTTGTATCACTCATTTTTGTAAACAACAAAGTACATAATGCAATACTAATATCCAAATGCCGAACAAAAATGGCGGGATACGACGTGAATTCGAATTAACCTATAAGTTTTTTTTTTAATTACGGCGCTGTGGTAGTGAATCGCACGTGCTAGACGTTCGATTCACTACCACATTCGATGTTCTTTTTTTAAAACGAGTTGCATAATGAAATTCAGTACAACATTATAACACCCGTTTGGGTGTTATAATGGTTATTAAGACACTGGCTGTTTTAATGTTGGCCATAAGCTAACAACTGTTTCAGATACCTTTATAGAGGGTTTATAGCATGGGTGTAGATAAATATTTTAATTATTAGACTTGACTGAACCAGTCTTGAACAATAAAACCATAATAATGATCTTTGTAAGTATAGTACTTTATTGCACTAAAGTAAAAATTGCACTTTGCAAGGTTACTGCATTTAGTACCAATCCAATAAATTCAACATACAGAACCACTGCACCGATCTTATGAATCGCTCCACATTTTTTGTTACATCACCAGTGTTGCATGATGCGATTAGCCGCGGCGCTAATTTCCTACTGGCTGCCTTAATCAACTGTGTAGCCATGTCCATGTCTTTTTTTCTACCAAATTGGTAGTTTCCAACATTTATCGAGTTAGGACGAACTACGTTCTAATAATAATTAGTTATTTGTTGAGTAATATTTGTGTTGTCTTCACAACACGCCTTTAATTTCGAAGGGGGAAAAGGGTGTAATTTCTTTGAAATACATGGATTAGTCGGCATGGCAGTGGTTAAAACATACTTTTCCCTTTTCGTTGGGAAGTATTACGGGCTCTATCAAAAAATCCAATACCAACCAGATAATCGGATGAAATCAGACCAAAGAATACTTTAATGACAGACGTTTTCCGATGCGGACAAACTATAGATACTACATGGAGAAACTAGATGAATACTATTGAGCTTGAAATAGAAATACCAAAAAAAAATGCAAATAATTACATTACAATTAAGCATGGCGACGAACCGAAAATAATTGCTAAACCTTAGATTAGGGTTGATTTGCAAAACGATTTCCTTATTACAGACAATGCACCAGCATTTACTAAAACGGAGACTAATGGTGTTGATTACAAAATAAAAATTATCAATCAGTGTTTTCTGAAAAACAGATGTATTTGCAAATTTTGGCAATGATTGAATTTTCTTTCTACGACTCCAGTCGAAATTACAAAATGTACTGTGTCACTAATAGGCACTGTGGCGTTGTAAGAAAAATCATCAAAAACTAGTCATCCTCGTCACCTCAGGAACGATCAATTTTCACGTTCTACCGACTGACACAAAATAGCTGAAAACTGGAAATAAATCAAGCAATTACAGCTGAACACAGTACGGACTTAATGAGGATGAAAAAACATCGTAAATGTGTTTAGAAACTAGGTTGAACTATTAGTATTAGTAACTGACCACACCCGGTGGATTCGCAACTCTACGGACGGATAGCAAAATAATCAATTAGTGATTCTTACCAAATTATTGAATAGGTTTCGTTTTTCGAACCTTCCTGAAGGTAGGTGTTTAGTGGCGCGCCCTATGGTAATTTGAAGTACAGATAGACGTTATGTGGCTGATTTTAAAGACAAAATTGAAAAATCTGAAAGGACTGCATGAGGTCCCAGGTCGGGTAAAGTGTTATTCGGTGTTTTCATCAGGAATTTATCAGTAGCAGCCACGGAATCCGGATTTGTGTCCAGTTGATGGCAATAAACTCGCCCGTTATTAGATGGGACTTAAACATAACTAACGAAATACTTATGAGTATACTAATGGGTAACACCTCTGCCTAACTCTTCAGAGCTTACAGGTGTGGTATTATGTAATTAAACATTCTAACGCGTCTATTCAACACGCGGAAACTGTTAAAATATATTGTTATGTATGTATGCCTCAAAAGGTTCATGTGCCTTAGGCTTAATCAGGCTTAATAGTGTGATGATGAACGTCACTGTCTATGTCTGACATAGACAGTGACGTTCATCAAGATGACATAGTATGTCATCTTGACAGATCATATCTTAACTTATCTGTGCTCTGCGCTCTGTCCTCTTCCGCTTTGACCGTCTTGTAAGCTCCATGTTGTTTTTAACTATTGATATGAATATTATCTCAATCTCATTAAACCAATGTGATCGACATGAACAATTGTGTTATTTATATTCTGTGATAATATAAAATACAATACGTTCCAAAGGACAATCAAAGTTTTTCTTTATTCCCGACACACGACCTCACGACATCTACGATCCTGGGAGCTTCATCACAAAAATAACAGAAATATCCGTGCCTCTTTGTGCGGGACTTTAAACCCAAAATATAATTAAGCTGCTTTGATGACAGAAATACTTTCAGGAAAAGATGACCCTGATTACCACGAATACAACGAAACAAGAATAACAAAGCAAGGCAAGACGACAAGATTTACTGGCATTACGACACAAAATATTGTGATTTAAAAGAGTGTCCATGGAGTTTCTTGCCCGTTCCTCTCCATAAAGATCTACAATTTGCACGAATCTACGATTCTGAAGTCCATGACAGAATATGTGAACTCAACGCACTTTCGGCAACACCATTTTTTACAGTACTGCCGTCTCTAGACACTCCCGTTGCAATGATTCCGTGCTAAGTAAGTATCATTAACCAACCAGATAAACAAATTACCCATAAAACAAAACACGAGACAAAAAAACCAACAGACACAATAGAAAAACCACCTCTTATAAACACAGCTACTGCAGTTGTCGACGGTACAGGCGCGCACGCACGGCAACGCCTAATGATCCAGTAATTAAAGCGGTTTTTTCGCTCAGTTTCGAACAATTAGACGCAACGCTTGATACTCTTATCGCGATTTCATTGTTACGATAATGTCGGTGATTACTTCACTTAATCCTCTATGACTTTGATTGTACTCATTGTTTGTTTGAAGGTTTGAAGGTCAGTTTGAGGATGCTGTCATTCATCTAGATATTGAATGTTTAAAAGGTGTAACCATTTACACCTTTTAAACATTCAATACGAAGAGTCCATACTCTTCACGAAGCCGTCAACCAAGCATTCTGTACATCAAACTAAGTAACTTTACGCAAAAATTATGGCTGGGAAACGACTTTTTCTTTTCGGGGTTAAATCACTGTGGTGTACTCAATGTCATCATCTGCCTAGCCTTTTCCCAACTTTGTTGGGATCGGCTTCCAGTTTTACCGGATGCAGCTGAATACCAGTATTTTACATGGAGCGACTGCCTATCTGACCTCTACAACCCAGTTAGTACCGGGTAATACGATACCCCTTGGTTAGACTGGTTGTCAGACTTTTTTTGCCTCTGACTACCTAACGACTGTCCAAGATCTACAAATGACAGCCGGGACCAACGGCTTAACGTGCTTTCCGAGGCACGGAGAAAACTCGGTATGTAATGGGCGGTCACCCATCCACAGACCAACCTAGGCAAGCACAGCTTAACCTAACGATCGTCCCGAGCGGCTGTTATTATTTAGCCACGAGCTCCTCAATTTAGCCACGAGCTCCTCCCTGGTGGTGTACTCAATGTAATGCACTCAAAACATAGTGCTGATGGATGCACTGAGTAGTACGGGGGTCGTGGAGGTATTTAAAGTAAAGATATTTCTAATATTAAAAACTTTTACCTAAAAAAAAACTTTACCTCTCAATATCTCCGTAACTAGAAGGTTCCTAGGTATGGTCTAGAACAAACAAATGATCGCAATGACGGGTAGAACAAGTGCCTTCGGTTATTTTATATCGTCGTCAGATCTTAGAATTGATCACTTCATGATGTGGTTGCATGAAATGGACAGCCAAATCATGAAGCGAATTCCAAGATCTGGCCACGTCACATAGGTACATTTTCATGTGTCATGGTAGGAATCGTAGTACATGAGAGCAGCGGTGGCAATTTGGTAACGGCCGCCACTGAAAGGATGAAGGTCCGTGGACGAACTCTAACAGATATTACGTGCACTGAGTGTAGTAGCTAAAAACGACATGAGAAAACCGTGATGTCCTAGACATCTACGAGCCCACACTATTACACACACACACAGCCCTCTCATAGAGATGAGAAATGTATCACACTTCACAGCAGTCGAAATATTATAGGCTGATTATGCTACTCAATCGTCAGTTAAGCAGACCATGAATAGACTTAAGTCATACGATAAGTACTTTTAACCCGGTTGTATATTCCTGAGAGATTAATTTGCGAATAGCGACCTCTTCGCTGGCGAAGCCGGAAACAAAAGCTGGCAGCTAATAAAACAATAGACGATTTTAAGATTTAACTGTGATGCTCTTTACTTGCTGTACCTATTAAGTTGGCGCCAGTTAAGATGAGAATAGCGGTCATTGCCCTTTTCCTAATATATCTTCGTACGAACCAAAACAAATAAACCATGTATCGTTTTTCATTACAAAAAATGTTGAAGATCACGATAGATGACGATTCCAGACTTGAACAGGCTTATTTTTGGTTTTCAAAGTTAAGAAATTTAATAAATGTAAGTGGGTCAATGTCCGCTATTCTCAACTTAACTGGCACCACCTATAGACATGAATAAATCTAGTGATCGACGTGAGAATGTGGCGAACTTGGATTTTATTGGAATTTAGATCATGTGAAATGAAGCGTGTCTAATGACGAAACGGCACGGTCAAATAACTTACTGCAAGTTTATTGGCAAGCTGACGATTCATTTTCACTGTTACTATAAATTATGTATAGATTTTTAAGGCATGAAAGACAATGGATGAACTGTGTAAAGGATAATATGGAAAAAAGGAGTTGTCTGATGAGATGACGAGGAATAGAGAAGTGTGGTAGAAGAGATGTTCCGCCGACCACAAATGAATTGGGATAAGGGGAAGAGAATGATGACGATGAAATTTTTAAGGCATGCACGTTGATTTTAAAGCTCTAAAAGATTTCTACCTAGACAAAAACCCTAAAGGGCTTAGCAAAAGTGATGTTGTAATAGTAATAACGATGATTGCGACAGTGACATCATCATCATCAGCCTATTAATGTTCCCACTGCTGAGACACAGGCCTCCTCTCTATGAGAGGGAATGGGCTATAAGGCTGTAATCCACCACGCGGGCCCAGTGCGGATTAGTAGATGTCACAGTGACAGTGACAGTGACATAAGCTACCGAAAAGCTTCTGTCAATCCTGTCGAAAACCACTGCAGAAATAAAAATCTTTTTTTTTTACGACTTTTGATAAAATACTGAAACTATGGTCATGGTTCTATATTGATTTTTATGCCTGTCTACCGATTGTTTAACTTGCTTCACATAATAATTCAGTTCTATTCTTTAATACATTCTAAACCCTTAATAAATCAGTTTTTGTACAACATTAACTAATAAGGTACTTTTTACTCGCCACGCCTGAGTTACCAGCCTCATCAAATATATTTTCTACCAAACATCAGTTTGTGCATTAGCGAAAATACTCGTAAAGTATATTAATTATATTGTTTAAACTTTCTATTAATCGCGTGTTAATTAATTATAAAACTTACAACAGATGACGCAAAAACTACACCGTAAACCATTTTATTAATTGTGTTGCTAGAGCAAAATAATGATATCAATTTCGCAGTTTTTATGACTTGACGTGTACAATGTGAAAAAAAAAGAATATTAAATGTCGCTCGTTGGTTTATTAATTTATTTTATTTGAAAACCGTGACTAATAAATCGGATAGTTTTTTATTTAATTATAACGAGAATCAATATGAATGGGATTGAGGAGCTCGTGGCTAAATAATAACAGCCGCTCGAATCAATCTTCAGGTTAAGCCACGCTTGCCTAGGTTAGTCTGTGGATCGGTGACCACCCATTACATACCGAGTTTCCTCCGTGCCTCGGAAAGCACGTTAAGCCGTTGGTCTTGGTTGTCATTTGTAGATCTGTGACGGGCGTTACAGGAAGTCAGTCCACTGAAAATCTGATAACTCTCTCTCTCTGAAACTCTTACAAAGGGGTATCATATTACCCAGTCCTAACTGGGTTGTGGAGGTCAGTCGCTCCATGTAAAATACTGGTATTCAGCTGCATCCGGTAAGACTTGTAACCGATCCCAACCTGGTTGGGAAAAGGCTAGGCATATGACGATAACGAGAATCAATATACGCGTGAATTCGTTTTTGTGGCTTTCGAAACAGACGGCTATAGTGCAGCTTAATTATTTTATTTATTTATTAAAACTTTATGCACAAGTAAAAACTGTACAAAGGCGGACTTTTCTACCAGTCTACCTCAGGGTGATGCAGAGATAATACACAGTAGGAGAAATAACAGAAAAAAACGACTAGAAAATATATAAAGATAAAAGCTAAACTAGCTAGCTTTTGACACTTTCATTGTCAGTATGGCGGAATTGGTAAACAGGAAATTGTATTGGAAAAACAATAATATGGCGGCGTTAGTTCTAACTATGACCGCACGCCATAAGAGGATATTTGTGCTAAATTACATTCAAATCCGTTCTGTACTTTTTACGTGAAAGAGTAACAAACATCCATACATCTATACATCCAGACATCCATACATCCTCACAAACTTTCGCATTTAATAATAATAGTTTATTTCAAAATATTAATAGTTTATTTCAAAATAATAATAGTTTATTTCAAAATAATTATAGTTTATTTCAAAATAATAATAGTTTATTTCAAAATAATAATAGTTTATTTCAAAATAATAATAGTGTATTTCAAAATTGAATTGCAACAATTTTTAGGTTACACTATACAATAAAGACACCCAAGTACTGTTCTCCTAGATAGGCTAAAATTTAGCCTGTGTTAAGGAGAGACAGTGCCGGTCCTCTGAATTGGTGGATTATTATACGTATATAAAAATTGTGTGTTTAAATTTAAAATTTGAAACAGCATCTGGACAGGATCAGTTACTGTACAAGAGTTATCAAAAAAAAATAACATTTATAATACTGTCGTATAGGTTGTATTTTCGATTCAAAAATCGACGTATTTAAATCGATGTATTTAAATCGACGTATTTAAATCGACGTATTTAAATTGACCTGTAGCTCTATAGGTACTTACAGCACATACATTTTTTTTATCACATCAGAAAATTGCTACAAAACATTGGATCAAAATATCAGCCTGGTATTTCAAACTTATCATCTCATTTAATCTGAAATGTTTACATTACCCTTTTAAAGACTATAATTACAAAATCGTTAGCAACAGTCGATAATTAATCATGTGGATAATTGTTTTAGTAATTTTGTGAGATAGGACCTTCTTTATGGAAGTGAGTAAATAGAAGATACCTTATGTTTTCATAGCTTGAAGCTATATATGCATATTTATTAGTTAATAATACAGTTGGATTGTGATAGATTATGCCCGTAACTAACTACTACCTACATACAAAGTTTCTCTCCGCATCTGTCCGTCAGTTTGTCGATACTTATCTCGAAGTCATATAAAACAATAGCGACCCGCCCCTGCTTCGGACAGCGCCATCTATCGAGTCCAAAACTATCCTACCTTTCAAACTGGAACCAATCATACATCATCTGCGTAGCCTTTTCCCAACTATGTTGGGGTCGGCTTCACGTTTTACCGGATGCAGCTGAATACCAGTATTTTACATAGAGCGACTGCCTATCTGACCTCCACAACCCAGTTAGTACTGGGTAATACGATACTACCCCTTGGAGATTAGTTGTTAGACTTTCGGGGCACTGATGACTACCTGTAACGACTGTCAAAGATCTATAAATGACTGCCGGGACCAACGGCTTAACGAAACTACCAACTATGTTGAGGTTGGCTTCCAGTCCACTGACAAAGGTACCAATGAGAGCCGGGACCAACTGCTTTTAACGTGCTTACCGAGGCACGGAGGAAACTCGGTATGTAATGGGTAGTCACCCATCCATGTACCAACCCAGGCAAGCGCGGCTTAACCTGAAGATCGATCCCAGCGGCTGTTATTACTTAGCTACGAGCTCCTCCCGAGCAGATGTTATTATTTAGCCACGAACTCCTCCCAACTATACATATTCACAAAATTTCATTGAAATCGGTTGAGTGGTTACCGAAATTAACGTGTACTACGAACACAGTTACACGTGATTTTCATTCAACTAATAAGATAAAATGTCCGTGATATGATCCAGAATGACTTATCTTTACAGATAAAACAACCATAAATATATCTAATTAATACTTCAATTATTTACTTTACATAAGATAACAATTAAATTCTCGCAAATTATTTTATAACATTATTTTTTAATATTAAGAGCAAGAAGTCAAATTAAATTGTCAGTCTATCTGTGACGCTGCGGCTTTTGACCTTAAGATATTAATTATAATATATTAAAACAATCGAGATGTTTTTAACAAATATGTAAGTTGTAATTACAACATTATTTTCGTTGTTACGACACCCGGTATCGTGACATGCGTATGTCGTATTTTGTGTAAGAAATGCTACAATAATCCTTGACCTAAAAACTATTACAGAGCTTATATTTTCTTTTTTCATGAAGAAATTGTCTTATGAATAAGATGGAGAAGGTGGAAATTTATACAAATTAATTCTGGAGAAATCTGGGACCATCATTTTAGTCTTAATCAAAGACTCTACTTATTGGCCCACCGCCCAACTATACAAATTGAACCAATGACATACTCGTGTTCCGAACACTAGATTTTTTTATAACACTCATCAATATAGCCATAAGACCATTATCAGCCTATAATGTTACCTCTGCTGGGACACAGGCTCCTCTCTATGAGAGGGAATGTGCTCTAATCTACCACGTGGGCCCAGTGCGGGTTGGTGGATGTCACATGTCTTCAAATGTTTGGGTCTAGGACATGCCGATTTCCTCACGATATTTTCCTTCACCGTTTTTGAGAACAGTGGTGATGAAATTAATTATACAAAGTAATTCGCCTGCCTGGGTTCAAACCCACAACTTACCGCTCGGAAGTCGGGGCCGCACCACTGAGCCACCACTGCTCTCCAAAACCAAAGTTATTTATTTAAATTAACCTAACAAACAAAATTTTCTGAACGTTAAGAAATAAGACACTTCCCAGTATATAAAGAGATTTAAACAGCGGAAATGAATAACTCCTGAGCAAACACGACAAAAAAAATCTAAATAGTCCGTCACGTCAGTTAGATTATCAAAAAATATTTGACCCGTGTTTTTTCTTTTGTTACGTTAACCAAAATTGACGAAGATATAGGACGCTTTAAATTCTCAAAACGTCACGCTTTGGTATAATTTTTAGCTAGTTCTGACGTCACGAGCCCCCACTCCAGAGTTTTGATGCGTTTTATCTTTGTCAATATTCATTGATTTACAAAAACAAAAAATACGTGTCCATTAATTTCCAATACTCTTACTGACGGACTAAATAGATTTGCAATTTTTTGATACTGTCGTCATGCCTATTATCTACACCAAGACCAAAAAAACTAACAGACAAGTAAATAGGCATAAAACTAACCTGTGTCTCCGTGAGGCTCAACGCCTGCGCAAGCTGTTTTCTCTCCGCGCCCACAACGTAATGATTCTTCTCAAACGCGTGTTCTAACTTCAGGAGCTGTGATGGTGAGAAGGCAGTTCTGATTCGCTTTGGCTTGCGGAAGGGCTGGAGAAGGAAACCAGGGATGTCTGGACCTGAGAACAAGGGTTTTTGTTAATAAATAAAACATAACTTCATGCCTGGGTCAGTTAGAGACACTATGAAAAAGAACTTAGAAAATTTTCGCGACCAATTTTGAGGTAGCGCTCGCCGGCGGCTGCCGCGGCACCACTCGCTTCGCTCGCTCGGCTCGCGCGTAATTGGTCACAGTTCTAACCTAACCTAAAGATCCCTTCGACATCGTTTTTACGACAAACGGTTAGTCGGAGACAAAAAACACCAAGACACTTTTAGCCTTAAGAGCCTACCTCAAATGGCTTAGCATGATCCTCCGTTACGACTAAAATACTGCCGCATTAATTTTGAAATAAATATATGGTAAAGTTGAGGATTAATGTTAAGTCCTATATTTGGCGAAAACACGATTCCATAAAATTTTCTCTATAGAAAAAAAATCCAAATTTACCTCTAAACTGAACAATAAACCGCTGGCAATCATAAAATACTTCAAATTAGATCATGAAACTTTTTATACTAACTGATCTAACTATAAAGCAGGTCTTAAATTATTTATTTTTTTAGTCCAATCAATAGATTTTTTGTAAATCGCAAAAAACCACTCATTTCGCACTATTCGGCCGCAGTGACTGACGTAACAACCGCTTTGTAGTGCAAGCTGATTAGAACTTTATTCTAACAGTATTTCAAACGAAGTTTGAACTACCAAATATAGAGTTGCTAATTTGAGGTAGTATAGGCTCTTAAATTTAGGTGTTTTATACGATAGAATCGAGAAAATAAACGATTACGTGATACGTGAACTCCGGTCGTTGATACAGTTAAAAGGTCATCCAGTGTGCAGTTGTCAGACCATGTGTCATGTAACAACAGCACAACGTCCACATTTTGTAAGCTCAGTCGTCATAACTGACGCAAATAGGGATAGAGCCTATAGCCAACAACCAGGCAAAAACTAGGTGGTTGTTACTGAAAAAATCCTAATGAAAAAACCCAATAACAGTTTGCCTGACCTGGGAATTGAACCCAGGATCTCATGCTCAGCACTTCATCAAGGATGGGGTCAATTACATAGTAAAGTAACAGAGTAATTATGACATACAGACAGTCGATTGACAGTCGAGTCGAGACACCTAAATGAATCTAGTGATTTTTATATGAAGGTCTAAGAACACATTTTGACTATAAGTAATTATCTTTCAAAGTCAAACTAATTTCTTAAAAGTCAATTTATTTTTGAATTGTCACTTTGTCAATCATAGTAGTTGATGCCAAGGTGTAAGTGCATACAGAGAAAAAAACTATTAAAAATTGCGGGTCTACTGATAGTAACCACAAGCTATTTAGTTTGCAAAATGTTTGAGTTTGCGACCATACAAATTACCTACAGTCGAACAGTCAATACTTAAATGAAAGTGTTGACATACAACAATATCTGTGTTAATTTTCCACTACTCAAATAACACGGAAAAAGACCATAGTTACAGATTTAATTATTTAATTTACTTTAAGTCCAGTTTATTCTGACACGCGGTGAAATACGGAACTAAACTAAAAATGTATCGAATATGACAGCTCAATGACATTTGCAAGTGACGCCGCACGCCGCCAAGAATTTCAAGAAATATTGGACACGGTAATCGTTTCTAAACAAGCGTAAATATTCTTACTTTGACAAGTTCGATTGATACAACATAACTTATATGGCGGGCAGACATGACAAGAACAGTAATAAAATCGTCATTATACACACTTATTGAATGTTAAATATAAAATTCTTTACGTTAATAAATAATTCATAAGTTTATAGAACGTACAGTGACTGTAGTGTAAGCGTTAAGTCAATGAAGGGATTTTTAAATGCTGGTAATTCCTTTAGGTAAAATTCGATTGGAAAACGATAGGATATTTACGATTTTTGACAATGAGAGGTTTTCCTTTTGAGGTTTTAAAAAAAAACTTAGTTTCCAAGAACTCTATAGATGGCGTTGAACTTACTATGCCAAAGCCAAAACGCTTGAAAAAAAAAACATTGTGTCACGTCACATACTCTCGTTAACTGACACTTTCATTTGCTTAACCTTCCGAATATAACCAACATTTCTCGCGCTTTGTTAAAATCAGTTTTTTTAGGTTCCGTTCCTTGCATTATCATACTTACTCCTAGCGCCATCTATCCAGCGACTAGGGAAGAGCTAAAAAGAAAATCCCTCATTATTGCTTTGGTCACACTATTGAACCATAAACAAAGACTGAATGACAATGCTGAAAATCCTGGACGTCCACAGAACAGTATTCGAAAAAAGAACCAAACACAAAATTCCACGCGCACTATCCTTGTAGTGGCGTACCGACTATTAAAATTAAATTAAACAAAGATTACCACTAAACGACCGCTGCCCCGGGAGGATAATCCATCATCCACTTATGTTATTTCTACGTACTAAGAAATATGAAGTAATGAAACACCACAAATTATACAGTCGAGTGTTTCTGCTTTATAAATGCTATTTTAGTTCTGTGTTGAAATTTGACGTTTGTTAGATTTATACAATAGTACTTTAGCGTTTGTAAAATGGCTATTATTATACCTACGTTTTGCGGGTTATGGATCGTAATCAGCAGGATGGTAATGTAATTCGCATATTTATACACGTTAATGTATGCAGACTTACTGAGAATGGATTCACTCCATCCATTCACATTGTGGTGACAAATAGGTGCTTGATTGAGTTGTTTATTCTATGAATGAGTCATGTTCAATTGTGGTTGCGATCTTTTTATGCAAATCAGTGACTAGAATATATTATAAGTAAGATAATTAAAGCCTGTTAGTCGGTGTATTAAATCAAATTAACACAAAAGCTCGCTTTATGTTCCATGACTTAAGTATCATGCTCCAAATATTTCTCGGGCTTTCCCACTCCCATAATGGTTCTATTCAAAGCCCCACTACCGGTTTTGAAACTTCTGTACACAAAAGCAATTATATAATTATAATTAAAAACTGACACGCCCACTCCAAACAATTACTTGTAGATTACTGAACCAATTTAGGCCTCATATCAAAATAACAGCCATGCTAAAGGCTTCGTCCAACTTGGAACTTTAATAGGCCATTAGTTATGAGGAATAATATTACCCGTGGGTGGCTGCATACGCGTTCCGCACGCAGTGGCCTTGTGGCGACGTCCTGACATTTGCTAATGACATTATAATTGCACACATAACCATTTTACCCGGACCTATCTTCACCCATCCACGATTCCACGCACACAATTCCACAAAGTGCCTTATTATAATGGTTTTGCGTTTATAATGTAATATTAAAGGTACGATATCAATTACATGCAACGTCATTGTTGGTCGAGACATTAAAATTGAGATGTTATCGTTTATTTTTATTTATTATTCTCCGGTGAGTTTTAATGAGGAGATTACTTTGTGAGCGAGATAAAACTGTCATAATCCAAGGTATTTCCACTTACATTGTCGCGCTTACAATACTATTAATGTCAATGATAAATATGTTACCTTCAATAAATGCCCGTTATTAAAGTTAAAAAACTGTAAGTGTACGAAAAAGCCTTTTTATTTCTTCACAAGAGTTAAAATTTTGACAACTCTTTTGCGAACGATGGCTTTCAGTGATAATCGTGGCTGCATGTGACAGAATGAGTTACTACTTATTTTTATTTACGTCTTATTTACTTTAAACCTTATGCAACGTTTAACTGCTCGTTTTTAATTAGCTGTCAGTCTTTAAGCTCAAGTGTAAGTTGTTAGCGAAGTATTAAAGCAGAAACAAAATACAAATAAAAACAAAGACCCTTATTCCGAAGAAGATAATCAATACAAAAACAAAACTTGCGAAAAGGTTCTATGGTTTTCCAATACGAATAGAATTAAATTGGGCAACTAGGATATGGGCAAACAAACATTTGCATGAGAAAATGGTGTAGCTGTATGTGAAGAAACAAATATTATTTCACAATGTATGACTAGGCTAACCTTTACTTTGTGACAAAGTGATTACACAATGTATCGTCTAATTGATGATATAATTTGGAGAGCCAACCAATCATTGTTAATTGACGGGTAGGTAGGTGTGTACTTAATTCCCTGATGAATTGACAAATGTCAATTTGTGGTGGCAATAAAAACTTTTTTTATACTTAGTAGGCTTGCGTTTGGCCGCAACTCGCCTGATGATTTCATTTCGCAATGTTCGTGTCAATTATACAAATTATATGACTTTGGTGAGTTAAAAGTAGTACCAGTAGTTGTAGTACTGTCAAACTGTCTAAAGGTCTTTAACAGGTGGTAAAAATAATACTTTACTAAGAAATTATAATTATATTATGTTCTATTTGAAATACAGAAATAAGCTGTTACTATTTTTACAACTGGCGCCGGCAGATAAGTATATTTCATACTGATAAAGATTTGAACAGAGCCTTAAGAAAATGTTAATACCAGTACATTAAGCATCTGTTCGCAGCTAAGTAGCTCTCTTATAATAAAGACATCACCATAACCCTCAACATAATTACGTAAACTTAGACATTGCTAAACTCATTAAGCCCATACAAGTAAAAATACCAACAATAAACCGCTTATATAAAGTATATATAATTGCTGAATAACGACAATTTAATTACCAGGTACGTTTATGTCAACGCAAATGTGCGTTTTGCGTGATAAGTGTGATAACACACGGGTTTTCGCACAAGTACGGCAATTTATTTCTATAATGTGTTTTCACACTAGTCTTTACGTTTGGACTACTTGTGACTTATTAGTCGCTATTAGAAGCGATCTGATAAAGTGCCCTATATAACGTTGGCAAAGGAATTGTGCTCAACATGCAACGATAATAAATGCCGGCTGTCGTAGTTGTCAGTTGTAAAACGGTTTTAAACCCAATAAGGAAAACTTTTGTTTTTGTTTTTTTTTGTTTTCTGGGTCGAGCGAGGAAAAATCATATATTTTATCTGATTTAGAGAACATAAATATCATGTGGAAAAATAATTTCAGATTGACACTATATTTATTATTACGGCCTTAAGTAATTGAAATCACAAACATCCTTATCTACCAGATAACCCGTGGGGGTGTCACAAAACACATAAACTTTTGTTTTACGACCACAAGACAGATAACTGCATTGACGTTCATAAAATCTAAAAGCTAAAGATAAATTCATTAAAACCATATTCCAGTAAACGATTTATCCAAAAAAAAAAATAGTAATTAAAACCGTCGTCGTTGTAAGGTCACCGCGAGCTGAACTCTTTTAATGAATTATTTTTTTGATAGCAACACAATTAACAGAAATTATGAATTGAAAATGCGCGTCATCAATTAAAATAAGCTCCGAGATAGAGTTTATTATACTATTTATATTAAACGATGATGGACCGTGACATCGTAAGCAATCTCAGATACTACTGTACGATATTTCATTTCGACAACACTCTTTTAATTAAACACAGCTTTTTAATGTGGCGACGGCCGAAAAAAGTTGATAAGCTTTAAAAATTATCGCCCAAAACAAATAAAAACGGACTTCTAATAAGATTCCCATTATCTCGAGAGGCCAACAGCAATAACTCAAGTTAATTAATCATAGTTTTCGTTGCTCTCCGTAGCCGTCGACATTGTAAATCATTTGTCTAACTACCGATCGCATCACTAACAAAATGGCTGCCCACTCAAAGTTACCAACATAACAATCATTATAAATCGTTGCTTTTTAACGTCAGTTAATCGTCGCAGTCGCTCGACAACAAAGTAAGCTCAAATTACAGCCAATTATAAGCTATTCAATCCTTTTAGTGGAAATATGGTTTGAAAAAAAAAACACGTCGTTTAACAATATGTGGTAATTAAGAAAAAGCCCGCGTAACGAAAGATGTGACGGGCAGTGCTACCAACATGCTTAACGAGGCAGATAGTGATGTGCAAGTATCGATAAGTAGGACGATTGATAATGACATGCAAATAAGCATCTAATTAGCGTTGCGATTTAAACGAAGCGTAGATGACGAGCTCACACGACCAGTAGTTCAAACAAGTATTTTTTTATGAATCATAATTACAAATAAGCACAAATATCTATACGATTATCTCTTCGTTTAATATGTCTATTAATCTTCTTATTGGCATAGAAAGTTTAAATGTTATTGCATTAAGCATACTTTTTGACTAACACTTTCTACCTCTATAAGGAAAAAATATACTTTTGCTAACTTGATACAACATCATTATATCTGTTGAGGCCAGTTAACTCGGCAGTTAATGAGATCAAAATGAACCAAATAAAATGCTTAAAAAATAAACTAATCGACTAAAGAGCAACACTATAAAATAATCAAATTTCGAACACACAATGGCGTCAGTTGATAATCGGGAGCCGGGTCCCGCTCGCTCACATAAAACCTTCTTTGTCAGAACGCTTATTAGTTTTGTATGAAAAAAAAAAATGTTTTTATTATTTCCCCTTTTTGTGTGACGATTTTGACGGGCTACGCGTTAAGCCAGTTTAATTAAAATCGAGTTCTTTACAATGACGTCGGGTTCATAAAAATAACATTGGGTCGCAGATAAAAATGGGGATGATAAAGCAACTAATCCATGGAGTTTATTTTATGAATATTACTGTACGGATACGGAAGGAGGGACAAATTATTATGGCGGCCCTTTGTTGACTTAAATAATGGTGTGAAATTGAGTAGGGTAGTTGTAGATTACTTGGGAATGGTAGGGACTACTGTTTTCATTGTAAGTAATCCATTTAAATTGAGTATATGGGTACAAATGTTCTTTTATATTATGAAGTAATATGTAATTATGTTCATTGAAGGAATTGGCTGTTGTGTGAATTCCATTGCTTGGGTCTTAAAATAAAGGCACTTATATGAAACATCCCGTTCAAATATGTTAAAAAAATTTATGCAGCCCGTATTAGTCATTAAAACACAATATTGATCACACAAACATTGCTTAGGACCGTAAGCTCCTGAATTCAATACTCAATATTGGCCCACTGTTCATCGCCCAAGAATATTACAAAGGACTTTAATAAAGCAAATTTTAAAGGTTTTAAAGGTCTTATGAGAAGGAAAACATTTTTTGTTAAAATATAATCTAAAAACTAAAAAAAAATAAAAGAACAAAAAAATAAAATAAAAATAAAAGAACTTTGTTTCAGACCATCGTCTTAAAGGTAATAGACATAGATCTATATTTGTGTTAGTAAGTACTTAAGAACTGGATACACGAATAAAACGATAGATAGGTACGATGAAGGAACACGCGTTAAAAAACAGACCTGTCAAACCATAGACAAAAAAAAATCTAACACACGCTGACAACGTCAAATGTCAAAGCAAAAAAATCAGTTCGCACCGAAAAAAATCGAAAATCTTCCACACAAATCCGGGACACATCGTAAACGAGACAAGAAACTATAAATTCATGCCGTTATCATCATAATTATGTTATCAACGTTTTAATTGCAGCTAATGGGTCGATAGTTACAATGTATTCGGGCTATAGGCTATCGGGGTACAGTAATGAAACAGAGCACGATAGGGTCAAACGGCCATGATATTGTTTCAAAATAGTTTTATTGCTGTGTATTTGTTTTAACGTCTAGTTGGAGTCATAACTAACATTAATTTTAGACTAATTGGGTGGGTACTTATTTAGAACTCTACCCGCGATTTTGGTCACGTTTAAAAACACATTTTCACACTCGGCAATAGTGTAGGCTTCTATGAGTGAGACAATTTTTCAGCGCCCCCTCTGTGCACAGATTTTGTTCGCGCTGTCTTCTCTATACGTAATAGTAGTAAAAGCTCAATGACCGTAAACGATTTCTCACCCCAAAAACAAAAGTAGTTTTCCAGCAATCATTTTTGCATGAGTCTAAGTAACTCTTTTTTGATGTACAGAATGCTTGGTGAAGGCTCCGTACACCTTGTACAGTGAACTAGGAAAATTAATTGAGGGCCTCGTACTAAATTTTCTTCACTACTTTTGCAAGCACCGTTCTTTCTAATGTATGTTTGGGTCTTGCACTGAACGCCTTTAATTCAAATAGTGTAGTGTAGTGGGATAAAAGTTAAGTTAGTTCTGTTTCACCAAACTGCCCCCGGCAGATTATGTATAAAACATAAATTTCTCTATGGTAATTTTAAGTAGTTGATGTGACAACACTGTATTTTCTCTCTGTCAAAAAACTTGTAAAACGTTGTAACGTGCTCCTATAAATTAAAAGTAAATCAATAGTTCAACCACAGCAATTTCATTTATAAATAACCTCCATTGTGTTATTCAAATAGTAGTAAGAGCCAGTATAAAGTGCTTACAGAAACAAATAGACCTACAGTTTATACTACAGCCATTTTAGGTTCAAAGATCCACTTGTTATGTTCAGTAATAAATAATGTCTCTAATCGATTCTTAGAAGTGCATTAAATAACATAATCTTTAATGTAATAGGGATGATGAGTATGATGACTGACTAAAAACACATGATTCTGTAAAGTCCGTCAGTTAGATTATCGAAAAATATTGGGTACGTGTTTTCTGTTTTATCATATTAATAAAAATTGACGAAGATAAAACGTGTCAAAGATCATGAGTGGGGGGGGCTTGTGACGCCACATTTGAGTAGAAATGTACTCAAATGTAGCAGCGATGGCCCAGTGGTGGGGCCCCGACTTACGAACAGTAAGTCGTGGGTTCGATTCGAACCCAGACAGGCGCTTTACTTTGTGTAATTTATTTCATCACCGCTGCTCTCAAAACGGTGAAGGAAAACATCGTGAGGAAACCGGCATGTCCTAGAACCAAAAATTCGAAGACATGTGACATCTACCAATCCGCACTGGGCCCGCGTGGTAGATTATAGCCCATTCCCTCTCATAGATAGAGAGGAGGCCTGTGTCCCAGCAGTGGGAACATTAATAGGCTGATGATGATGATGATGTAGGCACTCAAATGTTACGTCACACGAGTTTTCGACGCACTGTATCGTGTTTATTCTCAAATGTTACGTCACACGAGTTTTCGACGCACTGTATCGTGTTTATTCTCAAATGTTACGTCACACGAGTTTTCGACGCACTGTATCGTGTTTATTTTTTGTTTACGTGAAAGAAATAAAAAAAAATGTGTCCAATATTTTTTGGAAATCTATTTGACGGATTAATTAGATTTTTTTTGTCATCTACCCTATTGTGGTGTCTTTTTTGAGTTTGGTAAACATAATAGTTTTTTATTAAGTTATTAAAGCAGTGAGTGATTTTGCTCATGATTTAAATAAATCACTATTAGTAGGTCTTCCAATATTGTGCACCTTTTATGTCTAATTATATGTAGACTTTAATAATTAATAATTATAATTATAATAATAATTATTTTATGCTCTTTGTACTTAGCGGTTAGACAATATTGGTGTCAATTCTGTTATGCATAAACTAAACTTAAATTATGCTATTGTTATCTTTTACTAAAAGGCAGTGCGAGAAAAGGACGACTATAGCTATGAACTAAGGTAGAGATGTCAAACTAGTTTATGCCTTGCGCTTCACCGTGTTTTTAGTCAACATGTTTTTACGTAAAAACATGTAACTACTTAACGTTCTAACTAAATTTGAAAGCTCTAAATTACGTCCGTATCTTTCTCGTTTTATTAGAGAGAAAAAGACAGCAATAGCCTAAATTAAGTTGTGTTGTTGTAAGTTTAGTGTGTGCACAACAGAATCGACACCACTGTCCAATTTCTTAAAATGAAATTTAAAGTTCCAATGGCGCCCTAGCTGGGACTGAAATCTGCCAAGCATAAACTGAAAAAAAGCTGTTCAAACAACCAAAAAGATCTTCTCAATTCACTAAAGAACCCTAAAAGAGAAGACTAGAGCAATAACAACTAATTACGAACTATACGTTGTAATTAAATCATAAAATTTTAATTGACTTCATTAGATATGTGTTATAAAACATATTAATTGAGTACATCTGTGACGGCTTATATACGTGCCTATGTATTTACATATATTATAATTGTGATTAATGTTGCAAGACGGATGTTAGACGCGATGATAATAGTTTCACTGCGAATTCTCTTGTACCTAAGCCGAATTACGATTTATGTTTTTTTTTTATTGTTAAACTAGTTTTTGCTGCTTCATTCGACGATTACAACACTTCTAACTACGTACCTACCATACATACATACATAAATCAGCTAGTTTTCACAGCTAAAATTTTTAATAAAAAGTAATGGTAGTAGTGCTATCATTTTACTCATCTAGTTAAGACTAGCCAGCTAGATAATTAAACAGTTAGGTACAATGATATTATATTACACAGATATGTTGTGAGCGCGCAATCGTGAAGACTCGAAAACAGGCCAATTGGCCTGTTTTTCGTTTATTCTGCGTCACTGCGTGTATGTGAGCTGGCTCTCCACCGCGGCACACTTTTTTCTAGGGTTTTATAGTTGTATAACATATCTGTTTATTAGAATATCATTGGTTAGGTACACTTTCTTCCCAGTTATTTGGCTAACAAAAAGTTTTTAAAGGAAGGCCAATTTAATAGATCACATTTGACATAATCTGTCAGTTCAAAGTAAAGGTTACTTTCGTTTGTCATTACTGCAATAAATACGCAATCTTATTTCAAAAAAATTAAGCAATGGGGATGGCAACTGTGGAACGAATGGCGCTAGCATCGCTTGTACCAAACATCGTCATTGTTTGAAAATCTGTCAATGTCATTTTATATTTCAAAATAGTTTGACCTCATTGATTGATTTATTTATTTATTTATTTTTCTCTTAAAAAATCCTTAACACTAATTACAACGCCCCACAAAACTGCTTACGCAGTTTAACTGTGAGGTTGTTCAGACCGATCAATGTCATTTATGGTGTTTTTGTTTGTTTGTTGTTTTTTGTCGATTCGATTGTCGTTCAGATCGTTCGGATTGGTCAGATTAGGTCTAAGCTATGAACGCGCCATCTACAATCAGCTTTAAAAAGAGACTACATAAATTTTTAATCCCGTACTTTACCGTAATAATGAATGTAGGTACCAAAAGAAGTTCTTGCTTTACGAAAAAAACATAAGTTGAACTTAAAAACCAATACACAAATAGAGAAAACAAAAAGTCGTTGATATAACTAAACTAACGGACAAAATAACGGCATTTTTCCTAATTTAACCAAGTTAGCTCAACGGTAAAATTCAAATTCAAACAAGTAAAGAAGCTTAAAAGGATAATCTGACTTCAACAAGACAATAGGAATAAACAAACTTATTAAAACCTCTTTGAACGTCAAGCCAATACGGATTAAAAAAAATAAAAGGTCTATGGTCGCCTTTAATGGCTCATGGCAACTACATTTTTTTAACCCAATGGTGTTTAAAAGAAGATGCCAATCAAAGTTTTTGAACATCCATCAATTTGAATAAATGCCTAAATAAAATATCTACAATCATGACTTTTTTCTTGTCCTAGTTTGACATAATCAAACTACAAGCTTTCAAATCCTCAATAAACTAACAAAAGAACATCACGATCTTTGTAATTGACAGACTGTGGCATATTTGCTGATAACTGTTCCTAAAGATCACTGCCATTAGTAAAAATAACAAAGAACATTCAGAATATAAAAATAGAATGATTAAAACTTTAATAATCTAATTCCAACAAAAAATAAAAAAGAACCTCACGAAATGCCAACCTAACGAATACATACAGCTTTATTTTCGCGCCAAACAGATTAATCTGTTACTTTCTTTTTACAAGCAAAGACAACGATCTCAACGTACTCAGATAACGGGCTTTTTATCATAATGGTTTCGTGTACCGATAAGCTACTACTTTTTTAAACATTTTAATTCTGTCAACGACGTATCTTTACACGCGACGACAGGGGCAAATCGATAATCTTTTGTAGTAAAAAACTGTTTTTGTTGTAAAAAAAATGTGACCGTGTCAGTCTTGCTTTATTATCTACGTGTAATAAACAGAAGAAAAAAAAGGTTTATGCGGTACAAACACAAATATCTCATGATACTTTTCGTTAACAAGCAGCTATAACTTCATGATTTATTGATCACGAAAGCGCATTTGTAATGATAGGTTGCTACCCCATCGCATACATCCACTGTAACCGGCAATTGAGCTTTACAACCGTCCGTACATTCAAAAACAAACGTACAAGAAACCTACGTATATTATCGGCTATAATACACTCAATTAATATCGATATTTCTTTCAAATTAGTCAATTAAACACATCACTAGTAAGAAATTTGTAGGCAGGAAATGAAAATCAGTTAAAATAATTGAAACTGTATGTCATACATTTAAAAGCTTATGCAACCTCAATGCGAGATAATTTAAGTTCATAAAAAAATGGACTTTCCTTAATAACTAAATTCCCTATGGGCGTTTTATAACATTCCATAACAAATGGCTGGAATTAAGCCGCCATTTTGAAAATTAAAATAAATAAATATCGCTGGACATTATAATCAGCGCCATCTAGTGCCACACTAAGCAACGAGGCTTGTGTCGTGGACACCAGATAGTTGATATACTACATAGATACTTTTTGTTTGGTAAAATGGTAGTGGATAGCAAATAGCTAAGTGTTCTAATTAAAAAAATAAAAATCAGCGTGAAATACTATTCGCAGAGAATAATAAGTATATTTAATTTTCATAATTCGCAAAAATAACGTGAAAAAAAAACGCGTCGGTAGACACAAAGATTAACGGCACCTACCTAGAAATAAAAATGTAGATTTCTAATATATTATAAGATATTTAAAATTCGAAACACCTGAATTCTATAATATCTGGTTTTTACTGTCAATTCGCCGCCGGAAACTCAAATCAGCTCCAAATTCGACAATAAAAGTCGTATTATTGAATAATTTGAATCGTAAAACTAATTTGATCGTAGAAAACGCAATTAGCTAATGATAGGATGTGTGTTATGTTGTCAGTGCTTGATGATGACATGATTATTAATAAAAATGTTCCCTGAAGAGTGTTTCAATCAACCTTATGGTGGTATAATCCAGAATATAGGTATCTACCTATAACCGATCAATTAGAAAAAGCACAGCTGAGAGACAGAGTGATCAAAAGACCAACTGACAGAGATAGGGCGAAATCATTGAATACAAGCCAAAAACCATATAGACATATCACTGCGGAAACGGAGTGTCATTCTAAAACAGAATATGAAAATCAAGCCGTACGCAAAATACACGCTTTGGACGTAGAGTTGCGGGCAACTGCCCGATTCACAATACAAGATAATAAAGATTAAAAAATTGATCTGAAATTTGAATAAGGAAAGATTCTGCGATGCTGTTTTGTTTCAACGGTATTGTACCAAGGTATTGCCAGATGCGCGTCAGGAAAAACCAACGATGGGTATTGGCATAACACCAGGAAATCTAGACAAGAAAGGCCTATGCGTTGACGTGACCTCAATACTGTGAAGGCAAATTTAGTAGTATAAATATTTTATTATTAGAAGATCGCAGGTAAGACTGCGCAGACCAGGGAAAATTGGCATAACAGGGAGCAAGCCTAACAGTAGCTAAAACGACTGCCGAAGATCATGATAACTAGGAGAAGGTAGGTAAGGCTAAGAGTCCCGAAACACTGGCAGGCGGATTGGAGATTGCAGTGATGAAAGACTAACAGAAAACGCTGCTGCCCATTCTCTGGTCTACGGAGGCGCAAGGTGTTCTGCCTCAGACATTAGTCGCCTTATACGACACCCGTGAGTGTAATGGGTTGGTACTATTCTAATGATGCAGATCAAAGCAATCACTCAGAAGCGGAATGAATGGAAGACCCCTAAACTAATATCATCTTCCTGACGATATTCCAGAAGTCAATGCAGCATATTTTTTTTCTTCCATGCATCAGCCGTCGTCTAATCATCTTTTGCACAGTTAATCAATACAGAATTACAGGAAGTTTCCTGGGTTTCACTTATTTGAGAAACTTACTATGCATCGCGGCGTCGGCAAAAACGAGAGAAACATTTCTTGGAACGCAATTTTTTTTGGTGCGGATTGTAAAGTTTTTTCAAAGACATGACTTGACCTGGCTTTGGGAAACAAAAAATAATAGGCAATGAAGCTTTTCTCATGAGGTCGTGATAATAAATTATAGCATAATTGGCCAAATATTTGTGGGAACATGTTTTTTTATATTAAGTTTAATAGGTTTTTTACCGTAAGTACCAATAGATATAATAAAAAGTAAGATGATTAATCAAGTGATTACATATTCGAAGTTTTTATTTTTAGCACCATAACATTAGTAATATGGGGATTACAAGTATTTATCTTAGTATTTTTTGTGACATCTTAAATACTGTGGGAATTTACCAAAAACGTGTACAGGTATTGCCCAGTGAAATCGTGGTCCCTTTTGGGCGCCACGTTTTAGATATCATTTTTTTTTTTCTAAGCAAAATATTTAACTAAATCTTTACCAATGTAAAAAGGCCAATTGTAGAGGCTTTCTGTATTTAAACTGGTCCGATTAAACGTGAAACAGTTTTAAGTATGAATGTTTGAAGTGCAAGGCCAAGGGGTATATTGGGTCAGTCAGATGTTAGAACTATATATAATAACTTACGCATTTAGTTTTACCACGTATGGACCGTATGGAAATTACAAACATAGTGTTGGGTCTTTTGAAGCAGAAAACGAATCCGGAAACCGGTATGAAAATTTAAAATCTCTCTCCGAACCACTTTACAAAACTGATTAATTAAACCCAGATTAACACATATTTTGGTCCTATGATCCTACGGGACAGAATAAAAACGGAAGCTAGATTTTCGAACTTACCTCCAGGAAACCGGTGAGGGAATATCCTGCCGTGCCTGTTGATGAGCCAGGGGTACAGTGTGTAGGACTCCCGGGGGACGGGCGGCGCAGGGTGCGGGGGCGGGTGTGGCGGCAGAGGTCCTCCGAAACCCTGCTGCTGATGCGCCAAGGCCGCGGCAAGAGCAGCTCCTTGGAAGTGCGCCAAAAACTGGTGGTGATGACTCTGCGCGTCCAAATACGGCAGCCTCTTCAACTCAGGAGATGGAAACATCGCAGGCAACGCACTCGGCCTCAACAACGGTCTGGGCGAAGGACTTCTCGGGGACGCAACCGGCGAAGGAGAACCAGGACTCGCCAGCGGCGGCGACGCATGCTTCGGCCGCTCCGAACCACCCACTATACTGTCTATACTAAATCCTATCTTCGGTTTCGATGGCACCGCCACCACAGGGGTCGGTGCGAGAGGCATCATGCTTTTACACACAACGGGTCCGTCACAAAAAATAATAATACACCAAATCAGAAGCACATGTCACACAGAACACAATCCATCGTGACGCGAGCGCGCGATACGAACGCCAAGGCGGCGCGCGGCCGAATGAGCCCTCCGCGCTCGCGAGACGCCCGTCGACACGGAAAAAAAATAACGAACATGGACTCCTCACCTCCTATTGGACGGTATTTACCGAGGGGTGGCGACTGATCTCCGAGCTGCACTCTTTATTTGATTGTCTGCAGCGCTATTGGCCAGCAGGCGTGTAGAGGTGTTATTTGAATTTGGAACGCTTTCCCAGTGGGCGGTTTGAGTTAAGAGCTTGTGATTTAGCCGGCCGTATGGCGTATTACACCAGATTTGTGGCGCGAAACGCGTCGAGTAGTGCTTTCGAATTTAGTTGGTTATGATTCAATTAAGGCGTCGATTGGGTGGGTAATCGCGGTCGACTTGCTCGTTTTGGGCGCTAGTCGGCTCGCGCTGCGCTCGCCCGCTCCGCTCGCCTCCGCTCGGTATAATACTTTTTAATTAAGTCCGATGCTTTATTAGCTTAATGTCGCGAGATAAACGTGGATTTTTCAACGATTCCCGCCAATAATTGATTCTTACAAAATGGCGGACGTTTATAGTCGAGTTCGGTTTAATTATTTTTATCGATAATAAAATAATTTGTTGCAGCGGCCGTACGATTGTTTTCATAGGTAATTAAATTAAATTTTAATGAAACCCGATAAAGTTTGAATTTCACGGATATTTTCCACCATTACAAACTAAACAGTGTTTGGTAAATAGTTGATTTTTTAATTAAAATTGTTATGCTTTATAGTCTGTGGTGCGTTGTGATTGATTTCTGTTTATAAAATACTGATTGCTTACTTTAAGATACCTATTCATTATGAAACACTGAAATAGGTAGAGAAGAGTACAATTATTTTTAGGTACCTATAAAGTCTTTTTAGACAGTATATTGTTAATTTAATTTATATTGTAGGTATACTTATCTGCATTGTAAACAGATCGCTACTTATTTTCTTTAAATTATGTAGGTAAGTACGGATTAATAGTTAACTAACAAAAGTTAGATTAGTTATGATTTTCCAATATTTGATTAAAATTATTCAGACGAAAAAATATTCTAATTCGTTTGAAAAATACTAACCTACTGTCATTTTAGGTTAATAAAAAATAATTAAGGTTTTTCTTCAGGCCGTAGTTAAATCAGTTGCGTTTCAAAGGACCAAATTATATAAGTTTACCATAGTTAAACTTAATTTGGTCCTAATACCAAATAGATTTATATTGTTTGTCTAACAAAATTATCTAATACTTAGACCATTTTAATATTGTTTTCTTCCTTATTGGAAAGGCTTGATGTTTCATCGCTTCACTTGGTTTTAGAACCTAGCTTGCCTTTAAATAAATAATTGAAAAAAATATTATGAAATTATAACTGCCAGATAAACTATAGACCAACGGTCGGCAACAGGCGGACCGCGGTCCATATCCGGACCGCGTAAGATAGACCCTGGGACCGCCGAATATTTGTTAACAATTCTTGAATATAAAAAGAAGATCTATGAAGAGTCATCATTTTCAAAAAATAATGTTTTGAAGAACAAACATCGTTCGAGATTATAATGGACGCTATTGAAGACTCACTTCGCATGTGGTGTTCCGCTCGTGAACCAAATTTCGTCTAAAAACCGTCGGTTTAATTTTTCGCACTAATTTTACTGATAATTAATAAATATCATAAAACGTGTATTGGAATACAATATAAAACTTAGGTAATTCGTAATATAATCAAGATTTTTTTGGACCTTGATAAAAAATTCCATCGTTGTATGGACCCCACTTAACATTACCTAAGTAATTGCCGACCCCTGCTATAGACTATAGATCTACGACTCTACCCGAGGTGGTTAGAGACAAGAAGATTTTTTTAATGAGCTCGTCTCCAATTATCTAGCACTTATAATGCCTGTTGCAGAGCAGCGGTGGCCCAGTGGTGGCGGCCCCGACTTACGAACAGTAAGTTATGGGTTCGAACCCGGACAGGCGCATTACTTTGTGTAATTTATTTCATCACCACTGCTCTCAAAACGGTGAAGGAAAACATCGTGAGGAAACCGGCATGTCCTAGAACCAAAAATTCGAAGACATGTGACGTCTACCAATCCGCACTGGGCCCGCGTGGTGGATTATTGCCCATTCCCTCTCATAGAGAGGAGGCCTTTGTCCCAGCAGTGGGAACGTTAATAGGCCTATGATGATGATGATAATGCCTAATGTCGGTTGTTATGGTGTGGGCAAGTGATGTGGACGAATGAGCAAGAAGAAGGTAGGAGAAATATCGTGAAGAAAATTTTTAATTAATGAACGTGGATAGATTTAAGACTTGGGGAAGACTAAAGACAACATGATGTGTGACTATGAGATTGAAGATAATAATTATATAGTTGGTGCCAATTAAGATGAGAATAGCGGTCATTACCCTCTCCCTAATTATCTCTTCGTACGAACCAAAACAAAAAAAACCGGCCAAGTGCGAGTCGGACTCGCGCACGAAGGGTTCCGTACCAATTATTATAAAAAAAATCACGTTTGTTGTATGGGAGCCCCCCTTAAATATTAATTTTATTCGGTTTTTAGTATTTGTGCGAGTCGGACTCGCGCACGAAGGGTTCCGTACCAATTATTATAAAAAAAATCACGTTTGTTGTATGGGAGCCCCCCTTAAATATTAATTTTATTCGGTTTTTAGTATTTGTTGTTATAGCGGCACCAGAAATACATCATCTGTGAAAATTTCAACTGTCTAGCTATCACGGTTCATGAGATACAGCCTGGTGACAGACAGACGGACAGACGGACAGACAGCGAAGTCTTAGTAATAGGGTTCCGTTTCTACCCTTTGGGTACGGAACCCTAAAAACATGTACCGTTTTCCATTACAAAAAATGTTGAAGATCACGATAGATGACGATTCAAGACTTGAACAGGCTTATTTTTGGTTTTCAAAGCTAAGAAGAAATAAAATAATAAATGTAGGTGGGTCAATGAATGCTATTTTCATCATAACTGGCACCAACTATAGCTAGAAAAGATTTGGCTACTGGGGTGACGACTCATAGAGATAAGCGGAAGGAAATTGGTGTCGATTCTGTTGTGCACAAACTAAACTTAATTTAGGCTATTGCTATCTTTTACTCTCTAATAAAACGAGAAAGAGACGGACGTAATTTAGACCTGTCAAATTTAGTTGGAACTAATATTTATATACAAATGAAGGGTGCACGTAAAAACATGTCGACTAAAAACACGGTGAAGCGCAAGGCATAAACTAGTTTGACATCTCTAACTTAGTTAATAGCTATAGCCGTCCTTTTCTCGCACTGCCTTTTAGTAAAAGATAGCAATAGCCTAAATTAAGTTTAGTTTGTGCACAACAGAATCGACACCATTACCTACTTTTTAATATTTTTGGAAAAAAAACCTTTTGTTTGGTCTATCATCTAGTTTTTGACGGAAAGAAAAACGGAACCAGAAGACACAACGTCTAGAATATCTTATGTGCAGGCTGGTAAGGGAAAAAACGCGTAGGCAAGACCTTGCAAACAAAATCACGCTCTTGGCATAAGTAGTCAAAAATAGTCCACAATGGTGTCGATTCTGTTGTGCACAAACTAAACTTAATTTAGGCTATTGCTATCTTTTACTAAAAAGCAGTGTGAAAAAAGGACGGCTATAGCTCTGAAGTAAGTTAGAGATGTCGAACTAGTTCATGCCTTGCGCTCCACCGTGTTTTTAGTCGACATGTTTTTACGTGCACCCTTCATTTGTATAGAAATATTAGTTCCAACTAAATTTGACAGCTCTAAATTACGTCCGTCTCTTTCTCGTTTTAGTTGAAGGAAAAAGATAGCAATTGCCTAAATTAAGTTTAGTTTGTGCACAACAGAATCAACACCAAAAATCAGGCAGTTAAAATATTTAATAAATTACCGCTAAATACACGTAGGCTCATTCAAGGGAAGGCTCAAGGCATTTTATTGGAAAGATGCCTTTATTCAATACATGAATTGTAAATGATTTTTGACAAAGAATGAATTTAAATTTATACTGTTGTTACGATTTTGCTTTTGTTTTATGTGATTTTTAGGGTTCCGTAGTTAACTATAGGAACCCTTATAGTTTCGCCATGTCTGTCCGTCCGTCTGTCCGTCCTCGCTTAATCTCTGAATCAAAGTAGAACTTTATAAGGACTTTCTAGGAAAATCATTTTAAACTTGATGGAAACAACAGTTTTTGTACAAAAAAGACAAAAAATTGTACAAAATAATTTCTGAACTAAGTTTGTACTATATTCGTATATGCAAGCATTTTTACATAATGGATACCCACCTTTAAACTCATAAGTGGGAACACTTATTGTGACGGACGGGAAACTACGGAACCCTACACTGAGCGTGGCCCGACACGCTCTTGGCCGGTTTTTCATTGATTATTTGTTTATTTTATTTTGTTCAATTTTTAGAATTTCTTATGTATAACATTCAGACACAATGTAATTTGTTGTTAAATAAATAGAATGAAATGTTTTATACCTTGGTTTAAACGTGGGGATATACCAAGAACAGTGTAGTCGTGAAGACTTATAGCGAAAGCCCCGACTTGCTTATAACTGCCTAGCCCATTTCCCAATTAAGTTGTGGTCGGCTTCCAGTCTAACTGATACAGCTAACATGGAGCGACTGGCAATCTGACCTGCATAGACCAGTAGCTGGCTAGCTGGGTTTCATGATACCCTTTTTTTTCGCATGGGAAATCATCAAATGATTCCTCCCGCTCTGGGCGGAGCGGGAGGGAGTGTCAGACTTTTACTGACTAAAACCCATCCATGTTCCTTCATCGCCCTTTGTGTTCCGGGGCCACGGTATCTCTTTCGAACAGTCCCGCAACCCCGGCAGGCATCGGCCCTTCCTATTGCTGACTCTCTTTGAGGCGCGCGTGGAACACTCCTGCTGGTCGACACGGCCTGTCGTCATGAGACGGACGGACGGCGAGCTAGCCCATAGCCCACCGTCCACAGGCCCGCGTATCATAGGTACCCTTTTGGTAAGGTTTCTAGGTGGTGTTTTCAGGTGGTTAGGTGTCGAATTTTCGGGTTAAGGAGAATGCGTCGGTGACTCGAATGATGCAGCGGTAGTGAGACTGCCTTACGTTCTTAGGATCCCAGGTTCGAAACCAGTAGGAGCAAATGTGCGTGTGATGACCATTTGTTTCCGAGTCATGGATGTTTATATGTTTAATAAGTATTTATTTACAAACAAAAAGTATCTATGTAGTATATCAACTATCTGGTGTCCACGACACAAGCCTCGTTGCTTAGTGTGGCACTAGATGGCGCTGTGTGTAATGTCCAGTGATATTAGGGCTTTTATTGCTATTTGCAGGTCAATTTCAGGTTGTATGTTGATTAAAATTTTCGCGGCCGTAACAAACAGAGCCGTGTTCGTGGGTCGTGGGATTTACAGACTTATTGTCATTAATAAAACGGTTCATCTGTTCAGGAGTTAGGATGCCACAGACAGACACACAGATACCCACTTCCCTCACCTCACTCCCTATTTAATAGAACTTTAACAAATTGGCTTTGTGACAGATGTTTTTATTCAATAGATGATTATTTAAATTTTAAATAGACATGATGTAAATAAATTAACGAAGACTTATTTAAATTTAAATTGACATTATATAGAAATTAATTAATACATTGATGAATTGTCGCAACCATGAAATATAATTTTACTCCTAATAATAGCTAATTTACTAACTACTTATTTTAATAATTCTTTTTTGTAATGTTCCTAACTAATATTAATCAAAGCAAGACTGTAAATTCTATTATGTATGACAATGAAGTGTATAATGTGTATGACTATTGGCATAAAATTATATTATTATGCATGTAGGTACTAGAAATATTTGCACGACTGATAAGTCGAATATAGTGAAACTAAAATTATTTTACCATATTCTTACTTATAACACCCCTCTTTTTTAGTCAGGTGTTAAAAATAATAATTAAAAAAACCGGCCAAGAGCGTGTCGGGCCACGCTCAGTGTAGGGTTCCGTAGTTTCCCGTCCGTCACAATAAGTGTTCCCACTTATGAGTTTAAAGGTAGGTATCCATTATGTAAAAATGCTTGCATATACGAATATACTACAAACTTAGTCCAGAAATTATTTTGTACAACTTTTTGTCTTTTTTGTACAAAAACTGTTGTTTCCATCTAGTTCAAAATGATTGTCCTAGAAAGTCCTTATAAAGTTCTACTTCTCAGATTTTTTTCATATTTTCTAAACATATGGTTCACAAGTTAGAGAGGGGGGAACACATTGTTTTTTACTTTTGGAGCGATTATTTCCGAAATTATTGACATTATCAAAAAATGATTTTAAAAAACCCCTATTCATTTTTAAATAGCTTTCCAACAATATATCACACGTTAGGGTTGAAATAAAAAAAAAAAAAACACTTCCCACTTTACATATAGGGGGGCTACCCTAATAAAACATTTTTTTCCAATTTTTATTTTACCACTTTGTCGGCGTGATTGATATACATATTGGTACCAAATTTCAGCTTTCTAGTGCTAACGGTCACAGAGATTAAGCGAGGACGGACAGACGGACGGACAGACATGACGAAACTATAAGGGTTCCTAGTTGACTACGGAACCCTAAAAAAGAAAGCTTCCCTAGCGTTTTCTCCTTAAGTATCTACCTACTTATGGTTGTGAGAGCACTCTAGCTAGACTTGAAAAAGTCTATATAACTAGGTAGGTATGCTAGATTTTAACTCCGAGTTTTCCTCGATTGCTCTATCACGGAAAAAGCTGTATAGCTAATGGTAGAAAATTGCTCTAGTAATCAGGATATATGTATGTAAAGACGGCGGTAAACAGTTTAAGCTAAATAAAGCAATTCGATTAATTGGGCAATTCAAAGCTAATAGGTAAATTATACTTAAGTAATTATACATAGGAAACTACGCTTAGGTATTTAGTGCAGGAATTTTCTAACTGTTTTATTTGCAAGCTACGCTTTTATGTCTACGTAACTACCTAGGTATACGTAAAGCAGCATTAGATATCTACCTGCTTTTAATTTAACCATAGACTTCATTGTCTATTATTATAGGTAAGTATAGCTTTTGATTAGATTGATCAAACCGGTATCAGACGGTTCACTTTTAGTTTATGAATACAAAATTAAAATTAAAATTATTCATTTGTGAAACATAAAATATATGTAGTGAACAAGGTCTAATTCGAATGCCAGGATCGCTATGTTTAACCCAAATAGGCATACAATTATGGATACGTAAAATAGAGCTACTAATATAAAATGAAAAATGGGAAATGAATTCATTAGTAAAGCTATCCGAAGATATTGGCTTGCGACAGCCAACGTCTTTTGCTCTCCTCCAATGGCCAAATGATTGAAAAACTAAACGAAAGTAGCAGATGGACGTTCATGCTCTATGAAATCTTGTCAGTGAAAAAAAAACAGTGCCGAGTGAACCGTTCACTCGAATGAAGCTTCTGATATCGGCTTTAGGAATTTGGGATATCTATCCCAAATTCCTAAAGCTGATATCAGAAGCTGCTTTGTACCTTAGCTATATAGCTAAGGTACAAAGCAGCTACATATTTCCTATCCTGATTTTAACCTGCCTGAATGAACGTTATGCCAAAATCCAAATAATTCCTGCTATAATATGTAACGCAGGAATTAAAATTAGATCTCGAGAAAAACCTCTGTCACAAGATGGACAAAAAGTACCTAAGATTATAAAACTGCATATTTTTTTCCTTTTAAATTCCAAAATTTAAGTAAGAATCTCAAAACCCTATACAATTTAGATTGATATAATATATGTAGGTAAGTTTCTTTCAGTTACCTAGGGTACGTCTGTGCATTAATTCATAGTCTTATGAATTGATATATATCAGGAAATAGGAGTAAATATTACTATGTGATGTGACTGTTACTACAAAGGCACTACCGTGACTACAAAGGCACTATTGTGACTACAAAGGCACTAGCTAGCTCGTCATCAGCCTAGCCTAGTCTACACACCTATAAAACAAAGCCTGCAGCACCTAACCTATGACCTGGTAACATCACCCTGCAATCACCGATCACCAACCGTGGTGATTAAGGCAATCATCCCCAATATAGCGTCTACTTTCGGTACGGTAATTGAAGACTTCCTGGCGATCTTTAACATTAGTATATTGTTTAAACAAATAAAACTTTCACGCTTAGGTTCAAGGTTTATTTAAACAACAATGATAGTAACTGAGACAATAAATTGTTGATTCTCATAGTTATTTTTTTTTCTTTCTAGTAACTTAATTTTTCGAGACAGAAAATAAAAGGATATGGTAACCCTCCTGACTAATAAACGCATTTCTGCAAATATTAACTTATATTATCCAAAATGTTGCAATCGTCCTTCGCTCGCTTATTAGAATTTTTGGCACGGTCTAATAAAACTGTTCTAATAGGAATTCGGAATCCAAATTACTAAGTATTCTTATTGCTTTAATCCTTAGCTTTAATAACAATTTTATTAAACTGTGTGACTACTTAGAAAATATTAACGTACCTACTAGGTGTAGCCTGTGGCTTCGCCCGCTTGACAAATTATATACTAAAACCTTCCTCTTGAATCACTATATCTATTAAAAAAAACCCACATCAAAATCTGTTGCGAAGTTTTAAAGATCTTAGATCATAAAAAAATAAAAACATAGGGACAGACAGACGCGGCCGGGGGACTTTGTTTTATAATATGTAGTATAGTAGGTTTAGTATAGTAATAGTAATCAAGTGATAGTGATGAAATAAGTTTATGTTATGATCATTAACGGGTCGAGTAAAATGTTATTACGTTTTACATCTCTGCCCAACCCTTGTACAACCACAGGCGTGATAGTAGGTACCAGCTGATAGCTACAACAAACATTCCCATAGTCCCGAACAAATAATCGCGTAGTTAGAACCCATTACGCCGCCATCTTGGATTCAGTTGAGATAAAATCAAATCTTCTGAACACTATAACACCTTTGGATTGCACACAACTGGTATTCAGTTATTCAAATGTGGTCACGACTCTGGCCGCTCCCTTGGAACGAGGCGTGATAATAGACTGATTCAATAGTCTTGTGGTAATTGTGTGTAGTTTTATTATTTGCTTGGTAAGGAAACTTGTAATTCGGTTCGAGTAAATTAAGTTAAGTGGGTGTTAAAAATAATGCAGTCTTTATAAGTTTGAATTTTAATAAACAGACAAATAAGAATGTTTTTGTATATTTGTGTCTGAGAGCTGTTGCGTTGGTCTAGTGGTTTGTTGCATACATTGGTGTCGATTCTGTTTCTTTTTCTCAACGACGACGTTAATTTAGAGCTGTCGAATTTAGTTGGAACTAATATTTCCATACAAATGAAGGGTGCACGTAAAAACATGTCGACTAAAAACACTGTGAAGCGCAAGGCATAAACTAGCTTGACATCTCTAACTTAGTTCATAGTTATAGCCGTCCTTTTCTCTCACTGCCGTTTAGTAAAATATAGCAATAGCCTAAATTAAGTTTAGTTTGTGCACAACAGAATTGACACCAGTGTCGCTGGAGGCCTTGGGTTCGATCCCCGGTCGGGAAGATTAGTCGCAGTAGAAGCCAAGTAGTCTGGATAAGTGCTCTGTTGATGGTAATAAGCTCGTCGCCTATTACTAACATGAGACCTGAACATACATAGCTGGATGGGTGTGTTTACTTATAAAATAAAATAAAATAAGCCTTTATTACTGATACTCTTGACAATCTTACTCTTACATGTTATACTAATCACTGTTTACGTTAATACTTGTTACACCTAATTGTGGTTTTCATAGTATATCGGTAATCGGTTTTAATAACTGTAGCAGCTTGTCTCTCGATAAAGGCCTCCTCCAAGGACTTCCATGCAACTCGATCTCTAGCTATTCGGGTCCACTTAGGGCCCGCCATTTGTCTGAAGTCGTCTTCCCAACGCTTGCACTGTCGCCCTTTATTTCTTTTGTCGGTCCTAGGGTACCACTCAGTTATTATTTTGGTCCACTTTTCTTTGGTATCCCGTAACATATGTCCTGCCCAACGCCATTTTAACTTTCTACTAACGATGTGCGCATGTGTTTACTTAAACATATACAAATCCTATGAAAAAATAATTAACAAAACATCCATAATTGTAATTATACAATTATGGATGTTTTGTTAATTATTTTTTCATAGGATTTTTATTTTTATTTTTTGTGACAATGAGGATCCCAGGTATTAACCTGGGATCCTCATTGTCACATTTTCTTCTTTCATGTCAGGGTTTGGGCAATCTGCCCAATACAGCCTGCCTAGTAGGTATATGCTACAGTCTATCTCTGGACGAAACATCCTTACCTCTGAAATTTTCATGACTTATTGTGAAATAGTACAGATAGACAGAGAGAGATACAGATAGTCCTATTTACTTTCGAATTAATAATAATGCGCCTCCGTAGTCCAGAGAATGGGCAGCAGCGTTTTCTGTTAGTCTTTCATCACTGCGATCTCCAATCCGCCTGCCAAGCGTGGAGATTACGGCAAATTCCTCCCATCATGGGAGAGGCTTATGTCCAGCAGTTGACGTTATGGGCTGTTGTTGTTGTTGTTGTTGTTGTAATAATAATGTTATGATTTTTAAAATCTCAACCAAAAGATTAGAGAAAATTACTAATGCATCGCACTCATTATACTACTCTACAAAAAAAAAAACTATAATTGTACGGGTTGGGAATTTGAAAAAATAACTGTAAAAAGACTAGTATGGTTCTAACTGGAATTAAGATGGTTCCGCATCCGGTCTTACCGGAAACTGATACGAAGTAACGTAAAACTAGTTGAGAACATTGTGGAGGTTAATAAACATGATTATGTGTTGAAAGTTGAAATAAAACTAACTTTATCGTTTTAGGTTAGTAGGTTTATGTTTCAACCTTTTATTGAACAAATAAATCGAAAATGTAAAACTGTGAACTCTAGGTATTGTTAAATTGGCTCCAGTAACACGTAAGAAGGAACCTATCTATGTTTTTCGGCATCTGAAGAATTAGAAATCATCATCTGCCTTTAGCCTTTTCCCAACTATGTTGGGGTCGCCTTCCAGTTAAACTGGATGCAACTAAATCCCAGTATTTTACAAGGAGCGACTGCCTATCTGACCTCCACGATCCAGTTAGTACTGGGTAACGATCCAGTTAGTACTGGGTAATACGATCCCCCTTTTCTTTTTTTCTTTTTTTCGGATAGGAAATCATCACATGACTCCTCCCGCTCTGGGCGGAGCAGGAGGGAGTGTCAGACTTTTACTGACTAAAACCCATCCATGTTCCTTCATCGCCCTTTGTGTTCCGGGGCCACGGTATCTCTTTCGAACAGTCCCGCAACCCCGCTAATACGATACCCCTTGGTGAGACTGGTTGTCAGACATTCGGGCAACTGACTACCTGTAACGAATTACAAAAATCTTGACAGCCGAGACGGAACGTGCTTTCTGAGGCTAGTAGGGAACTCGGTGTGTAATGGGTAACCCATCCACCGACCAACCTAAAGTTATTAATTACCTATAGAGCCTATTGCCATCAACCGGGAACACATCCAGACTCCGTAGCTGCTACTCAATAACACTGGCTGACCTGTGAATCGAACCCAGGACCTGACGATTCTAGGTTCGATTCCCAGGTCGGGGAAGTGCGACCAAAAGAAAGAGAGAGTGTGTGTGTGTGAGTGTGTGTGTGTGGGAAAAGCAGTCGAGGATAATAGTTCTATCTCAGTGGTGTAATCCACGTCCTAGCGGTTACTAAACATTCAAAGTTATGACAGACTGATAAACTGAATGATACAGTGCATTTTTACAGGGCCTAGAAATTCTAAACTTTCCAGAACCTATCTTCTTTCAAGAAGCTACAAGAGTAACTCTTCTGACCCTCAAAAAGGCGCCAAGTAACTTGAAACTTAACTTATAATAATTGTGCTGCTTACCTCCTAAGTGACCTACAGCGTCGTAATGGACGCTAAGCAGCGAGGCTCGGTTAAAAGCGTACGCGCATAAATGCAGTGTAGTGTTGCGGTTCACTGGTTGCCGATTGTCGATGCACTAGGGACGGGGTGGTGTCGATATCGATGGTTGCGAATTTGATAGGTCTTTTTTTATAATTTTAAATGTAAGTAAGTTTTTGGGCTGGTTGTGCAAGGAATATATTAAAGAAAAGGAGTCTATGATGTTACCAAGTGTGTGAGAAGTGATTTAAAAGAAAATGGTGTGATTAATAGCGTGCTGGTGTTTGTCTGGAGAGAGTGAAAGAGGAAATCGTGTTGCGCTGACGCAAATAATTTGGGATAAGAGCTTATATTATTATGCTTTTTTTAACTAAATAGGCTTGCGATTGGCTGCAACGCAACTCGCCTGATGTAAAACGATGAATGCGGCCTAGAGTGGAGCACGCTTGTCTAGAAAAAACCGATCTTTCACTCGAACTTTCAATGGATCCCGACATTTTTTTATTTTTTTTAGTTTTTTAGTTAGCCCGTATTGTCCCACTCCTGAGCAAAGGCCTCCCCCCATTCCTTCCACTTCTCGCGATGGTGTGCTTCTTCTCGCCAATTTACCAAAAAGCCATCCAAGACGTCCCGCCATCTTCTCCTCGGTCTGCCACGACCCCGTCTAGCTGTCTCAGGGCTCCAGTCCTGCGATATTCGGGCCCACAGCTGTGCGGGCATCCGACAGACATGGCCTGCCCAGTCCCATTTTAGTCTCGCAGCTTTATAAGCTACGTCGGCAATTTGCGTTCTGGAGCGCAGTGTGGTGTTCCTTATCCGGTCAGTAATTTACCGACAACAACATTACAACATTAACGACTATAATAAAAAAAATAAAAATAAAATAAAACCGACGACCGACGACCGACGTTTTTATTTTATTTTTATTTATAATAAAAATAAAATAAAAACGTTTATTTCAATTACAATAGGCATTTCGATACATATTAGTGGAGATCACCTTTTAAGCAAGGGATTGCTTGTATTAGGAGACTCCGCACTTCCACTTGTCATTGTAATGCAATTGAAATGTAGACAGTGTAAACATGAAACACTAAACAAAGATAAAAATTAACAATAAAAAATAAATGATAAAAGGGTAACTTAGAAATTATACAAACAGCTTTATGCTAGTAAATTTTACATTGTCTTTATAGGGAAAATATAATGACCACCAAAAATAACTTTGTGACCACTAACCCCAAAACCTAAAATATCAATTGATCACCAAATTTAGTAAATTGAGCACCAAATTTTAATGAGGTGGTTGATGACAAATGAGTTTTGCCTAGGCCGACTTGGGGCACCCCGACACGGATAGAAAGTTAGCAGGGTATGGCGGGGTCGAATGAGCGAGTGAATAGACCCCGCCATACCCTTCGTGGTTATTTTTTTCTTCCCTCGATTCGGGTGCAAGAGCATAACAGTTAAATTCCTGGTGGCCATTAACTAAAAAAAAAAATTTGTGGTTCTAATTTCACGATAAAATGGGGATTCATTTTGGTGATCATTTACTAAATAAGGCAATCAAAAGTGATTTTTTCCCGTTACATTTTGCTAAATCTGGTGGTTCATTAATTGTATGCCCTTAAATAACTTTGTGACCACTAACCCCAAAACCTAAAATATCAATTGATCACCAAATTTAGTAAATTGAGCACCAAATTTTAATGAGGTGGTTGATGACAAATGAGTTTTGCCTAGGCCGACTTGGGGCACCCCGACACGGATAGAAAGTTAGCAGGGTATGGCGGGGTTGAATGAGCGAGTGAATAGACCCCGCCATACCCTTCGTGGTTATTTTTTTCTTCCCTCGATTCGGGTGCAAGAGCATAACAGTTAAATTCCTGGTGGCCATTAACTAAAAAAAAAAATTTGTGGTTCTAATTTCACGATAAAATGGGGATTCATTTTGGTGATCATTTACTAAATAAGGCAATCAAAAGTGATTTTTTCCCGTTACATTTTGCTAAATCTGGTGGTTCATTAATTGTATGCCCTTTTAAAAACGTAAATGTAAATCATTTGTCTTTGCTGGCTGAGAAAAGATAATGGCTGGTGGAATGCCGGTTTTCAGGCTAGATGCTACAGTCTAGCCACACGCCATGTCCTTAATACCTACTGGACAATGAACCTATATAGGTTCATTTTTTTTATTTTTTTTAGCCTGCACACATTAACACATACCATACCTATTCGTATATATACATATTTTCTTTGTAGTGGATATTATATTTCATTTATGTAGTTTTTTTATGTTAAAACTAAAGTATTACTACCTACTTTATTTTCTTTTAAAATATGCTGTCTTGGCTTATCTCTGTATTTATTTATTGTTACCAGTGTTACGTTCGAACACAAAAATACTTCTAACTTACCTACATTTTTATTTATCCGAACTCGTAAATACACATTTAATAAATTTACTCGTTATCTATTTATTTGTAACCATTTATTTATATATTATGCTTGAAACTGTTTTTCCGTCACTTCCTCCTCAAGGTTCATTGGAAGACCAGCGTCAGACAGCATCGCCTGTCTTGCATGAATGCTGAAATGGACCTTTTTGGCGCAGCCGTGAGGCACACAGTACATATTATGTTTTCCTCCTTATTTTGTATCTTTTTATATTATTGTATGTGTGCTATAATAGCTAACGTCAAATAAATGTTTTTTCTTTCTTTCTAGTATTTTGAATAATTACGTTTTTTTTAAATTGTCAGTCGACCGAGAAATCTCAGAAATTATCTAATAAGTAGGTAATAAGACACCTATGACTTGTTTCTATATTATTTAGTACCTAGGTAACTTAGGTAGTCCATAGTTATGAAACTATTTATGCAAGATTAAAATGATATTACTCAAAGCAACTAGACAAGACCTGTTATTACTTATTAGCACCAGTAGGATATAAAACAGTCGATAATATCGATAACTAGTCTATGGATATACCCATAGATTCTAAAATTGCAATTATTAAAGAGGTTTTAATTTAACTTTATCTTGTCTTTAGTAATCATGGTTTAGTAACTGGTGTATTAATTATAACTTTCTCGTTTAACTTAGTAATACATAATATAAGTATACAGGGTGTAAAAGACCTCATCACGAAGCCGTCAACCAAGCATTCTGTACATCAAACTAAGTAACTTTACGCAAAAATAATTGCTGGTAAACGACTTTTTTTTGGGGTGAAAATCATGTATTGTGGTAGAAGTGGTAGAACTCAATGTAAAGCACTCAAAACATTGTGCTGATGGATGGATTGAATAGTACGGGGGTCGTGGAGGTGTTTAAAGTAAAAATCTTACATTAAAAACTTGTATTTAAAAAACCGGCCAAGTGCGAGTCGGACTCGCGCACGAAGAGTTCCGTACCATTATTATCAAAAAGGGCAAAAAAATCAAGTTTGTTGTATGGGAGCCCCCCTTAAATACTAATTTTATTCTGTTTTTAGTATTTGTTGTTATAGCGGCAACAGAAATACATCATCTGTGAAAATTTCAACTGTCTAGCTGTCACGGTTCATGAGATACAGCCTGGTGACAGACAGACGGACAGACGGACAGACGGACAGACGGACAGACGGACAGATGGACAGACGGACAGACGGACAGACAACGAAGTCTTAGTAATAGGGTTCCGTTTTACCCTTTGGGTACGGAACCCTAAAAAGGGCAAAAAAATCACGTTTGTTGTATGGGAGCCCCCCTTTTTTTTTTTTTTTTTTTTTTTCGCATGGGAAATCATCAAATAACCCCTCCCGCTCTGGGCGGAGCAGGAGGGAGTGTCAGACTTTTACTGATTAAAACCCATCCATGTTCCTTCATCGCCCTTTGTGTTCCGGGGCCACGGTATCTCTTTCGAATAGTCCCGCAACCCCGGCAGGCATCAGTCCTTACGGACCCCTTCCTTTTTGCTGACTCTCTTTGAGGCGCGCGTGGAACACGAACGCGCCGTCGACACGGCCTGTCGTCATGAGACGGACGGACGGCGAGCTAGCCCATAGCTCACCGTCCACAGGCCCGCGCCTACGGTGGCCGGGGGCTACGTGGTGGTGGCCCCCGACGCCCGGGGCGTCTCCCGCGGCGGCCGGGACGTTGAGAGGTTCTCTCCCTCTCACGTTCCGCCACCTCCTTCTCTAGCATTACTGCTTCGCAGAAGGAGGTGACGGCGTCCCATTCCGTCTCGCTCCGGACCATGGCTTGCACCAGGGCCGGACGCGAGAGGTCGCCGCCGCCGATCGCCGCTTCGAGGACACGGCGGTGCTCCGCCCACGCGGGGCACACCTCCACCGTGTGTTCCACCGTGTCCTCCGGTCGATCCTCACAATGGAAGCACCCGGGCGTTTCCTCCCGCCCGATTCGGTGCAGGAACCTCCCGAACACTCCGTGTCCGGTGAGGACCTGCGTCAGGCGGAAGGTGAGGACGCCGTGGCGTCTCTCAAGCCACTCCTCAAAGAGGGGACTTATCGCCACTATTGTGGCGTGCCCTATGGGAGCCCCCCTTAAATATTAATTTTATTCTGTTTTTAGTATTTGTGGTTATAGCGGCAACAGAAATACATCATCTATGAAAATTTCAACTGTCTAGCTGTCACGGTTCATGAGATACAGCCTGGTGACAGACAGACGGACAGACAGCGAAGTCTTAGTAATAGGGTTCCGTTTTTACCCATTGGGTACGGAACCCTAAAAAACTTGTCAAAAAGTTGGAACTTTGACCAGGTATGGTGTAGAACAAAAAAATGATCGCAATGACGAGGAAAACAAGTGCCATTCGGCTTCGTTAAGAGGTGTTTTACACCCTTTATGTAGGATTAAACAGGTATACTCTCAAAGGGAAAACGTGTTATGTATCTACTTACATAGAAATGCTTTGCACAGTAGAAACTTATGAATCACTAGTTACGACGTAAAAACTGATTGACTGTACCTAACTTATTCAACTTGCACAAGCTGAATAAATTTAGTCTTACAATTAATCAGTTTTTATTTATTTATGTAATTACGTTTAGTAGTTTCTGCGTGAAAGAATAACAAAAATAGATTCTCACAAAGTTTCGCATTTATAATAATACATAGTAAGAAGATTGCTAGCCTGCATACCTAACTCTTTTGTTGAGTGTACCAACTTTCGGGTTCCGTTTTTACCCTTTGGGTACGGAACCCTAATACTAAGACTTCGCTGTCTGTCCGTCTGTCCGTCTGTCCGTCTGTCCGTCTGTCTGTCACCAGGCTGTATCTCATGAACCGTGACAGCTAGACAGTTGAAATTTTCACAGATGATGTATTTCTGTTGCCGCTATAACAACAAATACTAAAAGCAGAATAAAATTAATATTTAAGGGGGGCTCCCATACAACAAACGTGATTTTTTTGCCGTTTTGTCTAATGTATAGATAATGGTACGGAACCCTTCGTGCGCGAGTCCGACTCGCACTTGGCCGGTTTTTTTTCCTACAACTGTCTAGCAGTTTGAGTACTATATGCGACCTATATACCCAAATGTCCTTTCTTTGGTATTGTTCATCGTGTCGTTGAGCTCCTTGAGTTATAAGTCGAGCTACACGATAACCGACAAATGCTTGCACTGACTGGACAGATCCAATCAAATCTGTGTGGTTATTTCTTCATAAGACCATCTCAGACACTAATCTGCATAGTCCTCATGTGAATTGAGCAAGATTATGTCTGGACTTCAAAAGAGACTATGACCTCTGAGTTTGTTTCGGCTGTTTCTTCTCAGAGTAGTCAGGTACGAAACAGCGGCCCCATCTAGTTTTTAAATAATGAAGTGTAAAAGTTTAATCATTTACTATAAAGCAGACCATAGGGTACATCTGTAGGTACTTATATCTGTGTTTCCACGTAGGTACCTACCGGATGACTTTTTTATCACTTTCCAAAAAAATGGGTACTTACTTATATTAAGTGAAAGGAGTAGAAGCGTATGGCATACCTAGGTTTTTTTTTCTTTTTTCCACAGCTTAGAAAAAAAAAAATGATCTATCATCAAAAAACGCTACAAATTTTTCAAGAAAACTTTTCATATTAGAACAAAGAGAGAGAAATTTTGAAAAGAAAAATGAAAAATATCTAATTGAATTGAATTTTGAAAAAAAAACCCCGAAGTATGCCATTTGCCGTTCACCTATTATACCCATTTTTTTTGGAAAGTGATAAAGTCATCCTGTACACCATCATCATCATCTTCCTGCAACACGTTTTCTTGTTCCATTCCCCCCTGTCAGACTTCACGGCATCATTTATTCCTCTCTCTTTCATAATTATCATTCCTCACACAATCCATAAAAGTACACAAACCCATTAAAATAATTAAATTGTAGATTATAATTTTGTTTCACCGTAATCAACTCCTCTTAATCATTTTGATGATGATGATGTGATAATTAGTATAATTCTAAACGTAGTATTAAATTACGTATAATTATCATCTTGAGTTTTATATCTATATAGAACCAAGTCTTTATAGCAATCACAAGCATCACAATTAAAATAACATCAAGCACTCACAATTATCCCATTTAATAAAAACAATTAATCTTACGGAAGTTAAATACATCGACGTTTTTATCGATATGAGAGTCGCATCTCTAATAGCATCAATCATAAAAACGTGGCTGGTAAACAATGGGCGCGGGTGGGCTGCGGCGACGCGGGCGGCCGACACTTTAGCGACACTTGGGAACTATATCGATGCTGGCCCAACACTATTTTAATTAATTGGTTTCCGTTACCAAAATAGTTGTCTACTTGGAGGTATACTTACGTAGTTACTCTGTCAGGGAACAGGCGTGCTAATAATTGATTGGTTCAAAACATTCAGCCATCTTGATTTTATTAGAAATTATTAATTTTAATTCTCAACAAATTGTCTCAATTGGTTTTATCGATGTTTAGTTGTTTATCATCATTACAGCAGCGGAGCAGCGGTGGCCCAGTGGTGGCGGCCCCGACTTACAAAAAGTTAGTCGTGGGTTCGAACCCAGACAGGCGCATTACTTTGTGTAATTTATTTCATAACCACTGCTCTCAAAACGGTGAAGGAAAACATCGTGAGGAAATCGGCATGTCCTAGAACCTAACATTCGACATGTCACTGTGACATCTACCAATTCGCACTGGGCCCGCGTGGTGGATTATAGCCCATTTCCTCTCATAGAGAGGAGGCCTGTGTCCCAACAGTGGGAACATTAATAGGCTGATGATGACATCATTACAGATTCATAGAAGAATTAAGGTTCATTGGAGCTTGAAAGACTTGTTACATTTGTATTATTAAAATGAGTATTTAATTACTATATATCTTACCTATGTAAGAGTTTTTGATCAATGTAAGTAAGTAAGTATTCGGACTGTCTTAAATACCTTACCACAAGTTAGTAACTACTGAATTAAACCTTAAAAGACTAATTAGTAGACACAATAGTTAAACAATTGATACAAATCTCCTGGAGATTTAGTTACGGACGGGAGGTTAAACTAAATAATATTTCTTTCTAAGTACTCCTCTAGCCAAACTTCAACAAAATCCAGCAGACTAATTTACTTTGACCTCGTTTAAAAACAGCAATCAAAGTCGAAAATGCACGAACCAGCAATAGAACAGGAGCCATAATACCCTTCGTCTACACCTATCTATACCTAGACAGATAATTTCAACAGAGATAGTGTAAAACCCACAATTTTATCTAAATAGCTTAGTGAATAGAAGGGCGCAGACAACTTTAACCTTTTGAAGGGCCGGCGTTGTTGTACGAGTGTAATTAGATCATATCTGTACACGCTATCCGTTTAGATACAGAGTATTTTATAGACTAGGAGTCAGGTGAGCCAGAGAGAATAGACAAAGTGACGTTTTGTCAGCGATAACAAAGATGGAAAAGTTAATATGTTTACTATTCTTTTTTTTCAATGATTTTCTATTAGACAGATATGTTGTAAGCGCGCAATCGTGAAGACTCGAAAACGGGCCAATTGGCCTGTTTTGCCTTTATTCTGCGTCACTGCGTGTATGTGAGCAGACTGGCTCTGCCCCGCGGAACACTTTTTTCGGTGGTTTTGTAGGTGTATAACATATCTGTTCATTAGAATATCATTGTTTTTTTTTTAATTAAAATAAAAAGAAGAAAATAAGGTTTATATACAGAGTATCCGGCAACGAATGGATAACCTTGAAATAGCCCATAGCAGCACCCTTGGCCATTCAGAAAAAAATACGAAAAAAAATCTATCTTATAAAAAAATTTTTTTGCTTCAGTTTTTTTTTCCCCTTGTCTACATTAATAGCAATAATTCACTATTTATGGCAGATACAATTATAAATTATAAATTGTACCATTATCAAATCTACTTGAAACCGACATTATTTTAAAATTAATGGTCACTCATGTATACATACATTTTTTTTTACCCAAGATGTTTAAACTTTGTTCAAGAATTAATTCATATTAGTTTTCCAAAATAAATGAACTTGCATGCAGGTATTACTGATATAGATTTTTTTTCGTATTTTTTCTAAATGGCCATAATAATAATAAATGTTTATTCAACTCAATACAAGTGCATACATTACATAAAAACTATCTTATAGGAGCTTATATAAACAGAAATTCGACAAGACATCTGTGTCTAAACTAGATAAATGAATATCTGTATCTCAGACAACAGCGCACTTCCTTAAAAATATACATTTATTTATAAGCTTGAGGTTCAAATTGGCTTTAATTATATATTATATTATTACATAAGGTTTTAATCATCTAGGAGCAAATAAAATAAGAAATAAAAGTAAAAATTAAAAAAAAAACATAAAAATATCGGAGTGTTGTGGTGACCTCCTTTTGTGTATGATGTAGATGAGTGAGTGTGTGTAGGAGGGTGACTATATATACTATAAGCCAGAAGTTCTACTATAAGCCATTTCTAGGTTACAAATTAATAACCCGACACCCTGTAAAAACGTTGAACGCGTATATACCGTTTCGTGACAATGCTATTAACCGTTGAGGAGTTGTCTCGTGAAGAGACGATCCTGGCTGCAGAATCAAGTCATGTCTTTCACAAAAATGTATGGTCACCAGAACCAAAGGTCTGTGCAAAATTTCAGCTCAATCGGTTGGGGGGACTGGCTTGAAATTCAGTTGAAAGATTTGATCATTAGGTAGAGGTGTACTACATACACTAAATATACTAGCAAGGCAAGTTTATTAAAAGCTTATAAAAAGGGGATGTTTTTAATAGCACTTTAAAAGTAATGTTTCACACTTTTAAATGTTAAGCTTTAAAAATTAATTAATGCAAGCATATATAGTGGAAACCATTATTTTTATAGTTCAATAATTAATTTTAGCTCAAAATTTTTAAGAGTGAAACATTTTTTTAAACTGCGTTCATATATTCCCCATAAAAAAGTGAATGACAGTGAACTAAGTATCATAAAGCTTACGCCAAACTTATTGTAACTCTTGGTAGAAATAAGAACGCTTTGGAAGCGATAGTCACTCGTTTATGCTCTTAGGACTACACATTGGGATTTTTTTATATATTTTTTATTTGTTCATTTACATTCTAATTCAACATTGAAAATATCTAATTCTAGGTTACCTAACTTTTTTATTCATAATTTAAAGTGCCATAACTTTTTTTGTCCTAATCATCATTTGTCCGAATGATAACTTAACCGAACTTAATATCACATAATATCACATGCCATAAAATTGAAATCCCTAAATACAATATGCTCTAAACCCGTTTGTCATAAATATTACAATCAATAATATAGTCGTTTTCAATAATAGTTATAAATCCTAAATTATAAAAAAAATGTTTAGATCTTAATAATATTTTTAAAACAAACCGGTATGTTCCCAGACGTTCCCAAAAGGGAACAGAACATTGTTATTTTAATTGTGTCTGTAATTACGGGTACCTACAGTACTAAGTATTACTTAGCTTTTGCTATGCTATGAACTTCTCTCAACACAACACATTTTTATACAATATTGCTCTTATGAAATTTGTAAGAATTAAAAAGTAGAACCATCATATCGCAGAAAGTTCATAGTTAGAATCTTCTTTTGTTTTGGCATACATTTCATATAAGTAGTCACTAAAAGGCAGAAAATCAATCAATCAATCAAACCGTCAATCATTATAAAACAGTTGAGTGTGAACATAATTATGTGGATTTTATTTTTCCCTGTAATAAGTATGCAAAAATGCAAACAAACATGCAGCAAGCAGGCAGCAAGCATGCAGCAAGCATGCAGCAAGCATTCAGCAAGCATGCAGCAAGCATGCAACAAGCTTGCAGCAACCATGCAAGCACGCATACAGTATGCAAGCAACCATGCAAGCGAGCAAGCAGCATGCAGCGAGCATTCAACATGCTTGCAGCAACCATGCAAGCACGCATACAGTATGCAAGCAAGCAAGGGGTAGGGCAGACAAGACTGCGTGGGGTCGGACTTACAGCGGTTCGTTTCTGTCACTGAAACCTAATTTTTAGCAAATGTTTTAGGACCAAAAATTTTATTACACTTATATGGACATTAGGAATAACACCTACACATTATATAATATAATACTTAGGATAATTGACTTTATGGCATATACAATTAGAAGATTCAATTATTATAGTATTCGATATTATGACAGAACAGTTCTAGAAATAAAGATAATTATGTAAAACAAAATTTCGGGATTTTGAACATTATGGTAACTGAAGTTTATAGCAAACGTTTTATGGATAATGATTTTCGGACAAAAAATTTTAGGAGATATAAGGGAGTACCCTAGCTTGTCTCTATCTATACTAATATTATAAAGAGGAAAGATTAGATTTTTTGTTTGTTTGTGTGTTTGTTACGATTTAATGAGGGATTTTCTTTTTAGCTCTTCCCTAGTCGCTGTATAGATGGCGCTAGGAGTAAGTATGATAATGCAAGGAACGGAACCTAAAAAAACTGATTTTAACAAAGCGCGAGAAATGTAGTTTATATTCGGAAGGTTAAGCAAATGAAAGTGTCAGTCAACGAGAGTATGTGACGTGTCACAATGTTTTTTTTTCAAGCATTTTGGCTTTGGCATCAACTATCATAGTAAGTTCAACGCCATCTATAGAGTTCTTGGAAACTAAGTTTTTTTTTAAAACCTCAAAAGGAAAACCTCTCATTCTAAAACTGCTCGTCCGATTTTAAAAATTCTTTCAGCATTAGAAAGCCACGTCTTTACTGAATAACATAGGCTATAATTTATCTCCGTACTCCCAGGGAACGGGAACTACGCGGGTGAAACCGCGGGACGTCAGCTAGTAAGTAATAAAATAAAATGATTAAACAATTACCCATCCTTTAGGCTTTGCCATGTCAAGTAAAACGAAATGTCTACTTTTGACTTTAATTTCTAAACAAAATTTATTCAGTCGATCTTTATGAGAAAAGTACCTAGTAATCGTAAAGTAGAAAAAGCCCTCGAAGTCTACTATTATCTTCTAGGTAGCCAAAGCTAATTTGCAAAAAGGAATTTATTAGCACCAAAGAGTTTAAAACCAGCTAACATTCCGTGTAAACCGTTAATCAGTTTACGTAAACTGTGAGAAGACTGACCACTTTACTAACTGTTTAAAAAATAATACTTTACTGCTAAACGAATGCCAGGATACAATAAAAACAGTTAACAAACCGGCCATCAGTTTGGAACTCATGTTTGTTAATTTTGAATTATGATTATTTCTAAGGCAAGATTTAAGGCTTTTGTGTAAGTTAAGTAAAATGAGGAAGGAATGAAGTTTTGCTAATTGTGACGGTGTGTAAAGTTACAGGCCATTGCATTCTTATACTTGCGCAGTCTGAAACTGGATATGGTTATTCCTATTTATACCTACGAAAATACTTGAATTTTAAACCGTAAACCGTTTAGATAGTAAAAGTATTTTAACCTGCTAGTGGTGTCGATTCTGTTGTGCACAAACTAAACTTAATTTAGGCTATTGCTATCTTTTACTAAAAGGCAGTGCGAGAAAAGGACTGCTATACGTGTAGCTATGAAGTAAGTTAGAGACGTCAATAGTACATTTTGATACAAGTGGAGAAAGTTTGTTATTGCATTCGAGGCGGAATTATAACACCCGAGCCGCAGGCGAGGGTGTTTTTGAGCCGAGAAATGCAATAACAAATGTCCACGTGTATCAAACGACGTTTTTCAATACACTTTTGAAGAAATAAAATAAAATAACGAAAAATATTTTTGTCACGAACTATGAAACTGATTTTAATTTTCTTTTTTTTTCGCGCTTTGGTTTCGCCAGGTTGAAGGAGAGGCAATGGTATGAAGCCGTTAAACGGCGTAATATAAAAAATAAATTAATTTTATATTTTTTAATTCAGAACACAAATAAATGTTAATTTGTGTATAAAAGTAACTATTAGTTTTAAATAATCATGTTTATCTATGATATTCTATTTATAAACACAATTTGAATATTCGAAAAATATTTATGTCGTAATGACGCGTAGTGCTTTGCAAAAATTAAAAAAAACATTCACCTCAGACTATAGGCATTGAACCAATTTGGACTAAGTATAGGTATAGTTATCTGTCACCGAACCGCACGTGTGTGAAATACAGTCTGCATGTTGTACCTAAACGTAGTGCGTTAAGGAACAGTTTTCGAGAAAGTGTATTGAAAACTAGTTTATGCCTTGCGCTTCACCGTGTTTTTATTCGACGTGTTTTTACGTGCACCCTTCATTTGTATGAAAATATTAGTTCCGACTAAATTTGACAGCTCTAAATTACGTCCGTCTCTTTCTCGTTTTATTAGAGAGAAAACGATAACAATAGCCTAAATTAGGTTTAGTTTATGCACAACAGAATCGACACCAATACCTTCTTATTTTTAAACCTTAGGACCAATACAGTGGCAATCGCTTTAAAAGCATTTCATATTTTCACAAAGACTTTGAACAAGATTGTCATAAACTTTTTGGTAGCCAGGTAGTTAGTATGACAAACCAATACATTTGTGACCTTTATGACCTTTCCATCGTCGTTATCAGTGGTATCAATGTTATATTACGTGCAAGCCCTCTTGTAAGGCCATAAACCTAGCACGGAACTAATAAGTACGCAGAATACTGGTTATCAACAAACAGTTCACAATTTGAAAATCAACCGAAAATAAAAAAAAACGATACTAAATAAATAGTGCTGCGCCCCCAATGTGTGCATAACCCTAGCAAAATGTTGTGCATTTGAGAGATGAGACCATAAAAAATAATTAGTGTATCATGAAGAGCAATTTGTTTAATAGTAGCAAAATTTGTGTGAATTGTAGTTTTAAAGTTATTTGAGAAAAACACATTTTGCTGGAGTAACGTTTGAAACGTTATCCTGGCAAAATTGATTTTCAAAAATTTGTTCAGCCTGGAACCAAATACATGATTAGATAGCTTTTGTTGCATAGTAAATGTTTGTAAATAGCAAAATTTGTGTGTGGTATGGTTCTTGAGTTATTTAAGATTTTGCTGCGGTAACGTTTTGGGATTTCCCAGATCTCGAAAACGGCTCAACGCAGAAGATTGAAAAAAATACCAATAAGAGACCTTAATTTGTTTAAATTAGTTTAAACATTAGTTTTTGATTTGGTTGTCGTAAACCAATGGAATTAAATGGTTTCAAAAATCAGATAAAAACAGATTTGCAAGTAAACCAAAACACTTATAACCAAATAAACAGCTGTCAAAAATACCTATGGTAGACACTTATCACGTCAAGTAAAATAGGTTATGTAACTTTATACGATATGAAGATAAAAACAAAATTGATTAATTTTAGACTGGTCGTACTTTAGCGATGAAATACGCAGTTCCCAAAACATTAAGAAACGTGGCATACTTTAAACTAATTAAAATGATACATGAACATTAAGTCCTGTTAATTTCAGCTTTCAATTACGGCTGCAATTCTCTAATAAGCTGACCAAATCGGAAAGGTCACGATAAAGCGGCCGCACTATACATAATCGTAACCATCTTAAATGAATGGGATAATATGGATGTTTTGTTAGTACAGTTGCGTACGTACGTTGTTGTTACTGTTGCGTAGGTTGCTGGTCATGGTGTTCATTATTTTTATTTAAAAATCAGTCTCATACAAATTATTGTATATCTTTGCCTTAGCATTAACATATTGAGGAAAAAATCTCAGATAAGTTACGTACGTACTTAATTTTAATATTTGGCACAAATGATTTTCTGTTTGTCAAGTACCAATGCTTAAACTTAAAATACAATGTTGATTCATAGTTTGTACAATTTTCCTTAAGACGAAGATAGGCACCTACTAAATACGTAGGTAGGTAGGTGGACTCCATTTCCCCTCGACTCACAGTATGGCATTTAAACATGAGCTTTGTAACGTGTAACTTAGTGGTTATTTCAACATTACATGTGACAGTTACAGGTGATCAACGTGTGAACCACGCGTCGTCAATCAAAATCACACTATAAATTATTTACTGAGATTATTACTTACCTTTTTAAAGTTACTTGACTTTAAATAATTACTTATGATCCATTAAATTGTTAAACTACTGTTAATTAACATGATTTTCATTTATAAAATAGAAAAATAGTAGAAAATGTGTATTATGGTACCTGCACTTCGAACATTAAAAAATCGGTTACACGTAAAACGTTTTTCTGCTTATCTGTACAAAACATCGGACACTAAGTTGCTAATTTGCGAAGACTACTCGTACGTATGGTGCGGCCGCTTTTACGTGACCTTTTTAATTTGGTCGGCTATTAGAGAATTTCTGACATATTCTTGATTTTGATATAACTTTCATCACAGCCGTAATTGAAAGCTGAAATTAACAGGAATTGATGTTCATGAATCATTTTAATTAGTTTAAAGTATGCCACGTTTCTTAATGTTTTGGGAACTGCGTATTTCATCGCTAAAGTACGACCAGTCTAAATTAATCAATTTTGTTTTTATCTTCATATCGTATAAAGTTACATAACCTATTTTACTTGACGTGATAAGTGTCTACCATGGGTATTTTTTACAGCTGTTTATTTGGTTATAAGTGTTTTGGTTTACTTGCAAATCCGTTTTTATCTGATTTTTGAAACCATTTAATTCCATTGGTTTACGACAACCAAATCAAAAACTAATGTTTAAACTAATTTAAACAAATTAAGGTCTCTTATTGGTATTTTTTTCAATCTTCTGCGTTGAGCCGTTTTCGAGATCTGGGAAATCCCAAAACGTTACCGCAGCAAAATCTTAAATAACTCAAGAACCATACCACACACAAATTTTGCTATTTACAAACATTTACTATGCAACAAAAGCTATCTAATCATGTATTTGGTTACGGGCTGAACGAATTTTTGAAAATCGATTTTGCCAGGATAACGTTTCTAAACGTTACTCCAGCAAAATGTGTTTTTCTCAATTAACTTTAAAACTACAATTCACACAAATTTTGCTACTATTAAACAAATTGCTCCTCATGATACACTAATTATTTTTTATGGTCTCATCTCTCAAATGCACAACATTTTGCTAGGGTTATGCACACGCCCCCAATCACCGACATCGACATTCAAACATCGAACGCACGAACAACATCGGCCATTTTGTAAAACATGCCATTTACGATCGCGCGGTGAGCTCAACAAATGCGTTCGAGATTAATTTAATAATTCGTAATTGCTGTTTTTACTTCCGTTCTCAATATAATGAGAAAATGTTTTGATTTTATTTTATTGCTGTTTAACGGACTGTAAGGTTTCGTGTAATAGTGTTTTATGTAGCGCTCGGTGTGGTCGCTTGTGTAATAATGTAGGTACTGCTTAGTTTAGTTAGGTACTTGTAATTATGAGTACTTACGAATGTAGGTACCGAGTAGCTACGTAGGTTCTTAGTAGTTAAGTACTTACATTATTAGGACGCAGAAAGCTGTCAGTTGGGAGTGTTGGGACTGGTCAGCTCTTGGTTGCCACGGTTTATTTGAATTAAGTAATTTTTTTTTTTTGGTTTTTACTATGGACACTTTTAACGTGCACATCTTGCTACATTGTTCTCACAAAATGTACCATCTCAACGTGAAATATTCTGATTTAAAAGAGTGTCCATGGAGTTTCTTGCCCGTTCTTCTCCATAGAGATCTACGCTAGGGAATGGACAACTACAGTACTTTCACAGTTTTTATGTCTTGTGACTGGAACTTTAGCTACTACTGTAGTTAATTTTCATCTTTGTTTCGACAATTCAAAAGTGCCTGTAACTGGCCTACTTGAAATACATGCCTTGATTTTGATTTTGAAAAGACGGAGATTTTTGTCAAAACAAAAACTGTCTGATATTTTTTCTCACTTTCACAGTTTGCCTATATATGATCATACATTAGTTTATAAGTTGTAGGTAATCAAGAATAGGTATCGCATTGATCTGTGTATAATGTATTTATTAATACATACCTACACATGTAGGTATTTAAATATGAAAGTCACCCCGTCACCATAATAATCATAATAAAACAGTTTTATTTCCAAACACGTTTGCAATATACCACTGTACCTAACAAGTAACTTTAACAATAAATAACTTAAGTATCTAATTTAAATATAAAATAAGTACATAACATCAGGATCCACTCAGTATTGGCGCCAAATGCCACTTGACAATGTGCCAGAATATGCCATAATATAAATAAAATAGCCAGTGCCAATAAGTGTACACAATGGATGCGTTTTTTTTTAATATAAAATGTTTGCAATATTTTTACATATCATTACGAATACCTTATAAACACGTAGGTATATAAGTAAATACCCATTTTGTCATGCGATTGTTCTCTTAATTTGATTAACATAATATATTGGTTGTCTTTGAACAAGTTAAATAGGTCTAGGGGGGGGGGTCTGGGTCTAGGTCTAAATAAAGTTAAGATTCTCTTATCTTTGAGAGACCTATTTAATAGGGTTGGTATTTCATATCACTAGATTTCATTTGATTATTAGGTTTCGCCCGCTTTAGAATTTGACAATCAATTCAATCATTATTCGAAAGACATGTGGCGCCATCTATTATCATAAGAACGTTATTGTTGTTTTCCTCGAACAGTATTTTTTGTTTCCAGGATGAAAGGTACTACAGTACCTACAGGTACATCTGACAGCAAATATGCAAATTTCAGGATGGATCGATTCAGTGGTCTAGGCGTGAAAAGGTAACAAACAAACTTTCGCATTAATAATATTAGTTAGGATTAGGATTATCACTTGCTTCAGTGAAGGAAAACATCGTGAGGAAACCAGCATGCCTGAGAGATACTTCGTGACGGCATGTAAAGCTAAGTCAAGCTAAAAACTTCTTCTTTACGGTAAATAAGATTTTATTACTAACAAGAAACTTCAATGATAGCACGAAGGCCTGCAACTCTAGAAAAGCCCATAGTAGAAAAGCCTCAATGAAAAGTCTTAGCACAGAAGAATGTATAGGCGTGATCGCGGCGTAGCTACGGCGTAGGCCCGCTGCGTAGGCGCGGCGTAGGCACGGCGTAGCACAGCGTAGCACGGCGTAGGCCTGACGTAGCAAGGCTAAGCGACGTCAAGTAGGAACATCGAAGTAACGGTGACGGAGCCACAATGTAATAGATGATTTTAATAATTTCCTATATTCACTGGTCACTAAAAACAAGGTGGTTTATCTACGAAGAATCTCCAGTTCTTTTTATTTGAAGACAGGTACTGCTTCGGCAATCATCCCGGGCTGGTATCCATGGGACGAGTTAACAGTAAATTTCCATCGGGTGAACCCGTAGAGTATTACCAACCTAGGTACAGAAAGGCAAACGAATGTAATGATTGTAAGCAGAGCAGCAGATTATGATGACAACGCTATTATGGGATAAGAACAGTGCAGCATACTTGTTTAAATACGCTTTTTTTAGTAAAGTAAAAAGTAGTATAGTAAAGTCTACCGTGGTCAGTAATCGCTACCTAAAACTAAAATCCGCATACCCAACAATGGACAGACAGACATGGGGTTGGTTTTTCTATTATTTAAGTAAGTACCTACTTAAATTCAATTAAGCTAACCTGTACGTAGGTACCTAAACATGGCTTACAAGTATGTCAACACAGGTACTCCACATACAATTATATTTAATTAAACATCTACTTGCTTAGGTACTTATGTATTGATTAAGTAAGCAGGCACGTATTATATTATTTCAATTACGTACTCAGTCTTAAAGCAGGTGGAGACATTACCTCCGTTCATTAAAATAAGTACGAGGCATTAAGTCCTTCGTGCATCCGAACTCTTTACTTACATGACAGATGTCAAAATGGCGTCCCAAATTGGCGGGAATCGATTTTCATTACGTTTTTTCGTAATTATCGAATTAGAACGACATTAACGGTTATTCAATGATATATTGAACGTAAATTGACATTTTGTGTTCTGTTTATGTAATAAAAATGTGAATAAGAAGTTAATTTTCTGCGGCTGGTTTATTTATGAGGTATGTGTTATGGTGTGTCCCTGTGTTGAGTGAACTGAATATAAATTAGTTTTCGTACCTACGCATATTTTATTCTGTGGCTCGAACTTTGTCATCATATTTTCTTCGGACAATCAGACATGTCAATGCAGGGAGTCTTTTTGGCCTGTCCGAAAAATACTGAAAAATATGATAGTTGTACTTACTTGGATCTTCTTATACGTGGCCATAATCTGAAGTAATGCCACCGCCTCGTTTCTATAATGCATTTCACAAAAAAATGCGGATCGGCGTGCGGTGACATTTTAACACACACCACTGACATGTTAGAATTATTTCGAACCTTCTTACAGGAGCAAGTAAAGAATGAAGAGCTGTAAACAACGCTGGGATGTGTGCAAGGGATATGTTGCTAAGGATGTGTTGCGAGGAATGTGTTAGGAGTGACGGACGCGAGCGAAAAAATTGCAGTCACTTGATGATGTGGTTACCGCTCGCATCTGAAACGAGCTCGCTATACATCATCGCACCGCGCATCATTTTACAGCGTCGCTACGTATCCTCGCACCGATCAGTGGCCTAACACATCTCTGGTGGAAACGCAGCCTTACAGGAAAGTCTTCTCGGAAAGTCTATCTCGCTCGCTTTCAGCGCCATAAAAAAGTCGTAAGTGGGTACTTACGATTTGACGAATCGAAATCGAATCGAACCGTTTGTGAATACGGGGACAGGTTAGCCAACAGAATATCTAGCCGTAAATAAACCGTGAAAAGACTGTACCACTAAGAAACCAATTTAACAGTCTTGTCATCATATAATGTCTTGGCGCGCATTTCAAAAGTGTTGATTTCATTTTTTTATCGCTTTCGAACCTCAAACACGTTCGGAAACGCAAACCAAACAATAACATGAACACACTCATTAAAAAAGGCCCGTACCTCTAGGCTGTATATAAATAACGCATTCAAAAACCCCAGTTCTCTGTCCGTTAATTACTAAAGCCAGTTCGAAACAGTCAATTATTATTTGAAATATAAACATAGAAACGCCACGGTACCAGTTCTAACTACTTATTCTTAATTACTTTTAACTAAGACGTAACTCACTCGTTGAAAGTAGGTATTTAGTGGACTTATCTTTAACTAGAGACGTTGATGTATTACTGGGTGAAACGGAGCGTATTTGTTTTTTTTAAACGCCCGCCCGCCGGTTATGGGCAAGGCTCATTCGGCGCGAGGGAAGTTTTACCGTAATGTTGGGAATATTTGAATAAATACGCGACAGTTATTACTCTTACTTAATGAACTTCGATAGTAAGAAATTGACAAGTAAGTAAAGTATTCAATATTCCTGAAATGTAGGTAGGTCTGCAAGTCTTCCCTGGACTTATGCTTCGCCTAAAACTGCTCCCATGATGCTTTCAATTTTACAAAGATGCTTTAGATCATTATTGTCTTGTAAGATTGTAGTATCTAAACCAAAAAAAAAACACCGTAAAAACACAGCCCCTAGAAGAATAAAATGTGCAAACTAATGCGGAAAACGTAAATAAATCATAAAACCTTGTTTAATTGGCAGTAATTACTCCGTGGAAAGCACAATAAAACACAACAAATATTTTACGATTTTTATTATAATACGAAAACAGAATTACTATCGTTTTTATTCGTTAATTTGGGGGAGCTAAGTTTTTGTGGCTGGCAACTCGAGCGTGGCCGTTCGAGCGAACCATGTAATTAGGCAGTTATAAAAACTTTAGGTAATTAATTGTGTTGCTTTGTGCTGTTAGTGTGCGTTAAATTGATATTTATTGTTGACATTTCGTGCCGTGAGCGGCGCTCGTATTTAATTGTTGTTAATTCGTACACACGAAGTAAAATGGCGGGCGCTCTCTGTCGGTATGTTTTGCAATTAAAAATTCTACAAGAGATTCTGATTCTACTGAATTCCTATCACAGTTTGTGCAAATAATGTGTAATTATATTTTTTTGTAATCAGAAAAGTTTCAACAATTACCTACCTACATAATAAAATAAAAATAAATGAGTTGAGATCATGTACAGCTTTTATTTATTATCCGTCCGCATTAAGTTGTTATCGTGTCAATTAGGTAAGTTTACCTACAAAGAAATCGTCTAAGTAAGAGTTACCTAATTCTTTGAAAAACAATAATTCTATCGGTTTCTACAAACGTAGGTACCTATACATCGATTATGGCAATGGTTCACTAAAATTCCCTCTGTGTTTGTATTTTTTCAATACACTTCCTCGAAAACTGGTCCCACTTCGCAGCTAAGCGCGCAAAATTGCAAATACCCTAAACGCTCACATGCAAAAATTTTTGCAAGTTTTCAAAACATTTTCTGCCCGATCCGATAAAAACACCTGTAGCTCAAAAACTACAAGTCCTAGAGCAATTTCAAAAATACTGTTGTCAAGCTGATTAGATAAGGAATCTACTTATCTAGAAATCAAAATGAAATACTTTAATTATATACTCCAAGTCATAATGTATAGCAAAAAATAGTTACAAAAACTGATATTTCGCTAGAAATATCAGTTTTCTCTTAGTTTTTTATCCATTTTAACATTAAAGAAATAAACTAGACTATATTTCCTTTCCAACAAGACCACAATCTCATTTATAGCTCAATAGCATCATATCTAAATATACTTATGAAACTAGATACTCACTGTTTGTTTACATCTGGGAACTAATTTTTGCCAGCCGGTGTTGGATGAAAAAACACACAAACCCACATGTTTTTTGGTGTAGATATTTGAACAATCTAATCACCTCACTAATTAAGCACTGTTTTTCCCATTTCACACACGTTTTAGTCACTAAATCACGTATTTCTTCACACAACACAATCACTATAGGTACATATAATAACTACTTTTTCACGGGCGAAATATTGCAACTTCGAGATTCTAAAACGAATTTACGTTGACAAATTAATAAAGCACGGTTCACAAGGATAATTTTGATATATAAAAGTATCAGCTACCATTAAAAATACCAGAGTTATCACGACATTTGCTGCGAAGGGAAATTCGAGTGTTCACCGTCTGTCAAATGAAAGTTTTTTTTTTTTTTCGGCAAATTTTCTATGGAGTAGTGTTGCGATGTTCGATTTTATTATTGAGGAATTTAGTAACGAATTGAACACAGAGGTATAAGCTCTAGAGGAGACAGTTTTAGACGGTTTTTAATGCAGTTTTTTGGGAGGCGGGTGCGCGTAGTACAAGCGTGACAGATAGCGCTTATGTGTAGGACAGCGATATACAATGTGTGACAGATAGCCGCACTACGATTAGGTACAACATGCAATGTATTTCACACCCGTGCGATTTTTTCCACTTTCCCGCACGTGTGCAGGAATGAAAATTGCCACAGATAACTATACCTATACTTAGTCCAAACTGGTTCAATGCCTATAGTCTGAGGTGAATGCTTTTTTTTATTTCGGCAAAGCACTACGCGTCTTTACGGCATAAATATTTTTTGAATATTAAAATTGTGTTTATAAATAGAATACCATAGATAAACATGATCATGAAAAACTAATAGTTATTTTTATACACAAATTAACATTTATTTGTGTTCTGAATTCAAAATATAAAATACTTAAATCTATTTTTTATATTAGGCTGTTTATCGGCTTGATACCTTTGCCTCTCCTTCAACCTGACGTAAGCAGAGCGCGAAAAAAAGAAAATTAAAATCATAGTTTCCTAGTTCGTGACAAAAATATGTGTCGTTATATTTTATTTTATTTCTTCAAAAGTGTATTGAAAAACGTCGTTTGATACACGTGGACATTTGTTATTGCAGTTCTCGGCTCAAAAACACCCTCGCCTACGGCTCGGGAGTTATAATTCCGCCTCGTATACAATAACAAACTTTCTCCACTTGTATCAAAATGTACTATTAATTAATTGGTCCTGTAAGCAATGCTTACATACGCTTACTAAGCACATGTCAAAAAACAATACAGCTGGTACCTGAACCGAAATAAAAGCAACAAAAAAACATCGATAAAATTACTCTAAACAATTATTTGTCCCCGCCCTACCAATAACAGCGCGGAGAAACAGCCCGCCATCTTTTAAATGGTACTACACTGACCTAAAATATAAAATTATGGTTAGGAAAGCATTTAATTACCCGTAAACGCGATCGAAACCAAGTTTAGACGTTGTTATTAAGCTAAATATGTTTGAATTGCTAATTAATCGACACGAAATGACCTCTACGCACGCCATTTTGAACCGCCACTAAATTAATGGCGGTCGACACAGTATGGCCGTGATTAGCTATTGTTTCCATTTTTTAATATGGTAGGGGTTAATTATTTTTCATAATGTTGCACTAATCGTTATTACGGGCCACTTATTGTTATACCTAATTGTTTGGGTACAAGGATGATGGTTGCCATGTGCTATTGTTTCCAAACTCATTTAGTTTTATACCTACCTACCTAATAGATACAGGTTGGTACTAACTTACTATGTTTGTAAACTATGCCATCATTATATTTTTCTTTGAAGTAGCAGCTATTAGCTGATATTTAAGGAAAAGATGTTGTCTTTGTGTAGCTTTCAGAGGACATCTTTGAGTCATGCGATGTTTAAAACTTGAAAGACGTCATCGGTAAATTACTGGAAGGCTTTTAGCCCCTCTAAAGGTATGCAGATGATGACTGAAGACTGGGAAACTTAACTTAAAGTTCCTGCGTGAAGCTGTAAGTACAAGCATCATTTGGCACGTGGCTAAAAACGGAACTAATGCCGCCATCTTAATTTTTCATTGGATACATTTCACAAAAGTTTTGTAACAGCGCGCCCACTAGCCACACCATTCGACCACCAAAAGATCCATGAAGCACTGCTTCTAGTTACCAAACTGCTGTCTCTAACTCTTGTGCAGTTAGACAGGTAGGTATCACCCAACATAGTTTTTCGAAATTTGTTCTGTTGAAAAGCTTATGATGCCTGCCTATTATATTATTGTTGTTGGAACTCACTAAGATTTAAAAAGGTCTTGGAAAGACTGAATACAGAGGACAGGGTATTCAGCTGGCGTGTGCAGCCCCATCAGGCCATTTAAGCCTATATTCAACAGAGGACTGCGTTGATTGAAGCTATCAACAAAATTGCTTTATTGCTGGGTGCTGAACAAGAAAGACGAAAATAATCTAATAATTTCGAACGGACGTAAGTAATAAGGAAAGAGTGCTTCTTCTTTTTCTCGAATCGACGACTCCGATTTTGTCCGACCAGTACGTAGCAATCTGGACACCTCTGTCGTTTGCCTCATTCAATTCCTGGAGGGCGCAATTAGTTGATTGCTAGAAAGCTAAAAAAATAGGTGCACTAACACCATCCAGCGATAGTAGTCACATCGCCATTATAACCCATAACAAACAGTAGGCCCGGATCTAGGGGCAAGCCGGGGTCCATGCCCCGGGCGGCAAATTCAAGCTTGGCAGACGTATGGTCAAAGTTGCGTTAATGATGAGTTGTAACGATAAAACTCATTGATTTCTGTAGAAGACTAAAAATCTGTATCTTGTTGAAGAAGAAGGAGCACCCTGCAGACTCCCCATATGCATACCAGCCCATCGATTTGGATGAGGTAGACAAACTCTTTGAGAGCTAAACTGTAGACCGCCTAGTTCAGCACCTGGCCACTGAGGATCCGGCGGACTAGCTTAGGATGCCGCTGCCTCCCAAAGCAACTGCGCAGTTGTCGGACTCCTCGACTCTCCCCAGGGTTGAGGATTTCCACCTCGAGAAAAAAAAAGATTGGAGGCACTGCTATACCATGCCAAACCTATGCCGTCCAACTTCTGCCGCATAATCAGGGCCTATCTACAGAGGGACAGAGATATCATCTAACATTCTATTCGGGTCAAGAAGGATGTTCCGTGGGACAGTGATTAGTTCTAGGGCCGCAACTAGGGAACATCGGGTACGACTGGGCGCTTCGCGGTACGCTTCTTCATGGTATCATCTGCTATACTGATAACACGCTGGTGAAGGCACGGGGGAAGACGTTTCAGCAGGTGACCAACTTGGTGACAGCTGGGGTCGTAGATGGGATCCGGCGGATAGGTGGCATTGCAGAAATCTGAGGCCCTCTGTTTCCATGGACCTCAGAAAGTGCCACCTCTGAGGGCGAACATCGTGTCAGGAAGTGTCCGTATCAGCGTCGAGTCGACGATGAAGTACCTGGGACTCGTCCTTGATAGTTAGTGTGTGGGACTTTGGGCCGTACTTTCAGCAGTTGGCACCCCGGTTGATGGGCACCGCGAACTCAATCTCGTGGCTAGACTACTGCTCATCCTGGGGTGATCCAATTCCTTCTGCAGAAAATTCTATATGGAGATCGTACGGTCCACAGCGCTCATACGGAATGCCAGTATGGGCGGACAACCTGACGACCTAAATACCATAATTCATTTCCGTAATGAACCCAGAGAGCGATGGCCGTCAGGGGTGGTGAGAATAAATCAAACGGTCTCCTACAAGGCGGTGAGCTTTTTGGCCGGATCACCACCCTGAGATTTTGACGTTATAGTCCTTACATAGAGCGAGCACCTGATGCGTCGCCATAATGTCGAGGTGTACAGGGCTGTGCTCCACCAGATTCTAGTGGTAGAATGAGAGGCTCGTGCAACGAAACACACTACATATCACTCTTACGGTGATAAGACCCGTGACGAAGAAGTGGCTTAAGACACGGCATGGCGCCCTCATTTTCCGTCTGACACAGGTACTCTCCGGGCATACGTGCTTCGAAAAGCACCTGTGCCGTATAGTTCGGGAACCAACGCCCTGTTCACTACTGTGGAGATCACTGGAGACTGCTCCGAAGTCAACACAGAACTTATTAAAAGTTATTTCAGACCCTATACTGTGCTTTCCTAACAACAATATAATTATGTCCTACACGTCCATGTATGTATATTTGTAATTAAATAGGGTAATAAACACAGATAGAGCAGCGCTGGATAGGTCCTTGTGGCGTTCTATCCGCGAGGCCTATGTCCATCATTAGGCGTCTGATGGCTAAAATAATGATGATGATAAAGGAAAAAATAAAGACGGGCGGGGGCGGCATTTTTCAGGTTTTGCCCCGCCCCGAAAAAAATCAAGATCCGGGGCTGCTGACACAATAAAGGAAGGACGAAGATACCCTCTAAATGTTCTTAGTTTAGCTATAATCCAAATGACGTGTAATGTAATGGTAATGATCACGCTCCGAACAATACAATACGGCTAATAACAAGTTACTTTTTGTTTTCCGCATCAACATGCAATTGCAATTTTCGGCGATAACGGTAAGGACATGTTTGCGAAGCAGATAAATTGTGTGTTAGCCACTTATAGTTTTTCCGAAACAAGGACTATCTAATCTGTTACAATGACTACCTTTAGTGTACATGCAACTAAGCGATCCTACTTGATTCTAGCCATTTTCTGTTTGAAACACTATTAACTGTTTAGACCTAGCATGAAAATCCTGTAATTCACAATAAAACTAACGTGAAGGTTTAAAAATTTAAAGTTAATAAAATTATGACACTGAATCTACACACTGTTATCAAAAATATATTTCTACAAGAAGTCTAGTGTTTTATCACAATTTTTAGTTGACTGTCTTCATAAACACTAACGTGCTGTCAAATCAACTGACGTTTCCAACTTCCATGACCGTCAGTCCGTCAGTTCGTGACTGTCACTGTCAATGTCACATTTCTCAATTTATATCGTTATCAAAAGAGTTTACGAAATAAACGATTTATTAATTAAATTTTAATGTTCACGTGAAAATAATGTGCTTAAATAATATACCTGTAAATATTTGACAGTAAGCATAAATGAGTCGAAGGATTAATGTAATGGGTTACAGATTTACCGCATCGAAATGTGTCGGTGTTTGTTTGATATTAACTTTTGTCATGGGATGGTATTTAGCAGCTTTACCTATTCGATACGGTAAGAATTATACAAAGACAAATTCTACATTCTGTAAAGCTTATAATTAAAGTGATTTTTAACAAATATATTCATTAATTCCCACAGAAAAAGAGGCTTTACCTAACCCAATACGACAACGAATAACATCGAAAGAACTGCCGAAAAAGCGCCTAGCCGTGATCGTGCCTTTCCGGGACCGCTTCGAAGAGCTTCTAGAATTCGTCCCCCACATGTACAGTTTCCTAAACCGTCAGAAAATACCATTTCACATATTCGTAGTACAACAGAAGGATAATAATCGCTTTAATAGGGCTTCGATAATAAATGTTGGGTTTAAATATTCACAGAAAGACTACGATTACATAGCGATGCATGATGTGGACTTGTTGCCAATGAATGACAACTTAAAGTATGATTATCCTGCTGCGGGGCCTGTACACATATCATCACCACAGACTCATCCAAAGTATCACTATGAGACTTTTATTGGGGGTATTTTGTTGGTGAAAAGAGAACATTATGATTTAGTGAATGGTATGTCTAACAATTACTGGGGGTGGGGACTGGAAGATGACGAGTTTTATGTAAGATTAAAAGATGCTAACTTGACTGTGATTCGACCTAGCAATATTACTACTGGAATAGATAATACTTTTAGGTGAGTAACTATTTGTTTAAATAAATCATAATGTCACACTCATAATAATTCCCGCAGGGTTACTTTACAAATACACCTACATTTCGCAAGTTATGTCTAAGTCCCATGTAATAGAGGGCGACCCTATTGCCATAAACCGGGCATAAATCCAGACTCCTTAACAAATTTCTGATGGAAAAACCCAGAAATCTAACCCAGTACATAATTATCAGCAATTACGCTTGCAACTAATTGACCAATGAGACAGTTTTAAAGTAAATGACCCAAAATTTCTTTATTGGACATCACATGCTCAAGTAACAATTCGCACGAGTTTTCTATTGCTTATTCCGTATTCTGTGTGTGGCATTCAAGCTCCCAAACGGATGAACTGATTTCGATTTAGTTTTGTAGCCTTCTCTAAATCTCATTCCAGACATATCCACGACAAGACTTACCGCAAACGCGACATGCGGAAATGCTTCAACCAACGCGAGGTAACCCGTCGCCGTGACCGCCACACGGGCCTCCACGACGTGCAGTATAATCTGCTCAACACCCACACAGTTGCAGTGGATGGGTTAAATTTCACTGTGTTGAATGTGGAACTCCTTTGTGATAAGAATAGGACACCTTGGTGTCAGTGCCCTGAGCCAGTGAAGGTAGCTCCTAAGAAGAAGAATTAGAGAATACTGGAAAGTGTTTCGTTATGGGTCTGATAGGAATGTTGTATATGTAAATTAATTGTTGTATGGAATTGATTGCACATCAAAACCCGGAAATTATTATTCAATTATGCTGCAATTGTTTTTAATGGTTATATTTTGTAATCATGCATTTTCATTTTGACAACATAGATTGTATAATTTAATAAGTTTTATTATTTGATAAAAAAAAACAATAGGTAAGTTACAATATTGTCTGTAAGTCTCATGGATAATTATTTATTTATTGATTTTTTGTGTGTATGTACCATAATATTCTATGCTTTAATATAAGTTTTAACGCTCAGTTAAGGTAAATACTCTGTCCTAGTCTAATGTCATTTATTCATAGCCATTTAGTTTTATTAAGATAATTTTTTTAGGCTAATGGAATAACGAATGGGCTGCATAATTATTTTTGTTTTCATTTGTTTTTTAATTTCGGTAATGATTAGATCATGAGAGTACCTTTAAGTAAGTTGTTCTAGGCACCTCTAAGTGGATGAAAAAAAAGGAATTCCACGGCCGCGTTAGCAGAATCCACGCAGAATCTTAGTATGAACCACGTTAAAAAAAAAAAAACTTAAAATTGACTTTATGCTCATAACCATAAAGTCCATTTTAAGAATTTATAATTTTTAACGTGATTTATATTACGATTCTGCTAATGCGGCCATTTTAGACCCCCAGGAAGATGTTAGATGTAATGGCTCCCACTGCTGGGCTGGGACACAGGGCTGTTCTTTGAGTGGAGGAGTGGGCCATGATCATCCACCCAGGCCCAGAGCTGGTTACTGGGTTTCTACACGATGTTTTCTCCTAGTGATGAAATAATTTACATTAAATAAAGTGCCTGTCTAGTTTCGAACTTACATACAAGTCGTTAGTCGCGGCCGTGTGACCTATGCGACCAACTAAGTTCGCACCCTTACTTTAAAAATATTAAATTAAGGTGGAAGTGCTAGCGGTTGTATTAATGATTATAATTCTGTAACTACATGTGTTACTTGCGCGACTCATTTTTCATCAACATACAATCTGACACTGCCCTGCAAATTGCAAAAAAAATTTGGCTGATTACTCTAGCTAGAGCTTCCACCTTAAGACAAAACGATCATCTGTACCTAATGTATGCTTGTAAATAAAACAAAAAGTGTAAATAAATAAACCATTTTATTTTTGTGTAAGTAAGCGTTATTTTTACATTCATTGGTAACATTTTCGAAGCGAATATTATTATCAGTTATAACAATGTTTTTGCGAATGTACTACGGTTAACTACAAGGCGGCGACGTTAATCTGTTGATTTTAACTGATTACGGCATGTTTCTGTATAACTAAACAGATGTTTTAGTTACTATGTAGTCAGATACCGCAAAGCAATTAGAAAATAACATGAGCAAGAGATAATCCTAACCAGGAAAGTAAGCTAATCGCGTTTCTTATCAAATATGAATACCGTGATAAAAAGAACCGATTTTTTTTTGGAAATTTGCAAAACCTTTTTAATTTAATCTTATAGTATAAATATGATATTCAGGAATTGAGAACAAAACTCTAGTGAAGATTAATAATATCACTATATTTCGGGCTACTTTGGTATGCAAGTCATAATATCATAAAGATCTTGAATACCAACAGAAAATAAAAACGTAGGTTGTCAAAAGCGCCCATTCCTTGAAGTTAACAGTATGTTCGGTGAGAAGTATTCTATTACACTGTCGAGGAATATAATTGTTTACTAAATTGACATACTACGCCAATTTCTCGTGTTATAGTAATTTCAAAGAATACCAGTTATGATTAGAGTACACGGACAACTTAAGTCAGCAGTAAATTTGTTAAACAATTATGTTACCGGACTTTACATAATTCATAGTTCGTGAAAGACTACATTTTCATTATAAAAGCAATATCCTATTATTTTTTTTAACTTGATATTACTTTATATGACAAGTAAAATAACAGATTTACAAATTACACATCTACTACATTAAGTTACAAAAACAACTTAAATAAAGGCCTTCACACATTACAGACTCGACGCCAATCCACTCCGAATCTGCTCACAGTAAAGCATTGAAATATGAGCTTTGTATTATGTTCCTTATGGTACAATTTTCAACATTTACTTGTTATTCACTATACAAATTGCAGGTATGAAGAAAGTAGACATTGTGTAAGACGCGTGATGCACACTTATAGCCATGTTGAAAATTCTACCGTAAGGATCACAACATAAAGAATAGAATAGAATAATCATTTAAAGCTTAAATTTCAATACTTTACTGTCAATTGAATCTGTAATGTGCGAAATATTTTTTAAACATAATCACACAAATAATGACTTCACTAATATTTAGTGATACGTTCCGATGTTAAACATTTTAAGAATATATTTTTATTCTATGCATGTTTTTTTTATTTAAGTCCGGCCCAATCTGTCCGCAACGGTTTGACCGGACATTTTTACTGCAGCTAAAACACACTAATACAAAGAAAGCTATGCGGTAACAACCATTATACGTACAGATGTAATTAAGACTGTAACACTATAGGAATAAGTTATCTCGAGAATGTATTTTGCTGAGATGCTGTAGAAAAGATTTTATATCAGTTACTAGATTTGAATTTAAAAAAAAAAAACGAATATTTAAGTCATTTCAGACAGTGGTGTCGATTCAATTTGCACAAACTAAACTTAATTTAGGCTATTGCTATCTTTTACTAAATGGCAGTGCAAGAAAAGGACGGCTATAGCTATGAACTAAGTTAGAGATGTCAAACTAGTTTATGCCTTGCGCTTCACCGTGTTTTTAGTCGATATGTTTTAACGTGCACCCTTCACTTGTATGGAAATATTAGTTCCAACTAAATTTGACAGCCCTTAATTACGTCTGTCTCTTTCTCGTTTTATTAGAGAGAAAAAGATAGAAATAGCCTAAATTAAGTTTGTGCACAACATAATAGACACCAATGTGAAACTGACACCGTCGCACAAGCAGTTACCACGTATTTAATACGTCATTCAGAACCCCCCACATATAAATTTTTCATCAGCACTTCTTTTTAAAGATTCCGTACCCAAAGGGTAAAAACGGGACCCTATTACTAAGACTCCTCTGTCTGTCTGTCTGTCACCAGGCTGTATCTCATGAACCATGATAGCTAGACAGTTGAAATTTTCACAGACGATGTATTTCTGTTGCCACTTTGCTGCTATAACATCATCATCTGCGTAGCCTTTTCCCAACTATGTTGGGGTCGGCTTCCAGTTTCACCGGACGCAGCTATACCAATATTTTACATGGAGCGACTTCAATGATATTTAATTAAACAGATATGTTATGAGCGCGCAATCGTGAAGACTCGAAAACGTGTCAATTGGCCTGTTTTTCCTTTATTCTGCGTCACTGCGTGTATGTGAGCTGGCTCTCCCCCGCGGCACACTTTTTTCGGTGGTTTTGTAGGTGTATAACATATCTGTTTGTTAGAATATCATTGGAGCGACTGCCTATCTGACCTCCTCAACCCAGTTAGTACCGGGTAATACGATTCCCCTTGGTAAGACTGGTTGTCACCACCTGTTGTTGGTTGTGTTTGTACCTAACGACTGTCAAAGATCTACAAATGACAACCGGGACCAACGGCTTAACGTGCTTTCCGAGGCACGGAGGAAACTCGGTATTTAATGGGCGGTCACCCATCCACAGACCAACCTAGGCAAGCACAGCTTAACCTACCGATCGACCCGAGCGGCTGTTATTATGTTGCCGCTTATAACAACAAATACTAAAAAAAGAATAAAAAAAATATTTAAATGGGGCTCCCATACAACAAACGCGATTTTTTAGATAATTGTACGGAACCCTTAGTACGCGAGTCAGACTCGCAATTGGCCGGTTTTTAAATCTTCTGTTTTCTACAGTGCAATACCTACACTACACGTCAATATGTATAGAACACCAGATTTTTTTTATTACGGATTGGTATTTTTATGTGGTTCAGAACGATGTACTTACTGAATACGTGGTAACCTTTCCACCACACGTTGGTATTTGACGTATGTTGAGTTGTACGAAACCACCATTAGTTTGACGGAGACTTTAAATTGCCATGACATCCCTTACATTTTGTATAAAAATGAAAGCGACAGCATCAATATAAAGTCTCCGTTAAACATGGTGGTTTCGTGCAACTCACCGAATATGTTGTAAAACCATAAGGTTAGCAACAACAAGGTGTAAAACTTAGGAAATTACTTTGGTAAAGCTACTGAATTCGATACAATTACCATACTGAATCTGAAGAAATTACTTTAAAATTTGCGCTTGACTAAGACTAACATTACTAAAAACATACTTTTACAGAAACAGTCGTGGTTATTCATAAGAACATTTTCAAACGATTCTTCGTCTATTCCAGATTCCTAAAAAACAACTTTATATTAATTATCCTCGATGTAAAATATACGTAAGCAAAGCAGATTGGGTTTACTAATAGGAATACCTCTGCCTTACCCTTTAGTGATTATAGGCGTGATGTTTTTTTTTTTCTACAGCATCGGCTATGGAATATCGGTGTAATGTCTCTAAAACTCACGAACCTTACCTACTAGCTAAACCATAAACAAGGAACATAGGAATTAAGTATTCTGTGACAGCCTTGGCCAAATGACATACACATACAAAATAGGTACTATCGAGGACACTCCCGCCTGATCACCACTAAGCTCATTTTTGCTTGCACTTTCAACATAGAAACCCTCTCTAGCCCCGCCCCGTTGAATTTGTATAGAAATAATGAATGAAAAATACCGTTCGGCCGAGCGCACTGACGACGCACGCCAAACGAGAGTTATTGTTATTTTGCGCGCCAAAGTTGACGCTTTTCTAATAGGCCCAAACTCTAAGGGGGTGTGGCTCGGCGCCTCCGCATGATTTAAGCGAAAAAAAAAATTAATTGGTCAGGCGGAAAAGACCCCGACTGTAAATACTCTTAAAATTACATCCGGGATATTAATAGGTCAGCTATTTTAACTGGTTGGTTAAAGGCAAGATTCACAGACCGCGCTTTGACTTTACAATTAAGTTAAGTAAGCATTGCATATGACTACGATTTTTTTCGTAAAACCTTAACGTTCATATTCGAATGCTACGTTTGTTTACAGGATTATGAGCATTCTACAAGTAAGAATAAAGGTGAACGCACACTTATCAGAACCGAAGGAAGCGAAAGAGCCGAAAGAATCGAATTTTAGAATTACTTGTATAAAATCCTATACAAACTCGAACACATCCGCGTCGAATCGGACGAATAGATAACGTTATACGGATGAGAAAATGTTTCTTTCGGCGCAGATAAGAGTGCGTTCACCTTAAAGCTCACATTAGTGTGTTGCTAACTTCACTCTGTAAAGTCAAAGTGTGGTATGAATCTTGCCCCAAATAACAACTGCACATCAAATATGATACATTTTCAGAAAGTGATCTTTTTAAAAATTTTGATATTGATATTAACATGTCATGCGACACTGGCCAGGGAACTAAATATACAATAAATTAACTAATCAGATCCTTAAAATTAAGTACACATTGTATATGCATAACTATAAAATAATAAGTAAAAATTATGAATATAAATCATATCAAATCACAATGATAACTACATTTCAATATACATAAAACAGGATTTAAGAAATTAAATTATAAAGGCGCTCCCTCACCAGGAGCATTCGCCTGTAATGTAACAGGTCAGATTCGAGCATAACATCAGTGAATTAAAAGAACTGGGGACCTAAAATGCCGCTTTAGCAGAATTAACTGCGTCTATAATAATAATATTTTCTGTCTATGACCGTTTTAAGAATTTTAACGTGATTCATAATATTATCCTATTATGATTCTGCTAAAGCGCCCCCCATTTTAGACATGAGCATTACAATGCTTAACCTGTACTATCATTTGTACTCATCGAATCTTTGTTTGTTACATTACAAGCGAATGGTCCAATGAGGCTGCACCCTAAAAAATTACAGACTGTATTTTATACCTGACATAATTTTGTATATCAAAAGCAATAAATTACCATAATATTTTGTACATAGCAAATTGTTTGTAACCATTTAAAACTAAATTTGAATATTTATTTGAACTTTTATCTTTATTATCACTAGCCGAAAACCTAAAATAGATATTTGTTTGGAAGTTATCATTTTTGAGGTAAATAAAAAGAAAACTTAAGATAGAAAGGCTCCATGCTTAAGTTAGCAAGGAATTTAAGGAAATATTATTTTAAATAACAATCTTTTAGCTATCAAAATGGGATACACTATAGAGATTTTTGAAGTGAAAACTTCTTTAGGCGCGTTCAGCACTTTTTGGGTGAAGGAAAAACATTGAACTCATCGTCACGTAATGTAACGTGCGGTCACGCTTCGTAGCCGTTCGTAGCACTCGTAGCATCCGCTACGGCGTAGCACCACATAGGCATGCACGGGGCATAACCAGTGCTACGACTGGGGCGGGTTTTGTTTTCACTTATATCGGCAGTCCCCAAAGACTGCTCCGATTTTTATGCTTCAGCCAGTGATTCAATGAATCACTTTTTTATACTTAACTAGCGGACTTCCCGCGGTTTCACCCGCGTAGTTCCCGTTCCCGTAGGAGTACGGGAATAAAATATAGCCTATGTTACTCGTGGATAATGTAGCTTTCGAGTGGTGAAAGAATTTTTTAAATCGGTCCAGTAGTTTTTGAGCCTATTCATTACAAACAAACAACCAAAGTTTTCCTCTTTATAATATTAGTATAGATAGGCAAGGCTTAAGTGGCAGTGGGCAGGGCACATTGCTCGCAGAACGGATGGCCGATGGGGCCGAAAAGTTCTGGAGTGGCGACCGCGAACCGGAAGACGTTGCGTTGGAAGGCCTCCCACTAGGTGGACCGATGACCTGGTGAAGGTTGCAGGAATCCGCTGGATGCGAGTCGCACGGGACCGGTCAATGTGGCGACACTTGGGGGAGGCCTATGTCCAGCAGTGGACGTCTTTCGGCTGAAATGATGATGATGATAGATAGGCTTGCGTTTGGTCGCTAATCGTCTTTCTCTATCGTGTAGTTAGTGCTAACCTGGTGTCAGAGTTTTAGTGCCGCCCATGAGCCTCTGACTTGGCTTTACATGCCGTCGAGAAATATCTCTCAGGCATGCTGGTTTCCTCACGATGTTTTCCTTCACCGAAGCAAGTGATAAGTAATTCGTCTGATGTGAAGCAATGACGCGGTCTAGGGTGACGATATACAAACACATTTGGCTATTTTCAAGTCATACTTTAGAAAAGTTTTATCCCATTTTTAGAGCTCAAAGATTGTCTTGTGTTATGGCTGAATATGAGTGTGAAAATAAACTGAATATTACCCGGCTAAAACATGGGTCTAAACGCAACAGCTAATAAGCATTCGATCTGATTTTATTATTGCAATTAGAATTGAAACTGTAGGTTTGTTTATTAAAATTTGATGAATAAGAACTGTGATGATCAGCCATGTGTTAGCCTAGATGGTTGCAAAACTAAGCTAGGGCACTCTAACCAAATGAGTTGTGTGCATCAAACCGCCCGTGATAGTCGTATTTTCAAGTCTCTGTAAAAAATCTTAATTTTTCCCTTTCTTAATTTGTTTTTGGCTACCCTTGAGTTTGGCCAGCTAATCTTAAGTTTATTTTCACGCCCATCTTTAGCCATAACCAGTGATAGGAATAGGTAGTGCTTATTAGCCTAAACTTCGAAGAACAGAGACAAGAATCGGAGACTTCCTTAGACTATATTTTTTTCCGGGACATCACGTAAGTACATCAAAAATTAATGTTATTTGGAATAAGTAATTGGTCTATGTTTACCTAAAGTTTGCGACTAGACATAACATAACACAGTCGTTACAACCATCAAAATTTCTGAAAGTTTTCTTTTTAAGAACATTTTGGAAACGACTTCTTCATCATAAAACTATGATACGCTCTCTTAGATACGCACTCTTAGAATTTACAAAAAAAAACTCGCCGTGGTCGCATAATAAAATATAGTCTAAGGAAGTCTCCGATTCTTTTCTCTGTTCTTCTTCGAAGTTTAGGCTAATAAGCACTACCTATTCCTATCACTGGCCATAACGTTTACATGCAACCAGAAAAAGATAAGCAAAGCTCATCATATAATCAGATACATTTTAAGCACACAAACATCTTCATAAAGGTTTACTTGGTTTGAAAACTCACTCATACAAAATGCTTCTACTTAAAAATTAAAGGGAAGTAGTACACAATAAGCCTCAAACATGCTAAGATTCACCTAGTTTTATACGATTGTGCAGCTCTGTTAAAAACTACATGTAGACTTTAACAGTCACTAAATAGAGTTCATATTCACTTTTGCACTCATAGAATGTGATTTTCTCATTACGAAATATAGATTTTAAGTGCTACTAAATAGAGTTGCAAATAGCAGAGTTGCATAGTCGTTGTTTGGCATAACAATTTGTATAACCAGGCAGATTAAGGCTGATATTTCACTAAGTAAGTATAGAAGCGCGAGTACGGTCAGACTCAAAGCTAGGCTGGGTCTGAACCGCGGCGATGGCTGCTTGATGCTTTGTGGAACACCCGTTCAAAATATAGAGACTCCTTAGACTAAACTTTTTTGTCGACGTGAAATGGAGGCCTGTCTTTGTTCATGAAAATTTTGTAGGTATAAATGCCTTGATTGTCTTAACGAGATTTTTTTGTGGCACGTTAACGTGTTTCGTGTAATAAAAATAATAATTACGCATTAGTACAATTTTCTTTACACTGCTCAATTCCTAGTTTTCTGTCGGTTTTCATAAATAATTATCTGTAAAACCTATGTAGGTTTTTTCTAAAATTATAACATTATATTTTTTACGAAATCGAACTCTGTAAACTCACAAACATGACGCTGACAAGCTTAGCATTCCGACTAAAAACTAAATCGGATAAAAAATGGGGGAACATCTCATGCAGGTTTTCCACGAAAGCTTCAAACAAGCCGTTAAGTATGTGTCCACTAGTTGATATTAAAACACTTGTCTCATAATAACAAAATTACATTATTTTATAGGAACCCAAAAATACTTAGTTTTGCATTTACACGCAAATATTGAGCACGTATAAAATTAATACGTCACATTGTATAAATATCCTCCAAAAATATGTTTGCTTTGCCACAACTTTTATCACATTCCATTGCATTTCAATGATATTTATTTACTTCATAAAATACTTATAAAATCAATGTTTTGCAACAATTTTATATTTCATCACTGACAACATTTTAAAAAATAGCAACCCCAAAAACAAAACGTCAATATTTAAATTCGGAACATCAAACTAGTGGACACAGTAAGTAGGCACTACTTAGACAAAACTTATAACTAAGGTCCTTCAGTTACTTCACCTCTGACTTTAATCACACTGATCTTTATCTACGTGACAATAAGGTTGCGGATGGTTTGCCCAAAGACAAGCCTATCAATATCAGTGATTCGTATTTACTTTCCAATAAAGTTGGTATTAGACCGCTGCAGTCAGAGGTAAAAAAGGACTGTAAAATTAGATAGGGTGTGCGCGCTCCGCCCTCCCCGCTACGCTTGCTACGGAGTTGCTACGAACTCGCTACGCCCCGCTACAGCGTGACGTCATCGGCGCGCGCGCAACACGTCAGCTACAACGCGCAGCCGCCTCCCTACGCACACAACACCCATGGTTAGGAGAAAAATAAAAAAGGGGGGAAATATAAAATGTAGTGTTGCATGATTTTTTGGCGCGAAGTCTCAATAGGAACTAAAAATAAAACAAAAAACTTGGATCATTTTTTATACACTGCGTAAAAGTTTATGCTTTTGCAGGATTGGTGCTCGTTTTATAATACGTTTGGTTCGCCGCCATCTTATTTTTTCAATACCTGACAATATCATTCAATCGCCAAAAGAATCATGCAGTACTATAAGGACCTAGAAATTAAGCGATATTTGTTTGCAAACAGCCAAGATAATGAGTTAAAAACTTTTTGTGATCACAATCCTCTTTTGTGCATGTTTCATACAAAGAGTGTCAAGTTTATTAAACCTACACGTAGTGACTATTCAATATTCAGAAATATTATCGTCTTATTTGTAGGTCCGTCGGGGCAAGACAAGATACAAAAAAACATACAGAATTAATTATCTATGGATAAGGGGGACACTGATTACTTTAGGGCACATAATCAACTATACGAAGCAACATCAATAGAACATGCTAAAAGTAAATGTATTAAAACGGCATAAAATTTTAATTTTATAACAATTCATATAGACAGCTACTTTGAGTCTTATTATTTCTTAAATAGCGGAAAACAGACATTATATTCTTTTTTTATTATTTTATTACAAAATGGGCCTGCTCTTGACATAATGAATTCTACCTCATTTCTTTAATATCTGAAATAGTTTTTTAAACAGTCAACTCCACTAAAAGCGATCCAGCTTTGAGCATAGTTCAATAAAAATAAAGTTAAATAATAGTTTCCATGCTAGGCAAGAAGTTAGCTAGAAACGAAAATATATCCAGCAATATTATAATTCGATAAATATCATAACCTCTCAAAGAAATTCATGAGCACATTTAAATACCCTAATTTAACAATCTATTTAAAACATTTATTTTTATTTAATACTGTTACATTTAATAGTTTTAATTATATTATTTTATTACGTACAGAGACCATAATCAAATCATTAATACTATATTTTTATGCAACCTACAGTTTAAATTTATTTTCATATTGCATGCAAGAAAAACAATAATTAGGAACGATATTAAATTGGCACTATATATTTAGAAAATACTGCTATAAAAACTCTATCAACTGTTAAGGTATAAAAAAACCGACAAATATATAAAACAGTAAATAAATTAGTATCGAAGAAGTAGTTTTCAAATAAAATACTAACTCCGTCTTAGCAACTCCGGACATTTTTATCCATTAATCAAAGTTTTTAAAATACAACAATTTAAAACTACATGTTTATTTAGGATTTTATTCACAAACGATGATTTAGTTAATAGACGTTTAAACATCCAAAAATTAAAACATTAATCATTAGTTTACTATAGGTAACGTGTATGAATAAACCCTTTAATTTGTTAAATACCTGACATATAAATTTACTATTTATTTAACAGATATTATTATTTTAAACATTCGATTTGGCTTAGGAAAGTATTAAAGCAGTAAAAAAGTTAATTGCACATGTTTAAACATTTTGAGGCCGCTTTAATTAAAGAACCCTCATACATAAAAATAAAGAAATACAAGGTGTAAATGGACTCTTCACGAAGCCGTCAACCAACCATTCTGTACATCAAACTAAGTAACATTACGCAAAAGTTATTGCTGGGAAACGACTTTTTTTTTGGGGGTAACAAATCACGTTTTACATTAGAACTCAATGTAACGCACTCAAAACATTGTGCTGGTTGGAGGCATTGAATAGTACGGGGGTCGTGGAGGTATTTAAAGTAAAGTTATAACAATTAAAAACAAGAAAATAAAAAAGTTAGATTTTTCACCTCCAATATAAACTAGAAGTTTCCCAGGTATAGTCCAGAAAAAACATCTAATCGTAATGACGGAGAGAACAAGTGCCTTTCGGCTTCGTTAAGAGTACTTTCACACCCTTTATAGGAACATTGACGCGAACAATGGGGTAGATGACACACCAATAAATTCAGATACTTTTTAAGAGCTGTCAAAACGCGGTTCTCTTATAGATTTTGTATGGCGATAGCAAACTGTAACGTCACTGTTTTTTCAACTCAATGACTCAATTATTTATTGATTTCAAAGTAACTAAAAATGGAATTTGGCAATTAATTGAAAATAAATCGGGTTTTCAGGCCCAAAATAAAGTGTTTTTTAGAGATTGGTGTCTTGGAATAATTATTTTATGGTGTCATCTACCCTATTTAAGTAGAAACTGATGAATACCCTGTACCACACAGGGTATTCATCAGTTTCTTTAAAAAATACTACTGTTCCATATGTTTCGCGCGTATGTATTGTACTTTTGCATGAAAAAGTAAACAATAAAAACCTGCGAATACTTTTTCTCCTTTTGTAGAAAACTTTGTGCAATGTCCCTAGCCGACCAAGTTAAAATATTAAACTTTTAATTTAATTATTGAAGCCTCAATTGATTTATAATACTTTGTGCTTTGACATTTGGCTTTATTGTGAAAAATGTGCTTTAATAATACTTTTTAAGATTATTTTTGATAAACATTTAATTTAAGTATAATAAGAAATAAAGAGTTTTAAACCGCCTAATTTTTAATTTCATCTAGTTATTTCTCCTTATATCAGGAAATGTATTTCATTTTATTTTTTATTATGTAAGTACCTAATATAACAATATTTTACGAACATACCTAAATGCATATTGTATAATAAACTTATGTTTACAACTCTCTCTTTAAAAGTATACTCTCTATGGTAATTCCGTAATAAATGTATAGAAACTTGTTTATCTATAGAAACAACACTTACTACCGCACTCAAGAGTTCATTAAAACCGAATCAGACGATTCACTTGAGTGATTATTCATTTTGGTTTCACTTTCGTTTTTTTTTTTTGTTCAGACGTTTCACTTTGAATGAAAGATGCCGAGTGAAAAACAAAAATGGACCGAAAGTGAGCTTCTGATATCGGCATAACGACATAATCTGTGACTGCGGCAATTTAAACCTTATGTCTACTAGTAATAACTAGATTATTAATAGTAAATTTAAACATCTTATAGTAAAAGGTACAATATTATAAAAAAGAAGTATTTATTACAAATACACCATAAATATTTACAAATGATTATATTTTGATGTAAAGAACATTAATAGCTTTAATATAAATTCCACCGTTTAATACATGAAATAGCCTATCAATATTATAATTACTGTTTTTATTCTAATGAGAAATCGAAGTGGGCATGAAATGTATGTTTTTCAAGCTAGTCTTTTTAATTTAAGTATATTTTGTTAGGGTCGGCCCAAGTTCTCTTCAGGCCTCTGATTCAAAATTGTTTGAGGCTTTTTACGACTTTTTGACTTAAACAAATAAGTCTTATTTTACCATGGAACCGTTTTGTAACCCTTGCCATCATAATTATGCTTAGCCTTTTCTCAACTATGTTGGGGTCGGCTTCCAGTCTCACCGGATGCTGCAGTATTTAACATGCAGTGACTACCTATCTGACCTTCACAACCCAGTTAGTTCTGGGTAATTAGATACCCTTTGGTAAGACTGATTGTCAGACTTTATTGTAATGTCTTGTATTGATTCAAAATTAAGGAAAGGAGTGAATACTGTTCATGGAATACCTTGTCCTTCCTTCCCTTTTAGATCTACGTTTTGGAACGAGCAACTAACTTTGACTTTCTGACTAACTGACTGACTCCTTTAGGATCAGTTTCCACCAAGCACTTTTAAGTATAAAATTCGACGCAGACATTATGTCTCCTCGCACCCAAGTTTGTACTATCGAGGACACTCCCGCCTGACCACCACTAAGCTCATTTTTGCTTGCACTCGCAACATAAAAACGCTCTCTAGCCCCGCCCCGTTGACTTTGTGTAGAAAAAATGAATGAAAAGATACCGAATCGGCCGAGCGCATTGACGACGCACGCCAAACGAGAGTTATTGTTACTTTGCGCGCCAAAGTTGACGCTTTCCTAATAGGCCCAAGCTTTAAGGGGGCGTACCTCGGCGCCTCCGCATGATTTAAGCGAAAAAAAATTAAAATGGTCAGGCGGAATAGACCCCGATAGTACCTGAAGACAATACTGATACAGTCCTTTATTGATTGCCGTCGAAAAAGTTCAGAAATGTGGAAACATTGGAAACCGACCCTTCAAGATTGAACAGTTTATGAGTTGTGTTTGTTCATCGTGAATCAATTGCAGAATTTGGTGAAATTTTAAATAGTTTTAATCGGTTAGAATTGTAGATGCGACTGAATAATAATTTAAAAAATGACGTGAGCAATGGTTAAACTTCAATGTAAGTATATTTAAATATTACAAAGTCAGTCAGAAATTGATGAAACTGGCTTAAATGTAAATTGACAAATAAATTCACAGTTTGGAAGACATTTTCTAGAAAAACTGTTCGACCAAATACTTCTTCGTTTTACAAGCTTTCATTCTATATTACTTGCTTTCTTTATATTTCATGTTTTAAGTTATAGAAACTTACAATTCCAATTAAATTGACCGTAACAGGTATCTGAGTAAATTCCGTTATTTTTCTAGCAATCCGATTTTTCTTAATAATAAATAACATGAGATTCTACTGAAAAATCGTTCTCGTCTACCTGCCGCTCTCTCTGTTACCTTTTCAGAACAGAACAGGGGGCCTAAAATGGCTGCTTTAAGCCCCCGAACAAATTTCTATGACATTTGGCACACACGTTAAACACCCATAAACGAAAGCCTTTTAAAATTCCAGTAGAATCTCAACCTTAAGCCATTAGCATTACGACCAAAGTTTCTAAACAATAGCCTCCGTATCACTAATAACATGTATCCCATGCTTCGTCAAAATCAACCTAACAATATCATTACAACTACGTGTCTTATAACTTCTTCCAGAACTATCTTTTATCTTAATACTCTTCACCTTATCACACAACTTACTGACTTCTGACTTCGACTTCTTCATTTCATCCGGCTTCAGTTTTCTAATGGTCGACGAGCAGCGTTTTTTCGAAGCCTCGACTTCGGCTTTCTCCACGTTACCTTCACTTACCCGTCTTTTGTATAAGTCAAAGTCAGAATCCTTGCTTAGATAGCTATCTAGGGAGCAATATGTTGTGTCTAACGTTACCTTGTCGACTTTGTGTTCTGTTGCATCGCTGACGATTTTGACAGCTTTCCCTGGTACGTAGGTCGAAGGAACTTTGTCGAGATACGCCATTTTGGGCTTTAAGGGCCCACAGATAGGGCTCACAGAATCAGTGTGTGAGTTAGGCATCAGGAAGTTAGTTTTCCTTGGTCTTTTGACCGTGATTGTCTCGTCGATTATAGAAGGTTTGTCTCTGATCGATATGAGGATGTTTTTGAAGCTGGTTTCTTCAGGGGAGGCCATTATGACGTCTTGTGGTGATCGCTTGTCGTAGCTAGCGATCAAATCGTTGAGGATGTTATACTCACTGTTTCCGGGCAGCGTGAAAGAGTTTTTATGTGTTAGTTTTGTACATAAATTTGTGACTTAATTACAAGGCAGGACGGTCTATAATTGTAAAAAAAAAAAACTTGAAAAATAAGCTTTCAGCCATGATTTTAGAAACTGTGGTTCAGCCGTTAATTATTATCTTTAGAGAAACTGTGATGTGATGTGATACTTTTTTGTCCTTTCTTAAATTGTATTTTCAAATTTAAAAGAAAAACAAGGAAATAACCTTGATTAAATCGTTTATTTCCATAATAAGAATAAAAAAATACTTATATTAGTAAAAAATCTAAAACTGAATAGAAAATATTTACAACTTAAATAAGTGGGTTTCAAATCACTTTTAATGTAAAAATAATAATATAAAATAACAAATAAATTTAAAAACATAATATCTAAAAATCTACAAAATCAACATCTCTATATAAAAACATTTTTTTTTTGCAACTCATGCAAAAGTCAACATAAGAAACATGCCAATAAATGGTTTCGTCAAACCAGTACGGACAGTTGTGGACTAGCTGCGGACACCTGTCACATACAAGGTGAAGGGTACACCGACGGACAAACGATTACCACGTTTTTAGAAATTTTTCATCGATAATTAAAAGAAAAATTCACTGTTTTGTACAAAAATGCAATAACTGTTTGGCGTGGGGTCCAGAAATGATGTACTGGATACGTGGTAACCAATGATATTCTAACAAACAGATATGTTATACACCTACAAAACCACAGAAAAAAATGTGCCGCGGGGCAGAGCCAGCTCACATACACGCAGTGACGCAGAATAAAGGAAAAACAGGCCAATTGGCCGGTTTTTGGGTCTTCACGTTTGCGCGCTCACAACATATCGGTAACCATTTGTGCTTCGGTATCCCTTCGACCCCGTATAGTTCAGTTGTTCAGTACGAATGTGATACGTTATTTAGAAAAGTGAAACACCGAAGATCACGTCCCCATTAGTTCACGAATACGAAACACTTAACAACGAATGGACGCTACCTCGGAAAACCCAACGCCGTAGCCATGGGATCTCGATTATCTAAATCTCTAATTGACAATCGTACATGATCTGTCAAGACTCTGATGTTAGCAGCAAGTCCGCAAATACATTTTAAAAATATACAAAACAGTATAAAATATCAAGAAACATAACAAAACAATAAAAAACATAAAATGATAAAAGTTATAAAATAATATGTGTAACAAAACTGAACTACAAATATATTTCGATGGAATTATCTTTGGCACTTTGGCAAAACGACAGTTCGTTATTTCTAGTGCAATAATTACTCAAATATTCCCAGAAAAATATACAGGGTCAAATTTAATTAGTTATTGAAACGGCATACGTCAGTAAGTAAACTACCAGCGGTTATTGACCCCAGAAAGATAATTTATTTTATGTTCTATCACATTTAGATATCATAGGCCCATAAAGTTACCACAGTCAAATTTGTTCAAATGATTTTAAAACCAAAAAATGTTGACGGTTAAGTTCAAAATCGAATGAAATAAAATTTGACAGTTTGTAGAAACTTCCCTAATTAAGTTTGACCTTGTATTACTTGACCATTACCTAGCTAAAATTTGTCCAACCATTCCCTAGTCGAAAATTGCTCTATCATTTTTCATCAATAAAATAGCACCAGTACTCAGGCAATAAGCTAGCTCGGTGGTACTCACGTGACGCAATGCGGGGCTCCATACAGGCGGTGTTGTCTCACATATGCGAGCACGGCGTCGTCTGTGAGGTACTTGGCGCTCTCTCCGCGCCGGACCAGCCGTCTGATCTGAGTCGAACTGACCTCGTTCGCTATGTAGTTTGTTACTAGGATTACGTTGTTCTGGAAAGGAATTTAAAGTTTATTGAGTACATTATCATTATTTTCCTGGCCTTCATCATCAGCCTAGCCTTTTTCCAAATAAAGGGTGTAAAACACCTCTTAACGAAACTGAAAGGCACTTGTTCTCCCTGTCATTGCGATCATTTTTTTGTTCTATACCATACCTTCTAGTTGCCGAGATATTGGGGGTCAAAGTTCCAACTTTAATGTAAGTTTTTGTTTTTAATGTAAGATTTTTACTTTAAACACCTCCACGACCCCGTACTATTCAATCCATCCATCAGCACAATGTTTTGAGTGCGTTACATTGAGTTCTACCACAAAACATGATTTTCAAAAAATAAACATAACATTTCCCAGCAATAATTTTTGCGTAAAGTTACTTAGTTTGATGTATAGAATGCTTGGTTGACGGCTTCGTGATGAGGTTGTTTACAGCCTGTATGTTGGGGTCAGCTCACACTTTAACCGGATGCAGCTGCATCCGGTTAAAGTGTGAGCTGACATGTGATGTGAGCTGAGACTGAGCTATATATAAAATACTGGTAGTCAGCTGACTACCAGTATTTTATATGGAGCAACTGCTAATCAGATCTCTATCTATACAGGGTTAATTTTCAATGACCAGTCAAATTTTCAGAGATGGTTTTTAGAATCGATAATTTTTTCGACATAATGAAAAAAAAAAACAATATTTTTTTAAATACAATTTCATTCCTGTCCACCACTAAAAGAACGTGTGGATATTGCATCAGCACAATTAAGTTCCACAACCTAGATAGGTAGCAGCTAGCACACACATCAATTTGGCGGTGCATGCACACACACAAGTGCATCGATTCCCACTAGGTTTATGATTTAGGATTTTTTTAGGACATTTTCAAATGAATGCTATTATTTTATTTCATATGTTTCGACAATAATATTTAAACTGCAGTTTTGGTTTGATATCTAGAACTTAATTTTAAATTTTGGCTGGTCATTGAAAACTAACCCTATATATTGGCATCAGCTTTTCCCGGAACATATTTTAACATCATCATCTGCCTAGCCTTTTCCCAACTATTTTAGGAATTGAGGGCATCCAGTCTAATCTTTGTAAATTTCATATGAAGCGACTGCCTATCTGACCTCCACAAGCCAGTTAGTACTGGGTTGTGGACGACGGCCCATGGTAAGACTTCGGGTCACTGATTTCCTGTAACGACTGTTAAAGATCTACAAATTAATGATAGCCGGGACGAACAGCTTACCGTGTTTCATATGTCAACATAATAGGGTAGATAGATGACACCATAAAACAATAATTCCAAGACACCTGTCTCTAAAAAAAACACTTTATTTTGGGCATAAAAACCCGATTTATTTTCAATTAATTGTCAAATTCGATTTTTAGTTGCTTTGGAATCAATAAATAGTTGAGTCATTGAGTTGAAAAAACAGTGACGTCACAGTTGGCTATTGCCATACAAAATCTATGTGAGAACCGCGTTTTCACAGCTCTTAAAAAGTATCTCAATTGAATGGTGTGTCATCTACCGCATTATCCTAATTAGATTTGTGCCGCCTAACTGGGCTGATCCCCCCTACATTATAAAATGAAATACAATACTTAACAAATTTCTAAACCAAGAAATTTTCTATATTCCGATATGGGTGTCAAATGCATTAAACGCATAAGAGGAATTTAATTCAATTGAGTATGGGTGACGGATGAAATAATATGCCACGAAGCGTCAGAAATGGTTGTGGTGTGTGACGAATGGCATATTGCAATCAATCTAATCCGTCTATCAAGCATAACCATAATGGTGTCGATTCTGTTGTGCACAATCTAAACTTAATTTAGGCTATTGCTATCTTTTACTAAAAGGCAGTGCGAGAAAAAGACGGCTATAGCTATGAACTAATTTAGAGATGTCAAACTAGTTTATGCCTTGCGCTTCACAGTGTTTTTAGTCGACATGTTTTTATGTGCACCCTTCATTTGTATGGAAATATTAGTTCCAACTAAATTTGACAGTTTTAAATTACGTCCGTCTTTTTCTTGTTTTATTAAAGAGAAAAAGATAGCAATAGCCTAAATTAAGTTCAGTTTGTGCACAACAGAATCGACACCATTATCTGCTTAGCTATTATTTTTGCGTAAAGTTACTTAGATTGATGTACAGAATGCTTGGTTGACGGCTTCGTGATGAGTCTTTTACACCCTATATATATAAAAATGGATGAGACAAACTCTGGGAAGCTACTAGAAAGTACTGGTGGAAAAACTTAATAACACTTTGGCCGACCTGGGAGTCGAACTCAAAGACCTTTTGCTAAGCAGTAGCGCTTGAGAGAACTAAACCAACGAGGTATCTTTAACACACACAAAAACAATAATCGAACGGTGTCAGTTCAGGAACGTTCGAGTCAGTAAGTCACGCATTAAGCAGTGATAGCCTAGCAGTGTAATCGTCGGTCACGTCATTAGCCGTGTGGTATCCGGCAGAGTAGAACAGAACCAACCCATTACACTCACGGGTGTCATATAAGGCGACTAATGTCTGAGGCAGAACACCTTGCGCCTCCGTAGTCCAGAGAATGGGCAGCAGCGTTTTCTGTTAGACTTTCATCACTGCGATCTCCAATCCGCCTGCCAAGCGTGGAGATTACGGCAAATTCCTCCCATCATGGGAGAGGCTTATGTCCAGCAGTGGACGTTATGGGCTGTTGTTGTTGTAATCGTCGCACTGCCAGGTCTCAACTACGAACCCCAGACATGCACCTCTGATTTTTCTGATTCATGTGCGTATTATAATTATTATCACTTGTTTAGGTAATTATCGTGAGAAAACTAGCATGCCTGAGAGATATTTCTCGAAGGTATGTAAAGCCAAGTCAGAGGCCCATGGGCAGAATAAAAATGTTGACACCTGCAGGGCTATTACGTATCTCTGTTGACAGCTCGAAATAATAGTAACTGGGCTCAGTGTCCATCAATTAACTGTCAAAAGGTTAGTTTCGTATTATGTATGACACGTCGCGATCAAATATGACGTCATTGGTTGTCATCGTGGCTAATAGTCACCGTAACTCATTTTGACAGACGCTTTCGTATCGATACTTATATTATTTTGATTATGTAAGCACAGTGGACAACAAATTGATGACAACTGAGTTTGAAGTGGCTTTCGTCACAGACGTTATACCGTACCCGGGCTGTTAGTCACCGTAAAGTGATATCCACTCAATGCGATACGTAATACCAATATTATGACATTCTCGGTTGTCATCAAAGTTCGGCGTACAACCGAAGCTTGATAGTCACTGGATATCAGAAAGATACGTAATAGGCCTACAGGTTACAGACGGTCACGCACAGTCGGCGTAACTTTTTATTTTTAAGAATGTGCTGGCTCTTATAGTCATGGTCTAGCTTTAACTATAGTTGGTGCCAGTTAAGATGAGAATAGCGGTCATTGCCCTTTCCCTAATATCTCTTCGCACGAACCAAAACAAATGCACCACCACACCTTGTACACCTTGTATACCATGTTTTATGCAAATAAAATATCTTATCTTATCTAATGAACCATGTTTCGTTTTTCATTACAAAAAATGTTGAAGATGACGATTCAAGAATTGAACAGGCTTATTTTTGGTTTCCAAAGTTAAATAAATGTAGGTGGGTCAATGACCGCTATTCTCAACTGGCACCGTCTATATACGATTATATGATATTTACCCTATATTTGTAGAGCATGTCGGACTCGTATATGAACCGTCCCGGGTCGCAGCCGGCGCGAGTCACCACCACGAGCCCGTGACGACCCACTATGTTCTCCAACTGGAAATAAATAGCACACTGGTAATTAAAATTATAGGTGTTAACTAAGAGAAGGACATTATTGATTTGTTTCATTTGTCTTTATTATTGATCAGTAAATCGTTGTAGAAGTCATATGGTTTTGGGTAATATAATTATGTATACAAAGTGTAGTTTTGCATCATAGTCAAAATTCAGGAGCTTGTCACAAACGACATAAACAATCAATTTAAATTACGATACCCGGTCAATCTATCTATACTAATATTATAAAGAGGTAACATTTGTTTGTAAGTTTGTATGTAGGGGGTAATCTCCGGAAGTAATGGACCGATTTCAAAAATTCTTTCACCATTAGAAAGCTACATTCACCCTGAGTAACATAGGCTGTATTTTATCCCCGTACTCCCACGGGAACGGGAACGAAGCGGGTGAAACCGCGTGACGTCCGCTAGTAATTAATAAAGCTGCTATTTTAAGTAGTTTAAATTTGACAGTATTTAAGAATAACACAAAAGTAATAGAAGAATCACCCATCGCGCGACATGTTTCTGTGTGCGTGTATATGTGTGTGTGAGGCCGCGGTTATAGGGCCTGTTATAGACTTTTTCAATTTGACCAGGATGCAAAGCGACACCTTGTATAACCATTGTTTAACCACTAGCTGAATACCATTATTTTACATAGAGCAACTGCCTATCTGACCTCACAATCCAGTTAGCACTGAGTAAGTACCCTACCCTGAGTACGATACCCCTTGGTAAGACTGGTTTTCACACTTTTGGGCCTGACTTTCGCATTTAGCCACCTGTAAAAGATCTACAAGTGACAGCCAGGACTAACGGTTTAACGAGCCTTCCGAGGCACGGAGAAGTCTCAATATGGAATGAATGGCCGCCCATCGAAGCGTTGTTTAACCTAGAAGATTTACCCCGATCGATGTTTAGAATGCTACATCAAACAATAGGTTGGCATGTTTTTTTTTATCACTCTAAACAAATTAACATCAGAAATAGCAAAGTGAAATTATTTTTTTAATATCTATAAAGAATACTAAGTTATAAGCATTTGAAACTGCTGATAACACAGATAGATCCGATACAGCGAATGACTTCATTCGCCGTATCGACGTACAAAATTCATACTAAATTCCGTTTATCTAGAATATAGAAACAAAAGTTTAAATACTTATAACTTTTGTGTTGTTTGGCCGATTTATGTCATGTTTTTGCTTTTTGTCATTACATTTATAGTACTTGAACATTCCGTATCGAAATAAAAATAAGAAAATTTATGCATATTCCCTATTACAAAAATAGAAAAGTACTCACATCTTCATCAGACCACAGGCCCGGCGTCGCGAAAGACTCCAAGAGATCAGCTCCGCACAGCAGTTTGACCGTCACGCCAGTATCCGGCACGTTGCCGTTCAGCTTCTCCATCAGGTTGTCCGGCTCATCCAAGCTGTTTAGGTTGATGATGTCGTCTGGGAGCCATGATGGAGGGTCCGGATCGTTTTGACCTGTTAGGTAGTTGTTTATCGTGTCCTGGGGGTGAACAAAGATGATTTTACTTGTGGAGGATTCAAGAGACAAAAAAGTAAGCCATGTCGCGGGACGCTTGGCAGATGTGAAACATCGAAATTATTTTGTACAAGTAATATGTTTAAAAAAAGTCAGTATAAAAACAAACACATTAAATAAAAACAAAATGACTCGATTCACAAAAAGAAAATCCTTATGCTAGAATCGAAGTCGAAGTCACGAGATTGTAACCCAACGCTCTGTGCCCCGATACCAGCTGACTTGTTGTAAATCGTGGCGAATATTTTTAGATCTTATGCTGCTTCAACAGGTCGGCAATGTTCGGGATTGTTCGGGCCGGGTCATTTGTTTTTTTGGTTTACCCGCTATTAGAGATGTTTCACATCTAAAAGAACGCGCAAGTGAAGAACTAAAATCGAAATCTTGCACCGCGCTCATCATCTGCCTAGCCTTTTCCCAACTATGTTGGGGTCGGCTTCCAGTCTAACCGGATGCAGCTGAATTTTACATGGAGCGACTGCCTATCTGACCTCCACAACCCAGTTAGTACTGGGTAATACGATACCCCTTGGTAAGACTGGTTGGGCCACCGACTACCTGTAAAGACTGTCAAGGATCTGCAAATGACAGCCGGGACAAACGGATTAACGTGCTTTCCGATGCATGGAGGAATTCCGGTATGTAATGGGTGGTACCCCCATGTACAGACCAACCTATAAGGCAAGCACGGCTTAACCTAAAGATCGACCCGAGCGGCTGTTATTATTTAGCTACGGGCACCTCCTCGCTCTTCTCTCTTCACCGCGCTATTACAACAAATAAGACCCAAATACGAATATAACCTTCGGGCAGTAACCCACCAGACACAACACCCGTCCGGTCGGAGGATCCTCCCATTACTATAGAGGATGAGGATTTTTTTTGGTTTTCGTTAGGTATTTCATTCGCCCTTGGTCAGGTGCTTAGTGCTCGCAACCGGCGTACGTGTATGACCATGATGAATGGACGTGGACAAGGGAAAAAGAGTATGTAAGGATCGTAGCAGGTGGTGATCTGTGGTTTATATTATGTACGAGCACTTCACCCGAGACTTTGTCCGCGAAAATTGTGATAGCTCGGATAATTTGCATGATATCAATAATATAATTTATAGCCTGTATGTTACTTGGTAAAGATGTAGCTTTCTAATGGTGAAAGAATTTTTTAAATCGGTTGAGTAGTTCTTGAGTTAAATCGTAACAAACACATAAACAAAAAAACAAATCTTTCCTCTTTATAATATTAGTTTAGACTAGCTTCTGCCCGCGACTTCGTACGCGGATCCTGTTGCTTATGCCAGCGACAACGGGGTCGTCAAAATCGAAGATCTGAAACGTCTGATGTCGAATTTTAAGAGCCCGGGGACGGGAATACAACGGGATGCGCGAGACGATTCGAGACGTTCCAGATCTTTCATTTTTGTAAGTCAACAGGAAATGCCCATCAGACTAAAAATGTTTATAAGTCAACAGGAAATGCCCATCAGACCAAACAACACTTGCTTAGACGTCATTCCTATGTGTTATGGTGTAGCTGGGCTCTTGGAGTTCCACAACAGGTGTTCCAGATCTTCGAGGTGTTCCAGATCTTCAAATTTATTCTCACAGCAGAAAATGCTCATCACGTAGAACAATTTTTGCTATGGTACCATTTTTGTATCTCTTATAGTTCAGCCGGTCTGTTGCGGTTCTGCATCAGGTGTTTGTTTCCAAGATAAAAGTCAACAGGAAATGCCCATCAGACCAAACAACACTTGCTAAGACGTCATTCCTATGTGTTATGGTGTAGCTGGGCTCTTGGAGTTCCACATTAGGTGTTCCAGATCTTCGATTTTTATAAGTCAACAGAGAGTGCTCATCAGATTGAACAACTTTTGCTAAAACTTCATTCCTATATATATGTTATAGTGTAGCTGGGCTCTTGAAGTTCCACATCAGGTGTTCCAGATCTTCAACAGAAAATGCTCATCACGTGGAACAATTTTTGCTATGGTACCATTTTTGTATCTCTTATAGTTCAGCTGGTCTGTTGCGGTTCTGCATCAGATGTTTGTTTCCAAGATAAAAGTTAACAGGAAATGCCCATCAGACCAAACAACACTTGCTAAGACGTCATTCCTACGTGTTATGGTGTAGCTGGGCTCTTGGAGTTCCACATTAGGTGGTTCAGATCTTCGATTTTTATTAGTCAACAGAGAGTGCTCATCAGATTCAACAAATTTTGCTAAAACGTCATTCCTATATATATGTTAGTGTAGCTGGGCTCTTGGAGTTCCACATCAGGTGTTCCAGATCTTCGATTTTTATAAGTCAACAGAGAGTGCTCATCAGATTGAACAACTTTTGCTAAGACGTCATTCCTATATGTGTTATGGTGTAGCTGGGCTCTCGGAGTTCCACAACAGGTGTTTCAGATCTTCGATTTTTATAAATCAACAAAGAGTGCTCATCAGATTGAACAACTTTTGCTAAAACGTCATTCCTATTATATATGTTAGTGTAGCTGGGCTCTTGGAGTTCCACATCAGGTGTTCCAGATCTTCAAATTTATTCTCTCAGCAGAAAATGCCCATCACGTGGAACAATTTTTGCTATGGTACCATTTTTGTATCTCTTATAGTTCAGCTGGTCTGTTGTGGTTCTGCATCAGGTGTTCAAGTTTCCAAGATAAATTATAGCCTATATCTTGCCCAGACTTAATACCTATACAACAACAAAAAAATCATTCAAATCCGTCCAGTAGTTCCGAAGATTAGCGTGTACAAACAAACAGACCCACAGACAAACAGACACACAGACAAACAGACAGATTTTTTTTTTTGGATTCGTGCTCTATTGCTGTTTCTAAACCCCCCTCAATTATTTTTTTTTTAATATATTCAATGTACAGACACAGTTTTTTTACTGTTTTATTATATGTATTTATATATATATATATATAGATATAGATGTATAGATGTACGCTTATTCACCGTGACGCTGCATTTTTTTTAAATTGCAACCAATGACAGTGATAACAAGGATCAATATCCAAAAATCTAGTTTTTTATACTTTACGCTCTGTACGGCGATTCAGCAATAAATTTTTATATTAATAATCATAATCTTATCCATATAAAGTAGAATGATTTCATCTGTGATGACTATTGAAATAAGTTATTTTTTTACAATCAATCGCACGTTTACTATTGGGTCATGTTATTCAAGTTTTATCAATATCAATGACTGATCTGTTGATGTCATTCTTTAGTTTATGAAACTCATTCAGATAAGTTATGGTATCAGAGGCTCTAGCACAAGCGCGCAGTGTTTACGTACCGAAAACATATCGATTTTTTAACGAAAATCCAATTATTCGTTAGCATTTTAGTTAAATTGTGGGCAAGCACAACCAGTATCATCCATAGTTAAGAAAAAAGTCTTAAAATTACGTAAATATTTTATGTGAAACGAGTTTTAATCCAAGATTCCAAACTCAAGGTTTGCCAAAGGGCGATGGAGCGTAGTGTATTGGGTATAAAGCTTAGCGACAAAATTCGCATTACCACAATACGCTCAAAAACCGGAATCGCTGATGTGGGCAACAAGACGGCTGGGTTGAAGTGGGAGTGATCGGGCCATGTCAGTAGAATGCATCAGGACCGATGGGCCAGAGTCGTCACTCAGTGGGTGCCAGACAGAAGACGGGCGTCGTCGCCGAGGGAAGCCTAGAAAACGGTGGCGTGATGACTTAGAGGCGTTTATGAGAAATTGGCCTGAGAAAACCGCACGGAGAGAAGAGTGGAAGGCTATGAGGAGGCCTTTGCCCAGCAGTGGGACAATATAGGCTAAAAAAAGGTATATACATATACACATAAAGTGCGAAAATTGGCATCACATGTTATCTGTCAAGGTTTGCTATTTGAAGCCGACGACAGCAAACCGCAGAATGACCACTGATTCGATTCAAACTATCGCAGCCGCTGCCAATGACTGCAGACCACCCTCAAACTTCAACATATCATAACATCACGTCTGTAATACTCGAAGGGATAGGCAGACGTGTACCTGATAGTACGCCCACATTTGGCCAGTTATGTTTTAAGTCCCATGTAATAGGGGGCGAGCCTATTGCCATCAACCGGGCATCCAGACTCCATAGCGGCTACAGAGAAATTCCTAAGGAAAAACCTAATAACACTTTGCCCGACCCAGGAAACGAACCCAGGCCCTTATGCTCAGCAGTCGCGTTTGCGATCACTCCCTCTCATAGAGAGAAGGCCCAGCAGTGGGAACATTAATAGGCTGATGATGATGATAAAACCAACGAGGCAGTTCTCAAACTTCCGTAGCTACGAATAGTATAGCTAGGAGATTCTGGATATTCACATTGACAAAACGTGATGATGAGGCCTTAGCCCAGCATTGGAACAGGACAATCTAGCTATATAATTACCTGATGATGCTGCAGAGTTAGCCTGGTCCTCGTCCACCCAGACTGCTGCGTCTCCCATTCCGATATCTTCACCCATGATGATGACCTCAACGCTAACTTCAACATGGCTATCCTGGAATAACATTAATCAGATTAGTATTTTTGAGACACCAATCAACTCAGTGACTAGTGTTGGCCTAGAGATATGAACTCCTACGTCCGCGTTGGCGCGTAGTGTTCCGTACGCTCCTCCATTGGACGTCACGGGGGCAATCTTACACCTCACTCCCCCCGCGGACTTGAAGAGTCCCGCAGACGCGGGTCAGCACTAGACGGGAATCATGGAAGGCGCACTAGTTCCCATAATCACCGGTGCAAGTGTGGGAAGGAAACACAATGGTGGTTGTTAGTCACTTGGAGTCTGAAAGACCCACGCGCTGAGTCGTACCATTAAACTGGTGATGATTCATGATTCTACGGCCCTTATCCCTAATTAAATAATAAAATAGTATATTAAAGAAACAAATAAAAGTACAACTAAACCCATAGTGGATATGAAATCAATCCTACACCGACACTCCTATGCAAATAAGTGAACTACAGTTCTTTAAGGAGTGATTTGAGAATTAGGATGTTTTAAATTAACAAATGGATACGTATGTAATTTATACTTCAATTATGCAAATGTTTGGAATCAAGTAAAAACATTATAGATAGATACTAATAACATGATTGTATTCGTAGGTATTATTTAAAAAAAACATGTGTGGGAAAGTATTATGTAATCTATCTGTACCTACATGAATTAATTGTGTCGTAACCATCAATAGCCTGATAGCCTCGACAGAATGTTCGTCGAGACTAGGGCTTGCAATCCGGATATCCGTATTATCCGGATATCCGCCGATTTTCAAATCCGGATTTTACTTGCATCATTATCCGGATTTTTCGGATAATGCGAATAGTTGTATTTCTATATTAAATAAAAAGCTGTCATCTGCAAAGTACAAACTGTTATTACCAATGATATTTAATTAAACAGATATGTTATGAGCGCGCAATCGTGAAGACTCGAAAACGTGTCAATTGGCCTGTTTTTCCTTTATTCTGCGTCACTGCGTGTATGTGAGCTGGCTCTCCCCCGCGGCACACTTTTTTCGGTGGATTTGTAGGTGTATAACATATCTGTTTGTTAGAATATCATTGGTTATTACGTTATTTATTATTTTTTAATATAGAGCTAATCACTCTTGCAATTGTTTATTCACTTCACAAATCACAACACAATAAGTCAATTTAGTGACACAGATCATAACAACATTGACTACTTGTTAAAGTTAAACTTACGTAGTCTGGTCATAAGTTTTGTCACATATGGAAAGTCATAAGTTTTGACCTATGGATCCCAGACTTGGTTTTTGACAAATAATCAAAAGTCCAAACTCAAGGTCTGCCAGCGTGCAATGGAGCGCAGCATTCTAGGCGTCAAACTAACCGACCGTGTACGCAACACCACACTGCGCTCCAAAACACAAATTACTGACGTTGCTCAAAAAGCCGCTAAGCTGAAGTGGGACTGGACTGGCCACGTCTGCCGCATGCCCAATGAGCTGTGGGCCAAAATAGCCACTTTCTGGAGCCCTGACACAGCCAGAAGGCGTCGCGGCAGACCTCGTAGAAGATGGCGGGACGAGCTGGATAAAACCAACGACCAGTGGTCTACATTAGCCCTGGATAGAGAAAACTGGAAGTCATGGGGAGAGGCCTTTGCCCAGCAGTGGGATGACGCAGGCTAACAGTATCAGTATCAGTATCAGTATGGAAAGTTAAAAAATGACACAATGAGTCACGCACTATAACCATATTTTGTAATCCAAGGGATTCAAATCTGGACTGGATGAGGGCCAATCCTCATGCCTGATAAAGTCGATTCCACGAGTCGTGAACCAGTTTTGGGTACTTTTCGCCTTGTGAGCCGGCGCAGAATCCTGCTGGAGTACCCAGTGCCTGTTTTCAAACATTGTTTGTCAGTTCTAACAATGTTTGTTAGAACTGTGTTTTGATATACAAGGGCACTGGTTTTCACTCCTTTATCACAAAAAAACACCTCCGTTGGGCCCAAATAGGACACCCCAAGCCAAACCATGAATGCCGAAGGATGATAACCACGCTGAACACGTGGCACACGTCTGCTCGCTTCTTCACTAGAGTGTGCATACACTTTATCATTTTGTTTGTTGAAACTCTCCTCAACAATAAAAATTTTTTCGTCCGAAAAAAGTATTTCGCGGTATTTTTTTGCAGCGTACCGCCTTAACAAAACACGGCTTCTTTCGAGTCTGATTGATTGAGCCGTGCGTTAAGAAGATGTGCTGTTTTTTTTTCTATAAGCACGCAGTCCTAGGTCTTCATTCAACACCCTTTTAACAGTAGTTCTGCTTAGTCCCATCTGCAGAGCCAACAATTTTTGCTTGCGGATAGGATTTCGTTAGATTCGCGCCTTCACTGCTTTGATGACCGCTGGAGTCCGAACAGTACGAGGTCGACCGCTCTTTTGTTTGTCTTCGAATCTTGAATCTTCCCTGAATCGTTTGATAGTACGATAAATAAATCTCAGTGGAATTTTCAAATTTTTCAGCAGTTTCAATCTCAGTTGGCGCGTGACCGCAACGATGCAATGCAATAACTGCGACTTTGTCTACTTTGCGCCTCCACTCCATTTTAAAAAATGAACAAAATTCCAGAAACCCTTTATTTTTATTTTCTTTAAATATTCATATTTCGAATGCCCATATTTTCCTCGGCTTGCATTCTAAATTCGAAATATTACTTAAGTGACAGAACTTATGGCCCGACTACGCACATCCATACTGCACGTATTTTCAAGATTGTATTGTATTGTATCGCACGCACGGTCGCTTCTCACTTAAAACCTGTTCTTGTTCTAAAGTGATTTTTATTCAATTATGTATTATGCTTTAAATAGGTTGATTTGATTAGGATTTTGTGATAAATGTAAGATCTCATTTTTAATTGGAATTGTTTTAAGTATGAGAAGAATAGATACAAATTATTTGTGCGGTATCGGTGTTTTATTGCATAATTTTAGACAGTGAACTAGTTTTCTTATGTGATTGTTACTTAAAATATTGGTATAATTTATTATTTCTTTGTCATTTTGCTTGAGAGACTGATTAAAACGTGTTACAAAAGTTTATTAGTTTTATCTATATCTATATACATATAATCTATATACATATAATAAATCAGTAGAAAAACTGTGTCTGTACATTGAACATATTTAAAAAATAATAATTGAGGGGGGTTTAGAAACAGTAAAAGAGCACGAATCCAAAAAAAAAATCTGTCTGTTTGTCTGTTTGTTTGTACACGCTAATCTTCGGAACTACTGAACGGATTTGAATGATTTTTATTTTGTTGTACAGGTATTAAGTCTGTGCAAGATATAGGCTATAATTTATCTTGGAAACTTGAACACCTGATGCAGAACCACAACAGACCAGCTGAACTATAAGAGATACAAAAATGGTACCATAGCAAAAATTGTTCCACGTGATGGGCATTTTCTGCTGAGAGAATAAATTTGAAGATCTGGAACACCTGATGTGGAACTCCAAGAGCCCAGCTACACTTACATAATATATAGGAATGACGTTTTAGCAAAAGTTGTTCAATCTGATGAGCACTCTCTGTTGACTTATAAAAATCGAAGATCTGGAACACCTGATGTGGAACTCCAAGAGCCCAGCTACACTAACATATATATAAGAATGACGTTTAAGCAAAAAATGTTCGATCTGATGAGCACTCTTTGTTGATTTATAAAAATCGAAGATCTGAAACACCTGTTGTGGAACTCCGAGAGCCCAGCTACACCATAACACATATAGGAATGACGTCTTAGCAAAAGTTGTTCAATCTGATGAGCACTCTCTGTTGACTTATAAAAATCGAAGATCTGGAACATCTGATGTGGAACTCCAAGAGCCCAGCTACACTAACATATATATAGGAATGACGTTTTAGCAAAAGTTGTTGAATCTGATGAGCACTCTCTGTTGACTAATAAAAATCGAAGATCTCGAACACCTGATGTGGAACTCCAAGAGCCCAGCTACACCATAACACATAGGAATGACGTCTTAGCAAGTGTTGTTTGGTATGATGGGCATTTCCTGTTGACTTTTATCTTGGAAACAAACACCTGATGCAGAACCGCAACATACCAGCTGAACTATAAGAGATACAAAAATGGTATCATAGCAAAAATTGTTCCACGTGATGAGCATTTTCTGTTGTAGATCTGGAACACCTGATGTGGAACTTCAAGAGCCCAGCTACACTAACATATATATAGGAATGACGTTTTAGCAAAAGTTGTTGAATCTGATGAGCACTCTCTGTTGACTAATAAAAATCGAAGATCTCAAACACCTGTTGTGGAACTCCAAGAGCCCAGCTACACCATAACACATAGGAATGACGTCTTATAAGTGTTGTTTGGTCTGATGGGCATTTCCTGTTGACTTATAAAAATGTTTAGTCTGATGGGCATTTCCTGTTGACTTACAAAAATGAAAGATCTGGAACGTCTCGAATCGTCTCGCGCATCCCGTTGTATTCCCGTCCCCGGGCTCTTAAAATTCGACATCAGACGTTTCAGATCTTCGATTTTGACGACCCCGTTGTCGCTGGCATAAGCAACAGGATCCGCGTACGAAGTCGCGGGCAGAAGCTAGTATATACATATAATAAAACAGTAAAAAAACTGTGTCTGTACATTGAATATATTAAAAAAGTAATAATTGAGGGGGGTTTAAAAACAGTAATAGAGCACGAATCCAAAAAAAAACATCTGTCTGTTTGTCTGTTTGTCTGTGGGTCTGTTTGTTTGTACACGCTAATCCTCGGAACTACTGGACGGATTTGAATGATTTTTTTGTTGTTGTATAGGTATTAAGTCTGGGCAGGATATAGGCTATAATTTATCTTGGAAACTTGAACACCTGATGCAGAACCACAACAGACCAGCTGAACTATAAGAGATACAAAAATGGTACCATAGCAAAAATTGTTCCACGTGATGGGCATTTTCTGCTGAGAGAATAAATTTGAAGATCTGGAACACCTGATGTGGAACTCGAGGCCTGCTACACATACATATATATAGGAATAACGTTTTAGCAAATGTTGTTCAATCTGATGAGCACTCTCTGTTGACTTATAAAAATCGAAGATCTGGAACACCTGTTGTGGAACTCCGAGAGCCCAGCTACACCATAACACATATAGGAATGACGTCTTAGCAAAAGTTGTTCGGTCTGATGGGCATTTCCTGTTGACTTTTATCTTGGAAACAAACACCTGATGCAGAACCGCAACAGACCAGCTGAACTATAAGAGATACAAAAATGGTAACATAGCAAAAATTGTTCCACGTGATGGGCATTTTCTGCTGAGAGAATAAATTTGAAGATCTGGAACACCTGATGTGGAACTCCAAGAGCCCAGCTACACTATGACATATATATAGGAATGAAGTTTTAGCAAAATTTGTTTAATCTGATGAGCACTCTCTGTTGACTTATAAAAATCGAAGACCTGGAACACCTGTTGTGGAACTCCAAGAGCCCAGCTACACCATAACACATAGGAATGACGTCTCAGCAAGTGTTGTTTGGTCTGATGGGCATTTCCTGTTGACTTACAAAAATGAAAGATCTGTAACGTCTCGAATCGTCTCGCGCATCCCGTTGTATTCCCGTTCCCGGGCTCTTAAAATTCCACATCAGACGTTTTGAGGTCTTCAATTTTGACGACCCCGTTGTCGCTGGCATATGCAACAGGATCCGCGTACGAAGTCGCGGGCAGAAGTTAGTTTAGAATAAAAACTAAAAAATATTCGTATTATCCACATTATCCGGATAATCCGGATAGTAAAATATTGATATCCGTATTATCCGGATAGTAAAAATGAACGGATATTGCAAGCCCTAGTCGAGACTCTCCTTTGGCAGTTGGATCAAGGGCCTGATTCAGAAGGCAGTACTCCTCAATACGGCCCGCGTTGTGAGGAGGTTCCTGTCTCTGGAGACCTAAATACCTGCTACCGACATCGGCGAACCACATTTTTTTATATTTTAAAATATATTTTTTAGGGGGGAAAATATAATGACCACTAAAAATAACTTTGTGACCACTAACATCTACCACCTAAAATGTCAATTGAACACCAAATTTAGTAAATTGAACACCAAATTTGAATGAGGTGGTTGATGACAAACTAGTTTTGCCTAGGCCGACTTGGGGCACCCCGATATTTTTTTTAAAAACCATTCAGGAGTAGGAGCCCCACGAAGCGGGGCTCCGTCGACCGGGTCTCCCTCGTCTGGGATGCAAGAGCATAACAGTTCAATTTCTGGTGGTCATAAATTTAAAAATTTTTGGTTCTAATTTTACGATAAAATGGGGATTAATTTTGGTGATCATTTACTAATTTTAGCAATCAAAAGTAATTTTTTTGCCGTTACATTTTGCTAAATCTGGTGGTTCGTTAATTATATGCCTTTTTTTGTAGGTTTTTTAAAAAAGACAATAATATTATTATTAATTAGTACGTAGTTTATTTCATAGAGTTGCCATGTTTCCCAACACTGGGAATCTTATAGGCTCATTATGTATGTATACATACTAATATTAAATGTTTATTTTAATGTTTATACTAATTAACAGAATATATGTTTTTATCAGCACCTTGAACTTTCTGCTATGATAATATTAATTGTCTTTTAACTGTGTCAACTTAAGATATATTATGGGATTTTGGCAAGCATAGCCTTATGATGTAACATACTGCATAATTATATAATACTAGCTGACCCGCGCAACTTCGTCTGCGTCACATAAGAGAGAGAGAGAGGGTTAGAGAGAGTGTGACAACCCTGTGAGATAGACACAATGATATATAAACTATAGATACGTTGTCCGCACTCTAAAATGACAACATGAAATGAAGCCAATTGGCCACATCGCGCTTAGTTACGCACCAACCTGTCGCGCGACGCTACGTTTGTTTATAATTTAATAAATCCTGTGACGTGACTGAAGATGTATATTTATCTCCCTCTCGCAACAGGCATCCCGCCGTTCGGTGTCATATTTTCTTTCTCTTTCTTCACGCTTATAAGTAGTTTTAGTATTTTCGCCGTTTTTAAGCGCCGCGATGTTGGTTCATGACGTGTCTATATATAATACGTCATTGGATGATTGGATAGACATACGTATGCTATCGATGACTTTTTAAAAAAATAATAGGAACACGCCATACATAATTGTTGCGTAACTTTAACCGTTTACGCAGCGCACGCAACGGAAGCTCTCAAAAGTAATAAATTTTACCCATTTTTGAAACATTTTTCATTGCTGCTCAGCTCCTGTTGGTTGCGGCGTGATGTTATATAACCGATAGCCTTCCTCGATAAATAGGCTATCTAACACTAATCGATTTTTTTTTAATACGAACCAACGGCGGTTCCTGAAATTAGCGCGTTCAACCAACCAAACAAACAAACTCTGCAGCTTTATAATACGTAGGTATTAGTACAGATTCAAGTAGGTAACAATTTATGTGTTCTAGGAAATGTTAAATTTTACGTTAATCGCTAAAATATTCCACTTATGTTTTTCCAAATAAGGGCTTCCCTCGACAGGACTCGATGACATCATACTCCAACTAGGTGGAAAGTTCCCATCAAGGTGCATGAAATGAGCCGAGACACGATAAAGCTGCTATAAACTGTTGCGGATCTCTCGCAACTGCCTTCCCTCTCCAACATCAGACCTTCGTTGATAGTCATACTCCAGGCAGGTCTAAAGTTCTCATCAAGGTTCATGAAATGAGCACAATAACAATATAGCTGCTGTAAGCTGTTAAGGATCTCTTGCAACTGCCTTCCCTCTCCAACATCAGACCTTCGTTGATAGTCATACTCCAGGCAGGTCTAAAGTTCTCATCAAGGTTCATGAAATGAGCACAATAACAATATAGCTGCTGTAAGCTGTTAAGGATCTCTTGCAACTGCCTTCCCTCTCCAACATCAGACCTTCGTTGATAGTCATACTCCAGGCAGGTCTAAAGTTCTCATCAAGGTTCATGAAATGAGCACAATAACAATATAGCTGCTGTAAGCTGTTAAGGATCTCTTGCAACTGCCTTCCCTCTCCAACATCAGACCTCCGTTGATAGTCAAACTCAAGGCAGGTCTAAAGTTCTCATCAAGGTTCATGAAATGAGCACAATAACAATATAGCTGCTGTAAGCTGTTAAGGATCTCTTGCAACTGCCTTCCCTCTCCAACATCAGACCTCCGTTGATAGTCATACTCAAGGCAGGTCTAAAGTTCTCATCAAGGTGCATGAAGTGAGCCCAATAACAATATAGCTGCTGTAAGCTGTTGAGGATCTCTTGTAACTGCCTTCCGTCTCCATCATCAGACCTTCGATGACGGTCATACTCCAGCTAGGCTTAAAGTTCTCATCAAGGTGCATGAAGTGAGCCCAATAACAATATAGCTGCTGTAAGCTGTTGAGGATCTCTTGTAACTGCCTTCCCTCTCCAACATCAGACCTCCGTTGATAGTCAAACTCAAGGCAGGTCTAAAGTTCTCATCAAGGTTCATGAAATGAGCACAATAACAATATAGCTGCTGTAAGCTGTTAAGGATCTCTTGCAACTGCCTTCCCTCTCCAACATCAGACCTCCGTTGATAGTCATACTCAAGGCAGGTCTAAAGTTCTCATCAAGGTGCATGAAGTGAGCCCAATAACAATATAGCTGCTGTAAGCTGTTGAGGATCTCTTGTAAGTTGTAAATGCCTTCCGTCTCCATCTACAGACCTTCGATGACGGTCACACTCCAGCTAGGTCTAAAGTTCTCATCAAGGTGCATGAAGTGAGCCCAATAACAATATAGCTGCTGTAAGCTGTTGAGGATCTCTCTTGTAAGTTGTAAATGCCTTCCGTCTCCATCGTTAGACCATCGATAACAGTCATACTCCAGCTAGGCTTAAACTTTTCATCAAGGTGCATGAAATGAGCCTAAAACACGATCTTTTTCTTCTTTATCGTGTGGTTACTGGCTAACCTGGTGTCAAAGTATTTATGCCGCCCATGAGCTTTTGATTTGGGTTTACATGCCGTCGAGAAATATCTCTCAGGCATACTGGTTTCCTCACGATGTTTTTCTTCAACGAAGCAAATGATATTATACCATACGCACATGAATCCGAAAAATCAGAGGTGCATGACTTAGGTTCGAACACGTTTTTTTTTTCAATTTTAAATGGGATCAACTTTGAGATATACGCTTTTCACTAAAAAAGAATCATGCAAATCGGACCTCTCTGGAAAAAGCTATGAGTCATCATCATCATCCACAGCCCGACTTCACCCACTGCTGGGTGTAGGCCTCTGTTTGTGCTAAGCTCCACGCTCTTTCCGATCCTAGGACGCCACTCGATCACAGCTTTACTCCACCTGCCATCATTGCGCCTTGCTAGGCGTCCTGCCCAACTCCATTTGATTTATGCGTAGCCACTAGCCATACATAAGAAAAACCAAACTTGAGATGACAGTATCATTCTTTCACGAAAATCTTAACACCGCGATTCAGAAAATGGATTCAAATGAACAACACCATTTATCGAGCACGAAGTTAAACTGCTAAAATATATGCATGGAAAGCTATCGACTCGCTTTCGCCCGTGGCTAAATAATAACAGCCGCTCGGGTCGATCTTTAGGTTAAGCCGTGCTTGCCTAGGTTCGTCTGTGGATGGGTGACCACCCATTACATACCGGGTTTCCTCCGCGCCGCGGAAAGCACGTTAAGCCGTTGGTTATCAATTGCAGATCTTTGACAGTCGTTACAGGTAGTCAGTGACCCAAAGTCTGACAACTAGTTTTACCAAGGGGTATCGTATTACCCAGTACTAACTGGGTTGTGGAGGTCAGATAGGCAGTCGCTCCATGTAAAACACAGGTATTCAGCTGCATCCGGTTAGAATGGAAGCCGACCCCAACATAGTTGGGAAAAGGCTAGGCAGATGATGACAGAAGCTCCACGTCTACAGATTTACTAAATTTATAGATTTATATTATATTGATATAAATATAGATACATTTTGATTGAAATAAATGATTCCCTAAGAGCCTAACTGTTGTTTAAATGGTTAAAAAAAACTAAAAGTATGTATATAAAACTATGTTGATTTGTAATGATTTTAAATCTTAAAACTTTTAAAATAAAAACAAAATAGTTACAAAAAACGAAAACCCGGTGGGGATCGAACATGCGAACCAAAGTTATTATTGGAAATCTTAAACAGCTGGATATTACCAATGAAATATTTATATTTATTTGGGGAGTTCAGATGTGTGCAACAGAGTCTCTTCCATTTTGTTTATAGGTATTTCATCATCAGCCTATTAATGTTCCCACTGCTGGGACACAGGCCTCCTCTCTATGAGAGGGAATGTGTATGATAGATAATATGTGATGAAATAAATTACACAATGTAATGCGCCTGTCTGGGTTCGAAACCACAACTTACTGTTCGTAAGTCAGGGCCACCACCACTGGGCCACCGCTGTTCTCTAAAGTATTTGTAATATTCTAGAGTTTCTCTAAGGTATTTACTAAAGTTTTAAAATTTATAGTTTAGTTCTTAGCTCACTGAATATAAAATTGCCATGATAAGAAGACTAGTGTAGTAAAAAAAATGCCAGTCAGCAAATGGACTGACAAGGTAGCAGTGGATGAATACAGAGGTTCTGTTTATTGCACCGGTTATGCAATTTTTGTTTGGTTTAGTACAATCTTCAATAAACCCATCATGATCAGCTTGAATGAATTCTATGTCAAGTTTTAAACTAAAACTAAATTAGTGTTCCTATCCTTTAAGAGAATCCTTATAATCATATTCTATTATGTATCCTTATTTATTAATACAATAGGGTAATAAAGGAAGTATTTTACCTTATGGATTTTCTATATGAAGGCAAATAACTATGACGAAATAGACAAACTAACTTTATTTAGTACAATTTTCTTAGCTTAAACAATATTTTAAACATGTAGGTATCATGTTACAATTATGATTTGAAATGAATGTATTAATCTTACATATCCCTTCAACCGAATCATAACATCAACATCATTGTTTAACTTATTTATTGTGTCTACTGCGCTAACAGATGAAGGTTTATTCAATATGTGAGATATTTTACAATATTTACAGTAATAAATTGTTATTTAAATGTAAATGAATACTGAAAACCAATATTGTCATTAAATTTGGAAAACTTGTGAAGAAAGAAGTGTTCCACAATACATAAATAAGCTGAGTTTATACATTTTACCTGTGGTGTGCAGGCACCAAGTCCTTCTTCCCGTATGCATCATGCACAGGACACACCAAACCTCCGACCACATTGCCTAAGTTCAGGTTGTGGATGTAATCTTTGGCAATTTCTAGAAAAATAATAAAATATTCTTAAAACTCTGTGAAACCTTGAGCAAATATGTCTCTTTTTTCTTGAGATTTCTATTACACAAACCACATATTACGAGGAAGTTACTTATATTCTAAATGCCAAAGGTCATAGTTCAAGTTCACTGCAATAGAATGAATAAAAATGCGAATAGTTGCGCATTTCACGTTCGATTTCCGATTACTTACCGAACATGCGAAGGTGCATGTACGTCGGTGGGCTAAAGCTACCACAAGCCATAATAACAATCTTTCCGTAAGACATTTTGTGGCGTTTTTTATTCAACACAGTTGTTACACTATGATTCGATTTTACAATTTTAATCACATCACAACAAATTCGCACGTCTGCGAACTGTCCTTTCATTGATTCAACTACAGACAGAATGCAACAAAATTGAAAATTCTAAAAATTTTACGTCGCTCCATAGACGTGAACGTCATTTTTTCTTGATCGGGTAACGTCACTTTTAAAACTGCCATTCTACGCAGAAAGCACAAGAATTGATCAATGTGAATTTCCAAAAACAAAGATGTTAAATTATTCGTTTGCAAAAGATTTTTTTAGTATTTACTATTGATTTATGTGAATCAACTATGGTTTTAAAATCATTGCACTGAATATTTTGGTATATCTTTTACACTTATTAGGTGTGTCATTTGTTAAGTTGTAAAGAAACGTATTTAATGCGACTGAATTAAAAATGCATGCACTTGAAGTGAAATGTGCTAAATGTTATGTCATCTTAAAAACACCGCATTACTTTGATTTCGATTTGACATTTTGTCCTTCAATTTACAGGCCGGTGATTGTCTGCACAATCTCGAGCGTTTTTATTTATTTACTTCGTTCGTAATTATTGAACTATGAATAGAAGTGTATGAAAAGGACGCATCGCTGCAATATACAAACAAGAATTGGCACTCAAAGTTTACAGTTGCTATCATAACCTTGCTGATAGTCAGCTGGGTAAACATTGCAAGTGGTAATTTTCCAAGAAAATGAGATTAACATTGCGTTTACTTTCTTCTGTTGTGCAAAGAACACCGTTTTATATCACCACACCAATATTTTATGTGAATGCAGGTAAGTAGAAGACGCAATTTGCGTAATACTTGAAGAATAGTATGACAGAATGTTTGAATAACATTTTCTAGATCAGGTTCAAGGTTTTATTGCAAACAGGAAATGAAAGTAAATCAACACTTGTTTAAACTTCAACACTTACAACTTAGATAGAATATGCTCTACTCTCATTACTCATGTAATCTCCAAATGGTTACTCTACCCTTCACATTTTGCTAATTATGCGCGCAATGTAATAGGGGGCAAGCCTATTACCATCAACCATGCACAAATCCACACTCCAGTTTGCTACCCACATAATCATGACTGCCTCCTTTAGGTGCTACTGATGAGCAGGAGTTCTTGGGCTTGAATCCCTAGTAGGGCAATGTAGAAGTGGAATTTTCTATGATGAATTTATTTAAAAAATAAACATAGAAGGTATTCATTTTGGGAGTGAAATCCGCAGAAAAACTCTAAAAATAATGTGATGAAATGTTTTAGCTCCTCATCTGGGTCACCTGTACACAGCAGTGGTAGCAGATGCGATACAGAGATTTGAGAAGCTGACCAACCCTGACTGCCATGTCATATTTAGCACAGGTATGTTATCAGATGGACTTATCATTGGTGCCGATTCTGTTGTGCACAAACTAAGCTTAATTTAGGCTATTGCTATCGTTCGTTATTGTATCGAAACATTCTACATCATAGCTGGGAACCTTTTAGTTACGGAGATATTGGGAGTCAAAGTTCCAACTTTTTGACAAGTTTTTTTTAATACAAGTTTTTATTGTTTTTTTTTTTATATTATGTATCCTGCTCATAACAGCAATCATCATCGATAATTAGCTGCTCCTTTGTTCGAATTTCTTCTGCGTTTTAGTCTTTGTAGCAATTGTCCATTGACCATTCTCACTCATTCTGCTGAGAATCTTTTGATTAAACTTGGAACACTGCTCCTCTTAAGTCTTGTGTAAACAATACTTCCGGACCCCGATAAATCAGCAGCCAGTGAGTTGACGTGTTTGGTAAGCTTTTACTGGTATTTTGTGCTACAGGCAACAATATCTTGCTTTGCAGTTTTGAGCTTCAGATCTGCCAGGATGGATTTATTGTGTAAGTATGCTTTTAGGGATGTTGAACATGAATCTCAAAGCTTTAGTCTGAAACCTTTCCAGGATGTCGATATTGCTGTTGCTTGCTATATCAGCATTTTGCTTTCATTAGTTAACTGAGACTTTTTACCAATCAGCCAGTACATGCTTCTCAGTTTTGTGTCTAGGGGTTATCCTTTTACTCGAAATGTGTTTCTGCCAAGTCAACCTTCTGTCCAGGTGCATGCCAAAGTAATTTGCACTATCTTTGTGTGGGATGTGGCGCTTGTCCAGGTAGGTAACTTTTCAGTATGAGAAAGAAGGAGTGAGGCAGATATTTTTTTTAATGTAGTTTTTATTATAAGATTTTTATCCATCAGCACACTATTATTGATCGAAGATCAGCACAATGTTTTGAGTGCGTTACATTGAGTTCTACCACAAAACATGATTTTTCACCCCCAAAAAAAAGTCGTTTCCCAGCAATATTTTTTGCGTAAAGTTACTTATTTTGATGTACAGAAAGCTTAGTTGACGGCTTCGTGATGTTACACCCTATAAACTGGTTGGATATTATTTGAATCCATCAACGCAAACAAGAAGAAGAATACTGACCTTACATATAATTTTAACCTTCCAGGTACAGACGAACACGGCACTAAAATCCAGCAAGCGGCTGCTAAAGCGAATCTCTCCCTACCAGAGTACTGCACTGGCATATCTAATGAATACAAGCAGCTGTTCAAGGAGTTCAATGTTGAGTACACAGACTTTATACGGACCACCGAGGAGAGGCATAAGATTGCAGTCAGACATTTTTGGGTAAGACCTTTTATAAAGACCTATCCAAATGTCCTTTCTTTGGTATTGTTCGTTGTTTCGTTGAGCTCCTTGAGTTATAAGTCGAGCTACACTGACAAATGCTTGCACTGACTGGACAGGTCCACTCAAATCTGTATGGTTCTTTCTTCAAAAGACCATCTCAGGCCTCAGAATCTGGAAATTCTGGAATCTGGATCTGAATCTTGGGATCTGCATAGTCCTCATGTGAATTGAGCAAGATTATGTCTGGACTTTAAAAGGGACTACAACCTCTGAGTTTGTTTCGGCTGTTTCTTCTCAGAGTAGTCAGGTACGAAACACCGGCCCCATCTAGTTTTAAAACATGACGTGTAACAGTGTTTGTAAAAACCTACTTGCAAAATAAACATCATTTATCATTATTATAAAGCTGATACATTTTATATGAATTTTAAGAACATGGAAACTGAGATGGTTTTAAATAGGTTTATTAAAAAGAATTCCTACAGCTCATCTTATTAAAGTGATTTCTTATTCATTATTCACCTTTTGCTTTTGCTTTTAGGCCTACCAAAACGCTTGTTCTTTTTCCCAAAATCTAAATACTAGGAAGCAGCAGCGTAGTTATGCATACTGCTATCACCAACATATTTTAGTCTATAAAGCAATTTATTATGACTGCCACTGTAGGTCTAACCTTCCTTTACGATTGTGATAAATCGTTTATGAAAGAGGTGGTGTGCTTGTGTATGTATCATTCCAGGGGTTTAGGTTTCTGCACTTAGTCCTTAAAGTGGACCATTGTGCGTGAGCCATGGCCTTTTCTCCAACCAGCCCACCTCCCTCCAGAAGCAAATCAAACTTCCCGGGTCTTTTCAAGGCATCCGCAAGGGTTCTTGGTGTTCCCAGGGTCTCCTCGCGAATCTTGGTAACGCCAGTGCACTCGAGGAGCACATGCGCCACCGTTTCCTCCGCCTCCATGCACGCTCTGCACAGGGGTCTGTCAGTGATTCCTAGGGTGTGGAAGTGTTTATTCAGTGAATAGTGTCCAGTGATGGTCCCCGCCACCAGTCGTAGGCTATCTCTGTTCAGGCTCAGAAGGCGCCTGGTCAGTTTTATATGATCCTCATTTTTTTTTTCAATTGTTGCACTATGTTTTGTTCGCGTATAAATCAAGCAGTTATCTAGTGCCACATTGTATGAATGAAATTCGTGTTTCATTACAGAAAAAGCTAGTAGACAAGGATTACGTGTACAAGTCTAAGTACAGCGGCTGGTACAGCGTCAACGATGAGGCGTTTGTGCCCGAGACACATGTCAAGGATGAACTCAGGGATGGAGAGAATGTAAGTTTACGTTTTACTTATTTTCTAGATGGCCCGATGGACATTCATCATCATTTCAGCCAAAAGACGTCCACAACTAGACATAGGCTTCCCCCAAGTGTCGCCACATTGACCGGTCCCGTGCGACTCGCATCCAGCGGATTCCCGCAACATTCACCAGGTCGATGGACATTGCCCTGTCACAATAGAGTGGCAATGTGGTGTCAATAAGGGTAAAAACGGAACCCTATTACTAAGACTTCGCTGTCTGTCCGTCTGTCTGTCCGTCTGTCTGTCACCAGGCTGTATCTCATGAACCGTGACAGCTAGACAGTTGAAATTTTCACAGATGATGTATTTCTTGCCGCTATAACAACAAATACTAAAAACAGAATAAAATTAATATTTAAGAGGGGCTCCCATACAACAAACGTGATTTTTTTGCCGTTTTGTCTAATGTATAGATAATAGTACGGAACCCTTCGTGCGCGAGTCCGACTCGCACTTGGCCGGTTTTATTTAAATATCCCACCAGCGCCACCTACCGGGCCAAAACTATCCCATCTTTCAAGCTAGAACCAACCTATAAAAATCCACAAATTTTCATTGATATTGGTTGGGTAGTTTCGAAGATTATACGAAAATAGTGACACGATATTATGTTATTTGTTTTTAATTTTGCAGGTAAAAGTATCAATAGAATCTGGCCACAAGGTCGAGTGGACAGAGGAAATGAACTACATGTTTAGACTGAGCGCCTTTAAATCACATCTACTGGAATGGCTCAAAAAAGGTATTAAATACTTATTTTATTATACAAACAAATGTACATAAACTTAGGGCTTTTGCCCATGGGGGTAGGTTGGATATACAGAACATGGTGGTGTTCTGTACTAGATTCCACCATCAATAAATTGCAAATCTATTTTGTCCGTCAGATAGAACACGTATTTTTGTTTTTATAAATCAATGAATATTGAATGATATTCGTCCGTGTGGTGTCGGACGTAAAGAATAACACCATCCCATATCTTCCCGTGGGTGTCGTAAGAGGCGACTAAGGGACTTACCAGAGAATGGGCAGCAGCGCTCTCTGTGTCTTATGTAAGAACTGCACTCACTGCGATCGCCAACCCGCTTGCCAAGCGTGGCGATTATGGAAAAACCCCCCAATGAATAGCGCAACAAAGAAATGGCCCCTAGTGCCCGGCAGCCCGTCTACCCTCGACTACGGCAGCGGTCGAGGCTACGGCGTGGCAAGGGGTGCGAAGAATCTCCGGAAGGGATCCGGCTGCCAATACCAACGACTGGACCTGGCAACATATAACACGCGCACACTCCGGACCGACGAGAAGATAGCGGAACTAGAAGAGGAGTTGAGCAGGCTGCGATGGAGTATTGTGGGATTATCTGAAGTCCGAAGAGAGGGGGAGGACACGATAATCCTGAAATCCGGCAACCTGCTCTATTTCCAAGAGGGTGACCGGCAGTCCCAGGGTGGTGTTGGGTTTATCGTCCACAAGTCCCTTGTGAACAATGTGGTGAAGATCGAGAGTGTGTCGACCAGGGTGGCGTACCTTATACTCAGAATATCCTCAAGATATTCGCTGAAGGTCATACAGGTCTACGCCCCGACCTCGGCACACCCCGACGACGAAGTGGAGACCATGTATGAGGATATATCTAAAGCCATGCATGGTTCCAAAACTCACTTCACAGTTGTCATGGGGGACTTCAACGCGAAACTGGGCAAACGAGACGGGGATGAGCTGCAGGTGGGGCAATTTGGAGTTGGACATCGGAATCGCCGGGGTCACCAACTGGCTAGTTTTATGGAGAAGGAGGGCCTCTATATGATGAACTCCTTCTTCAAAAAGCGTGAGCACAGGAAGTGGACCTGGCAGAGCCCCGATGGTGCAACTAGAAATGAGATCGACTTCATCATGTCAACCAAGAAGCAAATGTTCAATGATGTCTCTGTGATCAATTCGGTGAAAACCGGGAGCGATCACCGCATGGTAAGAGGCACATTGAACATCAATATCAAGCTTGAAAGGTATCGACTGATGAAGTCTACGCTCCGTCCAGCACAGATCCAAATCCAAAACCCCGAGAGCTTTCAGCTTGAACTCCAGAACCGTTTCGAGTGCCTAGGAAGCTCAGTGGACGAATACAACGATGGGTTCGTGGAAACTGTCCATACGACCGGGTCTAAGTTCTTCAAGGCGCGTCGTACAGATCAGAACAAGAGGCTCTCCGATCACACTCTCAAGCTCATGAAGGAGCGGCGTGAGATGACCCTGCAGTCTTCAGACGAGGCGTGTAAATACCGGCAGCTCAATAGACGGATCTCTAAATCCTTGAAGAGCGACCTCCGCCGCTTTAATACCGAGCGTATTAAAGACGCGATTGAGCGGAATAAAGGCTCCAAGGTATTTGCAAGGGATCTGGCTATTGGGCAGAGCCAGCTCACGAAACTGAAGACCGACGATGGTAGGATCTTATCCGCCAAACCGGAGCTTCTGAGGGAGATCGAGAGCTTCTATGGACAGTTGTACACGTCAACCAGTAAACCCGTCGTAGATCTAGCAAATGACCCAAGAGCTAGACTGACCCGACACTATACCGAAGACATCCCGGACGTCAGCCTGTACGAGATTAGGATGGCTCTGAAGCAGCTCAAAAACAACAAGGCACCGGGTGATGACGGAATTACGGCCAAACTCCTGAAGGCGGGTGGAAAACCGGTACTTAAGGCCCTTCAGAAGCTGTTTAATTCCGTCATACTTGAGGGAAAAACGCCACAGGCATGGTGCAGGGGTGTGGTGGTGCTCTTCTTCAAAAAGGGTGACAATGCCCGGCTGAAGAATTATAGGCCCATCTCACTTCTAAGCCATGTCTACAAGTTGTTTTCTAGAGTCATCACGAATCGTCTCGCGCGCAGGTTTGACGATTTCCAGCCACTCGAACAAGCCGGTTTCCGAAAAGGCTTTAGCACCGTGGACCACATACATACGCTGCGGCAGGTTATACAGAAGACAGAAGAGTATAACCTGCCTCTCTGTTTAGCGTTTGTGGACTACGAGAAAGCCTTCGATTCGATCGAGACCTGGGCTGTACTGCAGTCTCTTCAACGGTGCCAAATCGACTATCGGTACATCGAAGTGTTGAAGTGTTTGTACAAAAACGCCACCATGTCAGTCCGACTTCAGGACCAAGGCTCGAAACCTATCCTCCTGCAGCGAGGTGTGAGACAGGGAGACGTCATATCTCCGAAACTGTTCACCGCTGCACTGGAGGATGTCTTCAAGGTTCTGGACTGGAGAGGGCTAGGCATCAACGTCAATGGCGAGTACATCACTCACCTTCGGTTTGCCGATGATATAGTGGTAATGGCTGAGACCATGGAGGACCTCAGTACAATGCTCGATGACCTCAGTAGAGCTTCCGGAAGAGTGGGTCTAAAAATGAACATGGATAAGACTAAGGTCATGTTAAATGCCCATGTCACACCCACTCCTATCAAGATCGGAGACTCTACTCTCGAAGTTGTAGACGATTATGTGTACCTGGGACAAACAGTCCAGTTAGGTAGGTCTAACTTCGAGAAAGAGGTCAATCGTCGAATCTGACTCGGTTGGGCAGCGTTCGGGAAATTGCGCGGTATCTTCTCGTCCAACCTACCGCAGTGTCTCAAGACGAAAGTCTATGACCAGTGTGTGTTGCCAGTGATTACATACGGGACCGAAACGTGGTCGCTCACAATGGGCCTCATCAGAAAGCTTAAAGTCACCCAAAGGGCAATGGAGAGGGCTATGCTCGGAGTTTCCTTGCGCGATCGAATCAGAAATGAAGACATCCGCAAGAGAACAAAGGTTACCGACGTAGCCCGAAGAATTGCCAAACTTAAGTGGCAGTGGGCAGGGCACATTGCACGCAGAACGGATGGCCGATGGGGCCGAAAAGTTCTGGAGTGGCGACCGCGAACCGGAAGACGTTGCGTTGGAAGGCCTCCCACTAGGTGGACCGATGACCTGGTGAAGGTTGCAGGAATCCGCTGGATGCGAGTCGCACGGGACCGGTCAATGTGGCGACACTTGGGGGAGGCCTATGTCCAGCAGTGGACGTCTTTCGGCTGAAATGATGATGATGATGATGATTAAAACGCATCAAAACTCGAGAGTGGGGGCTCGCGACGTCACAACGCACTAAAAGTTATAATAACACGGCGCTGCGGCGTGACGTATTGAGGATTTGAAAAGCGTCGTATCTTCGTCAATTTTGCTTTACGTATCAAAAGAATGAATACGTGTCAAATATTTTTTGATAATCTAACTGACGGACTAATTAGATTTTTTCAGGACAAGCCTATTAATGCAAATACAGACAATACGGTAGTTGCACCACCAATCAGGGCCGCGCCGACCGCCCACAGCGCCTGTGTGCGAAACCTATGAAGCGCCTCTTTTTTTCACGAATCTTCATGTTTCAACTTATTTTTTTTTTTCATAATAATGTTAAAATAGTAGCGTTTTACCTTCAAATAAAACGCTTGTTGTGTCCGGAGACTCATTCGGGGTCATATAGACAATATTTGAGTCAAGCATCTTCCGTTTCCGTGTCACATCTATACAGGTATATGCAACTATCGCCTTTTTGACAACACGATGATGACGTATTTCCGTCTTCGTTCACCAGGTGGCTGCAGCGCGCCAAAAGTTCATTGTGGCCTCAAAAACCTAAAAACTTAAGAACCAATTAAACCAGGCAGACTTTAAAATTATGACCCCGAATGAGTCTCCGGACACAACAAGCGTTTTATTTGAAGGTAAAACGCTACTATTGTGTCCTTCGGCCTCATTCGGGGTCATATAGACAATATTTGAGGCTTTGTTTGTTATCGCCTGGTGAACGGGACGCCAATATGTTTTAAAGTAAATTATCTAAATTAGATCAAGGAACCAATAATACCAATGAGTTTCAAAATAAAACCCCAATTTATATATTTACTAAATATATTGCAAAAAAATAACAACTTTTTAAAATAACTAATACCAACCAATGACTAGTAAACACGTATCAGAATAAACTGAACATTAATACGTACCATAAATCATCTTCTTGTAAACTTACCATAATCTTACAGTACAACATCTATCATTCATCAATAGCTCATTTATATGAATAAAAATAAATTATTTCATTGAATGAGATAATTAATTGGCTGAAAAAGATGAATCAAGGAGCTTCCCTGTGCTGGAATCACTTCCATCCTGTAATGTTTTTAAAAGTATTACTGGATCTCCAATTAGCTCGTGCCATTATCTCGTCAAGAGGTTTGATAACCAACAGACTTCGGGAAGCAACCGCAGAACGTTAACTACCCGGAGTAGCCTGAATTCCTGCCTCCTTCACAATATAGTCTTAGTAGCTGGCTTAGCTTTTCCACAAACCGTTACAAATAATCTATCACAAGAACAAAGCAGACGACGCGGTTTTCCAATTTCTATGAGCTTTTTAAACCAAACCACTGAGTCAAGAGCCTCATTTTCAACATTACCTAATAATCTCCAACCTGACTGTACGTGTTCCGAATCAGTTTTGGACTCAACATGCGGCCAAAACATTTAGCTATTCTCACCTACTATACATGTGTCTGAAGATATACTTGGCAATGTAAAGTCGTATATCCTAAACCCTGAACACAACAACAAAAGAACTGTACTAACTCTTGAAATGTCGAATAGGCTTTGATTTTATAGACTACCCAACCAACCTACCAGAGACTGAGGGTCCAAGACAGTGGGTGGATACATCTTCGGTTACTGCAACGCAATAGCTTAATCATTTGCTTAACTAAAATGTTTGAACTTAAACGGGCTTTGATCTTTGTATTACATAAAGTAGATAACCGATTTATGAAGTAAAATTATACCATACGATAATTTTTCTTTTAGGTGAAAATCGGCTAAATATCAAGCCATTCACTACCTGACAAAGTTTACGACCTCCAACCTTGTTTGAGCAGATACTTTTGTTCTGCAGACCAGTCACCTAAGGATTCAGACCACCCCCAGATCTCCATACCTCTAGGACCAGCTCCTTCACTCGTGGCGGCTGCCCGGTCCTTGTGTCCACTAACACCTTCGATAATTGGTGAATCGTGAACAAAATGCTCGAGACCACCTCGGTGCAACTATCAGGAGTACACCTCGAACCTGATTGAGATGCATCAGGACCCGGGATAACAAACTCGGAGAAGGAAAGACCCAAAGACCCAAACCAGACGAAAATCCCATTGAAATGCGAACACGTTGTGTCTCCATACTCGCTGGTCTCGTTGATCTGTATGAGTGACATAGCAGGGCATTACGTGAGTTGTGCTGGAGGCAAGAAGATCTGTATGGGGAACACCCCACTTTGCAAAAACAATGCTGGTGAATTCGGGGAGCAGATACCATTCCTGTAACGTCGAATGACGCGACAGACCGTCTGCGACATGTGATTCGAATGAAGCCAATCTTCTTCTCATGTCCACTTGCCCGATAAATGAAGACCATTCAACTCCGCCCCCCAACCTGAATCGGCTACATCCCTGGTCAAAAAATAAATAAATTTCCCACTGGTAGTGGACGATGCCTGGACTTTTCTAGACAATGAACTTTCCACCAATTCAATTCTTCCAGCACTTCCGCAGGCAAGAAGTAAGTCGACTGACATGGCATTTTCAGGACCGGTTGCAATAAGCCAGAAGGCGGCAAAAGTTCAAACGACCCATCGGAACTACCAGACTTCTGTACTGTATTGTATTGTACTTCTCGAAGAGACGCCTTCCGCCGGCGGAGCAATTTCGCTATTTGCATGCTCAGAATTTTGCTTTCTGGTAAAAACTTTGATTTTGCCACGGATCCCACATCAAACTTAAGTACTCTATTATTTTCTGTGGGACAAGAATCGACTCCCTCCTCTATAAATGCCAACCCAACGGGCTGAGAGTTCGAAGTACAATTTCCATGTGTTCTAAGAGTGTCGATCTATCTTGTGCTACCAAGAGATAATCGTCGAGAAAAACCACTACTCGTATGCCTAAATTTCTGAAAATCTCGGCGGTCCAGTATTTTAGCGATGCGAACACTTTGGGCGCTGTCGCCAGGCCAAATGACAAACAAGGCATTTGCAGTCACCAATTTCTGTACAATAGACGGAGAAAATTAACGATGTACTGGAGCAACAATAACGTGGTTGTTGGCTTGCCCGAGGTCTATTTTGACCATCTAATCCTTGTCCTGAATAAAATCGTCAGGAACCTGATTTACCGAAATCAAACGAAACTTGCTTGTTATTAAACGTTTTAAATTGAAAATGGGACGGTAGGTTCTGTTTCTTACTTTTTCTTTCAGTTTTGATATGAAAGTCGGAGTCTAAAATATATTCTAAAATTCCTGGTTTCAACAAACTCAATAGAATCTGTAATTTGTAAGTTAGACTAATTGACATCGCCTATTGTGAATGTATTTGCACGTCATGTTATGACAGGATGTGATGAAACCACAATTTACTGTATCACCTTAATAATGTACCATATTCTAGCAAATAAAAATTTTGGTTTGACTGACATGATTTGATTTGACTCTGAATAATCGTGTCGATCTCTGGAGCTGGTAGAGTGACATTGCAAAGTTTTACCTGCCTTGGCGGGACCAGAGGCGGTTTCTTTCTAAATTGAACGTTTCACCTGCCTTGGCGGGACCAGAGGCGGTTTCTTTTGAAATGGAACGTTTCACCTGCCTTGGCGGGACCAGAGGCGGTTTTTTTTTTTTTTTTGTGGGTCTAATGCCCCTAATCTCTTTCACTCCGTTACTTGTTAATGCAACCCCCTGGAATTCCTGATGCGAGTCATAACTTTTTATTTAATTTACCAGAGTCTTTGCCTCGTGCGTGGTACATTGTTTTGCGGTTCATTTCTCCGAAAACTAATGGGCTGGTGAAAGCGTTGTCCAGCGTGCTATCCCCTTGATTGAGGACGAAAAAATCTATTATTATGAAACAGGTGCATTGCCCGATAATTATAAAAAGTTTCTACACTCTGAGGAGGAAGAAATCTTTGGTTCATCGTCAGTGCAGAACCGCGACTGGACGATTGATACCCTCTAGATCCAGGGTACGCCTCAAGGACCCAAGGAAGGGAAGGGTTTTCTTTTCTTTCCCAGAAAATACATTTTTATTTGGATAAAAAAAAAAAAAAAATTGTTGACACTACCATTATTCTTAATAAATTCACTAAAAGGTACTTTTTCAAACAAAAATTCACTTATCCCTTAATTGATTATTGAACACTTCTGAAACTTTTTGATAGTCAGCAGAAAAAAACCTCTTTTAATTTTAATGGTAACTGTTCTGGATCCAAACTACTATGTCCAGTTCACTATCTGTCGGGAACCCACGGGAACCCTAAATAAATATAATAACCCTTTGCAATAGCAAAGCCTCGCTTTGCATTATCATTGCCCGTTATCCATAGAGGGTAGATGACTTACATTTTCTAAATACTTGATTTCATCATTAACTAAAAAGTCAACATATCCTAGACGAGCATTAATTTTTTTTTTTTCGCATGTCCAACATTATTCTAGTTGTCATTTATGAAATATTTGTATTGAATTTTACAATATTGCCTAACTGATTAGAAGGAGTTGCAATGACAGCTGGCTCCTATAATTGCGTTGCCAAATCAAAATCAAATGATTGAACCGGTGCAGGGTCTGCGACGGGTTCTGACAACCTTTTGTATCTGTTTGCTCTTGGGCCATATCTAACTTATCACCATAATATATCGGGTTAACACGATCATAATTTCCATTTTCAGAATACATCATAATAAGAGGGTAGCAATATATTTTTTTCAAATCACTGACCTGTTTTGCAAGCTTTTTGATTACCTTGCTTTGCCCTCGAAGACGCTTACTCCTCTTCTCCTTACTCGTCCTCATAAGGGATTCATCAACCTGTTCAACCTCTCTGAAGCCAGCGGTGACGATTCAGAGGAACTCGACGAACCCGATGACGAAACAGAATCTTTACGACTACGCGTCTGTATTCTATCCGCTATTTTAATAAAAAATTAATTGAACACTATTTTTAAACCTATATTATAGGTAAATAAGTTTACTTTTAAACTGAAGTTTAGAACAGTGTTTGTAAACTATTTTGTTTAAACTATGCATATACCGAACAGCGTTATCCAAAATTAATATAAATTCTAATGTTTTAAAATGTTTTGAAAATATCGAACGTTAACAACGTTAAACTTTTAAAGATGTGAACCGTCCGAAAAACAGGACGCCAATGAACTTTTGGCGCGCTGCAGCCACCTGGTGAACGAAGACGGAAATACGTCAACATCGTGTTGTCAAAAAGGCGATAGTTGCATATACCTGTATAGATGTGACACGGAAACGGAAGATGCTTGACTCAAATATTGTCTATATGACCCCGAATGAGGCCGAAGGACACAACAATCATTATAACTTACACAAACTACACTTATATCGTTTTTAGTGCTAGAACTTATTCTTATTATAAAAAAAAACCCGGCCAAGAGCGAGTCGGACTCGCGCACCGAGGGTTCCGTACAAACTTTGTAAAGGACGAACTTAACTTTGCTGTTCGATCCCATGAAACGGTTATTGCACCAACCGCAAATAATAAGTTTGTAATAGTAAAATCGCTTTTTTTTGTTAACTGATAGATACGTGGGATGGGGACAAGTGAAACCACTGCTTGCTGTTAGCGTACTGACGTGTATTCACAAAATAACATGGCGGGTGTGTGCCGCACGCACACATATATAACACTCCTCCCCTTAGTTATATACACGTCAATTGAAAACACAATAACCTAACCCTTAACCTAAAAGTATTGCTTATAATTAACATTAGGGCGATTGCGTTTAGATCGAGGAGTGGTTGCCAGGGTACTACTGCTGGACCCTTGTGTGGGCTCTGCTGACTGTACGGTTGGTTCTAGGTCAGGCAATGCCTCCTGGAATTCGTCATCATCCAACCGGTCCGGGCCTTGTATTAACGATGACTCATGCGAATCTCCTCTTGGCTGTGCCTGGTTGTGGCTGTTAATAACAGGGTCATCTCTCCTTTCTTCCTCCGTGATAGGTTGCGTGTCCTCCGTCGGCTTTCGACCGACATCGGGTGATGAGTCATCGAACTGGACCTCCATGTCTATATCCGTATAGTCGTAACGCGCGCTATCGTAACCCTTGTACGCCAGTATTTGATTTTTATGCTTTTTAAAAGTCATTGGTGTGATATTGTCTCTTACTATATATACGATTTTGCCAACTTTCTTTACAATTGTACCCCGACACCATGTAAATTTGCCGTTTGTTGTATATTTCTTAAACATTACGTGGTCTCCCTGTGAGAAACATTGTTTGTTATGGCCTCCTGATGACTTATTCTGTGAACACTGTTTTTTTTGTACAACGTTAGCAAGCGACGGAGATGAGGGCGTTGGCGCATGAGGGTTAATCAGGTCTAAGCGTGACCTGAGTTTGCGGCCGTATACTAGCTCGGCAGGCGAAACTCCAGTTGTCCTATGTACAGAATTCCTATAATCAAACAAGTATTTCAAAAGATTTTTATACGAATTCTGTACTCCTTTGTCGCTAAGCAAACTAGCTTTAATGCCCTTCTTAATTATTTTAACATAGGATTCCGCCTGTCCGTTGCTAGCTGGATTATACGGCGGTGACGTCACATGCGAAATACCGTTCAGTTCACAAAAAGTCTTAAACTCTCGCGAAGTAAATGCCGTGCCATTGTCACTAACCAAAGTATGAGGAATTCCGAACCTAGACATAAAATCGCACAATTTTCCGATTGTTGCCGCAGACGTCGACGCGTTTTTCATATTATACACTTCTGCCCACTTGGTATATGCGTCTACAATAACTAAAAATGTGTTACCGTTAATAGGGCCGAGGAAATCGCAATGTAATCGATAGAACGGGTACGGCGGGTACGGCCAATGCGCGAGAGGCGCGCGCGCTGGCGTCGGGCGCAGCTGTAGGCACACATCACACGAATTTATCATGCTTTCCAGTGCCGCGTCAACCCCGGGAAACCAGAACCTAGACCGCACCTCCGCCTTTGTTTTTACTATACCTAGATGTGACCGGTGAAGTTCGGTTAACACCATATTTTGAAGGTTTTCAGGGATAACTACCTTGTGGCCCCTCATAACACAACCGTCTTCATAAGAAAGTTGTAACCTGCATAAATGAAACGGTTTTAAGGTAACATCTACCATTTTCGTAGGCCAACCGTTTAAGATGAAATTAACCACTTTTTGCAAAGTTGCATCTTTACGAGTTTGTTCGCGCAGCTGGCATAGGGTTACCGGTAAATTACCTTCTACGACGAAATTGATGTACGAGGCGCGATCTGGTATGTCTTGTGCGGCGTCAGCGTCATCGAGCGCGCCCCCCTCCACCACGCGCGTCCCCGCCCGCTCGGGCAGGCTGGCTCGCGATAAAAAATCCGCACTATTGTCAGCGCTCCGAACGTATTCAATGTTAAAATTGTAACCGCTTAAAAACATCGCATATCGTTGCAGCCTGTTCGCGGACACTTCCGGTATGCCACGAAACGGGCCAAAAATCGATAAAAGGGGTTTGTGATCCGTCCGGAGGGTGAACGGAACGGCACGGCCATACAAATACTGGTGGTACCTGCGTACCCTAAAAATGATCGCGGTCGCTTCCTTCTGGATTTGCGAATATCATTTCTCGGCCGCGTTTAAAGTTCGCGACGCGAAAGATATCGGACGTTCACCGTCGGCGTCGATCTGTGATAATATCGCCCCTAATCCAGATGGCCCAGCATCTACAGTGAGCACCAATTGCGAGGCCGGGTTAAAATGGGCTAACACCTGTTCCGAAGCCAGACATTCCTTAATGGCGACAAACGCTTTATTATGTTCTTTCGACCAAACCCATTTAACTCCCTTTTTCAGTAAATCATATAGCGGATTTAATATGCTGGACGCGTTGGGGACAAAATTCCTATAATAATTTACCAACCCCAAGAAAGATTGCAGCTGATTTACGTTCGTAGGTACCGGCGCTTCTACCATCGCCTTGACTTTAAGCGGAGATTTGTTTAGGCCGTCTTTATTAATTACGTAACCCAGATAATCGACCTCATCTTTAAAAAACTCACACTTCTCCCTCTGCAGTGTGAGGCCTGCGTCTTGTAATCTTTTCAGCACCTCATTGAGCCTAAGCAAGTGCTGTTCAGTGTTTTCGCCAGTGACAAGCACGTCGTCTAGCAAACACAACGTGCCCGGCACGCCCGCTAACACGCTCTCCATGGCCCGCTGAAATAAACTCGGTGCTGAAGAAAGACCAAAAACCATTCTTGTATATCTGAAAATTCCACGGTGCGTGTTGATACAAGTCAACTCCTGCGATTTCTCATCTAATTCGAACTGATTGTACGCATTTGATAGGTCTAATTTAGTAAATTGTTTACCGCCGTGCAATTTCGCAAACAACTCGGTTATAGTTGGTAAGGGATACTAATCGACAATCAGCTGTTTGTTTACACCTGTTGAATAGTCGGCGCAAATCCTAATCGACCCCGATTTCTTTAATACTGGTACGATCGGTGAAGCATACTGCGCATGACTCACCGGCACTAACACGCTTAATGACAACAATCGATCTATTTCCTTATCTACTTTTTCTCGCAAAGCGAATGCTATCGGCCGCGCGCGAATGAAAACCGGTTTCGAGTTGTCCTTTAATTGCAGACTAACTTTGTATTTATTAAATCGTCCTAATTTATCGGAAAAGACCGATGGGTATTGATTTTCTAGCCTAGACACTATTCCGTTACTTCCGTTGGTTTGTTTACAATAACGAACTGGTAACAGTTCCAACTTGAAACGCGAAATAAAATCGCGGCCTAATATCTCCGCAGCGGCATTCCGTACGACATAAACACTAAGCGATTGTGTTTGCTGCGCGTAAGTAACTGGTAAGAGTACTACCCCCAAGCACGGAATCTTATCACCGGTGTAAGATAATAACCGTTTTTTTGTTAGTGACAATGGCACATTCGTAAAATATTTTTTGTACGTGCTCTCGGAGATCGCTGTAACGGCTGAACCGCTGTCTACTTCAAATTTAAGTTAAACTCCCGAAATTGAAATCGTTTCGACCATGGGTTCACCTTTCACTGAACGAATATTGTAACACTCACCGTCATCGCCCTCATCCACGTCACTCGCTTCCAAGAAATTTACATTTTTACACATTCTGCGTAAATGTCCGACCGATTTGCACTTTTTACAATTAGATTTCGCAAAACGACACTGAGATGTTTTGTGGTTGTAATAACCACACACTTGACACTGCACTTTATCACCTGCGGAGCTGCGTTCGGCGGTGTTCACTCGCTGCCGTGCTTGTGTAATTTGGACAGCTGTTCGTGATGTACAGTCAAAGGTCAAAATTCCACTTCCACCGCAACGCACATTATCGTTTGCGCTATACGGGCTGCGGTGCCTATACACACATACGCATATTTATCCGTGTGAGTGATGTTCCAACGCTAACAAATTAACATGTCGTGTAGCATCGCTACGAGTAATAATATAGATGTGGTCAATGTTAGACAAGGATGACAATATCAGTAACTTCTTTTTATCACCGTCTGATTATTTTTTTCATAGTAATGCAAAATTTTGACAAGTTTGCGTAAGTTAACAATAGCTAGATCGGTAACGAGGCTAGTGTGATCGGGATAGATGTGAGTTCGAATCCAAGATGGACCGGTTTTTTATGTTTTATTTAATTATGTTTAATAATTTATTTTTGTAAGTTATTTTGAACAAATAGATATTATAATAAATATATTATAAAGGTAATTTATTATTACAATAATGATAATAAATGAAACAAACAAGTAATATTATTTTTTTTTTTATAAAAGAAGTCCTTTACACTTACTTATGTTATTATTGTAGTATAGAATGTTAAAAAACATATTTAAGGTTACATAATATAGATATTATGAAAATTCTGACATCATTGAGGTTAAATTTAACTATTCATTTTCTCAATGAAAAGAGGATTGAAACTTAACCTCAATTTTACAATAATATAAATACTAATTTGTTTAAGTTACGGTCACTATGTCCCCTGACATAAAATTACCCTACCTGTTTAGGATTTACATACATTTTCTATAGGGTTTAAGTCAGGGGACCGAGCTGGCCAAGGAATAACTTTAATTTCTGGATGATTGCTAAACCATTCGCGAACAATGCTGGCACGGTGAATAGGACAATTGTCTTGCACAAAACTTATCTCTTCTAAGTCTTCTGCGGGGTAGATATTACGCACCGTAGGCAACATTACATCATTCAGCACTTCCACATAGTTGGCACTGTTGGCTCGCGTCGATATAAAACTTAATTCACCGGGCCCTTGAGCACTTATCCACCCCCACATATTCACACTGATTCTGCCTGATTCCGTATTTGGCCTTGAAACCATTCGTCTCATATTCAGCTACCATATAACGTCGCTGAGGCTGGCTAATAAGAGGTGGTCTTCCGCTCCTCTCACGACTCTTCAGGCTACCTTCTTCCTCAAATCTCTTCACCCAGCGCCTAACAGTCTCTCTCTAAAAAAAAAGTCTATATTATACAACTGCAACAAGCGATTTAGGTCTACCATTATATTTTGTAGGTATCATCACATAAAATTTAAAAAAAATAAACTTACGCATAAACTGGTTTCATTCGATATTTGGGATATATTAAGGCCATTCGAATATAGGGCCACAATATTTGCCTTAGCTTCAATTCTAATATTAGCCTGCATATTGAATTCAGAAGAATACTAAAATAGCAACAGCAAGATAACACAAACGCTCGTAACTATGTTCACCAACCAAGATCAGCGAATAGTGGAATAATTTATGTGAACTAGTAAAGTAGTTAAAATATGCAGGTAGATTTGAAACAAAGTGAACTTATCACTTTGTTTCAAATCTACCCTCATATTTTAATAACGACGCTAAGATTGAAAATTATTGTAAAACGAAAGAATCTTTCGTTTAGTTGTGGAATATATTTTAACATTATATTTTGTTAACAACTCGGCATTTATATTTCACATGTAATACTTAAAAAATGTTTTTCATGTTTGATGTGAGACTCGAACCCGAACACTCGCCAAGCGAGGCGCAGTGCTAACCAATTTGGCCACCGTATCACTTACACAACTCATTGAAATTTGTAATAACAATCTTAAGCGGGCAACAAGTTGCTAATGTGTAAGTGTTGTCAAACGTTCTTATAGAAGAAGGTCATAAGTACAACTAATATTGCTTTGCCATTGTGTTGCGAGATTGGCAGTCGACTTCTGACTGTTATAGTACCTGTGCTGGCTGCGCGGCCGCCGCTCCCGCGCGCGAGCAATGTAAACTCTCCGCCAACTCCACGGCCTTGGCCAGAGTCAGGTCCTTAAGGTCCTGTGCGAAGAGCTTATCCCTCTCCGGCCCAGAACTCATTCCCATGACGAATCTGTCTCGGAGAGCTTCGCCCACGTTAGTGAAACCACAGTGCGCCGACAATCCGCGCAGGCACGCTGCCCACTGAGTAAACGTTTCCCCCGTCTGCTGCGTAGCCGCGTAAAACTTGAACCGCTCGCTGAAGCCACAGCGCTTCGAAGTGAAATGTTCGTCCAGCAATCCGACGATATCTTCGTATGGCACGTCCTGCAGCTGCTTTGGCAGAGCGAGGTCAGCTGCCAGTTTGTACGTGCCATCGCTGAGCGCTCTAAGTAGAATCGCTCGTCGCTTTGTTCCCGCAGTATCTTTAGTCGGATTTATGTCATTCGCGATGAACCACTGTGAAATCCGAGCCTTGTACGTTTCACAAGACTGGGTATTATGGTCAAACGATGTCAAAATCCCGAATATTGCACCAGACATTTTCCGTAACTGCTTTTTTTTTTTTTTTTTATAACGTAGGTAAGTAGGTACTCGTCGCCACTGATAGATACGTGGGATGGGGACAAGTGAAACCACTGCTTGCTGTTAGCGTACTGACGTGTATTCACAAAATAACATGGCGGGTGTGTGCCGCACGCACACATATATAACATTAATAAACTACATATTTACAGTTTTCTGATTTTTGCCTTTACATGTGCTGGAAGACATTGCTTCTCGCCAAATTTCGTGGTTCTAGGTCAACGGAAACTGCCATATAGGTTTTCGACTCAAAACCTATAGGGTGCTTCCGGTTGACCTAGAATTGTCAATTTTGGTTAAAAGCAAGGTCTTACAGCACTCATCATCATCATCATCATCAGCCTATTAATGTTCCCACTGCTGGGACACAGGCCTCCTTTTCCTCCATTAAGGTAAATTTTGGTACTTATAAGTTTTCGCGAAAACATAAATTTGCTCATATCTTTTTATCGTGTTGACTCAAGACCTTGATTTTTATACACCTAATAGGGACTATAGACTTCAGTCTGGTATAAACTTCAACTTGCTAGGTCCACCCGTTTCTGAGAAAATCGATGGTGACAGACGGACAGACAGACGGACAAGTGATCTTATAAGGGTTCCTTTTTTACCTTTTGGTTTTGAGGTAATAATAATAACAAAGCTCATTTATTCTATTATATTATTTCCTTTATTCATTTATAAACAAATTTGTTACATTTTTAAATATTAATTAAAAAATATATAAAACACATTTAAAAATATAAAAAATTGTAGCCCACCGGTATCGGGAACAGGGTCCAAGCTACCGGCGGTCAGGGCTTCAGAGAGAGGAACCTCCTAACAATACGAGCCGTGTCCAGGAGTACCGCTTTCTGAATCAAGCCCTTGATCCAGCTGCCTAACGAGAGCCTCCTCAGGTATTGATCGAGGCTCTTGGCAATTAAGCCATGGGCTGATACGACTATCGGCACAATGATTGCTGAGTCCACTTCCCACATGTCAACAACCTCGCGAGCCAAGTCAAGATACTTGATTTGTTTATCTTTCTCGGCTTTCACGAGGTTCTCATCATGTGGGACCGTTATGTCAACAATCATTGCGCGCCGCTCTGATCGATCCACCACCACTATATCAGGCTTATTGGCTACAATAGTCCTGTCAGTGATGATGGATTGATCCCAGTACAACGTGATACAGCCATTATCGAGAACTGGGTCGGGCACATACCTATAGTAAGGCACTTCCGATTCCACAAGGTTGTATTTTAGAGCAAGTTGCTGATGGATAATCCTGGCTACAAGGTTGTGTCTATGCAGGTACTCTCCGTTAGCTAGACGAGAACACCCGGAGATAATGTGACGGATTGATTCGCCTGGACGGTGGCATGCCCGACATATGTCAACCGTGCCATCCTTCACAATAAATCTCCGGTAGTTATTCGTCATCATAACTTCATCCATTATTGCACAGACAAAACCTTCAGTTTCTCCGAATAGGTCCCCGGAACGTAGCCAGGCTACGGACGCTGATAGGTCTACATCGGGGCCATGGAGGGCCCGGAAAAAGCGTCCGTGAAGCTCCTTACTCTGCCATACCTCCCTGCGATCGTTAGTGTCAAGCACTGGAGGTTTGCGCCAGTTCTCTTTAGCCAAGGAGAGCGGGGTGAAGCCCTTGTCCATCGTGACGACATCTCGATGCATTCCCACATCGGTTCCTAGGAAATATTCCCTGAGGCTGCATATCTCGCGATTGTGGAGAGTCATCCACTTTGCAGCGTCGATAGCGCCAAAAGCGTATATTTTTCGCAACGAACCGCTCCCACCGCGCTAACGATTTGCGAATTTTTCGCAAAAATTCGCAATTCTATAAAAACACTTGTCGATCGCAAACTACAAGAGATATAGCTATATAAACTCTACATTGAATAGCTGAATAGATATGGAACCTATTTAACCAAAAATAAAGATAAATAATTATAATTTGATACCCTAAAAATTATATAATATAAAAACGGACATTTCGCTAATAAATTATTAATTTGTGGTTAAACTATTAACTTTTTTACTATTTTTTAATATTTAAAAATAAACTAGATTATATTACCTTTCCAATAAGACCTTAATCTAATTAATAGCTTATTAGCATCATATCAAAATAATTATATGAAACTAGGTACTCACTGTTTGTTTACATCTGGAACTAAAGTTGTCAGTCGCTGTTTGGACGAAAAAACACACAAAACTACTTGTTTTTTGGTGTAGATAGTTGAGCAATCTAATCACCTCACTAATTAAACACTAGTTTTCCCATTTCACACACGTTTTAATCACTAAATCACGTATTTCTTCACACTAAACAATCACTGTAGGTACATATAACTACTGCATTTTCACAGGCGAAATACTGCAATTTTGCGATTCGGAACCTAATTTGTGTTATCATAATACGATAGCACAACTTCTCACGAACATTTTAAGGTATAACACTGTTTTCCAATAACAAACGCATAACTCGTAATTACTTGAAGTGTGACACTGACGCTAAAACGATGACGTAAAAAATGGCGCGCTCCGTTGACGTAAGTTTGTTACTTTCATTGTGACACTTGTTGACGGATGATAGCTATGGTTTTTGGTATAGAGTTGAGGAATATTGTAGAGATGGGAAGTAAAGCAGCCTATTCACGAATAAAGCCCGTTTTTTCGATTATTAAATGATTAATTGACGGGGTATTTTATAAATGTTAATGGGGAATTAAGGTACCCGGACGCGGTTGGGGGTACGCACCTCCTGGGTATGTAGGGTACCCGGACGCTGTTCAATGCATTTAAAAAGCCTCGACCCCCACACTTCCGCGGGATATACAGTCTCATAACCGAAGAACGTGGGTGATGCATCCGATACGCCGTCAACAATTTACGGACCTTCGTATCCAAGGCGTCTAGTTCTGTTCGAGTCCATTTGAGTATGCCGAAAGAGTACATCGAAACCGGCATGACCCAACCGTTGAAGGCACGCACCTTATTGCCACCTGATAAAAGACTATTAAGTACTTTTTTCAGGCGGCCAAAGAAACGCTCTTGCAACGATTGCTTCATGTCAGCAACATTGACGCCCAGCGCTTCCGACCACAGAAAAGAAAAAAACAGTAGAAACAGCATAGCGCTTTATTAGTATCGGAACCAGCGTACCCCAAACTAACACATAAACAGGTTAATTGTATTTCGTAACACTAAGAAAAGCGTGGTGTGATTGGTAATTTAATATTAAATGAAAGTAAGTAATATATCAGTCTTCGTTTATTTGAAAATAAACCATAATCACATGCAATTAGAGTGGTTTATTATCTACTCTATTTACGTATTAACTCTTAGAGAATAGTTTCACGAGCAAGTTCTGCTACTCGCCGCTAGATGTCACTACACTAAATGCATTTAATAAACCTTTATTACTTTTGCAATAAGATTGATATTTCCGTAACGAGCTCATTACTATTTTTGTGCTATTCGTCCTTTTCTAGGGTTGTACCACTGTCGTTGCCTTAAATCGACATTCCGTTTTATTTTCAAATATAATACAAGAGTTGATTAATATTTTTAAATTTCAAAATGAATGTTACATAAGTATGTTTGAAATCAAGTGTTATAAATTTATAATAATGCTTATGATTTATAGAAAGAATAATTAAGAATGTATTGTTATGTTAATATACAACTGATTAATTTCAAAAATTATACTATTTGATGGAAAGGTAACAGATTAAACTACACGATATTTTGTTACTACGGGTACCTAGTACCTACGTTCTATTGACATGAAACCCTGCGATTTCGCCGGCAGCTACACTCGTTTTAAGTATGTTTTAGCTCGACGAACTCCTTAGCAAACTTTGATGAAATTTCAGACTAACACATAGGCCACTTATTAAACTAATACGGGCCACCTATCTGACGGCGAGCAACCCATCATCGCTCGCCGTCCTACGGTGGCCGGAAATCGCCCTGCGACTCACGACTTGACCAACTCCAGACTTTGCGAATGACCTAAGGTGAGATAAATCTTTCCTCGTTTGAATATTACGAATAGATTCCCCATATCCATATTTTAAACTTAATTCAAACCTGATATGGAAATATGTACTACCTATTATTAATTCAGAATCATAAAAAAAAACGCACACAGGGTTAATTTTTCGCCGATACACCATAGAACATTGAAGTTTAAAATATCGATAACTCATTATCGATAACGTCAATCTCTAATTGAGTAGCGGACTGTGACATGTGCGTAGTTGGAATCTACGAGAATAATATGTTTGAGTTAAAAGAAAGTAGACCCTATGGTGTAAACAATAAAGTCTATTTTTACTTGTCTTGTCTAATAAAATAATGTTTTTCAAATTTTAATCGAAATAAAGCAAATTAAGACTTACCGATGATATACCACCATTTGATACATTTTTGGTTCTGCTATCGTTTTTACATTCTAGAACAGCACAATAAGGCATTTTAGTATTTTTTTTAAAGTTAAGTTAAGTTTTGTAGGAGTTATTGTCACTGTGACGCTTCTATCTAGACTGATGTGCGTGGCGTGTGCGTGGGGGAAACACTTTGCGGAACAGCGCAAAGCTCGGGGTACGCGCGCCCCGCCCACATACGACTTCTACTGTTTTTTCTGTTCTGTGCTTCCGACATACCCAAATACTTATAGGTTTCGGTTGCTGAGAGGGATCGAAGAGTTATGGAATCTGAGAGCTGGGTTCCCACAGATTCCACAATCTCCCCTCGTTTTACATGCATGACCGCACATTTGTCCACACCAAATTCCATTCTGATGGCGTTACTGAAAGTTTCAGTTACCTTAAGTAACTCCATCAGTCGCAAATCGTTGGGGGCAAACAGTTTTAGGTCATCCATGTAAAGGAGGTGAGATATAACCTGACCATCTTTCCGCGATAGCCTAAACCTGAATCCTCCAGCAGTGTGCTTAGCGGATTCAAGGCTAAGCAGAACCAAAGTGGACTCAAACTATCGCCCTGAAATATACCTCGCTCTATCCTTATAGGCTCGCTATTCCTCTGAATCTGCCGACATCCTGGATAGCGAAGGACTGTCCTCCATTGCCCCATACATGACATCAGGAAGGTGCGCAGAGTTGCATCAACTTTATACAACTCGAGCACCCTCATGAGCCATGTATGTGGCACCGAGTCATAGGCCTTCTTATAGTCTATCCAACATGTCGACAGATCCTTTCGGGAACGGCGAACCTGGTGACTAATGGCCATATCAATGAGGAGTAGCTCCTTAGTACCACGGGACCCGTTCCTACATCCATTCTGAGAAGCGGACATGACAGAATTGTCATCTATGTGTTTGCTAATTTTAGTTCTCAAAATGGATGTAAGAACTTTATAGACTGTCGGGAGACAGGTTATCGGTCTATAATTTTTAGGTTCCGCAGTACTACCCGATTTATGGAGCAGGTGGGTTATACCTGTTGTCAGGAACTCTGGCAGCGACCCAGACTCTAAGGCTGACTGGAACAGGGTCGCCAAGCGAGCGTGCGACCTTGTGAACCATTTTATCCAGAAGTTGTGCAGCCCATCCGGCCCTGGAGATTTCCAGTTAGGCAACGGACGGACTGCACGAGCTACGTCTTGGGGGCTGATATTAATTGCCCCCATTTCTGATATTGGATCGCATGCTCGCTCAATCACCCGAGTCCATTCACCCTCGGCATGGCTGACAGGCACCGACCAGATGCTGCGCCAGAACGAACACATTGCATCATCATCCGGCAGGTGCGTGTCAGCCACACCTTGGTCCGGTCGCTCCCAAGCCCTATAAACCCACCTTTCATCTTTTTGGAATGTGCGATTCTGAGTGTATCGGTCCACCCGCCGCTTATACCTACGAATACGGTTTGCCCATGCATACACTTTCTGCTTCAGGAAGTCGATGCGTTCTGTGACACGGGACATGTAGTCTCGAGGACTGATATCAGTCCCCGAGAACGCCTGCCTCACAAAACGCATCACTCTAGGGCGAGTATTGCCCTCCCTGAAGCAGACCAGTTTGCCGATGAGTGCTCTGGCCCCACCAATACGTCGCTCAATCCTGTACTGCCATGCCGGTACGGCTGGTTTTGGTCGTGTAGCTCTGTCAGAAGGAAATTTGACATGAGCTACACGACATGCCGCTACAGCCGCACAATACAGGATTGAGTGAACATCGGTGAGGTCAGAACAGCCACCAGCGCCCTATTTTTGTTATGCATGGGCAAACGAGGTATGCGTGGTCTCAGGTCTTATATTATTATTATTATACTAGCTGACCCGCGCAACTTCGTTTGCGTCACATGAGAGAGAGAGAGGGTTAAAGAGAGTGTGAGTCAACCTTCAAAGATAGACATTATTTATTTATTTATTAAAATTTTATGCACATAATGTACAAAGGCGGACTTAATGCCTTGGGCATTTTCTACCAGTCTACCTTATGGTAGGCATTATTATGCTATCGCGGATTTTATGTTGAACTTTTTAAGAGGAACAATTTCCTAATACATGATCGTTGCGTAACTTTAACCGTTTATGCAGCGCTCGCAACGGAAGTTCTCAAAAGAAATAAATTTTCCCCGTTTTTGCAACCTTTATTAATGATGCTTCGCCTATTAGTTACTAAATTTACATCATCACGCTACTGCGTGATGATGTCCATATGTCTGTCTATCCGTCTGTCTGTTTATCTGTCTGTTCGTCTGTCTGTCCATCTGTCTGTCTGTCCGCCCGTCTGTCCATCTGTCTGTCTGTTCGTCTGTCTGTACATCTGTCTGTCCGTCTGTCTGTTCGACTGTCTGTCCATCTATGCATCCGTCTGTCTGTTCAACTGTCTGTCCGTCTATGCGCCCGTCTGTCTGTCCATCTGCCTGTCCGTCTGACTAAATTGACTACTTTTCTCGCACTCAAAGTGAAAAGTACAGTGTAGCACACGGCGCTAAATTCCCATTATAACTTGGTACCTATTTACTACCTCGCTAAAGCTCGGTAGTAAAACTACCTCGTATATAATGGGTCATTTTAGCCCCTTGTATTACAATGTACTATTAAAGTTATCTGCATAGCTATTCACAACCCTTCGATTCGATTTTTGATTCGGAAAGTCGTATGTCCATCTCGCTCGATTTCGTAATGTCACAAAAAGATAGACATACGACTTTCCGAATCGAATCGAAGCGTTGTGAATAAGGGGCCTGGTGAGCACATTTTTAGTCATTAGTACCAATCTAGTACAATAGATGTCGCTGCATCTTACATTTGATGATTAGTTCTACTTGAACACTTTAAATTCGTATATCTTCTGATATATGAAACACGTATGGCAAGGCCATATAATGAAAGGTCCAAACAGACAGATTACCCTGTTGATATTTTCTCCATGAGTTTCGCTTCATACAGACGTGCCGTATTTAAACAATGCGATGAATGCATGTCTAAGTAGCTCAAATTGATTTGTTTTGTAGTGTTCTAGATACATTTAGTGTCCTACTAGACACACTTTTTATTATTGTTCTCCTTTGTCTCTGATATTCATATTTAAATGTTATGCATTCCTGTTATTTGCATGGTTACTGAAATGTTAATATTAGATGTTGTTTGATTTGAATTGTAAGTGATTGTGCTGTTGGTGTGCTTATTATAAATAAATAAATAGAATTAACCGATTACGATGAAACAAAAACTAAATAATACCTCAAGATACACACAAATTTTATGTATAAAAGTTATCTGTATTGGTTTCGTATATTTTACGTGATGCTTGATCATCGAAACAGATAAACAGACAAAAATTCCAAAAATGCTGGAAATGAGTTCTGTTGGTTATCTTTTCACACCCTGGCAATTTTTTTTTTAATATTTTCGATGTACAAAAACGATTTTTCTACAGATTTATTATATGTATAGATATAGATTTTTCATTACATAATTTTTTCAAATTAATAGTTTTATATTTTATTTAGATATGGATCCCTTTTGGGTAAAAGCCTCCTCCATCCCGTGCCAATTTTTCCTGTTTTGGGCCAACTCCATCCAACTCGGACCCGCTACTTTTATGATGTCGTCCGCCCATCTCTTGCGTGGTCTGCCCCTGTTCCTCTTGCCTCCCGGTCCAGACCACTTCGTTGACTCCAATATAATAATAATATAATATATTTATTTAAATTTAGAATTGGCACGAAAAATACGTTCGATGCCTGTACTAGGTTAAACCTGTATCACAGGCGGCATGTTTCTCATAAATACTATTTGGACAACAACAATGGATTTCTTAACAATATAAAACATAATAGTGAAATAAGTTAGTGTGGGTTAATATATTATGATATACCTAATGTACTTTAACGCTATTATAAGATACGAACAACAAATAAATTAAGGTCACACATGTATATATAAATCTAAGGAAAACAGTTTGTAGCACTTATTTGCTAATACTAATATGATTGTCAGTCAGCAGTATGAAACAAGTAAACATTGCAAAAAACACCGTCAAGGTATTTTTGTTGCGGGCGACAATTTGCTTAGACAGCGAAAGATTAACGGATGGCTGGCTTGGAGTATGACGCACTAGGTGCCCTCATAATCGACGGAGTTTATGTATCTATGTTCCGCTATTTTTTTATTCAGCGTCTCCCGTTTTGTGGTCACTGGGCTTTTTAAATCGGGTGCAAGTCGCGCAACTCGGAGTGTCAGCTTTCTTCGCGCATTCGGACATCGTATGACCTACGCCACCGCAGTGACCACATGCGGAAAATAGTTCTCTGCAAGATTTAGCTGCATGGCCATACTGCCGGCATTTATAGCACCTCGTAACTAACGTGAAGTCCCTGACAGGACATGATGTCCAATTTATAAAAATCCTAGTTTGAGGTATTAAAATTTTCCGTATGTTGGCCGCAACTTCAATAACGTAGTTACAGGTCGCAGCTTCTCTCTTCCCAGATTTGTGGCTCAATTTTATCAAGGTCAAAAAGGATTCTAGGGACATCGCTGGCAACTTGTCGGCTATATTTTGCTCGAAAATGCATTTGAAGACCTCATTTTCAGCCAAGGAAGTCGGCACTCCTACAACTAGGGCTTGTAAATATTCGAAGTTTTTAGATATTCGAATATTCGATGTTTTCACAGGCAGTATTCGAATTATTCGAATACTAGCTTTTTCCTTTGAAACCAAATTAAAACCTTGAAAGAACATGCTTAAAAAATAATAAACAAGTTAGAGTTGAGTATTTTTATTATATAAAATTGAATCACCTTTCAGCAACATAGTTTGTCATTATAATGAAAAAAAAAATAAACAAAACAAAAATATTTTTAATAAAACTTTACACCCACTGCGTGAGTAAATCAGTAAACATAACAAAACTTAAGTTTTAGGTTCTTAAGCACTTGGGAATTCAAGAGATCAAATCGGCTTTGCGTAATATTTTAATCTAATTACTCCTACAATTAGTCACATAATCACATTGAAGTAACCTACTCAAAGCAATAATAAGTTTCATAATAAAAGTAAATGAAAGATCATAAAATCACAATAATCATTCGTGGGATTGACGTAAACTTTAAGGGCCTATACTACCTCAAATGGCTTAGCATGATCCTCCGTTACGCCTAAAATACTGCAGCATTAATTTTGAAATATATATATATGGTAAAGTTGAGGATTAATGTGAGGTCCTATGTTTGGCGGAAACACGATTCCACAAAATTTTCTCGATAGAAAAAAATCCCAAAGTTACCTCTAAACTGAACAATAAGCCGCTGGCAATCATAAAATAATTCTAATTAGATCATGCAACTTTGCATACTAACTGAACTAACTATAAAGCAGGTCCTAAGTTATTTATTTTTTAGTCCAGTCAATAGATTTGTTGTTAATGGCAAAAAACCACTGATTTCGCACTATTCGGCCGCAGTGACTGACGTAACAACCACTTTGTAGTGCTACCTGATTAGAACTTTATTCTAACTGTTATTCAAACGAAGTTTGAACGACCACAAATAGAGTTGTTAATTTAAGGTAGTATAGGGTCTTAATAATGCGATCTAAGAAAACTTAGGGCGTCTATAGAGTCGTGCTGTAAGGCGCATCTCAGATGGTTAATAATATATTTTGAGGATGAAAATACCCTCTTACATTCAACGCTCGAGGCCGGTATTGACATCAGAAACTCATAAACTTAATTTAAGTGTATTTGCCTCGATCCACCTCTATCGTATAATGCCGGTACCGGTAACGCGGTCTGTAGGTAACTACTTGTAAGACAGACTTAGTTTGTATTTTCAAACTTTCCGTAACTAAAAATTATTCGAATATTCGAATTTAACATTAGTCAATATTCGAATAGCGAAAATGAACGAATATTCGCATTATTCGAATATTCGAATTACAAGCCCTACCTACAACCACGAGCCGAGGTTTGTGCTTGTTGGGTTCGTCGGCAGTAAGTCCAGATGTAGAGCTGGACTGCGTTTTTCAGCTTATCGGCGTCTTGTTTCGTCTTGGTACTTATTATTACGCCACCATTTTTCGTTTTTCGGACACCACGTACTTGCAGCTTCATTTGCTCGGGCCGTATGATTTTCTGCACCAGTTCTTTGGTTTCGTCACTGGTTTTTAACATATCATTTGGATAGATGGCAACAGAACTTAAGTTATTGGGTCGAACGAAATGGTTTGATCACCTATTCACCATATCGGCAAAAGAAGCATTTCCCGCAGAACTAGAATCCAGTATGGTCTGCTTGAGCTCCGAGATATGTTCTGTAAGGTCGCGCTGTTGTTTAAGGGCGTCGATCTTGTTTTCCGCGTGAATAGCTTTTTGCTTTAGCGACTGGTATAGGACTGCCATTTGAGACGTACCAGATTCGACTTTACGGCAAAGGTTTAAAATTTTCATCTTCTGCTCGGTGTTGAGTATCCCGTCCATGGCAATAGAGCAAACTTCATCCAGGTACTGCTGGATCTGGGACATCCATCCTTGGATTTCGGGCGTTGAAGCAATGACAACGGCCGTGGCCGACTGTGACGGCGAGCTGGAGGGTTGCACTGGCCCCTTTCGATTACAGGGGCTATTTTCCATTTTGTTAGTTTTATCAAACTTCACTATTTCGTGTCCATTATTCACTAAAACTACACACTAAGCAAGAATACTTTATGCATTACGATAGTAATACCCGCACGAAAGTAGGTCAATATTATTAAAGTAAGTAATAATTAAATATTGCTAATGAGCACGTCTGTCCGCTGCGAGTGCACGAATCAATATCCACCTCTGATCTCTGCATCTCGAAATATGACCTGCCCATTTCCATTTCAGTCGTAGAGCGTGTAGGAGGCCCGTCTGTTAGTTTTGTTCTTTTCCTTATCTCTTCGTTTCGGGTTTTCTGTATTTTCCTGAGTTTTCATATGCTCCTTTCCATGAAATGTTGGCATGATAAGATTTTATTTTTTATTTTGTTAGTATGTCCATGTTTGGCTTCCATATGTCATACTTGGTAGAATACAGGTGTCCATTATTATTCTTTTGAACTTTATGTGATAGTCCCCTTTTAGGACTTCCTTTTGTAACCAAAATTTCTTCCAAGTGCAGTTGATCCTTCTATCCACTTCAGTTTCGTTGTTTCTTGTATCAAATGATATTTGTTTTCCAAGGTAGATATATTCCTTTACATAGTCTATCTGGTTTCCCGTCACGTGTATTTCCTTTTCTGTATGGTTCGTCATGATTTTTGATTTACTTGCGTTCATGTGTAACCCCACTTTTTTACTATTTATGTCCAGTTTTTGTATTATTTGTTCTAGCTCAGTTGCTGATTCTGCGAGGAGGATGATATCGTCAGCAAATCTGAGGTGGCTTAGATATTGATCTTGCATTCGGAGTCCTTTATGACTCCAGTTAATTTCTTGAAATATTCCTTCCAACACAGCTATGCATAGTTTCGGTGACATGGGATTCTCCTGTCTGACTCCCTTTCCTATTACTATCTCTTCTCCTTTAGTTTCTAATCTTACTCTACTTTTGCTTTGTGAGTTTATATATTTATGTAAGTTCTGTTTATTCCGCAACAGGCAAGTGCTTTCCAGATTGAGGCGTGTGTTAAACTGTTAAATGCCTTTGAGTAGTTAATAAAGGCTACATAAAGAGGTCGATTATATTCTATATATTTCTCAAGTATTTGGTCTAATGTGTGTATGTGATCAATAGTGGAGAATCCTTGACGGAAACCAGCTTGTTCTCTTGGTTGGTTTTTGTCTATCCTTGATGTTATCCGGCTCAGTAATATAGAGGAAAAAAGTTTGTAAATGCTCGACAGTAAACTTATTGGTCTATAGTTTCCAATGTCTGCTGAATTACCTTTTTTGTAAAGAAGTATTATGTCAGAGTCACACCACTGCTTAGGAGCTTTTCCTGTTTCAAGTACCATATTGAATAGTTTTGCTAAGCATGGTATTAGGACTGGGGCTTCTATTTTTATTGCTTCGTTGCTCAAGTTGTCTGGCCCAGGACTTTTGTCAGGTTTTAACTTTTTTATATGCCTTAATATTTCTTCGTTGTTTATGGGTTCTATAATTTCTTCTTGCTCGTTTTTTTTCGGAAATTATTAGCTCTTTATCGCAAGGGTCTTCTGGTGGTTTCTTATACAGCTCTTTGTAGAATTCAGTTGCATGTTCTATAATGTCCTTTCTTGTTTTTGTTTCATAATTATCTTTTTTAAGTTTCTGAATCCAGTCTTTATGTGTGTTTAGTTCTTTGTTGGCGCGTTTGGAGCTTCTGTAGCAATTTAAGTTTTTCTCTATTATTCTTTGCCTGTGGTTATTGTAATCCTCTTTTATGGCCTTCTTTGTTGTTTTGAAAAAGTTTTTTAGCTCTTGCTTTGTATCTTTACTTTTGTTATTAGTTGAGATCAATTCTGTACGTCTTCTTATTAATTTTAATGTTGATTCACTTAGTATTCCTGAACCCTTTCTTTCGTTGGTTTCCTGTTTTATTTTCAAGCTGGTCGTAATTATGTTCTATAACTTGTCGTAATAGGTTTGTACGTCGTTAATATGTTCTGGGAGCTGTTTGGTATTTTCTTTCAAATTTTCTAGGTATACTGATTTTTCGCTGTCTGTTTTAAGTGTTTTTGGAAGGGTCTTAAATGTTCTTCTGCTCAGTTTAGGAGACTTCATTGTTAGTGTTGCTCTTATTATTCTATGGTCTGATGGGAATTGTACATTATTGAGTATTTCTACGTTTGTTATTCTTTTAGGTTTGTTGCACAGAATAAAATCTATCTCGTTCTTTGTTTTTTTATCTGGGGCCATCCAAGTCCATCTGTGGCTTTGCTTCTTTTTAAAATAGGTGTTCATTATGAATAATTTATTTTCGCTGGCATATTGAATCAGCCTTTCGCCTCTTCCATTTCGTTTTCCATATCCATAACTTCCCATTACTAAGCTTTCATATTTCCTTGGTTGTCCGATCTTGGCATTAAAATCTCCTATTACTAGTACTGTTTTATTTTGGATTTCGTAGGTTGCTCTCAGGTCGTTGTAGAACTTATTCATTTCATCGTCACCTGCTTTCTCAGTGGGAACGTAAGCTTGTATAACAGATAATTGTTCATCTTCGAATTTCAATTTCAAGACAGCTACTGGTTCTGATTGGTTTTGAGGTACGGAACCCTAAAAATTAATGCTTTTGAGCTGTCAAAACTCGATTCTCCATACAGTTTGTATGGCAATACCAACCTGTGACATCACTAATTTACCAATTCATCGACTCGACTATTTATTGATTTCAAAGCAAATTAAAAACTAATTGTACTGTGTTGTCTAAAATATGTTTTTGGAGAAGTTGTGTCTTGGAATGATTGGTTATTGGAGCAACTACCCAACTCATACTACACTGCGGACAGATCGATATACAAACGACTACTTTAAATGATGGTTGTTGTTCACAGATGGTGTGATCACGCCATCCAAGTTCCAGAAGCAACTACGAGAGATGTTGGAAGGTGATCCGTACTTCGCCGATATATCGGTCAGTCGGCCGACCAGCAGAGTCCATTGGGCGATACAGGTATGTGATACTAGTAGATAAATTTTCATATACCTACCTTTTCCTAACTACATTGGGGCCAGCTAATTCGGTGTTTGACATGGAGCGACTGTCTATCGAAGTTCCACTACTCCAGTTACTTCGTAATACGAAACTCCTTGGTAAGACTAGTTGTGAGAGGGCTTCTGACTAACTCTTGAAGATCTAAGAATGACCCCCGTGACCACGTGGTTTAACGCGTTTGCTGGTTTTATTATATTCTTTAAATTTAAATCCCAATGTGTCATCTTTACACCGTTGCCGTCGTTAACCAAAAAGCGGTATCTCAAAAGAACTACTTTTTATTTTTATGCATTTGATGCTTGAAACGTTTCTATGGAGCAGCGGTGGCGCAGTGGTGGCGGCCCCGACTTACGAACAGTAAGTCGTGGGTTCGAACCCAGGCATGCGCATTAGTTTGTGATGATGATACTCATACTTTTTTGGAACATACAAAAAAAGACTGAAAATTATATCAAATAAGTAGTATGTAGATACATTGTCACATTGCCTGTTTTCCCAAAACTTTAACTAGTTGAGTTGCTGCTTTTCGGCTTATGGGGTAGCTACTACTACTACAACTACAACAGCCTATAACGTCCACTGACGGACATAAGCCTCTCCCATGATGGGAGAAATTTGCCGTAATCTCCACGCTTGGCAGGCGGATTGGAGATCGCAGTGATGAAAGACTAACAGAAAACGCTGCTACCCATTCTCTGGTCTACGGAGACGCAAGGTGTTCTGCCTCAGACGTTAGTCGCCTTATACGACACCCGTGAGTGTAATGGGTTGGTTCTATTCTACTCTGCCGGATACCACACGGCTATGGGGTAGCACATATTGTAAAATACTATCTTTAACACAGGTGCCAGACGACGAAGAACAAAGCGTATACGTGTGGCTGGACGCGCTGATCAACTACCTCACCGTGTTGGGGTACCCCGACGAGGGACGCCTGAAGGAGCTGCGGGCTTGGCCCGCGGACGTGCATGTGGTGGGCAAGGATATACTCAAGTGGGTTTATTTTATTGAAATTTATCATATTTGCTCTCTTCCGCAGTGCTTTATAAGCTTTAACACTGTTTTAATTTATTTAGCCATGATGGATGCGGTTTCCAAGCCGCGAATTTTTTAGCTTTATAAACAAACATTCTTCTCAGCAAACCCTTTTAATTGATACCCGTAATATCATGGGGTTGCATAAAAAATAATAAGCCCGCTATTTTGTGAGTCCGCCATATTAAATTTAGAATGACGTCACTTAACTAACCATGCAATGGTGTCGATTCTGTTGTGCACAAACTAAACTTAATTTAGGCTATTGCTATCTTTTACTAAAAGGCAGTGCGAGAAAAGGTCGTCTCGACTACAAAACTAGTTTGACATCGAATTATATATCCCGATATTTAAATGGTGCAAAAAATATAGCGAAAGAAACATGGAAAATAGTAAACGAACATACTAAAAAGAAGAAAAACAAGAAACGTAAAAACCTGTTCTTAAATCTAGACAATAAAGTAATTAATGATCCTCAGGATATAGCAAATATTTTTAGCGACAGTTTTATATTAAAATCATCAACAGCAAATAAAGATAAAAATACAGCAATGCATTTTCTGATCGATTCAACGAACAGAATTGAAAGTGAAATAACTTTCAAAGCAACTACACCAAACGAAATTACAAAGTTGGTTAGGAAAATGGCCAATAAACATTCTTGCGGCTTCGACGACGTACCAATAGCAATTTTAAAGGAGAATATAGAACTATTATCTTCTCGTCTTTCAGATTTCTTCAATAAATGCATCGAAGAGTCAATCTTTCCTGATCAGCTAAAGTTGGCCAAAGTGATTCCGTTATATAAAAAGGGCACTAAGACTGATCCAAAAAATTATCGCCCCATATCCTTTTTTTTTTTTTTTTTTTTAATCTTTATTTAAGGGGACTCGGTCAACAATGACGATGTCGCCCCGTAATTCTAATTATACTATAACTCTTATGGCTAGATACATCTTAACTTTTCAAAATCTTATCCAAATCTTATCTTAACTATGGAGTATTATCCCTGTGCCGTAGTTGGCACATGTACAATTCACACAACTTCCTGGCCTCTTTCGAGAGGGGGAAGGCCAAGAAGCTGCTGCATAACCCTATATTGTACTGCGTATCCCCAAGTACCTGTCGCCGCTGAGCTTCATTCCGGACACACTCGACCAAAACATGGTGAAAATCCTCGATCGCGTTACACTCCGTGCAATTAGGTGAGTCCGTTTTACCCATTAAATGTGCAAATTTATTTGATGGAATGTGCCCGGACCGAAGTCTCAGCAGTGTCACAATATATTGTCTATGGGCTTCCATCTCCTGGAACCATGGGCAACGAAAAGGTCCTGCCTGTATAGTTCTGTACCATATGCCTTTGGTGAGCGACCTCTCATCAAAATATTCTTGCCACAAGTCTTTACAGATCTTTTTGACTGTCTGAACCTGATCTGTGTGTAACGGTAAACAAGTGTATGTGATCCCTTCCGATGAAGCTAATTTTGCTGCCTGATCTGCTGTTTCATCCACCAAGTTTCTGAACGCACCTTTTCGACGTTTGACAGATGAGGTGTCAGTTGAGTGCGATGACGTTTGCTTGTCAGTGCCATATTGGTTTGGAAGGGAAAAATGGTCGCTCCGTGCTTTGTTTTTCTGATGCACGCTGTTTCGTGTAATTATTGATTGAAACTTTGAGTTAATTTTAATCCGATACCATCTTGATCGGTGTTTGATATTTTGTTGATAATTGAGTGAAAATTGAGAAATCTCGCCATTTTGGGTCATGACCGCGAGTAATTTGTTGGTTAGGTACCTAGCCGGCTTTGTCATTTGGACGCCGGTAGTTTCCTAAATTCAGTGCTGGACTGTTCTACATCCCCGATTGGGTTAGCAAACCGGGATAAAATTCAGTTGAACATTGGTGAAAGGTGCCACGTGTGGGATCTGAAGGTTTGATCCGGGAGTCGACGGTACGAGCCGAGCGCGTCCTTTGGAACCGTCGAATCTTACATGACCTTACAAACACAACACAAGCACAGTTATACTTACACCCCACCCAGATAAGACGTGACCAGGGAATGCGCCACATCTCCGGTTCCAACGTGATGGGTAAGTTATATCTAATAGTTGAATAGTTGTTTTTCCTTTGTCAATTGGACAAATATTGTTTGATTAGGGCTCCGCGTAATCGCGGACATCGTGAGTCTGCTGGTGCAGTCTCACACATCTGCTTTTTCATTGCCCATGATGCCAATATGAGATGGAATCCACTGTAAAACTATAGTTTTATCAGTCATACGCAGCTCTAAAATGGTTTGGAGGATAACTAAGGCTATCGGGGAACCTCGAGAATTCGAGGGTAGCCGAGCCAGATGCAATAAAGCACTCTCAGAGTCAGTTAGAACCACAATATGCTGAGCGTCAAGGGTTAACGCGTACGACAGGGCTTCGGAAATCGCTATCAGCTCACAGTACATTACAGTAATATTAACCTTAATTTTAAATTGAAGCGTATTATTTAATTGAGGGTCGAATACAGCCGCTCCCGCATACTGCGCATCCTTAGATCCGTCTGTATAAAGTTGATAGAACGAACCGTAGTTTTCATTCAAGTATTTTGCACACTTTTGTCTTAAATCTAATACATCCATTGATCTCTTTGGAATGCGTACATGCGGAATATCGTAAGAGATGTTCTTTGTTAAGTCAATGCTGGAGAGCCATGTGTCCAACGAAAATACACCCAATATGGAACTAGAATAAATAGGTAAATCTTGTGTTTGCCTATGCATGTCTACTAATAATGGAATCTTTTTGTTTCTCCAGTATTGACCCTCACACAGATTTGACAATTCTCCAATAATATTTATAGTCACATTATCTTTTACCGATCTAGATTTAAGCCAGAATTTTCCCGCCAAATATATTCTACGAATTGGTAGCGGCTGTAAGCAGAGTTCGTTCTCCATAACATGGATTGGAGTGCTCCTAATGAAGCCCCCAATAATCCTCATACATAAATTTTGGATTCCGTTAAGTTTATTCAATTGACCGTTAGCGTAATTACCAAATAAAAAACTACAGTAATCAAGTTTACTTCGGATCATTGAGATATACAGGCGTCTCAAATGTTTCGGGTGGACTCCCCATTTGGATCCAGCTAGTACCTTAAATATATTTACTAATCTTGAGCACTTCTCCCGCAATTCGTTAAATATGCCTTTTCCACTTCAAAGATTTGTCCAGCCACATACCTAGATATTTTACACAATCCACCTGTTGTATGTTATGATTGTTTATATTTACCGAAAATGTTTTCCTATTTCTACCCCTGCTGAATAAAATTATTTTTGTTTTACTAAAAGATATCTGTAATCCTACTTCTTCTATTAAACACTGAAACGATTTTAATGAATTTTGGATAAAGGTAATGGAGTCCGAAATTTGTTTCCTAGCTATATATAATACAAAGTCGTCTGCGTATTGCGACACAAACACGTCAGCTATACTATGACAAATATTTGAAGTGGCTGCATTAAATAATAGTATAATATATATAATGTAATAGCGGATCGCCCTGTGCAATGCCTGTCCCAGTGGTCCTCACTGCTGTGCTACCATCATTAGTTTGAACTGATAGATGTCTTTCATGTAAGAATTCCCATAAGTATCTGCACAACACCGCTCCCACTCCTAACCCATCTAATATTTTTAACAGGGCCACTAAGTTTATATTGTTATAAGCGCTATCAATGTCAACAAAACATCCCAAAGTGCTGATGCCCTTCGAAAACCCTTCCTGAATGCGCGATACCAATCTAGCCAAGTTGTCAGCACAAGACCGTGTTCTCCTAAATCCGGTTGTTTCATGTGAAAAACAGTTATTTCTTTCAAGAAACCATTCTAGTCTACGGTTTAAGATTGTGTGGAAGACTTTACAAGGACATGACAATAAAGCAATTGGTCTGATACCTGATACAGAGTCAGCAACCCGGCCTGGTTTTGGTATGGGTACTATTTTGACCTCTCTCCATTGATTCGGGACAAAGCCCGAAAGTAAAAATCTGTTGAATAGTGAAACTAAAACAATTTTTCCTATTTCTGGTAAGTGCCTGATCATGGAATAGGAAATGTTGTCCCCACCGGGAGCGGTATCAGTCTGTTTAATACAGTTATTAAGCTCTTGGATCGAAATCGGGCTTCTCAATTGTTCATTTTCTGATATGAAATTAGGTGGAGGAGGGCTTACGTAGTCTGGTGTTAAGCTACGTAGTAAATTTTCCGTTTGCTCCTGATCCACGGCACCTCTTGCTGTCTTATAGCCTTTGAGCCACTTCATTCGTCTGTACACTTCGGCTGCTGACATTGTGTTATCTATGCTATCACAGAAATTTCTAAACGAGCTAAACCTACTATTCCGAATCAATCTCTGGGCATTACTAGTTTTTCTTTGAATTTTGTATAAATTCTGTGGCGTAGGGTTCTTCCTGAATTCAGCTAAGGCCAGACGTCGCTCAGCAACTGTACGTGATAAGTCCTGACACCAATATGGTTTAGGTTTAAACATCTGTTGTCGAATTGGACTATCGCAGATTTTTATTTTAGGTATGATTTGATCCGCTGCAGCATTTAGGACTTCAATAAAATTGTCGTATGCTTTTTGGTTATCTGTATGTATGTCTAAAACATTTAAGTTTTCATTTACAATCTGTCTATATTTTGTCCAATCTGCCTTTTTATAATTTCTTTTAATTTTGTACGTATTTATATTAGTCATTTCTGTTTTAATTTTTTGAATTAGGTGATCGCTCCCTAAGTTCTCATCCATAACTTGCCAACTAAACTTCATTGCCAAATCCAGGGATGCTACGGTCAAATCAGGAGAGGTACTTTGTAGCACACCATTTACCAATTTAACTCGTGTCGAAGTGCCATCATTAAGAGCAATGTAATTGTTATCGAATATGGAGTCGAACAGCTGTAAACCTCTTGCGTCCGTCTTAGATGACCAGTTTGTATGGTGTCCATTGAAATCTCCAGCTATAAGTGTTCTTTCTTGCTTCAGAGAAAAGATATGGTCCCAGTCTCTTTTACTAGTGTATACTGAAGAAGGACAATAAACGGTAATCACATTTTCTAGATGTTCGCAATTAGAAATCTTTACATGTAATAGCTGTATACCTGGATTGCTGATATTGGTGCTACCACGACTTGCTCTTAGGGACCAATGAGTTAGTATTGCGACGCCGCCATATCCGTCATAACGGTCTTCTCTGAATATATTATAACCACTTATACGAAAATTGCTTTCAGGATCAAACCACGTTTCATTAATTATTGCGATATGCACTTTCTCTTGATTTAATAACGCTTCGAACTCAATAGCTTTAGGCCGAAGGCTTTGAGCATTCCACTGCAGGATATTGATCATTGAGGGTCTGTTAGTTCGTTGATCCATTGTTTAAAGTTAATAAAGACTGGCACTTCTAAAATGTACTTTATGATAATAGATTTGATCCATTCAAACAGTATACATGCACAGCTCTTTATTTTATTCTCCCACGACGACTCTGGATTCAATATTTTTTTTTTTAATTGGCTCCATATCCCTCCAATTTTCGATCTTTTACTTTTTGAACTGTTCCTTCTATTATTGTCTTCTGACTTTTTACTTTCAACGTCGCTGTCTGCCTCTTGAGAACTTTCTTTTGCTATATCTTCGCTACTATGTTTTGGGAGGGGGGGAAGGGGGGTGCCCGTCCTTTCTTTACTATTCTTCTTTTTCTTTGGGTTTTTATTATCTTGATTACTTTTTACTGTGTCTGCGTAGGTATTCTTACTTTCAGAGGGAATAACTACAGTGTGATCTTCACTTGACTTCTGTATCTCTTCTGTCACTATGTATTGATTCTCTCCTCTAGAAGCAGGTTCCGTTATAGGATGCTCTGGCGGGACATACATGGTAAGGGCCCGCTTGTACGTGCAGTTGAATTCTGCCATCAGGTCTCTGATCTTCTTCTCTTTAACATATACAGGACACGACTTTGCTAAAGTCATGTGATTTCCGGAACAATTATTACACTTGTAATCCACTGTGTCGCAATTAGAATGATTCCTACTGCATTTTGGACATATCACTTTATTGGATGGGCATAATTTCATTACGTGTCCAAATCGCCAACACCGTGCACATTGCGTTATTGGATATTTATAGGGGGTAACTTCTGCTCTTGTGTTAAATATATGTATGTAGGAGGGCAACGACGACCCTATGAAACATATACGAACTGCCTCCGATGGCTCCCATCGAGAATCTAAACTACTTCTGCGTTTTAACCTTTTCACTCCTATTATCTGAATATCACTCTCCAAACCTTCCACTATTTCTTCTTCAGATAAATCCAGGTCAATATATTTCACCACCCCGTAAGACTGAATTGTTTCCAAAGTTCTTTGACATTTATAACCCTCATTCTTAAAATATTGGGAGTTAATCAATCGATCACAACTATCTTCATTACTAAATACAATCAGCACTTTGTGAGGGTTGACGTATTTTATTCGTGTGATATCACCTATGTTCTCAGATTTTAAAATTTTAGCCAATTTAAATTGTTTCGGAAGTACACTTGTCGATGAAACGCTTACTTCTATTCTGTCTTCTGCTATTCTAATTGTATCATGTATCTCACTCCTTCTAGCATATTTTTTACCTCTTCCGTTGTGTGTTGTCCAATCCTCGTCTTGGCTTATTTCTCGGTTCCTCTTACTTTTTGATATCTCTGTTGTCGAATGTTGTTGAGACACACACAACATATCTACCTCCTGATTATCTCCAACTTGATTTAATTCTTCCATACTACTTGTCAACTCACTGTTTTCCCTTGTCATTCTGCTCACATTATCACGATCGTTAAAATAATCTAACTCATCGCTACCGCTAGCCATTCTTAAATAACATCGTAATGAGTTTAATAAAAACAAACGATAACACTCGAGCCGTAGTCGGGTGATTCAAACCGGTTTGGCGTCGAGCGAACAGCGCGTCTAACGATAATAAGCGCCTGCGCGCAACTGCCCCATATCCTTATTACCCACTTTATCAAAACTCTTTGAAAAAATTATTAAAACTAGGCTGATGGTACATTTAGGTATTAATAAAATTATCAATCTGAGACAATATGGATATCAGAAAGGAGTTGGTACCTTGGATGCAATGAACACTTTAATAAACGACATAATTAGTAAATTGAATGAAAAAATTAAAGTAGTTGGACTATTTGTTGACCTCAGTTCCGCTTTTGACACCATAGATCATGAACTATTTCTAACTAAACTCGAACATTATGGTATAAGGGGCAAGACATTACAACTTATGACTTCGTATTTAAAAAACAGACGAATGTATGTAGAAATTAAAAGTATAGACGAGAACAATCACGAAGTGATAAACAAGTCAAAAATGACATATATGAAACGTGGTGTACCTCAAGGCTCAATTTTAGGACCTGTACTATACATTATTTTTACTAATGACTTACTCAACTTCATAAATAAAACTCATCCAAACGAGAAACTTGTTGTTTTTGCTGATGACACAAACATAATAATTGGGGCAAAAGACATAGAAAAATTGACATTAAATACTGATACAATTATAGGAAAAAATTGTGAATGGTTTACAGCCAATAATTTAATAGTAAATACAAGCAAAACTAACCTCATATTATTTAAGACTACGACTCGTAATAAAGATAACTTAGATATACAAATAAATGGAGACAAGATTGAATTAGTGGATAAGGTTAAATTTTTAGGAATTAACATAGATTCACATTTGAATTGGAAACCGGAGCTTGCTGCTATTGATTCATCCATATCGTCAGCATGTTACGCACTAAGGAGCCTTAGGGATAAGTCGAATATAGAACAGTTAAAGGCTGTATATTATGCCCTGGTCGAGTCTAGGATAAGGTATAGCATCGTGCTCTGGGGAAATAGTTATAGTTCAAACTGGCAGAGAGCTTTCATCTTACAGAAACGAGCCATAAGGACAATAGTTAAAGTTTCACAGCGTGTCTCATGCAGAGATTACTTAAAAAAATTGGGAATATTAACGGCGGTACCTAGTCTATATATATTGGTCCTCTTAAGTCTTTTTGCAAAGTACCTACATGAGTTTGAATCACTAGAGGAACGTGAGCTTAGAGAGAACACGCGAAGAAAAATCTTCAAACAACAAATAGCACCAAAATTTAATATAGTACAGCATTGCCCGAAGTACCAAGCTGTAGAGATATTCAACAAGTTGCCTTCTGAACTAAAGACCCTGATTTATAACACCCACTTGTTTAAAGCAAAGTTAAAGGCCTTTTTAATAGAAAAATGTATATACAACATATCGGAACTAATGCCACACAATAATAAATGAAAACTTTTGACTTACAATCTAAAATCTCTTGACATCATGTTTAAAACTGTTTGACATTATATTTACAACTATATTGACATTCTACTTTAAAACTGTTTGACATTTTATTTTAAAACTGTTTGATATTTTATTTTAAAACTGTTTGACATTTTAATTATATTGTTCTATGACTGTTTTGACATGGTATTTTAGAAGTGTTTGACATTATAATTATATTATTTTAGAACTATATATTAGTATTTTAAAACTGTTTGGACATGATATTTGTAACTGTTGGGCACTATATTTTGAATTTCTTGGAATGTTATTTAATAATTCATAGTTCTTATAATTATTTTATGTAAATTGCATGTATATTCAACACAATGTAAATTGTTCACGAATAAATGAAATGAAAATGCTTCACCGTGTTTTTAGTCGACATGTTTTACGTGCACCCTTCATTTGTATGGAAATATTAGTTCCAACTAAATTTGACAGCTCTAAATTACGTCCGTCTCTTTCTCGTTTTATTAGAGAGAAAAAGATAGCAATAGCTTAATTAAGTTTAGTTGGGAACAACAGAATCAACACCATTGTCATCCAAACTAAACGTGTATGCAAAATTTCAGGTCAATCGGTTTGTAATAACTGTTTTAAATTCACTTGCAAGATTGACCTAAACAATGTTTGAATGTACGAGTATGTTACATTCAAACATTGCAAATTAAATAAAAGCCGCAAGCAGCAAGCAAAGCTTTTATCGCCGCAATCAAGCCTGAAAACGGACCTTTTAACAAAGCAGCTACAAAACCTAACCCATATTCTTAATTTTCCAGATTCCACGGCATATACTGGCCAGCCTTCCTAATGGCCATAAAATGGCACCCGCCACGTCGCCTGGTGTGCCATTCTCACTGGACCGTGGACGGCAGCAAGATGTCCAAGTCGCTGGGCAACGTGGTGTGTCCACGGTCCAGCATCGTGGGCAACGAGGCGCTGAGGTATCTGCTACTGAGGGAAGCTACCATGTCCAGTGATGCTAGTGAGTATATTACAGCAAGATGTGAGTTGTTGGGCAACGTGGTGTGTCCACGGTCCAGCATCGTGGGCAACGAGGCGCTGTGGTATCTGCTGCTGAGAGAAGCTACCATGTCCAGTGATGCTAGTGAGTATATTACAGCAAGATGTGAGTTGTTGGGCAACGTGGTGTGTCCACGGTCCAGCATCGTGGGCAACGAGGCGCTGAGGTATCTGCTGCTGAGGGAAGCTACCATGTCCAGTGATGCTAGTGAGTATATTACAGCAAGATGTGAGTTGTTGGGCAACGTGGTGTGTCCACGGTCCAGCATCGTGGGCAACGAGGCGCTGACGTATCTGCTGCTGAGGGAAACTGCCATGTCCAGTGATCTCTGTCATGGGGTTTTGGTTTCCGCAGTTAGTCCTTAAAGTGGACCATTGTGCGTGAGCCGTGGTGACCGTTTACTCCAACCAGCCCACCTCCCTCCAGAAGCAGATCAAACTTCCCGGTCTTCTCAGGGCGTCCGCAAGGGATCTTGGTGTTCCCAGGGTTTCCTCGCGAATCTTGGTAACGCCAGTGCACTCGAGGAGCACATGCGCCACCGTTTCCTCCGCCTCCATGCATGCTCTGCACAGGGGACTATCAGTGATTCCTAGAGTGTGGAAGTGTTTATTCAGTGAACAGTGTCCAGTGATGGTCCCCGCCACCAGTCGTAGGCTATCTCTGTCCAGGCGCAGAAGGCGCCTGGTCAGCTTTGTGTCCAGGGATGGCATAGCTTCCTTGGATTGCCTACACCCTGGTGCCGAGGTCCACCATTTCTCCGCTTGTATTCGAGTGTGTTCCTTTAACCAGCTTCTTAGTTGCTTGAAAGGAATAGGCACAATGGGCTCGGGTCCGCAGGGTTTTGTGCTGGATCCTCTTCTGGCAAGTTCATCTGCAGCATCGTTTCCAAGTGATCCACTGTGACCTTTGATCCATTGTAGTGTTACCATGTTATGGTTTAGTACCGTGATTCGTTCTAGGGCATTATGGCATTCTAGTATCAGTCTCGACGTTATCTGATTACTCTTTAAGGATTGAAGGACTGAGGCACTGTCGGAGAGTATTCGAATATTGGTATCCGTAACCTCCCTGGCCTCTATAGCGTGTGCCGCTTGGATGATACCCACACACTCTGCTTGGTAAACAGAGTTGAGTATTCCAAGGGGTTTGGCTATTTTAATGTTTAGGTCGTCGGAGAACACCCCGAAACCTGTTCCGTCGTCGGTTTTTGATCCATCAGTGTAGATTCTTAGCTCTTTCGTGCCTGAGTAGTCATACAACTCCGCTGTGAGCTCTATGTTGTAGTGTTTTTGGAAGCAATGGGTCTTGAGGATTCTGTCGCTGGGTGATGCCATCATGGGCTGTTGTTTGATAGCATCTTCTCTGATGCGTGTGTGTTTAATTCTGGAATCGTTACTTAGGGTGCCAGATACTTCGAGTCTGAAAGTCGCTATGGCCGCCTCCTCTCTTACAACGAGGTGTAGAGGTGGTAGCCCCAGCATCGCCTGTAAGGCAGCAGTGGGGGAAGTTCTCATGCTGCCGGTGATTGCTACGCAGGCAAATCTTTGTAGTTTCTCGAGATCCTTTTGGGTTGTACTTAGGTTGGTCCTGGGCCACCAAACTAAAGAGCCGTATGTAATAACTGGTCGGATAACTGTGGTGTATAGCCAGTAGGTGATTTTGGGGCTTATGCCCCAATTTCTCCCGAGCAGTCTCTTACATTGCCATAGGGCTATACTGGCTTTTGTGATGATGTAATCAGTGTGTTTTGCCCAGTTCAGCTGTTTGTCCAAAAATATACCCAGATATTTGGTTTCAGTCGATAGGCTTAGGGTGGTTCCAAAGAAGCTTGGTAGTTGTAAAGTTGCCAACTTCCTTCTCTTTGTGAAGAGGACGAGTTCGGTTTTAGTAGGGTTCACTGCTAGTTTGTATTCCTTGCACCAGTCTTCTACTATCCTCAAGGCTTGGCGCATAAGGTTACATAGTGTGTTTTCGTGTGTGCCGTTTATTATTATGGCCAGGTCATCAGCATAGCCCACCGTGTAGTAGCCTCTGCTATTGAGACGCTTAATGAGGCTGTCTACTACGAGGTTCCATAGCAGTGGGGAAAGGACGCCACCTTGGGGGCAGCCCTTCGCCACTATTGCTCTGGTGGTGTCGTTTACCGTAACTTGTACGGCTCTTAGTCTGAGCATATTTGTGATCCATCCTCGCAGGGTCGAGTCCACGCCGTGTTCCTCGAGGGCTGTGTTGATTGTATGGAAGATGGTTTTGTCAAACGCGCCTTCTATGTCAATGAAGACAGCTAGTGAAGAGCATTTGTGGTCCACTGCACATTCGATCTTGGAGATGACATTATGTAGTGCAGATTCTGTTGATTTTCCTGTGGAATATGCGTGTTGTTGTTTGTGAAGTGGTCGTTCCCGAAGAGGTCCGTCCCGAATGTGTCGATCACAGAGTCTCTCGAGAGTTTTCAGTAGGAATGTCCAGTGATGCTAGTGAGTATATTACAGCAAGATGTGAGTTGTTGGGCAACGTGGTGTGTCCACGGTCAAGCATCGTGGGCAACGAGGCGCTGAAGTATCTGCTGCTGAAGGAAGCTACCATGTCCAGTGATGCTAGTGAGTATATTACAGCAAGATGTGAGTTGTTGGGCAATGTGGTGTGTCCACGGTCCAGCATCGTGGGCAACGAGGCGCTGTGGTATCTGCTGCTGAGAGAAGCTATGTCCAGTGATGCTAGTGAGTATATTACAGCAAGATGTGAGTTGTTGGGCAACGTGGTGTGTCCACGGTCCAGCATCGTGGGCAACGAGGCGCTGAGGTATCTGCTGCTGAGGGAAGCTACTATATCCAGTGATGCTAGTGAGTATATTACAGTAAGATGTGAGTTGCTGGGCAACGTCGTGTGTCCACGGTCCAGCATCGTGGGCAACGAGGCGCTGAGGTATCTGCTGCTGAGGGAAGCTACCATGTCCAGTGATGCTAGTGAGTATATTACAGCAAGATGTGAGTTGCACGGTCCAGCATCGTGGGCAACGAGGCGCTGAGGTATCTGCTGCTGAGGGAAGCTACCATGTCCAGTGATGCTAGTGAGTATATTACAGCAAGATGTGAGTTGTTGGGCAACGTGGTGTGTCCACGGTCCAGCATCGTGGGCAACGAGGCGCTGAGGTATCTGCTGCTGAGGGAAACTACCATGTCCAGTGATGCTAGTGAGTATATTACAGCAAGATGTGAGTTGTTGGGCAACGTGGTGTGTCCACGGTCAAGCATCGTGGGCAACGAGGCGCTGAAGTATCTGCTGCTGAGGGAAGCTACCATGTCCAGTGATGCTAGTGAGTATATTACAGCAAGATGTGAGTTGTTGGGCAACGTGGTGTGTCCACGGTCCAGCATCGTGGGCAACGAGGCGCTGTGGTATCTGCTGCTGAGAGAAGCTACCATGTCCAGTGATGCTAGTGAGTATATTACAGCAAGATGTGAGTTGTTGGGCAACGTGGTGTGTCCACGGTCCAGCATCGTGGGCAACGAGGCGCTGAGGTATCTGCTGCTGAGGGAAGCTACTATATCCAGTGATGCTAGTGAGTATATTACAGTAAGATGTGAGTTGCTGGGCAACGTGGTGTGTCCACGGTCCAGCATCGTGGGCAACGAGGCGCTGAGGTATCTGCTGCTGAGGGAAGCTACCATGTCCAGTAATGCTAGTGAGTATATTACAGCAAGATGTGAGTTGTTGGGCAACGTGGTGTGTCCACGGTCCAGCATCGTGGGCAACGAGGCGCTGAGGTATCTGCTGCTGAGGGAAGCTACCATGTCCAGTGATGCTAGCGAGTATATTACAGCAAGATGTGAGTTGTTGGGCAACGTGGTGTGTCCACGGTCCAGCATCGTGGGTAACGAGGCGCTGAGGTATCTGCTGCTGAGGGAAGCTACCATATCCAGTGATGCTAGTGAGTATATTACAGTAAGATGTGAGTTGCTGGGCAACGTAGTGTGTCCACGGTCCAGCATCGTGGGCAACGAGGCGCTGAGGTATCTGCTGCTCAGGGAAGCTCAAGCTACCATGTCCAGTGATGCTAGTGAGTATTTTATAGTAAGATGACCCAGTTGCTAGGCAAAAAACGGCTAGGCCAAACTTATGGCCTGTATACAGAACTGATATAATTAGCTTTTGGCCAAAATCACAAGCGAGAGTAAATACGTGGAAATTCGGAGTATTGATGAGAAATAATAGAAATAGCTGACTTTTTCAAATGTTATGAGCGTGTGGATTAGAGTGGCCGGGGATGGAGTTCACTTTCATGCGATTAGCTCTCCAGTTGCTTTGGTTTAGCAATGTTTAGGCTGATAAAGGACTTACGATAATGTAGCTTGTTTATTTCAGACTACAGCGAAACAAAACTAATAAACGTAGCGAACTCGGAGCTAGCGGACACGCTCGGCAACCTGGCGTCGCGATGCTGTGGCGTGGCCCTCAACCCGCGCCACGAGTTCCCCACGCTGCACGCCGCCGAGCTGCCCGCCGTCGCCGCCAACCAGCATGCCGCCATGCTCATGGACTATGTCGAGGCTCTGCCTGGTGAGTGGACCTTGCTACAAACTAGCTAAACAGGAACAGTGTTGGACCTAGAATTGAACCTTGTGGGTACCTAAAAAAATAACAGCCAGAATTTAATTTTGGTGATTGCGGAGAATATTATAAATTACACTGGATTTACCATTGACGAGTAATACATAACGTTGCACATAACACAACCAAACAGTCGCACAAAACAATAGAACATACTACACGTTCTTTTATGATGTGATCAAAAGTTTCTCTGAATTCGAGTTCGATTCGAGTAAATAAAATGAGAAGTCTTTCTTTCTAACTACTCGTCTATTATGTAACACTTCCCGTTACCTCATAAAAATATCAACAATCTTACCGAGAAATCTATCTCATTTTTCCCAATAAAACGTAAATGGTCATTAGTTTTTTTCCCCCACAGAAATATGCCACACTCACTACAAAAACTACCAATTCTACAAAGCAGTGGACGCCGTTATCAAAGTGTTGCACGTCGCGAACCTCTTCTTCGAAAACACCAAGCCTTGGGAGTTGCGCAAACAACCAGAAAGTCAGAAAGAACTAGATGTCATTTTACACATTACTATGGAAACGCTCAGAATATGTGGAATAATCTTACAGCCAATCATACCAGAAATGACGAAACAATTATTAGATAACCTACAAATTGGTAAGGATTGCCGAAGCTGGCAACACTGTGAAACGCCATCTTGGAGGCTCAAAGGCGCCATCTATGAAACTAAGAACATTAAAAGCGGGAAATTTGTTTTGTTCCAAAGAGTTTATCAAAAGAAGGATGCACATACTGATCAGAAAAAGAACGTCCAGGCTGAACAGAAAAATGTACAAGAAAAGAAGAAAAAGGCTCAAAAGAAAAAAGTAACAGCTGCATAGTTCAGTTGGAGATTTTATTGTAGAATCTACTTAGAAACGGGTTTTAGAATTGAATTAGGATAATAGTGTAAAGGCCCGGTCACACCGGATGCTTAGCGTGACGTGAAGCGTGCACGCATCAGTTGTAATGTATGAAACTGTTAGAAAGATGCCAGACCAGATGCGTGACGAGTGCACGTGCGTCACTCACGCACGCAGAGCCGCATCTACTGACAAACCGAGTCCGCGCGCGTGTGTAGAGGAACGGCAACGTCGCTCACGCGCCTGCAGTGATGACGTTGTACTATATGGCACTCGCTGTTAGATGCCAGACCGGGCACGCACGCATACACAACGGTCTTTGCTGCACATACATACGCACGGCAGGTTGTATTTATTTACAATCAATATAGTTTACGAGTGTTTTTTTTCGCAATGGAGACAATTTTATAGGAAAATCTCATAGAATTATTATATTCACTGCATTCCTCTCTTCTATTATTAATATCATGGACCCAAAGTCTATTTGTAGCAGCAGAAGATTATTGGCATAGTAGCAACAATAACGCTTCTTCATCAGAAGAACTGCTGTTGTCTAACATCTTTTCGCCAAATGCTCTCAACTCAATATGGCTGCTGACAATGTGGCTCGTACGCGCGTGTTGCAGTAACCTGCGTGACGTGATGCGTGCGCGCGTGACGTGTGCTGCACCGGTGTTGGCCGGTGTGACAGGGCTCGCACGCACGTGTAAACGTCACGTCGCACGTCACGTCACGCTACGCATCCGGTGTGACCGGGCCTTAAAAGGCAACCATTTTAAAGTTTATTTAAGCTCTACAAACATATCGAAATATTTAAACGATTACACTATTACAATTTTAAAAATATTTTAACACAATAACATAGCTTAGAAAGACGGAAGTGTGTGTTTCTGATGTGTGCAATAATAAAAAGCCATATTAATACCAGCGATTTTAGCGTGTGTGTCGCGAGCGCATTATATTGATTTCTTAGGCTCGCTTGTACCACAAATTAGATAGCATTTAGTGCTAAAGGTGTTGAAAACTTCTGCTGAATCAATGCCTTTTGTGCTAAACATTTTTAGTGATTTGTGTTGCAAGCAGGGTAATACGGGTGCTTTTGAAGCTTTTTTTTTTGTTTTGAGTAGAAAAGGGAAGCTATAATAGTGGCTTTTCTGATGGGATTACCGAAATTGACATTTTACAGCATTTCACTTTTGAGTGTTTAATCAAACTTAAATGTATGAACGTCTTCCTGTCCATTTGCCATGTTAGTTGAGCTGCGCGCAACTCGTTTTTTTTTTCATTTTGTTTGATCAACCGTAACGCTATTATTAACTCCTTTTGGTTCCGTACAAAAAATGAAAATAAAACGGAACCCTTATAGGATCACTCGTGCGTTTGTCTGTCTGTCTGGACGGACAGTCCGTCTTTCACAGCCAATGGGGTCACACTGTGGAACTAATGGCACTAGCATAGCTGGTTCCCAACATCGTCATCGGTTGAAAATGTGGTAATGGTGCCGATTCCCTTGTTCACAAACTAAACTAAATTTAAGTTGAATGCATCTTTTTCTTTCTATTTCATTATGAAAAGGACAGAAGATAAATATTAGTTTAATCCTGTCAAATTAGTCAGCACCTGACGTAATTTGATGTAATTTTAGTAGTCAACTTTTTAATCGCGTCTAAAACTTGTATGGCGCTGATTAATTTGACAGAATATAACTAAAATTTATCTTCTGTCCTTTTCTTAATGAAATAGAAAGAAAAAGATGCACTGAACTTAAATTTAGTTTAGTTTGTAAACAAGGGAATCGGCACCATTGTCATTTTATATTTCAAAATAGCTTAACCTCATTGCTCAGATTGAGACCAGCTATGGTGGCGCCATCTTAGATTATCTTTGACTTTGTCTCCCCATTGCCACCCATCGGCATCATTTACTTGGTCTTCCTTTCCCTCTCCATTCATCAACTTTTATATTCATCACTCTTTTAGTCACAAAATGGGATGTATGTGATGAAATAATATCGGAGCTTAAAAGTTTCTTGCATTTCGTAGAATATGAGTTAATAGCTTTTTGATGAGACACTCTTCAATTAAATTACAGTTACCCATATCTTATTTAGATATTTCATAATTATCTTCATTCTCTATATGCAAGTATATTAGTCCTGTACATTGAGTAATTTGTGTAATCAATTGACCATTAATTCGCGACTCGTATTTATAGAAAAAGTTTAATATTAAAATTAACGAAAAGACTGTAATTTCTTCTAGGGTAATTAATAGTTTGCTTCCTTAACTAAAGGTAAAATTCCAAAGACTACCGTATTTTTTTGCGTAGATTTCACCGAGTTGCCTGTTGATGGGCGATCATCTATTACATATAGAGTTTCTTCGGTACCACGGAAAGCACATTAACCGTTGGTCTCGGCTGTCCTTCGTAGATTTTTGAGTGCTGTTATAGTGGACCGAAGGTCTGACACCAGCCTCACCAAAGGGTATCTTATTACCCAGTAACTATGGTTGTGGAGGTCAGATAGGCAGTCGCTCCATGTAAAATACTGGTATTCAGCTGTATCCTGGTAAGACCGGATGCCAACTCCATAGTTGGCGAGAGTTACAAATACGGTTCCACGGTAAAGGTTTGGTTGATGACATAGAAACCAGTCGAGAACCTGTGGTTTGTGTTTCCGGTATAGACTTCGGAATTTCACCTCAGGTGGAAGTGCTAGCACTTCAGGATCAGTATCAGGATTTCGCGGGATGCCCTAGGGCATCCCGCGAAATCCTGATTTGAAGAAAGGACTTTCAATTGAAGGACTATTTCATGAAAAGGTCATTCAGTGGAACTTGACCATAAAGTCCATTTTAAGAATTTTTAAAGTGATTCATAATATGACTCTGATAAAGCATTTTAGGCTCCCAGAGGGTTGTTGATGATTTTAATGATTGTTAAGTCTGTAAAACCATATTTGTTACGGCTGCGAATCATATTTTAATCAACATACAATCTGACACTGACCTACAAATTGCAAAAAAACGTAAGAAAATTTGAATTTCGCGGGCTACGCTGGCGCATCCACCCTAATGTATTTTACATTTTGATCTTGACTAGTTTTAAGTAGAATAGCTTGCAGTGCATTTTTTATAATTCTGATTTAATTAAATGATGTTCTGTCCAACTGTTATTTATGTTTAATAAAATGTTGATTTTGAATCATTTATGGTTTTTTTTTCTACTCTACCCATAAAACTTTGGCAACACTGAGGTGAAATCTGCGCAGGACGTGAGACGCAACTGAGCGCATTGGTTGTTTTATTGATTACTAGCTTCTGCCCGCGACTTCGTACGCGGAACCTGTTGTTTATGCCAGCGACGACGGGGTCGTCAAAATCGAAGATCTGATACGTCTGATTTCGAAGCGCAATTCTCTATCCGTGAACGTCTCCGACTCGCGAGACTATGCGTGACGTTCACGATCAGCAGTCAGTCGCGCATCACGTTCCCTACTTGTCTCTAGGTACCTAGTAGTCGATGTGTGTAGATACGCTGAGAACTCAAGCGTACCTAATTCTCTTTCCGTGAACGTCTCCAACTCGCGAGACAATGCAGACGTTCACGATCAGCGGTCAGTCACGCATCATATTCTTCACTAGTCTCTAGAGACCTGGATGTATATGGGTAAATACGCTGAGAACGCAGGCGTGCTTCGCGATCCGAAGAGTTTTCCAAGGAGCGAGTTGACGCCTGATGTTTTCGAACAGCATCAAGTCTCTCCTGATGCTCTTCGGTAGATTCTTGGGATCTTATGGTTCTCAAACTTTTAGCTCCTTTGGAACATTGGGAAAGATTTGACCTCTTTCTAGGCATGGTTATAGTTTTATTTAAAATCTAAGTGACTGCTCCGCTGCGTTACCGGGTAGGCTACCGTATCACGAAGATAAATGGAAAAGGAAATTAAACACTAAAATAACATAAGCCGGAAGGCATATTTATTCGATAAAATAAAAAAATAAAACGGAGTTTTGGCCAGTAGAGTCAAATTATGAATGATATACCATCGTCATCGAAAATCAGTCCCACAGTTACCACCTTCACCGCGTGGAGGTACTCCCAGCTTATGTTATTTTATATATACATTGAAATTAGTGATAGCTTTGATTTCCACATCAGATGTTTCTGATCTTCGATTTTTATGAGTCAACAGGAAATGCCCATCAGACCGAAGAACTTTTGCTAAGACGTTATTCCATATGTGTTATGGTGTAGCTGGGCTCTTGGAGTTCCACAACAGGTGTTCCAGATCTTGGATTTTTATAAGTCAACAGGAAATGCCCATCAGACCGAACAACTTTTGCTAAGACGTCATTCCTATATGTGTTATGGTGTAGCTGGGCTCTTGGAGTTCCACATCAGGTGTTCCAGATCTTTAAATTTATTCTCTCAACAGAAAATGCTCATCACGTGGAACAATTTTTGCTATGGTATCATTTTTGTATCTCTTATAGTTTAGCTGGTCTGTTCCGGTTCTGCATCAGGTGCTCAATTTTTCAAGATAAATTATAGCATATATGTTGCTTAGACTTAATAACTACACAACAAAAAAAAAAACATTCAAATCCGCCCAGTACTTCCGAAGATTATCGTGTACAAACAAACAGACAGAATTTTTTTTTTTGGATTCGTGCTCTATTACTGTTTCTAAACCCCCCTCAATTATTTATTTTTTAATATATTCAATGTACAGACACAGTTTTTTTACTGTTTTATTATATGTAGAGATAAAGTCGGACGACTTATCACGCATTTAATACTACTATGTTAGTTGACACTAGTGAATTCGTGTGCATAACCCTAGCAAAATGTTGTGCATTTGAGAGATGAGACCATAAAAAATAATTAGTGTATCATGAGGAGCAATTTGTTTAATAGTAGCAAAATTTGTGTGAATTGTAGTTTTAAAGTTATTTGAGAAAAACACATTTTGCTGGAGTAACGTTAAGAAACGTTATCCTGGCAAAATCGATTTTCAAAAATTCGTTCAGCCCGTAACCAAATACATGATTAGATAGCTTTTGTTGCATAGGAAATGTTTGTAAATAGCAAAATTTGTGTGTGGTATGGTTCTTGAGTTATTTAAGATTTTGCTACGGTAACGTTTTGGGATTTCCCAGATCTCGAAAACGGCTCAACGCAGAAGATTGAAAAAAATACCAATAAGAGACCTTAATTTGTTTAAATTAGTTTAAACATTAGTTTTTGATTTGGTTGTCGTAAACCAATGGAATTAAATGGTTTCAAAAATCAGATAAAAACGGATTTGCAAGTAAACCAAAACACTTATAACCAAATAAACAGCTGTAAAAAATACCCATGGTAGACACATATCACGTCAAGTAAAATGGATTATGTAACTTTATACGATACGAAGATAAAAACAAAATTGATTAATTTAGACTGGTCGTACTTTAGCGATGAAATACGCAGTTCCGAAAACATTAAGAAACGTGGCATACTTTAAACTAATTAAAATGATTCATGAACATCAATTCCTGTTAATTTCAGCTTTCAATTACGGCTGTAATGAAAGTTATATCAAAATCAAGAATATGTCAGAAATTCTCTAATAGCCGACCAAATTAAAAAGGTCACGTAAAAGCGGCCGCACCATACGTACGAGTAGTCTTCGCAAATTAGCAACTTAGTGTCCGATGTTTTGTACAGTTAAGCAGAAAAACGTTTTACGTGTAACCGATCTTTTAATGTTCGAAGTGCAGGTACCATATAACACACATTTTCTACTAGTTTTCTATTTTATAAATGAAAATCATAAGTTAGAGATCTATCTAAGGAACATCTTCCCCCTGGACAGGAACTGCAGTGGCCAATCTGGAAATCTCTTAACCGTTTGCGGGCCCAGGTTGGCCGATGTAGAAATAATCTGGCCAAATGGGGTATCATCGACCCGTCCCAAATACGATGTCAGTGTGGAGCCCCTCTGCAGGATATGCTCCACCTCCTTTCTTGCCCATCCTGCACAGCCACCTGCACCTTCCAGGATTTAAACGAAGCCAATGACAGAGCTGTGCAGGTGGCTACATACTGGTCGGGTATTATTTGAGTTATCGACACGCAAAGAAGAAGAATGAAAATCATGTTAATTAACAGTAGTTTAACAATTTAATGGATCATAAGTAATTATTTAAAGTCAAGTAACTTTAAAAAGGTAAGTCATAATCTCAGTAAATAATTTATAGTGTGATTTTGATTGAAGACGCGTGGTTCACACGTTGATCACCTGTAACTGTCACATGTAATGTTGAAATAACCACTAAGTTATACGTTACAAAGCTCGTGTTTAAATGCCATACTGTGAGTCGAGGGGAAATGGAGTCCACCTACCTACCTACGTATTTAGTAGGTGCCTATCTCCGTCTTAAGGAAAATTGTACAAACTATGAATCAACATTGTATTTTAAGTTTAAGCATTGGTACTTGACAAACAGAAAAACATTTATGCCAAATATTAAAATTAAGTACGTACGTAACTTATCTGAGATTTTTTCCTCAATATGTTAATGCTAAGGCAAAGATATACAATAATTTGTATGAGACTGATTTTTAAATAAAAATAATGAACACCATGACCAGCAACCTACGCAACAGTAACAACAACGTACGTACGCAACTGTACTAACAAAACATCCATATTATCCCATTCATTTAAGATGGTTACGATTATGTATAGTGCGGCCGGTTTTTCGTGACCTTTCCGATTTGGTCAGCTTATTAGAGAATTGCTGACATTTTCTTGATTTTGATATAACTTTCATTACAGCCGTAATTGAAAGCTGAAATTAACAGGAATTAATGTTCATGTATCATTTTAATTAGTTTAAAGTATGCCACGTTTCTTAATGTTTTGGGAACTGCGTATTTCATCGCTAAAGTACGACCAGTCTAAAATGAATCAATTTTGTTTTTATCTTCATATCGTATAAAGTTACATAATTTATTTTACTTGACGTGATAAGTGTCTACCATGGGTATTTTTGACAGCTGTTTATTTGGTTATAAGTGTTTTGGTTTACTTGCAAATCCGTTTTATCTGATTTTTGAAACCATTTAATTCCATTGGTTTACGACAACCAAATCAAAAACTAATGTTTAAACTAATTTAAACAAATTAAGGTCTCTTATTGGTATTTTTTTCAATCTTCTGCGTTGAGCCGTTTTCGAGATCTGGGAAATCACAAAACGTTACCGCAGCAAAATCTTAAATAACTCAAGAACCATACCACACACAAATTTTGCTATTTACAAACATTTACTACGCAAAAAAAGCTATCTAATCATGTATTTGGTTCCGGGCTGAACGAATTTTTGAAAATCGATTTTGCCAGGATAACGTTTCAAACGTTACTCCAGCAAAATGTGTTTTTCTCAAATAACTTTAAAACTACAATTCACACAAATTTTGCTACTATTAAACAAATTGCTCCTCATGATACACTAATTATTTTTTATGGTCTCATCTCTCAAATGCACAACATTTTGCTAGGGTTATGCACACAGTGAATTCCTATTACTTTGGGCACAGCTAATTATAACTTGAATGAATGTGAGGAACCTCATCTAGCAGCAAGGAATCGCACTTTTCCATGCGGCTATCGTTTTTTGTCGCTCAGAATTCATTTGAAAAAGAGAAAAACAGCGAAAATGCTATCGCGCGCGACAGCATCAACGATGCGCTCGGCTGCGCACTCTGTTTCTCGCTCTAGCAAATGGGATAGAAACCTGGAAAAGTGCAATTCCATGCAGCTAGATGAGACGCAACTAGTATCTAAGGGTTGCGCCAAGTACCTACTTTTTTATGGTTTTGTGTCTAAACTGTGGATCATTCTCAGAAGATCCATTGTCGAGATCCATGATGGATCTAGTGAAAATTGTTTTTCTTATTGGATCCTGTGCAAGACTTCGCTTCTTCTCGGCTATTTGGAATAATTTTTAACCTGTTATCTTTTACATCTGACATGAAATAACAGACGCGAACTAAAGCTTACGCCATACTGCAAGAACATGTTTGAAATAAAAGGATTCAAAGAAAACAAACATTCTATATCGGAGTCAATTTATTTACGAATATGCTTATTAAATAATAATATTTGCATCAAAATACTGCAATAACGACTAACAGTATGAAGAAAAGCTAACCGTAACTCTATTAAGCTAGATACAGCAACGCGTTGCGGTTGCATTGCAACCGACCACGCAACACGATGCAGTAGCATGATACACGATCTGCTTCGGGATGGTTCGGGTCACGGAAATTGCCGAATGGAAAGAAGATGGCGGCTTGAGATGACAATTTTTTCTCTTGCCATAATTATATTAATGAGCTACAATTCTTTTTTTTTCTTTATAAGAATTGTGAATGTTTTTGTACTCAATAGTGCTAACCTATAACATCATGAGGCAACTAGAATCTAACATTCTAAGACATGTAGATTATGGCCCACTCCCTCTCATAGAGAGGAGGCCTGAATCCCAGCAGTGGGAACATTTGGGGTTGATTAAGTTGTTGTAATTTTTCTTTTTTTCTTAGCTCTTTTTAATTATTATGTTCGGTGATTTCGGAATCCCGAAGTTAGCCGAAGTGACGGTGGATCATGCTACTACACTTCAATATACTTAGTCGAAAATGCATCAAATGAGTATGATACAGGTATGTTACTAATTAATTAATCATTATTATATATAAATTCTTACAAAAATTCGGTGACACATACATTTTTGCTTAAATGCTTATTTAAAAACTGTTATCTGTGAACGTTGTTGTAACAAGAAACACCATTTTAACTATTTAGACGTTACATTGGTACTAATAAAACTATCTTTCATAAGAATATATTGGCATTAATTTCACTGTCTTTTATAAAAAGTTATTTTTAATTCTAATACAAAATGGCGGCGACTGTTTGGCGTACATTGCTGTTTTTGTATGAAAAATTTCGATCTATTAGAGTATAAAGTAAAAAATCTGTCAATGTACGTCAAAAACTCGCCTTTATCGATATTGTATTAAGGCTCGTTATCGTTTAAAACAATGTTCACAGACAACACTAATGACTTTGCCCTAAAAGTAACTTCGAATACTAAAGAAATCTGTACAATTGAGCTCCCAAGTTGAGCATCGTTGAGTGCAGCTCACCAAACCGAGCATTTAGCTCAACTTACGTGCATTCTGATATTGACTCTACAACTTAAACAGTTTTAAAATAAACTGTCCTTTTATACTAACTTAAATAAAAATGCATTATGGATGGTAACACTATAACTTAGGTATATGCAACATAACATTTCAACAAACTATGAAGATAGGTAATATACACATCTATTTATTGGAAAGAGACGGAAAATTGAGTGGCCCTTAGAACTGAGTAGTAGAGCCTAAGATGGCACGGCCAGACTATGTTTCATCTCTTTCCTTCTTATCGACGACTATATCAATAGACAAATCTATGTACTATCGAGGACACTCCCGCCTGACCACCACTAAGCTATTTTTTGCTTGCACTCGCAACATAGAAACGCTCTCTAGCCCCGCCCCGTTGACTTTGTATATAAATAATGAATGAAAAGACACCGAATCGGCCGAGCGCACTGACGACGCACGCCCAACGAGAGATATTGTTATATTGCGCGCCAAAGTTGACGTTTTCCTAATAGGCCCAAACTTTAAGGGGGCGTGGCTCGGCGCCTCCGCATGATTTAAGCGAAAAAAAATTAAACTGGTCAGGCAGAAAAGACCCCGATAGTACGTGTATTTTTTATGGTACAAAATCATAGCGAGTGCGCATGGAAAAGTACAGAGATTGGGATGATACACAAGAACTAGATTGCCATGAATCATAATTTTATATCGCCCGTAAAAATCACAAAATTAAATGATTTTGAGAATATTTTAACAGGATTTTTATAAGCGACTGAGTAAATTAGTCAACTTGTAACAATATACGTGGTATTCGTTCTTATTACAAAATAAGGTCATAAAGTCAATATCGGAATAATTGCTTATATCGAATAGGAGCGTGAAGCGTTGAACGACTTCACTCGTTCCATTCACTCATTCAAATATTATTTATTAATAACAGAGAGGCTGACTGCAAATCCAAAGTTTTCGGGACGGAAGATTTTATATTTTAGTAATTTTCTGTGACTTTAAAATGTCGCAGAAGATAGAACGGGAATAAAATGTAGCTCATTTTCTACATTTGACCCGTGGTAGTATTTGTGTTTAACCAAAATGGCGATTAAAATTCCAACATAATTTTGGAATTACAGTCAACTCACCACATTAAAAATCTTACTAAATTCCCCATTACTGAGATATTTTTTCGCTAATTGAATGAGTGAACGAGTGAACCCATTCACTTTGTGCGATTAAAACATAAAATCGTAGCGAAATGACTTGTCTTACACGATTACCCTTGCATGCCTAAAGGCGGTACACTTCGGCTATTTCCGTGAACATTCGCGTGGCTTCGTAGATGGAGAATCCAATATGGCGTCGAATGTTCAGCGTGCGAAGTATAGAGCCTGAATGACGAATAAAACTGGGAGGCAAGAAAGCGTGCGGCAGAGGCGGCGAGTTTTATCAACGTAGTTTTTATTCCCCTTTTATAGAGATAATACATACGCAATGTAAACATTACAGATTTTTTTCAGTAGTATCATCCAATTAGAAATCTGCAACGTGGTTTTTCTCGTAGTGATTTTATTTCTACATCGATTGCTTTCTAATTTATTTTCATCCCTAAGGTTCAAAATTTCTCAATTATCCATAATACCTTCGAAGGACCGAATGGGTCAACGGGCCCCAAGTAAAACAAAACACATTTTTTTCTCCACTAAATTACCACCAAAATGGCCTTCTATGTCTAACCTAATTTCATATGGATACCATGATGATTTCATTTTTAGTATCGCAAGCATTTTTCATTAAAACTACTAATAATGTTAGTAATAGCTCCTTAAAACTAATTCTTTTGTTACGGCTTAACCAAGCCAAGTTTGGAACATTTATCAAACCCGTAATAATTTGTCAAAAAATCCGTCTCTTCAGAACATTAGTTAATGTAAGACATTGGCTAATATTCCCATCTTTCGTACTAAGCTAACATATGCTCATTAAAATGGCCTTAATAGCCCTTAGAGCCGTCAAGCTTTAGTTCTTCCACGGTTTATTTATCTCTACCTATTAAGTTTGCTAGCCAGGGGTTTAAAATGGCCACTATAGCAGAATCTTAGACAATTATATGAAACAAGTTAAAATTCCTAAAATGGTCACAGACGCAGTTACAGTTGTCACTCTGTGACCATTTTACAAATTGTAACGTAATTCATTATTATTATTATGTATATCATATATTCTGAGAAAGTGGCCATTTTAGACCCCCACGTTTTAATGGTTTCATTGAGAACATTTTTATTTTCCACAATCCTCAGGTTACTTAATACGTAGCGGTAAATAAACCATGAAAAGACATTATATTCCTTTTAAAACCCGTTCCCTGTCACACGCGATCTGCCTCCAAAAATGACAACAGGCATCGAAATATTCAATAACAATAAAAGTTACACATCGAAATGCATCAATACTTAATTCTAAATACAATACAAACATTGGAAGTGAATTGGCAATGTACAGTAAGACGAAAAAGTTTTTTTCCAATAATTTGTGCGACATTTTTATTTATTCACAATCTTATAGGGAAGGGACACGATACCCAGTTTTTTTTTACAAATAAAATAACGTTTTTTTTTCCTCATATTCTTACGTTACATCTCGTTTTTTTTTTTAAATTTAGCACTAACACGACAGACGAAAACAACTAAATACATAGATTCCATAGATTTCTTCTATTCGTTTCGTTTATTATTGCTCGATTTTACACTATCTAGCTTTTAAGTGACTTATATGAGGCGGATGACTTGTTTATATTTATCTAGACAAGTTTACTAAGTAGACGTTAGAGATCTTTGCTAGTTATTGCTTCTAATTTGTATCTTTTGAGGCTTTATTCATAAACTCACGTCTCTTCCCCATGGGGGTAAGCAGAGACCAAAGAACCCCACCTACTATGACCTTTACATACACCTATCGCTTCTGCGTCCATATATTTCATTTTCGTTTCGTTTGGGACCGTTCAAGTATTACGTAAGCACTATAGGCGGGCGGGGGGGGTCTATGCTTTGCTTATTTTTGATGATATGGGGGCTGGCGGGGTCTAGATGGAGATTACGTCAGCAATTTATTTATTTACTTTTTACACATATGGCAACCCACAGATTGTCTATGCTTGAAAACGAAACGCATATTCAGGGATTCTCACAAATAATGAATAAGTTTGGGTACTCGATTAGAACCAAGTAGCTTATTTTCTTATTTCTAGAAATATAACTGCTGTTCATGATTCAATAAAAAACAGAATACTTACATTAAAAGAAAAATGCAAATACCAATGTTTACGTAAGCATGGGAGGTGGGGTAAGGGCTTACTTTTGCTGACAAGGGAGGGGGGGGTAAATAATTGTAATAAATCTGCTTACGTAATACTTAAACGGCCCCTTTGAGGCTGTAGAACTTTTAAAATAAATCCTACTAAATCTGTGCGTCGTTCCTCTCTCTTTTGCCCCAAAATACATAATTATAAATAAGATATCGTACCAATAACGTCTACTTAATTAACTCGCAAAGCACGGACATTAATATCTGATTTCTTAACATTCATAATAATATTGCATTACAGGTTCAGCTCACAGCGTATTATATTATCTGTGTCACAGCTAAACATGATACTCCCGTCTCTTCACGATTAGCTTAGAATTATCCCATCCTTCCGTGGCCCTCTCTTGAACGCTTATAAAGCCATCATTAGGAAATATTTAAGTATTATATCTTCTCAGCCATTCATAGAAAATAAACCTTCAAAAAAACATTCTAAGTATAATAATATGTAAACGTACGTATGTATCATAAAAATGTATATAAGTCCGTAAAAAGTATATACTTTGACTACTTGGTAAAACAATGGGACATCACTTCTAAAATGTTAGATTGGGATCGATATTTAGTTTTGTTGGTGACATACAGACAGACACCGTTTAAAGATTAAACTATTTGTGTGTATGACAAGAGTTAAAAATCAATTTATCGACACAAAACTATCGTTTTGCCCAACACTATTATCTACCGATACTTCACCATCATAACAAACAACCCTATAAAATAAATATTTATAATAATAAAAAAACAAAACTTTCGATGAATAATAATATCAATAGTGACAGACTACTCACAATACTAGTACAATGATAAATAATAATAATATAAAATACATGTAGATAATAATAACGTTATAATATTAATAATAATGTTTGTTCGTGTAATACTCCACGGTTACTATTGAGCTAAATGCATTATGGTTACAGGTTTACAGAATAATATCAGTCATCCATACGAGAAGTGTTGGTTGCACTTGCAAAGTTTTGACAAATATCGGCCAGAATATAATAACAAGGGTTTGAGTTGAGGAAACAGTGTGTTAACTTCCTCATTTTTCGTAGAAAAGGGAAGATCCTCCGACGGGTGTTGTGAATTGGGTTAGTTTAAGTTTTAGAAATGTGCCAAAACAAGTTGGGCGCATTGTAATTGCTTTATTTGGGTAAGTGTATCCTGACAAGATAAACCAGTAAACCGGTTTGGCCTAGGACAAACCAATTTGGCTTGAAATCTGGTTTGGCCGGTAACATAATTATATATTAATCTTGGCAACGGGCCCGGACTTAACCAAAGCAGAGAGCAGACATGTGGGAACCGACCAATCACACTGCTTGTAATCCACATCGCGTGTCTTGTCTGTCCTGTGATTGGTCGAGTCTTGCACGACTCTTCTCCCCTCCACTCGTGTTCGGGCCTAGCTCTGCTTGCGTATGCATATGTTTAGTTCGTACATGGCGTTATAGATGTCGCCACTAGATAGAGACCACTTACTATAGTTATTTATGCAACTGTTGTATAATGAGGGGTATTAAAACACGAATGTGGGTTTATCACACGAGGCGAAGCCGAGTGTGATAATAGTATCACATGAGTGTTTTAATACCTAATTATGTACAGTTGCATACAAGACTTTATCTACATCCATGATATGAATCCTCCATACAAAAGGTTCTGAAACCATAGGGTGTTGTAGTGTTGTAAGTCTATGTAAATTCATGGAAAGTTTAATTTCTGAGTATTAATACAAACAAACCATGTTTAAGTAATAATAGAATTATTTACATTTTGATTGCACAGTTATTAAAATGCACAAAGCTTGTATCACTCATTTTTGTAAACAACAAAGTACATAATGCAATACTAATATCGAACAAAAATGGCGGGATACGACGTGAATTCGAATTAACCTATAAGTTTTTTTTAATTATGGCGCTGTAGTAGTGAATCGCACGTGCTAGACAATGTTCATTTTTTAAAACGAGTTGCATAATGAAATTCAGTACAACATTATAATACCCGTTTGGGTGTTATAATGGTTATTATTACACTGGCTGTTTTAATGTTGGCCTTAAGCTAACTGTTTCAGATACTTTTATAGAGGATTTATAACATGGGTGTAGATAAAACAGTTTACGCTACGGGGGATTATATTTTATCTGTAATCCAGTATTTCGTCAACTCTTACGTTTACTTGTTGTTAACTATTCTCAATAGAACCAGGTATTTATCATACCAAAGTCTAGTTTCTTAACTCAAGACGATGTCACTTATTTTGGTCAAAACTTTGTAAATGTAGCCCAAGCATTTTCGTTAGCACCTGTAAGGGTCTGTAACGTTTGACGTCACATTTGAGTGTTCTCATATTAGACAGTAAATAAACAGAATCAAAGACCTTATACTTAAAACTAGACAGTGTACCAAACATTTTTGTTTAGCTAAAATGAGATCTATTGCCTTATTCATAGGACAGCTATTTTCTTAAGAGCGGTAGCTAGCTAAAAGCGGTCCGGGCGAGAGGGCTCCCGCTGGTAGTGTGTCCTTGTCTGACATCTTGCCAGCTCAACTAACCATAGGGTTTGGTAGAAGTGGTAGAAAATTAAATATTATTATTTCTTATGTTTTACCAAAACGAACAATTCTTAAACAATAAAACATATTAATATTTTTATAGTCCATATAATTAAATATAATTAATCAGTTCGTAGTATTACAAAAAAAGGAACATTAATACTGAGCTAACAGCATTAAAATTAACAGTATTAAATGTTTGGGCCTGGTGCCTAAATGCAAGATTGTGGTTTGCTCATTGGTTGTTACCTCATTAGAAAGGGACATACTACCAACGGGAGCTCTTTCGCGCGGACCGGTTTTTGCGCCATAGTGCCCAGTCTAGTTTAAATAGAAGGTCTTTGAACAGAATAAACTTCAAATTCAAAACTGTATCATGAATCTCATCAAAAAAGTTTATGCCCATACAGTTGCCATTGCCAACGTAAAAAAAAATGAACTAAAAACTAAATTGTTCATGTTTTTTCCAACAGGTCACACTCAGCTGTTTTACGTATCGTCAATATTATAATATTCATTTCGCTTGCTAACGTTGTTTTTATACCTATTTACATATTAAGTATATCAAAAATATAATTTAATTGAATTCTGTAGTAAAAATATGATTTGAAAAGTTCTAAAAGGCTAAGCAAGATTTATGCATTACCAACATCAGGAAAAAACCACAAATAATAATTAGAGCCTTTCGTCCAGCATTAGGGATGAAGAATATTATGTATAAACATAAAAATATAAGCTCATATCAATGTAAGTAACAACTAACCAAAAAATATTATTTCATTTATGTTTCAGTTGTTGCACTAAAGAAAGATTCATCAAAATAAAAAAGGGACTTCTAACTGACTTTCAAAGAAATTTACATCAAAAATAAAAATTTCATGATAAATCTCAAATGAAAATCAGTAAAAAACAACATTGGCAAGCTCTCGTACATTCAGATGCTCGAAGCCAATACCCTTACCCACAGGCATTAGGAGAAATGCATCACATTCCTATGTATACAGGTTCATTTGACTCGGTTCTTATGGCTTGAAGCCCTTGTTTATAATGTGGCATAAATTGTATACGAAAATGTAATTATTATTAATAAAAAATAAACAATTTACGATAGGAACATTGGCTGATGTTAGTTTCACCGAGAAATCAAGAAACAGATGTTTCTTCACCTATTGTTTGTTGTATTATTTTAACACATTAAACCAGCTTTTTGACCAAAAGAGACTCGGCTTAAGCCTAGCAAATCAACTCTTTTCTATACAATTAACGCCACATCATGTTATACAATAAACGCCATTAAAGGCTGGCAACATTTTTATTGAAAACGTAGAAGTCTTACGCATTCCACGATTTATCAAATGAATAATGTGTGAGTATCTTACAATAATAACAAAAAAATGTGTTGGTGTGATTAAATCTTTGATTTAAAAGTGGATGCTTAGGTTTCATTGGCGATGATTTTTTAATATTTTTTTCATAAACAATCTTATTTTCGTCATTGCTTAGTTTCTTGGGCAGGAAGTATTGCTACAAACTCCTTCAGTGGAACACAATTGTTTTCTGTCCAAAACCTTCATTTTGAGCGTCAACGTATTTTCATATGCTTCTAGTGAGACTTTACTGTCAGTTTTTTCAGCAAAATTATAAAACTTTTGCTTACTTGAAAGTGCTAACTTTTACATAGAACATCAAATTCTATGCGTCGTCGGCAGTGTGTCGCCAAATGTGGGGTGTCGTAGTATTACAGCGCGGGCGGTCAGCTGGTAGCCGGCGGGGCGGGGGGCGGGGGGTCCAGCGCAGGGGGGGCCGTTAGGGGGGCGGGGGGCGCAGCCAGGGGGGCGGGGGGCGCCGGCGTGGGGGGCGCGGGGGACGAGGGGAGCAGTAAGTGTTCCGGGAAGGGGACAGCGCGTAGTCGGGCTGATACTTTCTTTTGTGGACATAGTACCTGTGGGAGAGAAATACTCGTTCATTAGGCATGGTTTTTGAAGTGAAAACTTCTTTAGGCGCGATGAGCACTTTTTGGGTGAAGGAAAAACATTGAACTCACCGTCACGTAATGTAACGTGCGGTCACGCTTCGTAGCCGTTCGTAGCACTCGTAGCACCCGCTACGGCGTAGCACCACATAGGCATGCGCGGAGCATAACCAATGCTACGACAAGGGTGGGTGTACTTTTTGTTTTCACTTCTATCGGCAGTCTCCAAAGACTGCTCCGATTTTTTTTTTTTTAGACATTTTCTAGAGTTTGCCTGGTCAGGCATATTTTGACACAGCAAGCGGCAAGATGAACACTCGGTTTTGCCACCCGGTCTATGCCAAATCAGACCAATCCGAACATCTCTAACTCGATCGGCTAGCTTCATATCGTTTTTTTTTTTTTTGTAATACTACAACAAAACGTTAACAAAATAATAACTAGCGAAGCTTCACAGAGGTATTACGAAGTTTCAGCCGATTAATTAATAGGGTAGATGACACCATAAAACAAAAATTCCAAGACACCAATCTCTAAGAAAAAACTTTAATTTGGGCCTGAAAACCTGATTTATTTTCAATTAGGTAATTGCATAATTCCATTTTTAGTTGCTTTGAAATCAATAAATAGTTGAGTCATTGAGTTGATTAAACAGTGACGTCAAAGTTTGCTATTGCCATACAAAATCTATGAGAGAACCACATTTTGACAGCTCTTAAAAACGTAGTACGTGGAATCCAGTGATAAAAGAAAAGCCTAGTGATACCGTGAGTGCGTTTTGTCGTGAGTAACAATCGAGTTCCAGTAGTGCGCGTAATAAAAGACTAAGAAAGAGGGTAGACAGATTTGTCTGCTCATAATAAATAATTTTCGCCCCACCCGCATACCTCTTCAGTATTCCCGCGATCATGATGCAACAGCGTCGAAATATCGGGAGCTCATAAAGAAAATCACGGATATTATCCCGTAAGTACTTAAAGTGTAGCTCTTAAAAAGTATCTCAATTGATTGATGTGTCATCTACCCCATTGATATTGATTCAACTTACCCTTCTGGCGAACAGAAAGCATCCCTTCTCCTCTTCCGGCGTCGTAACAGCCGGTACTAGCTGTAGGTCTACCGTCGCGCACTCCTTACTGTCTTCACCTGTCAACAATAAGCTTCAGATTAATATACAAATATTTATACTGAGTGACCCCAATTTCGCGCAGTGTATGACTTTCTGTTTTATTTAGGGATATTGTTAGTGGCAGTGAGATAGGGATTTTGCTAGCCAAGGTTCCAAGCCAAATTCGTTGGGCCCTCTATTTTCATCATTAGTCGAGAAAGGTAGTAAAAAATCAAAATATTAATCTTTTTTAATGTTTCACTCTGACGAATCCCGTGTTGAACTTGCCGTAGAACGTGTCGTCTTACCTCTACCGAACACGTTGAGCTCCGTGAAGCAGCCGGTCTCGATCATCTCGGTCTGCCACGGGATGCTGACGGATCCCGTGTTGAACTTGCCGTAGAACGTGTCGTCTTACCTCTACCGAACACGTTGAGCTCCGTGAAGCAGCCGGTCTCGATCATCTCGGTCTGCCACGGGATGCTGACGGATCCCGTGTTGAACTTGCCGTAGAACGTGTCGTCTTACCTCTACCGAACACGTTGAGCTCCGTGAAGCAGCCGGTCTCGATCATCTCGGTCTGCCACGGGATGCTGACGGATCCCGTGTTGAACTTGCCGTAGAACGTGTCGTCTTACCTCTACCGAACACGTTGAGCTCCGTGAAGCAGCCGGTCTCGATCATCTCGGTCTGCCACGGGATGCTGACGGATCCCGTGTTGAACTTGCCGTAGAACGTGTCGTCTTACCTCTACCGAACACGTTGAGCTCCGTGAAGCAGCCGGTCTCGATCATCTCGGTCTGCCACGGGATGCTGACGGATCCCGTGTTGAACTTGCCGTAGAACGTGTCGTCTTACCTCTACCGAACACGTTGAGCTCCGTGAAGCAGCCGGTCTCGATCATCTCGGTCTGCCACGGGATGCTGACGGATCCCGTGTTGAACTTGCCGTAGAACGTGTCGTCTTACCTCTACCGAACACGTTGAGCTCCGTGAAGCAGCCGGTCTCGATCATCTCGGTCTGCCACGGGATGCTGACGGATCCCGTGTTGAACTTGCCGTAGAACGTGTCGTCTTACCTCTACCGAACACGTTGAGCTCCGTGAAGCAGCCGGTCTCGATCATCTCGGTCTGCCACGGGATGCTGACGGATCCCGTGTTGAACTTGCCGTAGAACGTGTCGTCTTACCTCTACCGAACACGTTGAGCTCCGTGAAGCAGCCGGTCTCGATCATCTCGGTCTGCCACGGGATGCTGACGGATCCCGTGTTGAACTTGCCGTAGAACGTGTCGTCTTACCTCTACCGAACACGTTGAGCTCCGTGAAGCAGCCGGTCTCGATCATCTCGGTCTGCCACGGGATGCTGACGGATCCCGTGTTGAACTTGCCGTAGAACGTGTCGTCTTACCTCTACCGAACACGTTGAGCTCCGTGAAGCAGCCGGTCTCGATCATCTCGGTCTGCCACGGGATGCTGACGGATCCCGTGTTGAACTTGCCGTAGAACGTGTCGTCTTACCTCTACCGAACACGTTGAGCTCCGTGAAGCAGCCGGTCTCGATCATCTCGGTCTGCCACGGGATGCTGACGGATCCCGTGTTGAACTTGCCGTAGAACGTGTCGTCTTACCTCTACCGAACACGTTGAGCTCCGTGAAGCAGCCGGTCTCGATCATCTCGGTCTGCCACGGGATGCTGACGGATCCCGTGTTGAACTTGCCGTAGAACGTGTCGTCTTACCTCTACCGAACACGTTGAGCTCCGTGAAGCAGCCGGTCTCGATCATCTCGGTCTGCCACGGGATGCTGACGGATCCCGTGTTGAACTTGCCGTAGAACGTGTCGTCTTACCTCTACCGAACACGTTGAGCTCCGTGAAGCAGCCGGTCTCGATCATCTCGGTCTGCCACGGGATGCTGACGGATCCCGTGTTGAACTTGCCGTAGAACGTGTCGTCTCCCGCGTCCAAGTTCACTCCCTTCACTGTGCTGAACTGTTCTATGTCTAGCACATCTTTTGCGTACACTGCGTGTGGCTGGAACGAAGATAGGATTATATTGAAGTTTTTTATTTAATTGTTGTATTTATAAAACGTTTTGGTTTATGGTTATTTCTAATTTATTGACTATAATTTGTTGACTGCCTTAATTTTTAAGTGTATTGTGTTTTTATTTATTTTTCTAATAATTTAATGTACTGCTATTATATGATCTAACTGTTGATTGAAATAAAGGAATTGAATTGAATTGAATTGGTACGGCCAGCTTTTAGGCAGCTCAGGTGGAGATCTCGACACATTCGAAACACTATTTCTTGTAATTAAAACTTTGTTTTTCAACTTGACAATGGACCATGCAAGCGCAAGACTCAGTTTTTACAAGACTAGTAACAATATAACATAATATCACGCCTGTAATCCCCGAAGGCCTACAGTGTAGTACACCCACATTTATGTTGTAATAGGTGCGAGCCTATTCCCATCAACCGGGCACAAATCTAGGCGCCGTGGCTGCTGAGGAATTTTTGATGGAAAAATTCAATAGCACTTTGTCCGACCTGGAAATCGCACCCAGGACCGCAAGGTCAGCAGTCGCTCTTGCGACCACTAGACTAACGAGCCAAGCCAACAGTAACAATATAAAGTAACTCATCATCACGCTTGTAATCTACGAACGGTTAGGCAGAGGTGTAACAAATAATACACTCACAATATAAACTAATATGGGGACTGCCGATAGAAGTGAAAACTAATTAACTTGTGAAATGTATCGTCGAGCTGTGTCTCCCCCTCTAGTCGTACACTGCTACGAGTTGTACCCCGCTCACGTCAAGTGGTGCTACGCCATAGCGAATCTGCTACGAGTGCTACGAAAAGCGTACGTGACGGTCACGCGAGTTCCATGATTTTTGTTCACCCACAAAGTGCTCAACGCACCTAAAGAAGTTTTCACTTTAAGAATAAGCAACTAAAATAAGTGATAAGTAGACTCACATCAGGAACAAAAGGCGCATCCACCATCCCGGCCTCCAACCTGGCCCAGTTGAGGTTGGTGAAGAACCGATGTGCCTTGACCTGCGTGGCCCCCCTCCGCCCCGCGCCGCAGCCCAGGCGCGACGTGGGGCCCTTCGTCAGCAGCGCCGAGCATAGTGCGCGCGCGCACTCGCTGAACTTAGACGAGTACTTCTCTTGCTCATGCTGAGGATTTCAGTAAAAAAGAACAGAAAAATTATACACCTGACTATAAAGGGTGTAAAAGACCTCATCACGAAGCCGTCAACCAAGCATTATGTACATCAAACTAAGTAACTTTACGCAAAAATTATTGCTGGGAAACTACTTTTTTTTGTGGTGAAAAATCATGGTTTGTGGTAGAACTCAATGTAACGCACTCAAAACATTGTGCTGGATAGATTGAATAGTACGGGGGTCGTAGAGGTATTTAAAGTAAAAATCTTACATTAAAAACGTGTATTTAAAAAAAAAACTTGTCAAAAAGTTAGAACTTTGACCCCCAATATCTCCGTAACTAGAAGGTTCCCAGGTGTGGTGTAGAACAAAAAAATGATCGCAATGATGAGGAGAACAAGTGCCTTTCGGCTTCGTTAAGAGGTGTTTTATACCCTATATAGGGGTGACTGGTAATCAGTGTACGATACGTAAAAACAAGAAACACAGAAAAAAAATCAGCTGTTCAGTACATTTTGACCACTCGCGATTTCAGGTTTGATCCCATAGTAAAAGTTGTTTGTTATCATAAGTACAATCACGTGTTTAAGTATCGTACGCTAATTACCAGTCACCCTACATGTATATTGGAGGACCTCTGAATAATCCTAATACCCAGCCAAAAAGCGATTCTCATAGGATCTGCCTCTAACTCAACTAGAGTGGCGAGCAGAGTTAAAGGACAGGTTTTCAACAAGTAGAACTGGATTTTTAAAAATCCCCAATATGATAAATAAAAACTTGAAACCAAGCTGTTTTAATAAATAAATAAAATAAACTTTAACACACTTTAAAACGTTTATTAAATCAACATCGAATATTTGGATGACAATGGTGCCGATTCCCTTGTTCACAAACTAAACTAAATTTAAGTTGAATGCATCTTTCTCTTTCTATTTCATTATGAGAAGGACAGAAGATAAATATTAGTTTAATCCTGTCAAATTAGTCAGCACATGACGTAATTTGATGTAATTTTAGTAGTAGTCAACTTTTTAATCGCGTCTAAAACTTGTATGGCGCTGATTAATTTGACAGAACATAACTAAAATTTATCTTCTGTCCTTTTCTTAATGAAATAGGAAGGATAAAGATGCACTGAACTTAAATTTAATTTAGTTTGTAAACAAGGGAATCGGCACCATTATCAACTACTTATTTCTTACGAATTTAATAGTAATCCACCCAAAAAGCAGTATCATTTCATAGCATATTCATCATCATTTCAGCCGAAAGACGTCCACTGCTGGACATGGGCCTCCCCCAAAGGGGGTTTTTTGCCATAATCGCCACGCTTGGCAGGCGGGTTGGCGATCGCAGTACGGTTGTTACAAAAGCACAGAGAACGCTGCTGCCCATTCTCTGGTAAGTCCCTTAGTCGCCTCTTACGACACCCACGGGGAGATATGGGATGGTGCTATTCTTTACGTCCGACACCATACAGAACATATTATATTAGTAACATAGCATATTAGTAAGTATAATTTACGAAGAATGTTTTATTACATATTGCCTGACCTTGACCCTCCTATCGACCTCTTCCCGCTTGACCTTCTCCTTGCGCGCTCGGAAGGGCGCGCGACCTTCGATCATCTCGTACACGAGACAACCGAACGAGAACCAGTCCGGGCTGTACGTATACCTCTCGTTGTCGATCACCTGGGTAAATACACAAATAATTATTAGAATAGTGATGTGTGGAGAATTTATCACCATCTGTCTAGCCTTTTCCCAATTATGTTGGGGTCGGCTTCCAGTCTAACCGGATGCAGCTGATTATGAGCTGAATACCAGTATTTTATATGGACCGACTGTCTATCTGATCTCCATAACCCAGTTAGCACTGGGAGAATCAGAGGTGGTCGTGGAACGGGAACTACGCGGGTGAAACCGCGTGACGTCCGCTAGTATAAAATACAGCAACAATGTTTGTGTGGAATTCTATCTATCTTTTTAGGGTTCCGTACCCAAAGGGTAAAAACGAAACCCTATTACTAAGACTTCGTTGTCTGTCCGTCTGTCTGTCACCAGGCTGTATCTCATGAACCGTGACAGCTAGACAGTTGAAATTTTCACAGATGATGTATTTCTGTTGCTGCTAAAAACAGAATAGAATTAATATTTGAGGGGGGCTCCCATACAACAAACGTGATTTTTTTGCCGTTTTGTCTAATGTATAGATAATGGTACGGAACCCTTCGTGCGCGAGTCCGACTCGCACTTGGCCGGTTTTTTTTTTCGGTTTAATCATCAATCATCATATGTCAGACTTTTACTGACTAAAACCCATCCATGTTCCTTCATCGCCCTTTGTGTTCCGGGGCCACGGTATCTCTTTCTCTTTCTTTTCTTTGGCATTTTATCTATCCTGGCTTTCAGAGTTTTGCCAAAATTCCATTAATAAATTATCCACATAGAATGGTAGTACGCTTTTTGTCAGAAATCCTGTAAACAGGTCGTGTTTACCACTCGTAAAACGAGTCGTGTAAGTGTCCCATGTGACCAATAACTACAACTTTAACAACGTTTTTTTATCGTTGATTTTGTATCACTGATGTTTATTTCTGATACAATAAGGACCTGTTAGGTTGGTTAAATAACTATGAAGACTAAAATGGGCTATATCTATACAAATAAATAAAAATTGAAGTGTCTATTTGTATTTAAAAAATTACAGCTCTTTACTGGAAGCACCTACGGTACTTATAACAAAAAATATTTTTTAAATGATTGTCTGTCCGTCTGTCTGTTTGTTCCGACTGATATTCGAAACGGCTGGAAGATAGCTGATATTTTAAGGAGTAACTTAGGCTAATTTTATGTTAGAAAAATGATTATGGTTGCGTGCAAAAAAATTAAAACCCTTGAAATTGATAACAAACTCCGATTCAAACAGTAATATACGATACGTTAACGAATTCACGGGCAACAGCTAGCCAAAAATATTATTATTAATCTGCAATGGATATTCAAGTCGTTTATCATCATAACGTACCTCAGGCGCCATATAGCCCACCGTCCTCACCCTGCCCCGCACACTGCCCCCCTCCGGCACATCCACGGCGAGCCCCAGGTCTGATATACGCACGTGGCCCGCGTCGTCTAGCAGAATGTTCTCTGGTTTATGTTCATAACGTACCTCAGGCGCCATATAGCCCACCGTCCCCACCCTGCCCCGCACACTGCCCCCCTCCGGCACATCCACGGCGAGCCCCAGGTCTGATATACGCACGTGGCCCGCGTCGTCTAGCAGAATGTTCTCTGGTTTATGTTCATAACGTACCTCAGGCGCCATATAGCCCACCGTCCCCACCCTGCCCCGCACACTGCCCCCCTCCGGCACATCCACGGCGAGCCCCAGGTCTGATATACGCACGTGGCCCGCGTCGTCTAGCAGAATGTTCTCTGGTTTATGTTCATAACGTACCTCAGGCGCCATATAGCCCACCGTCCCCACCCTGCCCCGCACACTGCCCCCCTCCGGCACATCCACGGCGAGCCCCAGGTCTGATATACGCACGTGGCCCGCGTCGTCTAGCAGAATGTTCTCTGGTTTATGTTCATAACGTACCTCAGGCGCCATATAGCCCACCGTCCCCACCCTGCCCCGCACACTGCCCCCCTCCGGCACATCCACGGCGAGCCCCAGGTCTGATATACGCACGTGGCCCGCGTCGTCTAGCAGAATGTTCTCTGGTTTATGTTCATAACGTACCTCAGGCGCCATATAGCCCACCGTCCCCACCCTGCCCCGCACACTGCCCCCCTCCGGCACATCCACGGCGAGCCCCAGGTCTGATATACGCACGTGGCCCGCGTCGTCTAGCAGAATGTTCTCTGGTTTATGTTCATAACGTACCTCAGGCGCCATATAGCCCACCGTCCCCACCCTGCCCCGCACACTGCCCCCCTCCGGCACATCCACGGCGAGCCCCAGGTCTGATATACGCACGTGGCCCGCGTCGTCTAGCAGAATGTTCTCTGGTTTATGTTCATAACGTACCTCAGGCGCCATATAGCCCACCGTCCCCACCCTGCCCCGCACACTGCCCCCCTCCGGCACATCCACGGCGAGCCCCAGGTCTGATATACGCACGTGGCCCGCGTCGTCTAGCAGAATGTTCTCTGGTTTATGTTCATAACGTACCTCAGGCGCCATATAGCCCACCGTCCCCACCCTGCCCCGCACACTGCCCCCCTCCGGCACATCCACGGCGAGCCCCAGGTCTGATATACGCACGTGGCCCGCGTCGTCTAGCAGAATGTTCTCTGGTTTATGTTCATAACGTACCTCAGGCGCCATATAGCCCACCGTCCCCACCCTGCCCCGCACACTGCCCCCCTCCGGCACATCCACGGCGAGCCCCAGGTCTGATATACGCACGTGGCCCGCGTCGTCTAGCAGAATGTTCTCTGGTTTATGTTCATAACGTACCTCAGGCGCCATATAGCCCACCGTCCCCACCCTGCCCCGCACACTGCCCCCCTCCGGCACATCCACGGCGAGCCCCAGGTCTGATATACGCACGTGGCCCGCGTCGTCTAGCAGAATGTTCTCTGGTTTATGTTCATAACGTACCTCAGGCGCCATATAGCCCACCGTCCCCACCCTGCCCCGCACACTGCCCCCCTCCGGCACATCCACGGCGAGCCCCAGGTCTGATATACGCACGTGGCCCGCGTCGTCTAGCAGAATGTTCTCTGGTTTATGTTCATAACGTACCTCAGGCGCCATATAGCCCACCGTCCCCACCCTGCCCCGCACACTGCCCCCCTCCGGCACATCCACGGCGAGCCCCAGGTCTGATATACGCACGTGGCCCGCGTCGTCTAGCAGAATGTTCTCTGGTTTATGTTCATAACGTACCTCAGGCGCCATATAGCCCACCGTCCCCACCCTGCCCCGCACACTGCCCCCCTCCGGCACATCCACGGCGAGCCCCAGGTCTGATATACGCACGTGGCCCGCGTCGTCTAGCAGAATGTTCTCTGGTTTATGTTCATAACGTACCTCAGGCGCCATATAGCCCACCGTCCCCACCCTGCCCCGCACACTGCCCCCCTCCGGCACATCCACGGCGAGCCCCAGGTCTGATATACGCACGTGGCCCGCGTCGTCTAGCAGAATGTTCTCTGGTTTATGTTCATAACGTACCTCAGGCGCCATATAGCCCACCGTCCCCACCCTGCCCCGCACACTGCCCCCCTCCGGCACATCCACGGCGAGCCCCAGGTCTGATATACGCACGTGGCCCGCGTCGTCTAGCAGAATGTTCTCTGGTTTATGTTCATAACGTACCTCAGGCGCCATATAGCCCACCGTCCCCACCCTGCCCCGCACACTGCCCCCCTCCGGCACATCCACGGCGAGCCCCAGGTCTGATATACGCACGTGGCCCGCGTCGTCTAGCAGAATGTTCTCTGGTTTATGTTCATAACGTACCTCAGGCGCCATATAGCCCACCGTCCCCACCCTGCCCCGCACACTGCCCCCCTCCGGCACATCCACGGCGAGCCCCAGGTCTGATATACGCACGTGGCCCGCGTCGTCTAGCAGAATGTTCTCTGGTTTATGTTCATAACGTACCTCAGGCGCCATATAGCCCACCGTCCCCACCCTGCCCCGCACACTGCCCCCCTCCGGCACATCCACGGCGAGCCCCAGGTCTGATATACGCACGTGGCCCGCGTCGTCTAGCAGAATGTTCTCTGGTTTATGTTCATAACGTACCTCAGGCGCCATATAGCCCACCGTCCCCACCCTGCCCCGCACACTGCCCCCCTCCGGCACATCCACGGCGAGCCCCAGGTCTGATATACGCACGTGGCCCGCGTCGTCTAGCAGAATGTTCTCTGGTTTATGTTCATAACGTACCTCAGGCGCCATATAGCCCACCGTCCCCACCCTGCCCCGCACACTGCCCCCCTCCGGCACATCCACGGCGAGCCCCAGGTCTGATATACGCACGTGGCCCGCGTCGTCTAGCAGAATGTTCTCTGGTTTATGTTCATAACGTACCTCAGGCGCCATATAGCCCACCGTCCCCACCCTGCCCCGCACACTGCCCCCCTCCGGCACATCCACGGCGAGCCCCAGGTCTGATATACGCACGTGGCCCGCGTCGTCTAGCAGAATGTTCTCTGGTTTATGTTCATAACGTACCTCAGGCGCCATATAGCCCACCGTCCCCACCCTGCCCCGCACACTGCCCCCCTCCGGCACATCCACGGCGAGCCCCAGGTCTGATATACGCACGTGGCCCGCGTCGTCTAGCAGAATGTTCTCTGGTTTATGTTCATAACGTACCTCAGGCGCCATATAGCCCACCGTCCCCACCCTGCCCCGCACACTGCCCCCCTCCGGCACATCCACGGCGAGCCCCAGGTCTGATATACGCACGTGGCCCGCGTCGTCTAGCAGAATGTTCTCTGGTTTATGTTCATAACGTACCTCAGGCGCCATATAGCCCACCGTCCCCACCCTGCCCCGCACACTGCCCCCCTCCGGCACATCCACGGCGAGCCCCAGGTCTGATATACGCACGTGGCCCGCGTCGTCTAGCAGAATGTTCTCTGGTTTATGTTCATAACGTACCTCAGGCGCCATATAGCCCACCGTCCCCACCCTGCCCCGCACACTGCCCCCCTCCGGCACATCCACGGCGAGCCCCAGGTCTGATATACGCACGTGGCCCGCGTCGTCTAGCAGAATGTTCTCTGGTTTATGTTCATAACGTACCTCAGGCGCCATATAGCCCACCGTCCCCACCCTGCCCCGCACACTGCCCCCCTCCGGCACATCCACGGCGAGCCCCAGGTCTGATATACGCACGTGGCCCGCGTCGTCTAGCAGAATGTTCTCTGGTTTATGTTCATAACGTACCTCAGGCGCCATATAGCCCACCGTCCCCACCCTGCCCCGCACACTGCCCCCCTCCGGCACATCCACGGCGAGCCCCAGGTCTGATATACGCACGTGGCCCGCGTCGTCTAGCAGAATGTTCTCTGGTTTATGTTCATAACGTACCTCAGGCGCCATATAGCCCACCGTCCCCACCCTGCCCCGCACACTGCCCCCCTCCGGCACATCCACGGCGAGCCCCAGGTCTGATATACGCACGTGGCCCGCGTCGTCTAGCAGAATGTTCTCTGGTTTATGTTCATAACGTACCTCAGGCGCCATATAGCCCACCGTCCCCACCCTGCCCCGCACACTGCCCCCCTCCGGCACATCCACGGCGAGCCCCAGATCTGATATACGCACGTGGCCCGCGTCGTCTAGCAGAATGTTCTCTGGTTTATGTTCATAACGTACCTCAGGCGCCATATAGCCCACCGTCCCCACCCTGCCCCGCACACTGCCCCCCTCCGGCACATCCACGGCGAGCCCCAGGTCTGATATACGCACGTGGCCCGCGTCGTCTAGCAGAATGTTCTCTGGTTTGCAGTCTCTGGAAACATCATTATGGAATTATTTAACAAATTGTTTAAATTGGTAGTTTTAGGTAACCTAAACTTAGACCATCAATATGTTAGTTTACACAGCGAACCATTTCTAAGAAATACTGCAATTTTTAGAGAGCATAATAGCGATGTCAAGTCAATATCGGCTTGCAAAAAGTAAATCTGCAGGGTAGAATGGGAATACTAAAAGTTTCCTCAATTGTTCCTGATTAGGCTTGTGTACAGAAAAAAAGTTATTTAGTCCGTCAAATAGATTTTCAATAAATATTTGACCCGTATTTTTCTTTTGTTACGTAAACCAAAATTGACGAAGATATTTGACGCTTTTAAAATTCTCAATAAGTACGTCACGCCGTGGTGTTATTTTTAGTGCTCCCTAGTTTTGATGCGTTTTATCTTTGTCAATATTCATTAATTTACAAAAACAAAAATACGTGTCCATTATTTTCCAATGCAGAGAGCATTAAATAAATAAAATAAATATCGCTGGACATTACACACAGCGCCATCTAGTGCCACACTAAGCAACGAGGCTTGTGTCGTGGACACTAGATAGTTGATATACTACATAGATACTTTTTGTTTGTAAATACATACTTATTATACATATAAACATCCATGACTCTGAAACAAATGTCCATGCTCATCACACGAACATTTGCTCTTACCGGGATTCGAACCCGGGACCCCAAGAACGTAAGGTAGCCTCACTACCGCTGCGCCATTCGGGTCGTCATTGACTGACGGATCAAAAAACGGAACTAGCCTGTTGTTATGACGGTTTTCTTAAACCACTCACATTTTGTAGACATGGAACTGTAGGTCACTACGATTATATATGTGTATCTTTAGGTCACCTACCTGTAAACGATGCCCATCTTATGTAAGTGTTCCAGTCCGCACGCGACCTGCGCCGCGTAGAACCTCGCGCGCTCTAACCCGAGCCCCGTGTCGGCGCCGCACATGTTGTAGATGTGGAACTTTAGGTCACCACCTACCACGAAATGGAAAACGATTAAGAAAACAAAAGAACATACATTAAACTAATTGCAGACTAATTATATCTGACGATAATGAGGCCTTTGTCCAATAGAAGACTGCGATAGGTTTAGTGATTGATTGTCAAATCAGGCACATCGGTAGGCATCCTGCATACCAATGACCAATAATGTAGCTAATTTATGTAAGACTTTAGAGAATCCATTTTCAAATGGTTAGATATTAATACGCATCACAGATTCTTAAACTGATATATCGTTACCCATCACGCTTGGTTTCTTTCTTTTTATTTTTGGTATTTTAGGTCACCCACGTGTTGTAGATCTGAAACTCTAGGTCACCCACACCTTGTAGATGTATAACGTTAGGTCACCTGCCTGTACCTATAGTATAGTAGTATTTGTTGTGTTCCGTGGGCAAGTTAGTTAATGCTAAGGGGCCATCAAGGGGGAGGGAGAGGGTCGACGAAGTGTGACATGGGGGTGGGAGGGGTCCTACATTTCGTGACGTCACATTTTAAAATCTTTATAAGTCTGAATCTTTAATAAAAACAATTAATCGTTTTTAGTTAAGTTAAATTTTTAAAATGTTTCATTTAATGTTAATTTTATTAAAAAAATAATTTTAATCGAAATAAAACTAATTTCGGAACAGGTTTTTTAATTCAATAATTTGTAGATGTAAAATTGCAAAATATGTGACGTCACACTAGGGCTTCACAAATGTGACCAGCTGTGACAAGGACGGGGGGAAGGGGTGTCAAAAACAATGAAATTCGTTTGACCTAATTTATGGATGGCCCCTAAAGTGACTACTACAAACTACTTCAGGAGTATAAGGAATAGGGTGTCCTCAATACTTCATTGAAAAGTGAGGATCATCCAACCAAACGGATTCTTATTTATACGTCTAATTCGCAAATACTCATGATATAGTGATGCAGGATTTTTGGTTCTTCATTTTTTGCCGGTGCGATGAAGTGTGGGATGTTTGTTTCTCCACTGTATGTTTCATTCGTCTGTCGCGCTGTCTTCCTGAGAGACGGTGTGTCTGAGAAAGCTTTTTCGGCTTTTCAAACGGATTCGTCGTAGTTGGTGTTCAAACAAGGGTGTCGCCTGTCTGTTTCCTGTTTACCCTTCTCAATACGAGTTTCTATTTCCCGGCGCACAACTGGAGGGGGCTATGCCCTCCAATGGGTACAACAGGCCTAGCCAAGTTACAAACGTTTCGTATCGATTCTCTTTCTACAATCGTAAACGCCTCGGCGTAAGCGATTGTAGAAAGCGCTAAATTGGTAGCCAAGTTGAGTGACTGAGTCAATCGCTCGTTCTCTAATGTCTGTAGCAAAAACCCACACTTTAGTCTAAGGTGAGCGTTCCTACCAGAGTTTAGCGATCAACATTGTAGAAACGTCAACATTCTATTCTATCATTTTGAACGATGTAAACTTGTCTAACGAATTTTCTATTCATGTGTGTTGATCACGTGATTTACGTTGAGATGGTGCCATTCCCATTCACTTGAATAGTTTTCTACTAGCGTTAACGATTGTAGATTGTCAACTTGGCTAGGGGTGCAGTTCTTAATTCACGTCATAGACGGCGCAAGCGATTTTTTGTCACTTGATTATATCCCCTACACAGTAATACTGACCGTTCATGATGGTGAGCACTAAGCAGAGCGCGTCCTTGGTCTCGTACGCATACGCGAGGTTCACGACGAACCGCGAGTTGATGCGCTGCAGTATCTGCTTCTCTATGAGCACCATGGCTTCGCCTTTGCGCTTCTTTATGCGTTTCTTTTCTAATTTCTTGCAAGCGTACATTTTTCCTGTTGCTCGGACCTGGAATATTAAAAAACCATTTTAAACGTAACATAACATCGCGCCTTGTAATCCCCGAATTGTTAGGCATTTTTAAGTCCCATAAGTTATGTTAAGTCCCATGTGGTGGCGAGCCTATCGCCATCAATCGGGCACAATTCTAGACTTCGCGGCTGTTAAACCCAATAACACTTTGCCCGACCAGGGAATCGAACCCTCACGCTTAGCAGTCCCGCTTGCGATCACTACTCCAGTAGTTACTGTGTGCACTGCGGTGGCGAATGGAAAAATAACTTTAAACCCACGCATTAAAACTCAGTTTGTTCTACTATTGCAGACTCTTTTTTAAATAATCAACATAATTAAAATAACAATAATATAAAGTTAATAACGTTATAAATACATCATAACACTCCGTATTCAATCTATAATCGTCTAAACCTATACCTAAGTACGTCATAGACATTTGACAATAACAACTATTGTTTCGAACCGGAAAAAATATATTAAAATTAGATTATAACCAGAGATCGGACTAAGTACGAGTTTATTTGAGTAAACTTTGAAGTAAGTAACATGTGAATACCAGCTTGTCCCACAGCTGGACAAAGGCCTCTTCTCACACAGAGAAGGCACGAGCATTGATCACCACGCTTGCTCAAGACTTACTAGCGGACGACATGCGGTTTCACCCGCGTAGTTCCCGTTCCCGTGGGAGTACAGCGGTAAAATATAGCCTATGTTACTCAGGGTGAATGTAGCTTTTTTTTTTTTTTTTTTAATTTAATTAAAGGGCTTTGTCGCTTAGCGACCACATCGCCCAGTGAAGGAAAGCGAAATTAGTAGCTTTCTAATAGTGAAATAATTTTTGAAATCGGTTCATTACTTCCGGAGATTACCCCCTACATACAAACTTACAAACAAATGTTACCTCTTTATAATATTAGTATAGATTATAAATCCCGGAAAGAGTTTTAAGTTCAGTAACAAAGCTAGTTAACTAGAGGGAGGGAACCATAACAGCACGGAATCTCGTTATCCGTGCTCCTATCCTATTCTGTCGCGCAGAACCATCATTTGCTAGAGCGAGAAACAGAGCAGGCAGCATCGACGATGGGCTTGGCAGCACGCTCTGATTCTGACTCAACCCTTATGCTATTCATATCTGTGATCATCATCTTTCTAGCCTTTTCCCAACTTTATTGAGATCGGCTTCCTTTCTGACCGGATGCAGCTGAATACCAGTATTTTACATGAAGCGACTACCTATCTGACTTCCACGACCCAATGAACGGAGAAAACTCGGTATGTAATGATGGTCACCCATCCGCAAACCGACCTATGTAACCGCAGCTTAACCTGAAGATCGACCCCGAGCGGCTGTTATTATTTAGCCACAAGCTCCTCCGTTTTTATATCTCTCTACCCATAATTAAATCTTGAAAAATATTACTTGCCTAATATAAATTTGTACGACCACCTTATTCCTGAATTGATGAGGTTCCGGCCTTGGCTGCTGCCCAAGCTTGTAGAAACTTGTGTAAACAAGTAGATACCTACTTCGACATAGTGGCTAGCTCTGCCAACGACCTCAAGTCATCACTCTTAAGTCGGGGACATTATACTAACATGACTGATCGGTAGGGAAAAAATCCTTGCTGATATTAGACCTAGAATTGGGAATAAGGAATTATTTTGGCCAAAAGTCAGACATATTACGAGCTAGCTAGACTAACTCAATAATTATTCAGGAAAAAAACGAAGTAGAAATGGGAAAGGAAAACTACTTTTTGTCAATGATTGTGGCGGAAGTAATCATTCTTCTAATAAGTTTGTAATTCATTATTTAATTTAATTGATACGCAATTAAAAACTATACTTAATTTATGGTTTATTTGGCCAGTCAATTTCGCTATCAAATAGCTTTAGCCCATTCTGATAAGTGCAGTGTAAGTGCTTAACTATTCTTATCAGCTGCCTAGCTATTACCTAACTCTACGTTGAAGTTGACTTCAAATCTCATAGAGCAACTGTCTCCAAGTTGCTTACTCTTCGGTTTTCTCTATAATAAGTTAGGCCTAAGGGCATTTCTAGATAAGTCTACTCAAGTAAAGTGTTGTATGTTTCTTTTGGTGCGTGGCTTTAATCAGAACTAACGTAGCCTCACTGGAGCCTGATCCTGACTATTCGACAGGCAATTTCATAAACATTTACGTATGGGGTCCTGTCAGTTCATTCCAGCGCATAAATAATCATGCAGCACTGTACAACATCAATTGGCTTGTCGACTAAAAAAACTAATTAATCCGTCAGTTAGATTATCAAAAAATATTTGACCCGTATTTTTTCTTTTGTTACGTAAACCAAAATTGACGAAGATACGACGCTTTTAAATATCTCAATACGTCACGCCGCGGTATAATTTTTAGTGCGTTCTGACGTCACTACCGAGTTTTGATGCGTTTTATCTTTGTCAATATTCATTGATTTATAAAAATACATGTCCATTATTTTCCCATACTCTCAACTGACGGACTAAATAGATTTGCATTTTTTTTGTTACTGTCGTCATGTTCCACGTACGTACCTGACACGCGCAGACCTCGCCGAAGCCGCCCTTTCCCAGCACCCGGTACATGCGGAACGTGTGCTGGGTGATAGGCTGCGCCTCCAGCCACTTCCACTGCAGGTACCGGTGGAAGTACATCGAGCGCTCGAACTCCGCGAACGGAGCGCCCGCGAGGAAACTCTTGACGCATCGCACACATTCTATGAATATGTCTTTAGAGCCGGCTGGAAAGGAGAATATGGAATTTAGGAAATTACCATAATAGTGTTCATCATCATCATCATCATCAGCCTATCTACACTAGGGGCCTTCTAAAAGAGCAATGTCTTCTTTTAGAAGGCCCCTAGTGTAGATAGGCCGCCGACCCCAAATTAATTTGGTTAAGGGCAAGAGAATGATGGTGATCTACAGAAGGGGCCTGTTTCCACCATAGCGCATACAAGCCGAGCGGTGCGGAGACGTGCAAGATTACACAAACCACAGGAGAGACAGAAGACGCGATTTCCATTTCAACCAATGTGATTGGTCGATTCCGGTATGTCTCCTGTCCCCCTCTTTTCGCCTCCGCTATGGTGGAAACTGAGCCTAATCCATGGCTGGACATAGCCCTTCGCACACAGGCGCGGATACAGGGGGGAGGCAATGGGTGCAATTGCCCCCCCCTGAACCGGACCAAATACGTCATTAGCCAAGCTTGAACTAGTTTGGCGGAATTGAAATTAAATATTCTAGTTGTGTAGGCAGCTGCCCCTAGAGGCTCAGGATTTTTAAAAATTATAGCTTTTCCTGCTTGATGCCATAGAATGGTATTATACGTAATAAATGGTAGCGTAAAATGGAATCACTTAAATTAAGATATTGTTTAACCCTGTGAAAAAACATTTATCAAAATGGTTCCTTTTTTCTACCTCAGGATTGGCACTCCTACGAATTTTTGCATAATAGATCTTTACAATAGACAGAGCCTGAAATAAATTAGGAGCCCCTTGCCCCGAGGCCTTATGTCTATTATGCAAATAAAGCATAATTATCTGAGTCAATGTTGTAAAAAATTTCAAGCTCGCTGCGCTCGCTCATGAAGCCTAGTTTTTTTTCATGAGTCTTAACTTTGTCTATAAGAGGCCCAGGTAACTCCAGTAGGCCGGTAGGAAAAGTGTTAAAATTTTTGAGCTCGCTTCGCTCGCTCTACAGATTACTTTTTCTTGAATTTATCTAAAGTTCGACCAAGCAACTCCTTTAAGAACGTTCGAAACCATTCTAACCTGTCCAAGGCAAGGTGTCGTAAGAATTTCTCGCTACGCTCCCCCCCTGGCCCAAAAGTTGGCGGCCCCCTTGTATCTTGCATAAATCATGGATTTCTGTAAAGTAACGCCCATTTATTATCAGAAGTTAATCAATTTTTTTTTTAATTTTCCAAAAATTGCGCGCCTCGCACATCAATTAATCCTACCTATCCTAACCTTGGATATTTTGGCCAAATTGAAAAGTTCAGACCTCAGTACAAGATCGTTTAGTTCGGAAAAGGACATCGAAAAACCAGTTTCAATTCGTAAATATTTGAACTCATTTCTCATTAATCCTCATATCAGCCGGTATTTTTCAATACACGATAGAAAAACATAAATGCAAACCACTAGAGATTTAATCAAAAATACAAACTTCATTGATTACCTATCACCTGTTATCAGGGACGTGCGATCAGATAAGTTTATATTAGCACACCTTTCTCTGTTCCTATTGTAAAACAAAAATTGGTTAAATTGATCCTTTAACAAAATGGGGGATTTTACGGATTTGCAGTGTGGTACTCCCGACCGGTTAGTTGAATGGAATCCAAAATGTTCCTACACCTATACTGACTCACTTTAGAGAACTTAAAAAACTTTTTGCAAAACAAATAAAACAGACTTCAAACAAAAAACACAAAAAGTAAAAAATAACTTTAGAGGTCGGTGACCTTTGTTTGATTGATTTGAAAAAAATATTTGAGAATAATTAGAATTGAGAACCTCCTCCTTTTTTTTTAAGTCGGTTAAAAACAGTACTGAAGAGAGCCCGATTAACGTGGCCATCTGCTAGGGATCGTGAAGTAAAGGTTGACTCTTGAGCAATACAGGTAGATGAAGGATATACTGTTGCTGTAAATCACTTTAAGTCGAATATTCGAGTAATGTGCTTCTATTTGAGTATTTTTTTACGATAAATTTCGAGATAAATCTTCTATTACCTCAAAATGTACGCTGTGGGGCAAATGTCTCTCTTTATTCCCTTTCCTCTTCTGTGTTTCTAGCTCTACTAAGCCACGCCAACCAGTATTATTCCGTCCGTCCTTTTAATGTAAATAAATTGTAAAACTAGTTTTAAACCATAGCTAATAAGGTCTAATTCAATATGTAGGCTCACCATCAATAGTAGCACTAGCTTCATCAATGACCTGTCGGCTGACAACATCAGTGACCGCTTCGCAGTCGTCAGTTTTCAGGTACCTGCCGAACACATCGGCCGCGAGCATCGCCCGCGTCTCGTCCACCTCCACCTCGTATCTGTCAGTCTGCAAGCAAAACTATGGACCTTCGAACATTGGTGTTATCTGACTCATACAACATTTTTGGGTGTGTTAGAGAGACAATTTTGGTTCTGCATGGTTCTTTTCGCGCTTGGATGGCATTGTTAGGAGCGGAAAATGTAATGTGAAAAAAAAAATGGCAACGTTAGTTTTAATTGAAGCCGCGCTACTAAAGAACCATGTAGCACATAAGATGTTAGGACAACCTTGGAATAAGGAGTCTAATTTGCTTTTGTTTTAAAGTCTCTAATCAATTAACTAAATGTGTGTGCAAGCAAAATAAGGACTTTCAAACATAGGGTGTTGTTATGACTCATACAAAAGTTTTGGGTGCGCTGGAAAGACAAGTGTTTGGGTGCAACCAGACCGCGGAGGATCGGCGTCTACGATCGCCTTAATCAAAATATGTCACTATTTTAACATACGAGTACTATACTCCACCTAACAGACAGATATGCTGCTCGGGAGCTTCTTCGGCCATTTCTTCTAAAACACTTGGAAATGGTGAAGTGCGGGGGTTTTACAGCCGATATTTTTTTTGCTTCCAAGAAGTGCTCAGCCTATTTCGAATGAATGACTTTTGATTTTGATTCACATTCTGTCGAAATATCGTCGATCAACCGCGGTCTGGTCCGACTCTTTGAGGGTGTCTGACTACCTTTGAAGAAGGAGTCTCTTCGAACATTGGAATCATACAAAATTCAGGGTGCGTTGCAAAGACAGTTTTCTTAAACTTGATTTTCCTAGGAAAGCGATAATATAATATACCAACAGCGGTATGACGAGATTATTCTTGCAGTCGTCATGTGAAACACTGCTGAAAAATATAGATTTTTACAAAGGCATCGCTTCTTAGGAAACCCAAGCTTTAGGGAGTGCTTTAACAGCTTCTGAAGTTAAGAGAGACGAAACAATTTGAGCTAATGAGATACAGCTCAAAAGGAAATGCCCATTTGATGAAGAGGTTTCGGCCAAGTGACGCCCATGAAAGAAACCAACTTTACCAACTATAGATGTTAGGGTTGGCATCACAGATGAAGAAACAAACACTGTTTTGTACATAGAACTCGGCTGGACTTTTTTTATTTATGTTTTATTTGTTTTCTTTAGGATTTACAACGACCGGAACCGGTGTTAGATGGGGCTTTAAATTCCGGAGGTTTCATTGCAAATAAGTAATAGCAATATTTTAGTTAAAAAAAATGGGTATATATTGGTGGGCAAAACGTGGCCAAGAATGGGCATTTCCCTTTTTTCGCATCTCTTAACTTTGGAATGAATTGACTAGATATTGGGTTCAGGGACAGGGGCATTCAAAAATTAAATAAACAAGCATACAGTCTTACTTAATCTATCGTAAAGGACTGTATCAGACAGGACCAAAAAGATATTTTTTTCTCTTTGATGACGATACAGATTTGAAAAAATTAGGAAAACGTGTAAAATCATGATTTTTCAAAAATCATCCCTCTAATAACCAGGAATGTAGTATGCGTGAAATATCTCATTCTTCGGTTTAGACCAGGGTTACTCAAAGTGGGGTTCGCCATGCGACGGTAGGGGGTTCGCGACAAAATGTACGTAATGGCGGCTGGGTGACTGGCAGGCGCGTGCAGAAAGCATGAAGGCGCGCGCGCAATTAAGGCTTAAATTGTCCAATATTTTTCCAAAATTTAAATTGACTCATTTGTGACAAGAAACAAGCCCATCCATCACATTAATATTAATAAGATATTTGTTTTTGGCCTGTATTTGTTACCTTTTATTCAATTAATAAACTTTATTTTATTCTAATACAATTATGTGGGGTTGGGGGTTCGCTGTCATCTGAAAACATGAATGGTACGTGGAGCCAGAAGTTTGAGAAACCCTGCTTTAGACACTTGAAACTTGGCACAATTACTTCTTTAGGAAAATAATTAAGATCGTAATTATTAACGTTTCAAAACTAACTCTGGATGGAGCAAGTTGAAGGTCGAAATCCATGCGGACATATTCGCGAGCGGAGTGCTACTGTTTTATAAAACACTAGCGGACTTCCCGCGGTTTCACCCGCGTAGTTCCCGTTCCCGTAGGAGTACGGGAATAAAATATAGCCTATGTTACTCGTGGATAGTGTAGCTTTCGAATGGAGAAAGAATTTTTTAAATCGGTCCAGTAGTTTTTGAGCCTATTCATTACAAACAAACAAACAAAGTTTTCCTCTTTATAATATTAGTATAGATGAATACAGTCTTATTGGAAACTTAAAGAAAGGAAAATCCTTTTGATGATTCATTTCATCATCATCATTTCAGCCGAAAGACGTCCACTGCTGGACATAGGCCTCCCCCAAGTGTCGCCACATTGACCGGTTTTGATGATTATCACAACGGAATTCTAAACAGGCGAAGGCGGGACAATCCTGTTTTCGCATCTATTGTATCGGTTCGTTTAATGTTTTCGATATATTCGGGATTGTATTGTCGGCTTGTCGCCACATCTAAATAACGCAAATATCGATTCGATACCGCAAACCGAATGGCTATCAAAAGGTTTTTTAGGTCAGTATTCGAATAAATATGTTTGTTTGATACAGTTGTTTTCTTGCCAATTTTGTTTTGATGTTATGCAGAGGTCGGCGGCGTTCGGGGGGAAAAGCTGGCTTTTGAAGAGAAGCATGTTTGAAATTGGAATAAATTTCGGTCGTACATTTTTTGTGATACCTAAAATTTGACTTATCTAAGCGAGTCAAGCCGTAGGTTCTATTGCAATCTATGCTCCAATTACTGAACCTACGGGAAGGTATTCAGGAGCGTGATTTAAATCTCTCTCGTCCGTCATCAAGAAGCTTTACTAGTTCTGAAAGCTATCAAGTGAAGAAGGAAGGACCTTTTCTCTGAACGTCATGAACCGAAAGTGCCAGTGTATTAAAATTTTCATAGGCGCGAAATTGCGAATGCGAGGGATATATGGGGATTACGTTATCAAATTAAGTCTCAATCAAAGGAACACTTACATGCTAACTACAAACTATGAAAAATAATAAAGAAATTCATTCATTCGATGAATACTTACCGCATCTAGAAAGTTATTGTATTTGTGATACTGAGGCCTATTCCTCTCGCAGAACTGTCGGAACAGCAGCTTCCCGATAGGCTGCTGATCTACCACGTAGTCGTAACCTACATCTGAAACAAGGAAACAATCCTTTATTAGAAAATTGTGAATTTGGAGCCCCAACACAGGACATGACACCATCTCTTCTGCTCATTGTGCACAACTAATAGGGTATACCTATGCATGATCTTTTTTTATCAGTCTAAACAAAGCGTATTAACATCAGAAATAGCAAAGTGAAATTATTTTTTTAATATCTATAAAAAATACTAAGTTATAAGCATTTGAAACTGCTGATTAGACAGAGAGATCCGATACAGCGAATGACGTCATTCGCTGCAACGACGTACAAAATGCATACTAAATTGCGTTTATCTAGAAAGAGATAGAAACAAAAGATTCAATGGTGGTTTAACTTATGTGTTGTTCGGCCGATTTATGTCTTGTTTTCGCTTTTTGTCATTATTTTTATAGAACTATAGCATTCCGTATCAAAATAAAAATAAAAAATAATTTATGCATATTCCCTATTGCACCCAGATCTTGTATAAGACAAACGACAGAGCTGTCCAGGTCGCTACGTAGAGGTCGGAAAAAATCTTAGCAAAAACATCAATGTTGTGGAATTCAGATAGGTAGTCAATCCGTGTCAAATAGCGCAGCTGAGTCCGGTTCGTCTGGAGGCAGACTACAACAAGAAGCATAGGTAGATGAAGATGATAGGTAAGGTTATTAAGCAGCCTCTAGTGAATAAGAGTTGAAGAGCAGAGAGGCCATAGTGAATGACTGGCCATTCAAGAAAGTGGGGCGGACTGTCCAGCCCGCACTGAACGAACTGAAGTAAAGACCCAGTCCCAAACAACCTAGAACCTAATACTTTAGCGATAAAGTTGAAAATCTATTAAAGAGATTATTAGTAGCTTGATGTGCTGCGTCTATACATTGACAAGATATTAAAGCTGACCCACCTCAAAGAGGTAATACAGACCACTACAGGATGACACTTATAGTACTCACGGGATAATATCCGTGGTTTTCTTTATTCGTGGTTTTTTTTTTTCGTGGTGTTTCTTTTTTCGTGGTTTTTTTTTCTTTGTGGTTTTTGTGGTTTAATATCGGGAGCTCATTAATAAAGAAACCACGGATATTATCCCGTAAGTAGTTTAAGTGTAGTGAAAAACCGTGAAAGTCTTAAACAGTGTACTACAGGATGAGTTGTTATGACCCACCTTGGCAAAATTACCTACACCAAAAATCGATTTCGATGACTATATTAGATCACGGTCGTCTGATATCTCAATTTGTATGGCAGACGATATTAAATTCCATCTATTGTACCTACTGTTAGAAGTTATAATGCTTCTAGCAAAATCTTGTATTTAATTACATAAATCACTATAAGTTCTTGCCAAAATGATATTATGAACAGCCATTAGTGAGCTACAAGTATTTCAACAAGCAATTTCTAGTTGAAATTTCAACCTCCCCGTCTTTACGTTATTCAATAATTCATCCTAAAATGTACTTATTACTTTATGGATAAGACGGATTAGGCTATTTATCTACAAGCTTTGCCTGCGGCTAAACCTGAGAGGATCTTTCGCAGGCTAACTTTTTACCAAATCCGTTCAACCATTACGACGTGATTGAGTTGCGAAGTTTCTACCCATATAAACATCAAAGTTTTGCATCAGTTTGTCAAGCTTTAAGCTATGTTCAACCCTTTACGGCGTAGTAATTAAGATAAATTAATCTAATGTTTTAATTCGCATAATATTTGAACTTGACTAAGAATTATACTTGTGTCTCGACGAACATCTGTCGAGGCTCTCTCCTTGGTTTCAGAAGGCGGTACTCCTCGATACGGCCCACATTGTGAAAAGGTCCATCTCTCTGGAGCCCTAACCACCGGTAGCTTGGGCCCTGCTCCCGACACCAGCGGACCACATTTTTTAAAGAAATCTACACTATTATTATAAAGAGGAACGATTTGTATTTTGTATAATTATGTTTGCAATGAATAAACTCAAAAACTACTGCGCCGATTTAAAAATTCTTTACTTACAAAGCTACATTCACCCTGAGTAACATAGGCTACGAGTATATTTTATCCCCGTACTCCCACGGGAACGGGAACTACGCGGGTGAAACCGCATGTATATATACATCCGCTAGTATTTAATAATGTACATATAATTGATATGAATGAATGATTATAGCAAATAATATGTGCTAATACTTTAGCCGAGTGCAATTAGACAAGAAATACTCAAAAGGTGGAACGAAGTTTATAGTGGTCGGATTTTCATGGGACTTTTTTATTGAGTTCCTAGAGGATTGGAGAAGATAGTTAAAAAAAAAAATTTCGCCGCTCGCGACTTTTTTTTTTTTTAATTTTCTTTGGAATATTTTTTTCGTTTATGACCAACTTCAAATTCGACGAATTCATATTGTAGCGTAATAGTGTGACCTGTGTGCACCCATTTAATGCTAATTTAGTCTGTTTCTTTGTTCATAGTAGTCGATGTAATGCAATATTTCAAGTCTTTTTTGAAAATGTCCTATTTTCTGCAATTATTTTTAATTTTTTGAATTTTAATACCAAGATTTCTTTTGAAATTGGTAACTGATACTTTTTCACAGATAATTGGATGTAAAAATATTCAAGAAAACCATGTTTACGAGTAAAGTGACTAAAAATGTATTCACAATTATCAGGAAATCGTCTATATAAAAGTAAAAAAGGCCATTTTTCTCAAAATATTTCCATGACAGTCAACGTAAATATTATCTTCAAAATATCCTTATTATGTCTGCTATCCATAGATAACAAAAAAATAAAATAAAAAATTGGTGGTACTCGATAAAGGTTGATTATTGCGGTGTAATGGGGCCGCTGGTAAATGTACAAAAATTATCGTAATTATAACGCAACCATTTCTCACGATTTCTATCTGAGATAAGTTGCAAGCTTGGGTCTCTGCGCGCAATTTAATATCAATACCGATACCGATACCACTCCCACTTCTTAGCGATAGAGGACCTTGTCATGATTTACTTTTTCAGCAGTAATTAATATTTAACAAGTATCCTTAAATATTTATCTAGTTATTATACCTCGTTAGATAGCTAATAAAATGAGGATTATGACATTAATTTGCACATTGAGTTTCATAGCAGTATTTGGAAAAAAAAAATGCTTTCGTTAACATACACGATTTTCTAACATTTCCGAATGAATTTTGAGTCACTACACTTATGAAAGTGGTCTTCATTAATACTTTCTGATCCAGTTATCTGTGAAAAAGCATCAGTTACCAATTTCAAAAGAAATCTTAGTTAAGACTAAGATTTCTTTTGAAATTGATATTTTTTTTTAATTCGATATTTTTGAAATATTTGCAGAAAATAGGAAATTTTCAAAAATACTTAAAATATACCTTAAATCGACAACAATGAACAAAGAAACAGACCAAATTAGCGTTTAATGGATGCACGTAGGTCACACTATTACGCTACAATATGAATTCGCCGAATTCGAAGTTATTCATAAACGAAAAAAAATATTTCAATGAAAATTTACAAAAAAAAAAGTTGCGAGCGTCGAAATTTTTTTTTTTAACTTTCTGCTCCACCCCTCTAGAAACTCAATAAAAAAAGTCCCACGAAAATCCGACCACTATAAACTGTGTTCCACCTTATTGTCTAATTGCACTCTACTTGGTCTACTATAGATTAACCGAACTGAAGTCTCTTCTCCTGTCTTGTTTTAGAACGCAGGAACATTGATCATCGCCCTAAATCATTACGAGTTGTCAATTTCAGAACTACTGAGTTCAGGTTTCTAATCATTTTATCCAGGGACGTCCCTACAACCTTGTAATGAAATTATGTCACTAATAGCACACTAATAGATACATTATAATAATACACATGTAAACGGGTATTTTCGCGAATTTTTACCTTTAATATAAGCCCGACGTTTCGACCGGATTGCACCAGCCGTGGTCGCGGGAAGACTGAAGTATTGGAGGTACCGCCACAGCAAAGCGAAAGTGTTTATTCAACTACCCTCACTTGATCTTCATAAATGTTAATTAGGGCCGGTTCACACTAGGACAGCACACTACACTAACAGTGTCCGCATACTGAGATGATTTCACTTGACGAGTACACTTAGTGATCACTGGATTCCAAGCGGGAGAGAGTCTGAAGCCGTCTTCGCGATTGAAATTAGGATACTTCCCCGTTACATGTGTATTATAATGTGTTTTGATCGTGAAAGTTTAAAAAAGACAATCACTAGTTACGATAGTTATGTAATTTCAGTCATTCTTCCGAAAAAAACCAATCGATTAAGCACATCGTGTATAGTGAGAGACCGCAATGTCTGATTCTCTTAAGAGATATCGATCGATTGGAGTATCTAATAACTTGGGAATATCCTCGACTGGCAGATTCGATTATCCTGAATATTGGTATTTGTATTGGATCTTATTAGTACGAATGTTTGCCTTGTGGATTAGGAGTCTAGGTCAAGTGTTCTTGAGAAAAGGCTGTCGTATTTTAGCCTTTTGCGCATCGTAAGGGATATGTCAAGTTGTTAGGGTATGGCGATAAAATCTAGTTTGCTGAACTACATAACATCACGCCTATTATCTCCGAAGGGTAAAGCAGAGGTGTACCTAATAGTACACCCACGTTTCGCCAGTGATGGTTAAGTCTAATCTAATAAGGAGCAAGCCTTGTCATAATCCGGGCACAATTCCAGACTCCGTGGCTGCTACTGAGAAATTGCTGATGTAAAAACTCAATAACACTTTGCATGACATAGCAATCGAACCCATCAAGACCTCATGGTCAGCAGTTGTGCTTGCGACCTAGACCAACGAGGAGTTTAGTGAACTAGCCAATTATTATTACGCCTACTAAGTGAGTTCAGTAGACCGCATGACAGTGTGGCGAAAACAAAATAATTTGGCCTTTGTTTTGTTAAAACTCCGAACTACGCTAGGCCAGGTTAGGTAGGCCGATGACTTTCCGTTTTCAATTTGAGTCACAATTCATAATAATATACTGGTGCTTTTAACCGCGGACCACAATTTAAAATTTTAATTTACTTACTTAAATATTAACTAATATATACAAATATGTTCCATTATGCACATAAAACATAACGTAACGTCACACCTCTAAACCCCAAAGGGTTAGAGGCAAAGTAGGTGTAAACATCAGTTAGACATCGCTGGCCCATTTCCTTAACAAACTGAAAGGAAAATGTCCTAAAATAGATGCAGTATACAAATAATAACAAGAAAATAATGGGAAGGACTGTCAGCGGCCGGTATCAGCGAAACTATCGGAAACTTGCTGAAAGAAATAACGAAACATACATAATGCAGAATGTTGGCAAACTAACAACTATGGGGGACGTAGGGGAAGGGTAACATTAACCCCCGTTCACAACCTCAGGCGATGCTCTTCTACTTGCGTCAAGCGGTATGCGCGGGCCTCACTCGTTTCCTTAGGATGAAATCACATTTACACGCACAGACCGATTTTCATGCATCTTTCTCCGTTTCTGTAACTTAGAATTGTAGCTCACAAGTACGAGAAGCACGACGGTTGCTACAGCAAATGGTGCCTTTACAAAACAGAACGAGATACATTTGCACTTAATCACTGATCCGTGCGTGAAAATGTGATTACACCGTTAGGCCCGAACTCCACCAAAGCGGAGAAAAGCGGAGCAGAGAGGAGACGTGTGGAAACCGACCCAATCAAATTGGTTGAAATCTACACCGCGTATGTCTGTCGTCTCTCTTGTGATTGGACGAATCTTGCACATCTCCTCTCCGCTCCGTTCGTGTTCGCTTTGGTGGAGTCCGGGCCTTTAGCACGTCGCGTCGCGGTGACGTGGCTTTCTTCTTTTGTTTTATCAGCAGACATTGTCGCAATACGCGTGTCGCTTGATCGGGTAACTCGTGGCCAAGCAGTGACAACTAAAGTAATATCTTGCTGAACGAGCTCTATGGGGGAAGATGTTTGGGCCTGAAGGCCTATGGGCCGTTATAGGGATTTGTGCCGGGTTAAGAAATTGGAATAAATTTGGAACGAAGACTGTGATTGGCTCATCCAACTAGCGGTTCAATCCAATAGATAATCCTTTGCTTTCTAGGTGCTCTTACGACACCATCGACGCGGAATCGGCATCAGTCGGTAAGAAAGATCTTTACGGCCATGCATAAAAACAAAGAAGACGACTGTTTCGTCAGACTATCCGCATTTATTACCTGTACATACACACTGTTAGAAAACGGAATGTTTGCAGCTTTTCAGTGGCAGCTTAGGGCAAGAATTGTATTATTGTTTCCACACTTTCCAGTAAATAAATCGTTACACCCATTAGTAGTAAATGAGTGAGTTATGGCCAAAGTATTAACAAACAGAGGGTATGTGTCAGTGGACGTGTACTTTTGTATCCCCTTTGAACTTTACAAAATTACATTCGTACGTTCTGTAAGCAATATTTCTTCGAACAAAAAGTAATCTCGTGAAAACGCCCACAGAGAGACCAGACATTGTTTTACGAGCTACGTATAACTTACGGTTCTGTCTCCGGAAGAAACGCGAAATAATAAACAATAGTTAGGGGCGCCATTCGGTTACACACAGCTCCTACTGAGCCCATCAATTGTATGATTATCTTTCTTAATCCCATACAATATTACTGGAAATATGTTGAGATGTAAAATATAGCGATTCTCACCCTTTTGTTCGTGTTGTTTTATGGTTGACGTTCTTTCTACTAAATTTATCGTAGACTTCCTTCACTACCACACCCAAATCATGATCCTTTGAAGACACCACTTTTTATTAGTGGTCATTCGTTCGTAAATTGTCATGCCTGCTATCAGTGTTGTACTTCTTCTGCCACACTTCATCTCATTAGTCACCCCTTTTAAGCCACATCTTGCGCACAGTCCATCCATCATTTACTTCTACTCACATATTCATCTTATTCTCCTAAGTAAGGATTAAAATTGTATCGTAAAATATATTTCTAAGCAGTACTTCATTACACCTATCATCTTTTGTCCTCAAAATGAAATCAACCTTAAGGACATAATTCAACGTCGCGAAAAACAAAAACGTCTCAATGAACAATACACATCACAAGAGCATGACAAGTATCTGTACACTTGTCCTAATATTCCCAGATGAGAATACTGCGTATATTTCCATTTACAGCCCGATAAACAGACGAGATTGCTTTCGGCGATCGTATCCTGAGAATATTGCCAAGTAATTGTTTCTTTAGTAAATATTGAATGAACCAACACGGCTTCATTACGATTTTATTATAGACATGTATGGATGGCACGACAGGACCGAAGTTGTCACGGCTTTCTTTCCAAAGACAGTTTTCTTTTGCTAGCGTAGGTTGGGTTCGTGGAACCTTTTAGTGGGGACCATTTCTCGGTATTTCGTTTAGAAGATTCACATTATTCTATTATACTTATATTCGTAAATGTCATGGACGTCAGATATGAAGGATTCTTTAATATTGGTAGCATCATCATTATCTTCCTGCCTTTGACCCATGTTAATTGGAGTCGGCGAAAGTCGGTTTCTCCCATTCTCACTTGTCAACCGCCACACTGTCAATTACGGGGTCTTTGATTGTAACAATGTCTTTCAACATTATGTGTGGATAATTTCTCGGATGCAATTTTTAAAAATCCCAATGCTTGCTTTTTTTGATTGCACTATGGATAAAAAAACCGGCCAAGTGCGAGTCGGACTCCCGCACGAAGGGTTCCGCACCATTATCTATACATTAGACAAAACGGCAAAAAAATCACGTTTGTTGTATGGGAGCCCCCCTTAAATATTAATTTTATTCTGTTTTTAGTATTTGTTGTTATAGCGGCAACAGAAATACATCATCTGTGAAAATTTCAACTGTCTAGCTATCACGGTTCATGAGATACAGCCTGGTGACAGACAGACGGACAGACGGACAGACGGACAGACGGACAGACGGACAGACGGACAGACAGCGAAGTCTTAGTAATAGGGTTCCGTTTTTACCCTTTGGGTACGGAACCCTAAAAATCAACATGTTATAAAATCTTTAGTTGGGGTCGATGCAGCATGTCTTGTGCTCCGTATTCTAGTCGTCATCATCATAATTCCCAAGACAGTTTCTACAAGAATCTATCGAATCAAGAATCATGGCACGAAAGGCAATTATATTAATAATTTGAGCATACAGATGACAATTCTTCATTACCTACAGCTCCCCAGACAAATAAAATGTACGGATTCTAAGATCCTATTAGAAAGACCAATTTCAGGGTAAGATATTATATTATAACATTTCATCATCATCTGCCTAGCCTTTTCCCAACTATGTTGTGGTCGGCTTCCAGTCTCACCGGATGCAGCTGAATACCAGTATTTTACATGGAGCGACTGCCTATCTGACCTCCACAACCCAGTTAGTACCGGGTAATACGATACCCCTTGGTAAGACTGGTTGTCAGACTTTTTGGGCCTCTGACTACCTAACGACTGTCAAAGATCTACAAATGACAGCCGGGACCAACGGCTTAACGTGCTTTCCGAGGCACGGAGGAAACTCGGTATGTAATGGGTGGTCACCCATCCACAGACCAACCTAGGCAAACACAGCTTAACCTAAAGATCGACCCGAGCGGCTGTTATTATTTAGCCACGAGCTCCTCATATTGTAATAAATGTTATATATTATAACATTTATTACAATATTATAAAAGGTCTGTTTTTCATGAAATAATACGTGAACGACAGGCGACGGCCGTCCTAAGACACCGGCCTGGGTCGCATAAAGAAAATATTTTCTAAGAGTAAGCCTAATCTGCATTTTTCGAGCTTAGAATTAAGACCTGGATTTGGACTTTGGAATCTTAGCTACAAAATGATGTTTTTTTTTGTCGAATGCTTTAATTTATAAAACACTCAAAGGCTCTTATTACTTCTAAAAAAGCAGACGTTTTAACACTTCTTCCTCAGGTGCCCGAAGCAAATCAGGCGTGTTTTATTACTTTCTCAAAAAATTTGTAAACATGGCTGCATCACCGGTGGCAATGAAAATGCATACCTACGCATAATTTTTTTTTTTAGTTTGGTTAGCCTATTCTGTCCCACTGCTGGGCAAAGGCCTCCCCCATTTCTTTCCAACTCTCCCGGTGTTTCGCCTTCTCCGGCCAGGAACAGGAGTCAGGAACGAGTCCAAATCGTCGCGCCAGCGTTTCTTGGGCCTACCTCGGTGACGACGACCATCTTCAGGCACCCACTGTGTGACAATTCTGGCCCATCTGTCCTGACCCATTCTGGAAATGTGACCCGCCCAGTCCCATTTTAACCTCGCAGACTTATCGCCAACATCGGCGATGCCTGTTTGGAGCGTATTATGGTGTTGCGTATTCGATCGGTGATTTAGATATTTAAAATGCTACGCTCCATCGCTCTTTGGCAAACCTTGAGTTTGGACTTCTGAGCCTCCGTCAAAGACCAAGTCTGGGCGCCATAGGTAAGGATAGGCAGGATACACATGTCGACGAGCTTACGCTTGAGTGAGATAGGAAGGTCGCCCTTCATAAGCGCCTTCATGGACCAGTAGCGTCTCCAGGCATTTTCGACGCGACGGTCGATCTCCTTGTCCTGTCTGTTGCTGAAGGAAACTAGCTGGCCCAGGTAGATGTATTCGTCAACATAGTGTATTTCCTGCCCATCGACCTCGACCCTATATTTAACGGCATTGGTCATGACTTTAGTCTTTGACTGATTCATCGTCAGTCCAACCTCAAGGCTTGCAGTGCTCAGGTCTTGGAGCATTTGTTGCAGTTGAGCTGCTTCAGACGCAAAAAGCACAATATCGTCTGCAAAACGAAGGTTTGATAGCATTTTATCACCGATCGGAATGCCTTGCGTTGTCCATGTGTCGGCAAGGTTTTTGAATATCTCTTCGAGGGTGCTGGTGAATAGTTTAGGAGAGAGCGGGTCACCCTGTTTTACTCCTTTGGCAATTTTAAAAGTTGAGCCTACAGAATCTAATTTAACGTTAGCCGTGCTATTGTTGTAAATATTTTTTAATAGTTGGCTTCGTAGAGCTGAGAATATGGCGCTATGTTTTATACTATCAAAAGCCTTTGTGTAGTCCGCGAAAGCCAGGTATAGAGGTTTATGAAATTCTGAATATTTTTCTAATAACTGATTTAAAGTGTGAAGGTGGTCTGTAGTAGAAAAACTTGGACGGAACCCGGCCTGTTCCGGTGGTTGGTGCGAGTTTAATTTGGCATCTATGCGATTGTGGATGACCTTGATAAACGCCTTATAAATATGAGAGACTAAACTAATGGGCCTGTAGTTGTTAATATTGCACTTATCGCCTTTCTTATGAAGAAGAACAATGTTTGAGTGGCACATTTGGGATGGGAGTTTACCTACCTGTAAGATTGTATTAAATAGGTTTGTTAGGCGAGGGAGCAGTGTGGCAGATCCTAATTTTAAGGCTTCGGTGGTAACACCATCTTCGCCAGGGCTCTTATCATAGTGCATTGTTTTGAGCACTCTGTCTACTTCATGTAAATATTTTTATTCAGTTTTATTCCTTCATTTTATCACCAGACACCACTTTAAAGCGGTTAAAGCTTCCTACACTATACACGTGTTTTACGTTACCCTCAACCCAACCTTAGATGTGGCTAGTATACCGTGGAGTAAACTTTACGAGCCAGTAAGGGGCGGCTATATAAAAGACATTCAATTAAAACTACATACATATGTAATTTTAACTCGCCAACTCCATCAATTTAATGAAATTGTCTTTTCACTCGGTTTTTTCCATTGGACGAGCGAGCACTAAGCATATAAACTGCTCATAAATAAGGTAAGTGTTTAATTTAGCGTGTCGTTTGTGTTGCTGGAAAGTGTTTACAGCTCTAGAACAGATAGGTGGGGTAGGAAAACTACAACTACAGTTCGAGACTCTTAAGGCAGCCCCATACACGCTAGCTAAGGCATACCTGACTGGTTTGACTGTAGATTTGGACTGGCCAGAGCGAAACCAGAGCGTGTATGCTGCAAAACTGTGCAGGATTCCACAAGAGGCAGCTCAAGCTTACCTGACGGGTATACCTGTACAGGCCTTTATTAACTTAAGGCCTTATTACATTACACGATTTATCGGGCCCTGCCCGCAGGGACAGGGAAGTGTAATAAGAAACAGGGAGTCAGGGTCGCGTAAATAATAAGCGGCGCCCTGCCTGATGAGGCCAGGGCACACGATCGACAGGGCCCGATAAATCGTGTAATGTAATAAGGCCTATAAAGATGATCCTGCAGCCTGCTGTTGGTTGGCGCCTGATCTCTCTCCGCCGAGTCGGATTAGCGTCCTATCGGGCTATGAGAGTGAGGAAAGAGTGTACCTGTGTTAGCGCACACACTTGGGCACTATTATATCTGCGACCGCTGAATTTGGCAGAGCAGTTATGAGCGAAAACAATCAAATGGACTATAAGATGATTGTGAGTTGATTGTGTGTTGATAAGATGATCAAAGAAGGGGCCGGTAAAGTATATTATATATTATTCTGTAAATCATTTTTTAATTTAATTGTATTGTTGTGAATGTTGTGCATACCTATAAGTGACGTATTTACACGCACTGTAGACCTATGATCACCTTACGGAACCAATATTGTAAATATGTCGTTGGTGTGTCTTATCTAATAAATAAATAAATAAGTATATTTTTCGTTATACCGTCATCCAACATAATGGTTCCACAAATGAAGAACTTACATAAAAATTCTAAAACGTGCAGTTAAAGTTATCCGCGACTTAGGACCATATTATGGAAAAACCCGACCATAAAGTATAACCATCGGGCAACAGCCCACAAGACAACACCTGTCTGGTCGAAGGATCCTCCCTTTACTTTGGGAATGATTATATGTTATGGTTATGGATGATATGGTTATCAAAGCTAAAGCTGGCAACGAAAGGTGCAAGCTCTAAGCCAGAACCGAAGAAGCGAATTATAAATCTGACTCAGCCCTGACACCGAAATCAGGAGCTAACAGGGTTACTTCAAATCAGATACAATTAGATCACATTCACAATCCAAATCATATTTGCACAAGCATAACCCAACATGAACCTAGTCAAACATAACCCCTTTAGATTTATTCGCCATACGCGCCACCAAAGGGGGGAGGGGTTCGACCGTCGGTAGCATTAATTAATTATTTCTAATTTATATCAATTGCAAGGAGACCACGTCCCTCACCAATTAGATACAAAGAGCTATTTACAATTCAAATGTACTTATTGACTAACCTAGTTTTAATACACGCGATAGGATTATGTGAAGTAACGCTGCAACGGTGTCAGTTGTCATTGGGATGATAATGACTGGTAATTAGGCTATAGCAGTAACATTTTAATAGGCGATACTGCTTCTTAAAATAACTTTGACGAGTGAGCACACTTTAATAATCGTTCGGAAAACCCTGGTGGCTTACAAGTAAGAGCCTCGACTTATGTTTGTGGCCGTGAATTTGAATCTGGAATCATCGCTATTGTTTTAAAACGTTGAAGGAACCGTGAGGAAACCTGCATGTCCTAAACCAAAAATCGAAGACTTGTGACATACACCAACCCGCACTAAGCTCAACTGGAGGTCTAAGGGCCAAGTTCACCGAAAAGATAACAGTCTGATTATCTAAAAACAGCTGTTTAAAACATATTTTCATGTACAAAAATGTGTTTTAAACAGCTGTTTTTAGATAATCAGACTGTTATCTTGTCGGTGAACTTGGCTCTAAGGCCTTCTTTCGCATAGAGAGAAGGCCTGGTGGCCTACCATGACGTCTTAAAGCAGGACTGTTTTAATCTTATTCCAGTGAGAGAGAGATGGCGCTAAACGTCCTCTATAGCTCCGTCACTTTCTCACACTAGTGTGACATTAAAACAATCCTGCTTTAAGACGTCATGGTAACCCTCCTGGTGTACCTGGTGGCCCTTATAGGCTGATTACACTGTGTTGATCATCATCATCATCTGCCTAGCCTTGTCGGCTTCTAAGCGTGTTGATGACAATTTAAATTGAGTCAGCCCGAAATTTGGCGACGAGTTTGGCACTTTCAAAAGCGTCCATCAGCTCCTGTAATGTGCAAACACCAGGACAGGCAGGACACGATATCAAGTGTCCCATCGTTTGTGGGATAACACATATTACACTCCAGGACAGAGTCATTTATGAATCTCCACCTGACCAGTCTTCTTTGCCTCGGCCAACCTGTGTCCGGCCGGAGTCTATTTAAAGACTTCCAGGTCACTTAACTGGGTCAATATCTCTAATACTTAGTCGGAGTATTTTATTTAGTTCGGAAGATATATTGCTACTTACTAAGTCTAGATTTGACAATTGCAATTATGTAGGTCCGCTGCGACAGGAAAAACGATTCTGGCAGTCTTTCCTCATGGTTCACTTTCTGCGCAACTGTTCCAATCGTCCTGAATATTTCGATTGCTTTTATTGTTCCAGTATGAAAAAGCTTTCATTGTCATTTCTCGTCTAATGATGTTTTATTGAAGCGAGTAAGTATCGATATCGACAGTTTTAGTGTCTATTGAGTGGAATTGACACTAAAATTGAAGATAATGGCTAATGGCTCGGCTGTCGAGTTTTTTTTGTTACTTCAGGGTTGGGACAAATGTCATCGGAAGCTTTTATTCTTGTTTTGTGGCACAATTTCTCATTTGTAAGAATGAACTGTAATATCAACTTCCTGCCCTTATCCCATATTACTTGGGATCGGCTCAACAGGTTTTCTTCTTCCATTCTCTCCTGTCAGACGTTACAAAGCCTGTACTGTATCACTTCTGGGTAAATGCTTCTTTCCATTCCTTCCACTTCTCTCGATGTTGTCCATCCAAGGCGTCACGCAATTTTCTCCTCGGTCTGCAGCGACCCCCTTAGTGTATATTTGCTTTATTACTTTTAATATTTTGTCTTATCAACGGTCTTCAAACGTTAATACAATTTTGTTCTTGAAAGAAATTTTAACCGCATCAAAGGACCCGGAAATTTAATCAACAATATTTTATTTTGCGACAAATTAAATTAATTTCACTGAAGCCATTTCCACCCTTCGTTTTTCTAAGAAAATACAAGTGAAATGAGAGTACCTAAGATCCTAACTAATATTATAAATGCGAAAGCAAGTTTGTTTGTTACTTACCTTTTCACGCGTTGCATATACGTTGTCAGGTGTATAGATACGGACATAGGGTACTTTTCAACCCGAAAAAAGTACTGTTCCCGAGGAAAACAACAATAACGGTCTTATTATAGTAGATAGCGCCACGTGTCTTTTGAATCATGGTTGAATCATATTATTTTAAAAACTTTAGTAGTGTGTTAAGTTTAATTTTCGAATCCAGAATTAACGCGAGCGAAGCCGCGGGAAAAGCTAGTAGTAAACAGAAGCACTAATGCAACGTATGTTTTACTACACATTCAGTCTTATTACCTCTAAAGGTAGTAACAATCTTCGACACTTTCCGGAACCCGATATTTTCTGGACTCAATATTTATTTCTCGTACCATAAGAAGTTAGGACCAATACAGGGTGTTAGGTTGAATGAACGAGGCACATACAGTCAGTCTGTGCAGTCAACTTTAACTGTGTGTGAGACAAACTATCATCATCATCTACCTAGACTTTTCTCAATACGTTGGGATCGGCTTCCAGTGTAATCGGATTCACCTTAACACCAATATTTTACATGGAGCGACTGCCTATTCGTGGGGTTAACCATGAAATCGCGAAAAAATACCAAGTGTTCTATACATTTATGCTCGCATAACTTGACAAAATGTAGGGGATAAGTGTTTCCTTGATTTTTCAGCGTTGGTGTCGCAGTAAACGTTTATTTTACTGCCAACCGAACGAACACACGTCCTTGACTGTAACACCATACAAATGTTCTTTATTCGAAACTTGGCGCACAATTCGCACAAACGAAGTTGGCTCGTAAACGCCACGCCGCCGCCGCCATATTTTATATGTACACCAAAGGGTGACTCGCGTTTTGGTAGGACCTATAGAATTCGTCGGGTGGGAGGATTTTACTGTGCCTTTCTAGTAAGCAAGTCCTGTTTTTGACGTGATAACGTGAAACGTCCAGCAAACCCTTGGACCTAGAAAACTGAAACTTTGCACAGTGGCTCCCCTTATAATTAAGACAAGGAATAAGGAAGGATTTTTCGAAATTAAACCCCTAAGGGCCAAGTCCACCGAAAAGATAACGTGTTTAAATGTGTTTTAAACAGCTGTTTTTAGATAATCAGACTGTTATCTTTTCGGTGAACTTGGCCCTAAGGGAGTTAATCAGGGGATGAAAGTTTGTATGAAAGTCCGTCAGTTTAAAATTTAGGATCTTAAAATTTTGAGTTTAGGCTGACGATTGAAAATTTATTTATACGTGTCTCAGCGTTTTTATAATTCCATCCCCAAATAGTTAAAAAGAGGATAAAGCTAAAATTAGAAAAAATATTATCTAGGCGTATGGATGCAAGCTAATGCAACGGTGTTGTTAGAATTTCAATCCTTAAGGGGGTGAAAACGGGGATGAAATTTTGTTTTTTAAGTTAAAATCACTAATATCATGAAAAATGACGTTATCACGTAAAATTATCGTCCGTAAACCGTCTTTACAGACAGCCAGTTTTTTTGTTAGAAGGTCGGGTCGTCTTATTATGACAATTTTGGTACTGATCTCTAGGTCTGTTAGTCATGCTTCGTTCAAGATTTGGCGTAGCGAATCTGAGTCATGCCAAATTTCCGCAAGTGCCGAGATAATCAGACAATTCGCAGCTCCTTCTTCTTCTTTTAGTGTCGACGGTAATTTAGATAGTTTAAGGCTAGTTAGGTTTAGTAAGTCACTAAAACTCAAGTAAATAGGCACTTAGGACACTAGCAAATGGGAACTGGTCGCAATAGCATTGGGTGCGCATTCGCAGCTACAACGAAGATATTTACAGGTTGTCCGCTGCCATCTCTATTCAGAACTACAAATTGCAAAAAACACGTAAAAAAACTACCCCAATAATAAGTTACAACATGTAATAAAATATTTGTCAAACGTTTACTGGCCCTTAAACACTTAAGTACCCGTTAGCGTGTAAGCGAGCATAAAATGAAGGAATTTTACGCTTCAACAAATAAAACAGTATTCAATCCTATTTTCGTATTAATAGATGGTTAAGGCTATGTATGGAATGGTCCTTTGATCTGAGATTTCAATTTGAACGAGACTTTCATTTGCTTGGAGTTACAGGGGGTGGGGGGTCGGTGGAAAAAGCCGGGAATTAGTGGCGGTACTTTCACACAAGCCTAAAAACTTGGCTTGACCTTTTAAGGCGCTGTTAACACCAAAATCGCGCACACTGTCTATTTGTATGGGAGAAAACGAGACGTCACTATTACTGGGCGGCCAGGTTTTAGAAGAAAATAATGAATAAATATAGATATAAAAAAAAGGATGGTATTATTTGTGAAATATGACTCGTTAGCAGTTTAGGTATGAATATGTTGACTTCATGTTTTTAATTGCAGACCCATACGTCATAAAAATAAAGACATAGGACCGTTAATGATGATTTTAAGACCAATCTTTGCAATTATTTTCTATCGAGCCGATTTCGTCAAAATATGTATCGAGTCTAGAATATGATCAATATTAACATGTTTTTTTTTGCCGTGCTAGAACAAATAGTATTTCTTAAAAAACTGCTTTAATAACATCAATTTCAGCAAATTAGGTGTCAGCCCCATAACCGACTACTCTTCATTATGTTAGGGTTTCTGAACAGTCTGCTAGGCTCATGGGCTTGCCGTATTGTTGCCTCCTAGGCACGGGATTGCCAAGAATAGGCTAGTTTCCACCATCAATAAATTTCAAATCTATTTAGTCCGTCAGTTAGAGTATTGGAAAATAATGGACACGTATTTTTTGGTTTTTTAAATCAATGAACATTGACAAAGATAAAACGCATCAAAACACGAGAGTGGGGCTCGTGGTCGTGACGTCACAACGCACTAAAAATGACGCACGGCGTGACGTATTGAGAATTTTAAAAGCGTCGTAACTTCGTCAATTTTGGTTTACGTAACAAAAGAAAAAATACGTGTCAAATATTTTTTGATAATCTAACTGACGGACTAATTAGATTTTTTCAGGACTAAAGCCTACGACGACATTTGAATCTAAACTGGCACAACTTGAATAATGTACTTCATCACCAGTTCCTCGCAACGGTGAAAGAAAACATCGTGAGGAAACCGGCAGGTTCTAGAACCTGCCGGTAGATGTCACATGTCTCCAAATCTTCTGTTCTAGAACAGAAGATTTGGAGACATGTGACATCTACCAACCTGCACTGGGCCTGGGTGGTGGATTGTGTCCCACTCTCTCACGTAGAGGAGGCCTGCCTGTGTCCCAGCAGTGGGAACGTTATAGGCTGATCTATGAGTGAGATGTAGATGATCATAAGCCATAGGTAATTAATGGAGGCTTGTTAATGTTAAATGGTCGATGCGTAATGTTACCATATATCATGGTTATGGTTTTGGTTGTGTTCGGCGGTACGGCCTATCTTCCAGGAAAAAAGTATAAACTTTTAAACAATACAGTGACTGACAGCGACTTCTGTGAATTACAAAATTTACATAGAAATAATGAGGAAAAGTAATGAGTCAATGACTTCATACTAAGTTCTTGTTTCGGATAAGACTAAGACTATTTCACACGGAGCGACTGCCTATCTAACCTCCACAACCCAGTTAGTCCTAGGTAATACGATACCCCTTGGTAAGACTGGTTGTTAGAATTTCGGGCTACTGACTACCTGTAACGACTGTCAAAGATTTACAAATGACAGCCGGGACCAACGGCTTAAAGTGCTTTTCGAGGCACGGAGGACACTCTGTATGTAATGGGTAGACCAATCCACGGTCCAACCTAAGCAAGTACGGCTTAACCTAAAGATCGACCCGAGCGGCTGTTATTATTTAGTCATGAAGTCTTTCATAATAATATTAAACTTACATACAATAAAGAAATCTCAATTTTTATCTAGTCGTGATTTCGTGAAGCAAGAACAGGCCGCACGTATGAAAAAAATCGAAATGAATTCCTTCATCTTTCAATACGTCTAATCTCATAAGATATTAATACTCAAGACTCTTTTCGCATAACTTCATCAAATAAATTGTATCAGACATCAAACACAGATTTCTTACTTGACATCGACTGATACCTAAAAATATTACCAAACTTACTTGATATCAGAGACAAAAGTTCATACCTGCTCGATCTAATATACTCCAACGTGAAGATTTCATTAGATTGTTAGTTACTATGAGGGTTTTATTCTCTCTTTCTTTTTTACCCAACTACGGCGAAGCCAAAAGGAAGGGTTTTGATTTTATCAGCCGATGTATGTTTGTTACGTATGTTCCACCGACAGTGGTGGCCCAGTGGTGGCGGCCGCGCCTTACGAACAGTAAGTCGTTACCCAGACAGGCGCATTACTTTGTGTAATTTATTTCATCACCACTGCTCTCAAAACGGTAAAGGAAAACATCGTGAGGAAACCGGCATGTCCTAGAACCAAAAAAATCGAAGACATGTGACATCTACCAATCCGCACTGGGCCCGCGTGGTGGATTATAGCCCATTCCCTCTCATAGAGAGGAGGCCTGTGTCCCAGCAGTGGGAACATTAATAGGCTGGTGATGATGATGATGATGATGATGTTCCACCGTAGTGCCTAAACTATTCATCCGATTTTGATAAATAAGGTGTGAATCGATACGATATTATGACCTGGGTAACTTAGGCTACATTTTCACCGACTTCAACAATAGGAAGAGTTGATTTTATCTTGTAAACCCGATTTTAATTCGCGTGATTTTTCGCAGTACAAAATGAATGACTACTAAAAAGCGACGGATTCATACATAACGATGACCCTGTTTATTGGCCGTATTATACCTAAGATGTCGTCCATACCACAGTATAAATATGGACAGTACGGAAACTACCTACAAATGTTCGAACCCGCACACTAACACAAACATGCGCATCGACGGGGTCCCCATAGTCTAAGATCCCTTACAAAACGACCTTCACCGAGCTGGTTAATGGATGAAAAGTATTTTATATCAAATTAAATATGTCAATAAATATATTACAAATGGGTTGACTAAAAAATTTCAGTTAAGAACATGATTAATTAGCAATTTAAGGGGCTGACAACACCTAATTTGTTGAAATTGATGTTATTTAAGCAGTTTTTTAAGAAAAACTATTTGTTCTAGCTCGGCAAAAAAAAAATGTTAATATTGATCATATTTCAAAGACCTTGGACGGACTCGATACATATTTCGATGAAATCGGCTCGATAGAAAATAATTGCAAAGATTGGTCTTAAAATCATTATTAACGGTCCTATGTCTTTATTTTTTTGACGTAGGTATGTGTCTGTAATTAAAAACATGAAGTCAACATTATTCATACCTAAACCGCTAACGAGTCATATTTCACAAATAATCCATACTTTTTTTTATATCAATATTTATTCATTATTTTCTTCTAAAACCTGGCCGCCCAGTAATAGTGACGTCTCGTTTTCTCCCATACAAATAGACAGTGTGCGCGATTTTGGTGTTGACAGCGCCTTAATGGGGTATTTTAGTTGTAGTATACCACACAAATTCTTGTCTTTCTCTAAGTGTGTACATAGGTACCACATACACATGTTCGGCTCGCCCTGATTCCGCGCAGCCGGGTGGCAAACTCGAATATTAAGGGTAGAAGGGACACCTACGCACATAAACGGCTATCAGGTACCTATTCAGTACATTATTCTGAACCCTAAATAGGATTTTTTTTATCGACATTTTTATTTCTGTGGAGTTCATCGAGAAATAATAACAGACGCTCGGATCGATCTTTAGGTTCAGCCGCATTTGTCTAAGTTGGGGTCCGTGGATGGGTAACCACCCATTACATACCGAGTTTCCTTCGTGTCGCGGTAAGCATGTTAAGCCGTTAGTCACGGTTGTCATTTATAGATCTTTGACAGACGTTACAGGTAGTAACTCGAAAGTCTGGAACCAGTCTTACCAAGGGGTATCGTATTACGCAGTACGAACTGGATTGTGGAGGTCAAATAGGCAGTCAGTCCATGTAAAATACTGGTATTCCATTGAATCCGGTAAGACTGGAAGTCGACCCCAACAAACTTGGGAAAAGGCAGATATTGGTATTTTTTTTAAATTACCGATGAAAAAATTATAAGTCTACTGTTGCGGGGCAAAACCGCTAAGCATAGGTAAATATAATTTAGCAACAGTAGACGCCGAAAACAGTTAACCAATCGGCACGAGGCAAATTAAACCCAAATATGCGTAACGATTGCTTTGATGTTCAACAAATACGTAGGATGTGTCATCCCGAACAAGATAGTAACATCGCTATTGTCTATAGAGGGGATCAGGAATTCGAGTAAGTAATTTTGATTGGGATCAATTAAGCTGTATTGATGATCAGTTGCCGTTATGGATTCTTCAATCATAGGGCGCTTTGCACGTGTAAAAAAATGAGTTTCGCTGATGACTGTGAAAAAGACGGATGAGATATTGATATAATACAAGAACAATCGCATAAATAAACAAATGAAGAAAGACGAGCATTTAATAGGACTACTAAGAGAAAGAACCCACACAATCAGGTGTCTAAGGATTAATAAATTGTTTCATAAGATTCATCTTCTGACAGTTATTCTCACACAAAGGCACTACTTCCCAGAAGTGTCCCCAAAATATAAGGGATTGATAAATTAACATGAACCAATAACACTCGAAACATCCCAAAATCAAATTACCCGATAGACAAGAAAGTTTTAAGTAGCAAACTAAACCTATTCGCGATACCCACTTCAGAAATCAGTATCAAAGGGATTGGAAAGTCCCAATACTCCCAATGCCCGAAGGGATCCCGATTGCCCCCGAAGTCAACCGAACATTTTCTATGTCACCCTGAATCGAAACGCTGAAGGTAGGGATCGCAATAAAAATAAAGGCATCAGAGAAAAGCGGATTTATTCCAATCGCGGGCTTACAAGTAAACTAGGAAAATATTTATCACAATGTCGACGGAAAAACATTCGAGGGATTCGGAGAGTATGGATAAGCTGTAGAGTGCTGAAATATTTGGCAAAAGGGCTGCTATAAGAAATAGTTTTTATATCTGCAATTTTTCATATTTCTATGATCTGCAAAGACAGAATAACTTACATACATAAAACTCACGTTTGTTTTCGACGAGTCGGGACTTCTAGTACTTATGGACAAAGTTTTTGGTGACCAATCGGAACAGTGACGAGTCGGGCAGGACTCTTTCCTTTACGGGCAGGGAGAAATTCAGAACGCTACCTGCTAAGTACTTACTACGACCCTTACATTTGTCTCTCGCTTCATCTACGTTCATACATCCTGGTCATTGCCAGTTTTTGACCACCCGTTCAGCCAGCCGCAAGAGTGAGATATTCCAAAATTCAAAACTTAAAAATGTTTCTGTTGTATTCATAGGCTTTAAATCTTAGGCGTGGTCTAACCGTGTGGCGTTTGTCTTATTGATACTCTTTGCTAGAATACGCCGAGATGGTCGATACTGGTGCCATCTATCACCCGCGACGACAACCATGGGTAACAATGTGTACACAGTGACGTTTAACGCTACAGTTGACATCGGGTACAATACAACGCATACGTTACTATTATTTTTTTATAACTTGCTATATCCATGACTTCACCCCGATAGCGTTTTATCTCTTTGTATTTTTTTATCCAATCTGACTTAGAGCAGAAAAATACAGGTTGTTCCTGGATTTGGATTAAAACTGTATCTATCGTCTTGATTTTTGTGAGTATAAACAGTGAGAGAGGAAACCGAGACTCAATGAATCATTATCATCATTGTCCTGTCCTTATCTCAATTGATTTGGGGTCACCGCAGCATGTGTTCTTCTTTCATACTTCTCTATTACTCAATGATAATCGCCATTCTGCTTTGAGCAAGTATGGTGACTAAGATTAACTCACGAATTCTCTGTATGGGGAATGAGGCCTTTGCTCTGCAGTGATACCGTAGTAAGCTAAGATTATTATTACAATCACTGTAAGTTTAGGACTGTCTTGTACCTGAGGCAGATATGCATGGTACGACTGCTAACTTTAGCAGATACGATAAGTAACGCTAGAAAGAAGAATTGATCAGAAACCTAAAATTTATTTGACTACAAACCAAACTACAAAAATATACCAATAACGTCTCACATTATTGAAGAAATATACGTATTTAAGTACAATCAAGATCCGAAGATACCATTTCTTTTCGGGTAAAACATCGCGTGTTTGAAAACAATAAAAAGTTTCCCATAATGGGTGCTAATAAAAATATGAAAAGAGAAAATAAATCAGAAATAAAATAGCTTTGTTTTCAAAATTCGCCTTCCCGATTTGTCTTGGGTAAACCAGGTCGAAAACTCGAAACTACTTTAGAAGCTATAAACCTAGAATGAACATCAGTTAATAAAGAGGGCATCAAAACTATCAGTTAACTGCTCAAGCAATTAAGTAAGGGGGTTAATGTGAAACTAAAATGTGGATGAACATGATTTAAATAATAAATAAATAAATAAATATTGCTGGACATTACACACAGCGCCACCTAGTGCCACACTAAGCAACGAGGCTTGTGTCGTGGACACCAGATAGTTGATATACTACATAGATACTTTTTGTTTGTAAATACATACTTATTATACATATAGACATCCATGACTCGGAAACAAATGGCCATGCTCATCACACAAACATTTGCTCCGACCGGGATTCGAACCCGGGACCCTAAGAACGTAAGGCAGCCTCACTACCGCTGCGCCATTCGGGTCGTCTAAATTTAGAATCTTTATCTGCCTAGCCTTTTCCCAACTATGTTGGGGTCGGCTTTCAGTCTAACCGGATGCAGCTGAATACCAATAGTTTATAGGAGCGTCTGCCTATCCGACCTCCACAACCCAGTTAGCACTAGGTAATACGGTACTCCATGGTAAGACTGGTTGTCAGACATTTTGGGCCACTGACTACCTGTAACGACTGTCAAAGATCTACAAATGACAGCTGGGATCGACGGTAACGTGCTTTCCGAGGCACGGAGGAAACTCGGCATGTGGGTGGTCACCCATCCACAGACCAATCTAGGCAAGCACGGCTTAATCTAAAGATCGAGCCGAGCGGCTGTTATTATTTAGCCACGAGCTCCTCATCATATATAATCTTCACGCATCAAATTCTCTGGAGGTTTGTACGGGTATCACATCCGCACTTTGCTGATGATATTTGATCCCATGGGAGTCATCCATCTTCATTTATCGAGGTCAACCTCCTTCGACGTTATGTAATCAATGTTTCGAGTAAACCAATTTCACTGTCTTTGGTGATATGGGTACTGAGGACTAACAAATTTCTTGCGGACACAATACTCATGATGTGAAAACTAAAGACAGGATTACAGGTCGCGGCACGAAACTCTAGCGCTGACCGTTATTGCACAGAAGTAAAAAATAAGAATGTCTTGGGGCGTGCGTTGCGCCGAGCTATCCCCTCCACGTTTCGTTCAGCGCTAGAGTTACGTGCCGCGACCTGTATTACACAACTGTTTTATAGTTCAACCACTATTTTATCTAATATTATAAATGCGAAAGTTTGTGAAGATGGATGGATGGATGGATGTTTGTTACTTTTTCACGCGAAAACTACTGAAGGGTTTGAATGAAATTTGGCACATATAGGATAACTTTTATCCCGGTAGTATGATCCCGTGGGACAGTAACCGAAATTCACGGGGACGAAGCCGCGGGCATAAGCTAGCTAATTTATACATTTATTACTAGTTCCGCCAAGCAAAATATGAATTACGAGTTTCTTAATTTACTTTCGATATTTTATTAAACACTCCACCACTAGAGCCTACTGCGCCGTATTAGGTGCTTAAAAAGGAATACTTAAAACAAAAAATATAGTTTTATTCCCTTTTGAGCACCAAGCTAAAATATTGTCAGAGTGCTCAAATGGTAATTAATATCTTTGGTGCTCTTAAAATCGGTGCTCAAAGGAGAACACTTCATATTTTCACACATGGCAACTTTTGAAAAGTTATTTTCTCTAACGGCGTAGATTGTAATTTTATGTTGTTTCGTACACGATTATTATGGAACTATTATTATTTAAATATAATCACAAATTTCAATCCTATCTCAAAGTTGCCATCGTTATTCCATAAGAAATCATTTTTATAAATTGTTAAGTGTACCTATAAGTACATATTAGTTGTAGTGACAGTAACGGATGTTAAGATAATCAACTTAAGATTCATTTTGTGGAGACCGAAGGACCAAAAAATTAAGTGGGAACCCTAGAAGCAGTAACACAATAAGAAGTAGAAAAACAGACAGAAGACGTCGCAAATCATTTTATCTTCATCACATAGTTATTCAAGGCGCAAGCCGCTGGGGCACCAAGCCACGAGATATGGCCGATAATCTAATGACTTACCTAATTTGGTGAAACGCTGGCTACAGAATGGAATAGTACTGTTTTTGATGGAACTGGGCATACCTTCTTTGAATACGAATGTATAAAGCAGGAAAATAAATGATGGTAGACTATGCCAAATGCCGATGAGGTGGCTAGAATGGGATGTCTACTAATATTAAATGACAAGTAACAGGGGAATTAGAAGACATGTTGAGACGAAACCAAATTAAATTGGGATTAGGGCAAGAGCCGATGACCGTTGGGGTAGACGAGTTCTTGAGTGGAGACCGCGAATCGGCAAGCGTACGGTGGGACGCCCTCGGGCTCGGTGGCTGGTACAAACTGGATCAGAGTTGCTGAGGATCAAGTTGACTGGCGTGCGATTGAGGAGGCCTATGTCCGTTCAGCAGTGGACTCCTGTAGGCTGATGATGAAGGGCGGGAATGATGATGATGTTGATATTTTAAATAAATACGGTTCTGTGGAAAAAGACTGATGTTATAACAGCTGGTGTTGATATCTCTGAAGCAGCTGAAGTTTTCCATTGGTCAAGTTATGTAACATGAGACGATAATGTGTCAAGTAAATAATAGATTTACGCACAATAAATAGCTATAAGTTAGTATTAGTCAAAGAAATTAACGTTAAAGATGTAAATGAAACGTAAAATATGGCGCCAAAACATTTTAGTACTCAATGATTTCTTACAGTGCCATATGGAACGCGAATGAGTGGTTGAAAATTATTTCCGTTCGGAAACGACAAAATGGTCTTTACATTCAGCATGTTATAGCTCTATTAATAAAACAGGTGGTCGGCTTTATTTTTTTACTGTTCCATGTTTGGCATAATAACTTTCACTGGATTAAGAAGCACTTCTGAGATAAGAAAATACATCTCATCAGATTCATCATTATCTGCCTAGCCTTTTCCAATGTAAGGCTCCCCATTCGAATCGGATGCAACTGAATACCAGAATTTTACATAGAGCGAAAACAGACTACAGTATGTAGTCCTGTTAAAAATTACAAAGTTTCTGCTATCGAATTGTCCGTAAATAATATAATTGCCATAATACAGTAATCTGAACAATAAACAGAGTTTATTAAACTCCCGAACTTGTTATTGGAGATAATTTATATAAAACAAACTACTATTTTGCTGGAAACCTGCCTGGAATAATAACGAAGGCCTTTTAAGATGAGGACTCAAGTTATCTCTAATACGGATAAGGGCCCTAATCTGGGCATCGTAAATTTTCAAATTTTCGTTGAATAAATTCAGAAATTGCGTGAAACTTTCCATTTTAGTGACGATTTGAATAAAATAGCGGGACTAGTTACTTGATCGTTCGTTACTCGGAGACACACCAAGTTTGTGCTATATCATTGTTCCAAAGGAGAACAGAAAAGCCTATGGATACTGTTAACTGATAAAGGTGTGTTAGGCAGCTAGGTCTTTTAGAAAAATGGATAAATGTACTTACTTGAGACGAGCGGTCCAACAACAACAACAACAACAGCCCATAACGTCCACTGCTGGACACAAGCCTCTCCCATGATAGGAGGAATTTGCCGTAATCTCCACGCTTGGCTGCAGGCGGATTGGAGATCGCAGTGATGAAAGACTAACAGAAAACGCTGCTGCCCATTCTCTGGTCTACGGAGGCGCAAGGTGTTCTGCCTCAGACATTAGTCGCCTTATACGACACCCGTGAGTGTAATGGGTTGGTTATATTCTACTCTGCCGGATACCACACGGAATCGGAGCGGTCCATATAATACTAACTAATATCATTTGATCATGCAGAAATACATCTTCATGATTTTCCCAGCGTATTTGTGGACGGCGAGGTTTTATCATCTTTTAAACATAGCCGATCTATGGTTTAGTTGATACGAAATTCATTATTCAATAGTATAGAATTGATCAGCCTTTAACTAAGTCCGATTTTTTATAGTGCTTTGCAGAGAAAGTCATTTGCCTGCTTTGTTTAGTCTAGAATTTTAAGTACAGCAGCTAACTCTGTCTGCATTTGCTCGCCACCCTCTTCACCTTTACGACACAAGAGTTCATTACGTACCTGAAGTTTTATTGACGTTAAGTAAACATAACATCACGTCTGTAATCTCCAAAGTTTTAGGCAGAATTGTACCATTCTCATTGGGGAAACCTTCAAAAGACAAGACCGAGGAGTGTGCAATGTCTATAATAAATAATAAAAATATAAATGCTTTGATTTTGATTTTGCACGATCTTCCCGGAGCCAACTCTGTGCAACGCCCGACTGATATGGCACACCCTTTGTGAAGATTGTCAAGAGGTGTATCAGGAAGCGAGTCTATTGCAATGAGCCGGGCATAAATGCAGGCTCCATGACGCCTACTGAGAAATTACTGATTGAAAAACCCGATGCTCCGACGTCATGCTGAGCAGTCGCGCTTGCGACCGCTAGACTCGATGCAGTATTTAGAAAGAATTGCTACTTACGTAGAATGTATGAAAAGTATTTTCGACATAACATAACAGAACGCAAAACAAGTTACAAGAGTGGAATGAATACTTCGCTATAAAAATGGAGCGTAGGGGAAAGGGTCCGAATAAAAACTATTATCATTCGAAGTAAGAAAACCGTATCGATCGACTTTATTGGGGAATTGTACCACGTAGGTATAATAAAATAATAGCAAGCTTGCCGGAATATTATGTTCGGAACGTGGTCCTTGTAGAGGATCTCGCTTGATAATAACAGCCGTTCGGGTCATCTTTAGGTTAAACTGCGCTCGTCTTAGTTGTTCAGTGGATGGGTGACCATCCATTACATCCCGAGTTTCCTCCGTGCCTTGGACGTTAAGCCGTTGGTCCAGGTTGTCATTTATAAATCTTTGATCATCGTTAGGGTAGCCAGTGGCCCGAAAGTTTGATAACCTGTCCTTACGGTGTCGTATGGAATTGGGAACAGGCTAGGCATCTGCCTAGCCTGTTCCCAATTCGATACGACACAGTTTAGTTTTAAACCGTGAAAGCTTAAAATAGTATCTACTATTTTAAGCTTTCACGGTTTAAAACTAAACTGACAATAGAAGTTTAGGCTAGGCAGATGATGATGTGGTCCTTTTATCCGCATCAATTGCATTTCAGAGGTCAATGGAAGGTCAATTCTTGAAGATAAAGATTATGTATAGAGTAAGCTAGCTTAAGTCCAAGTAAACAATCTTCGAATCACAAGTCCTCCGCAACTTGAAGAGATTTGCATAGAAATATAATAAGTTTTAGAGTAACTTAACATAAATGATGTAACCAAGGTTTTTGTAACAAGCGAGTTTTTGAGTATATTGATTTATGATACTAATTCTAGAAAATATTGTAAGACACAAATACAAGATTTGAATCGCAAATCCGCGACCGACCGTCTGGCTAAGAGTGTGAACGGTAGTAAAACGGTAGTCAAACATTTTGAAAGTCGTAACAACTACGTGATTACCCAATTACGTTACATTTCAAAACATCCTATGTTTGATGTACTCCTGGTACTATTTTTGATGTTGCTCACATCATCGACAGTTGCTAAATTCAGCTGAGTTCAGATTCTAATGGCTATTTTTAACGGAGAATGTTGTTTTAAGAGCAGCAGAGATGGACTTGATGAGGAAATTGGAGAAAAAGGAGTTGGTGTTGGTTAAGCTGCTAAAAGTGGAGAGATTTGGAAGAGATCTGAACTCAGCATTGGGTGGCCAATGGTTGAAGAAGAGAAGGGGTAAATAAGGCAAATAATTGAGTATACACCTCGACATGACAGATAGTAATTGTTTATTTTGAGAGCGGAGTACAAAACACTAAATGCAGAATGATTTCTTGTAAAACGGCGAAGCGAATGTCGAAGGAACAACCTGATATCTACCAGCTCTTCAGAAAGCTCAGATGGTACTCATAACCGACGTGCATGTTGACCAGATTTATGAACGTGGGCGAAGCAAAAGGAGTATGTAAGGATCCTAACAAATAGCGTTCTGATAGGTTCTGCCTACCTCCACAGGAAAAAGCCGTGAGTGTATTTATATATCAACAGACAGATATGTTAACTGAAACATGTGGATGCGAATGCTTTAAATTACAATAGAAATAATACTGTTTACATTTCCTAAATAGCTTGTACAATTCAGAGTATTGATGCTTATACTTATACTATCACGACTCGGGAAATATTTCATCGTCGCTAAATGTCAGTATGCTACACCGTGACGGATTTAGTATGTTGGAAGGAGTGAAGTAGTTGCAACATTCCAGTCAAAGGTCTACAAGCTAATCATTGACACTCCTAGTAGAGTCGTCACGAAATATTTGAAGTGTGAATCCTTCAAACGAGTCTAAGGCTTAAGATCTAGAGAAATGTCATGCTAGTGGTGTTGGTTTAGTAAATTACATCACGCCTGAATTCCTCAAAGAGTTAGGCGCTTTGCACATGGAGCAACTTAAGTTGAGGCAACTATTAACATTTTAAAAGTTTCCTGTAAAAAGTTGATAGTTGCTATAACGTTTACGGTTGCCGCAATTTTATGGCAATCTGTGAGCTACTTTCATAGCCGAGTTGCTCAATCTACGCAGCGATCAGCGTTCATTGTGACGATGGATATCGAAGAAGCAGAGAGAGAGGGTGTGACATCGTCCGACGCGTTGCGATTGACGGTTGAGGAAACGAGCAACTTTCAATATTTAACAGTTGCTGTTGCGGCAATTAGGAACTAACTTAATCATCGATTACAGCAACTGAAAACTGTTGACGATCACCGGAACTCGAAACTCGAGTTGCTATGTGTGCGACTGTGCGCAGTCTAATTGAAATATACAGCTAGTTGCCAGTTAATGTCAGTTGCTGCAATAGTTGCGCCATGTGCAAAGCGCCTTAGGCAGTAGAGATGTACATATTACACCAGTTGTGATCATCATCATGAACTGTCCAGCCTTTTCCCAACTACGTTGGGGTTGGCTTCTAGTCTACCCGGATGCAACTGAATACCAGTATTTGAATGGAGCGACTGCCTATCTGATCTTCACAACCCAGTTAGGTAATACGATAGCCCTGGGTAAGACTGTTTGTCCACACAACCAGGTGACAGCCACCAACCAGGGACCAACGGCTTAACGTGCTTTCCGAGGCACGGAGGAAACTCGGTATGTAATGGGTGGTCTACCCATCTATGGACCAACCCAGGCAAGCGCGGCTTAACCTAAAGATCGACCCGAGCGGCAGTTATCATTTAGCCACGAGCTCCTGATGGTCAAACACAAAAAATACTTAGCATGACCTGTGATCTGCGAAACGAACCTCTTTGTTCAACAGTCAGGACTTGCATGCAATCACTTAACTAACAACACAAAAATTAATATTACAAGTGTAATTAGTAAACTAAACGAGAGCCCCTAAACTAAATATGGTAAGCACGTCTTCATTAGTATCGAGTTACGGAAGGCAGCGCTAACCATTGACCATTTCGATTAATCAATCAAGTTGCGTGCCGGCATTCTGTTAAGCGGTCATGTTTTCACTATCTTGAAGAGCCCTTGATCTTTAGACCTTTGCTCTTAGAGATCATTTCTCAATAAACGCTGGAATTATTTCGAAGATATAAAATATTGATCAGTTAGGTTAGGGTGTAATATGGGTGGCAGGAGCAACGGTGGCCCAGTGGTGGCGGCCCCGACTTATGAACAGTAAGTCGTGGGTTCGAAACCAGACAGGCACATTACTTTGTGTAATCTATTTCATCACCGCTGCTCTCAAAACGGTGAAGGAAAACATCGTGAGGAAACCGGCATGTCCTAGAACCAAAAAATTCGAAGACATGTGACATCTACCAATTCGCACTGGGCCCGCGTGGTGGATTACAGCCCATTCCCTCTCATAGAGAGGAGGCCTGTGTCCCAGCTGTGGGAACATTAATAGGCTGATGATGATGAGGGTGTTATATATATTCCGCCTTCGGGAAAATCTAGGCGTTATCAAGGCACATTTAATTGCACTAAAACAATTAAAGTCTAAAACCAATCTGTCTAATCGAAAGTACAATCGTGTTGAGGCCATAGGGGGGACTTGTAAAGTGTCACTAGTCGCTTACTACAGTATCAGAGGGTCTTAACAAAGTGACTTTCTGCGATATTTATGATGGAAAAGTCGACAATGTATTGGATTGACATAACCTGCAGAAAAGTTCTCGTTATAGAAATGCGAAAACCTTTGAAAGCTATTGGTGTTGATTCTGTTGTGCACAAGCTAAACTTAATTTAGGCTATTGCTACCTTTTTCTCTCTAATAAAACGAGAAAGACACGGACGTAATTTAGAGCTGTCAAGTTTAGTTGGAACTAATATGTCCATACAAGTGAAGGGTGCACGTAAAAACATGTCGACTAAAAACACGGTGAAGCGCAAGGCATAAATTAATTTGACATCTCTAACTTAGTTCATAGCTATAGACGTCCTTTTCTCGCACTGCCTTTTAGTAAAAGATAGCAACAGCCTAAATTTAGTTTGTGCACAACAGAATCGACACCAATGTCACTTGTCTCGGTCCCCTCTGGTCCTTTTTCCCGCATCAAAAATACAATTCCATGTTGCCAGCCAGTGTTCCCAATTTAAAAAAAAACAAAAGGCAAACGTTTTTGGGTCTTGTAACCCCGGCCATTACCGACCTCTACCCTATCAGTAGGCATAAGTTTTAACTACATATTACTTTGACCATTTCGTAACCCGAGCAAGTCCTTTCTATTGCCCTGCGTATCTGCTTGGGCACTTAGATCCGAATTTATTGACCATTTAGACGCAGATATTTTCCGCATTAAGAAAAAGTAGGTTTAGTTCAATTTACTGGTTCATTTGCCGCCTTAACTGTCGCTTAATTGGCGGTCAGGGTTGATTGATTGTTGCGGTTAAATGTTGGATGGGTAGCCGTTACAACTAGATTATTTGTTCACGATTAGAAGAATATTTTAATGACATTTTAGACGATTGATGAATATAAACGTTGATGGATGGAGAGGGAGAGGGAGAGGAAGACCAAGGAAACGATGGATGGATTGTGTGAGGAATGATATGAAAGAAAAAGGTGTAAATGATTGTGTGACGGTTGACAGGGGAGAATGGAAGAAAACAACGTGTTGCTCCGACCTCAAGTAACGTGGGACAAGGGACAATTAGGAGACCATTTTAATATAACTAAATATCTATACTAATATTATAAAGAGGTAACATTTGTTTGTAAATTTGTATGTAGGGGGTAATCTCCGGAAGTAATGAACCGAATTCAAAAATTATTTCACCATTAGAAAGCTACATTCACCCTGAGTAACATAGGCTATATTTTATCCCCGTACTCCCACGGGAACGGGAACTACGCGGGTGAAACCGCGGGATGTCCGCTAGTCTATACTAATCTATACTATAATATTATAAAGAGGTAACATTTGTTTGTAAGTCTGTATGTTTGTAAGTTTGTATGTAAGGGGTAATCTCCGGAAGTAATGAACCAATTTTAAAAATTGTTTCACTGGTAGAAAGCTACATTATTCGTGAGTGCTATAGGCTATATTTTATTCCCGTACTCCCACGGGAACGGGAACTACGCGGGTGAAACCGCGGGACGTCAGCTAGTATCAGATAAATCGAATGTAGTTGTCTGTAAATATGGACGATATTCTAGGTATACTGGCAAAAATGAAGACAAATTCGAGACGAATCGATTGGACGATGAAATACTCCGACTCAATGAAAGTTCAAAGTTCAACATAAACGTAACGCAGAGTCAATCTAATCACACAAATAAGTCAACTAATGAGATTTCCGAGAAATTTTCCTCTTCAAAGAATAAATACATCTCGAAGGACTTAATTTGAAAACCTCTGAGGCTTTTCTAAGTCTTGGAGAGCTTTGTTGGATTACGAGTAATCTTTCAAGCATTAATTAAATTTGCGTAATGCTAACATGTACCGAGTTACCGACACACATACAAATAAATAAAAATCTTGTGTCAGTTTGTAATATCAAAATAAAAGCTTTTTACTGAACGCTTATAAAATTATATACGGCACTTTTAACAAAAACACTTTTTTTCTTTTTCAATTTTTGTCTGTCTGTTTGTTCCGGCGAATCTCCGAAACGGCTGTGCCGATTTTAACGATATTGTTACTGGCAGATAGCTGATGTTATAAATAGTACTAGGGCTACTTTTTTTTTGAACAATAGTTAGGGTTACCTGCTAAAATATTAAAACCTTTGAAATTGGTCAAGAGGCCAATAGGCATGACGACAGTATCAAAAAATTGCAATTCTATTAATTTAGTCCGTCAGTTAGAATTAGAAAATAATGGACACATCTTTTTTGTTTTTGTAAATCAATGAATATTGACAAAGACAAAACGCATCAAAGCTCGTGACGTCAGAACTAGCTAAAAATTATACCAAGGCGTGACGTATTGAGAATTTAAAAAGCGTCATAATTATCTTCGTCAATTTTGGTTTACGTAACAAAAGGAAAAATGTGTCCAAATTTTTTTGGAAATCTATCTGACGGACAGAGATGAATTGATTTTTTTTTGTCGTCTCGCCTATTTCAAAGGTTTTAATCTAAACCATTTTGTAATAAAAAATATTATAAAAATCCGATTCAAATATGGAAGTAATATTTTTAGGGTTCCGTACCCAAAGGGTAAAAACGGAACCCTATTACTAAGACTTCGCTGTCTGTCCGTCTGTCTGTCACCAGGCTGTATCTCATGAACCGTGACAGCTAGACAGTTGAAATTTTCACAGATGATGTATTTCTGTTGCTGCTAAAACAACAAATACTAAAAAAAAATATTTCAAATAATGGTACGGAACCCTTCGTGCGCGAGTCCGACGCGCACTTGGCCGGTTTTTTATAATAATTTCACGCAAACGAAGGTTGCGGGCAACAGATAGTCAAAATATAAAACCTTCTGTACGATCTACGATCTACACAGTCAAAAAACTCGGATGGAAAGACCTTGGATGCTAAGACGATGAGTCACGACCAAACGCCCCATGATAAATACTTAACGCTTTATTTGATTATTGCAATTGAACCCTGAGACCTCTGTGTTACTGAGAATTTTTTTATGATCCACTGGCCTAATGATTGAATGAATGGTTGGGATTTTGATACGGTAAATTTGATAATGGAAAATGTAAAAACAAGGAAGGAAGGTGTTATTTTTGTTGCTTTATGAGGGTTATGTTACTTTTTGGTTTCAAGTTATGTGACGAGTTGCATGGAAGTCCTTGGAGGAGGCCTTTGTCGATAGACAAGCTGCTACAGATAATTAAACCGATATACTATAGAGACCACAATTAGGTGTAACAAGGTTAGTATTAACGTAAATAGTGAGTAGTATATCATGCAAGAGTAAGATTGTCAAGAGTATCAGTAATAAACGCTTATTTTATTTATTATTAGGTGACTAAAAGAGGGACAGGAACGCCAAATAAAATATGGATAGATTGTGTGAGTTACCCAGAAAAAAATAGACCATTTCAGGCACTTTTGAATGTCAAAAAACAAATATGAAGCTACAGTCCCAGTCACAACTGACAAGGCTGTAACTCGTGAAAGTATCATAGTTGCCCATTCAAAAGCGTAGATCTCTATTCAGAAGAACGGGCAAGAAACTCCATAGACACTCTTTTATAATATCAAAAAATTGTTACAAAATCTTGATTACATCATTCATCAATGAGAACGATACATTGTTAGGTCTTTAAGCATTTAAGCAACCGGACTTATCTTTAGTATGTTCGACCTATAAAGAACTATTAGAACCAGTTCTTTTGCTAATGATCCTTTACAAAGCAAAGCTCATGTTATCTTGGACAAAACATGTTTAGTATTTCCGAATTCCACGCAGGCATAGCCGTCTGCAAAATCTAGTTTAGAATAATCAGACGAATACCATTTGTCTTTAGAATTACGACCGTCTTCATAATATATCATATTGTCTGCGTCTTTGAGATAAGTATCAGTTGGAGAGAATTCGGGGCGCGGAGTCGCAGCTTCAATTAAGTTTCTATCTATGTGTGGTGTGTGCTCGGTGAATCTTGAATTTTGTTTAGTATTTCTGTGTCTCCAACTTTTGTATTGTTTATTTCTTCAATCCACACTCATTTTTCTTGCTTCATTATCATGATCATCATCAGCTTATTAATGTTCCCACTGCTGGGACACAGGCCTCCCCTCTATGAGAGGGAATGGGCTATAATCCACCACGCGGGCCCAGTGCGGATTGGTAGATGTCACATGTATTCGAATTTTAGGTTCTAAGACATGCCAGTTTCCTCACGAGGTTTTCCTTCACCGTTTTGAGAGCAGTTTTTTCTTGCTTACACGACAATTATTACTATAGCCAATATCATACATTAACTTATCAAATATCGACTATTGAGGCTCAGTTAATTATTTTAAAAAAAGTTCATGCGAGACTTCTTGGGAGTCTTGGGGTGCTTTAGGAATCCAATCAAATTAGTCTAAAAACCAGCATTTTTTAAAATCTAAATCACAATAAGACAAGTCCCAAGAGTTAGGCAGGGTTCGATTCGTTCCCGTGATTGCTACCCCATAAGAAAACATAACTCCCATTCAGCTGAGCACGAACAAAAATACAGCGTTTCATTGAAAAATATGCAAGGAATATACTGCCATTGCTATGCCCGATAAGTTATTCCACCCCAAGGTTCCCCGTCAGTCTTAAGCCGTAACATGCGCAGAATCAGGTCAGGGCTTATGTGTAACTTGATGGACAGCATCTATTGTTTATTAATGAAGTCTTCCTGATAGGCACTATGGCGTGATGGGGTTTGGATTGCAGTTCCGTGTTACATCGATAGGATTTCTAGGGCAGGAATTTTGATGAGATGTTACCATTACACTGAAGTGAAATGTTGTTTATTCCTATAAGTAGAATTTCTAAGTTTTACATATGATTTTTTTTGGAAGGACTGCCTCGTTGGGCGAGTGGTCGCAAGCACGACTGCTGAGCATAAGGTCCTGGGTTCGATTCCCGGGTTGGGCAAAGTGTTATGGGGTTTTTCCATCAGGAATTTCTCAGTAGCAGCCACGGAGTCTGGATTTGTGCCCGTTTGATGGCAATAGGCTCGCCCCCTATTACATGGGACTTAAAACAAATGGCGAAGTGTGGGTGTACTATTAGGTACGGCTCTGCTCAGGATTTTTTTGGTCTAATTGAAAATTAATGGCGTAAACATTTTCTAGCCGACTGATCTCCGAGAGAAAATGTAGTTTGGCCCACATTACTAACTAAAACGGTGCGAAACTAAACGCTTTTATTAGGACATTAAATTCCGGCGCATCAGTTCAGTACAGTACAACTTAAGGTTATTATGAGGGAATAAGTATACATGACATAAACACTAAACAATAAATAGACGATAACGACAACGAACTCATAACAAACGGATTAGTATAGTTGTAGAAGCAGTGTGTATCAGGAGTTGCGGACATAAGCTCGACATTTTAAAACACCGTATGAAAGACTGGCTTATCTTCCATCATACAGTCGTACACGCCATAATATCCTAATCATACCTAATATAAAAATGTGGGAGTGATTTTGATTCTTTGTCACGTCTTCAAAACTCGACATTCGGCTCGGATGGGTATAAGAGTAGAGGAAGACCAAAGAAACGATGGATCGACTGTGTAAAGGATGATATGGCAAGACACCTCCCGTGTCTGATGATATGAAGAGTAATAGATAAGAGCAAGAGAATGATGAAGTCTTCACAACTCGACAGCTAAAACCGTATGTCATCATCATCATCATCATTTCAGCCAAAAGACGACCACTGCTGGACATAGGCCTTCCCCAAAGGGGGGTGTTTGCCATAATCGCCACGCTTGGCAGGCGGGTTGGCGATCGCAGTACGGTTGTTACAAAAGCACAGAGAACGCTGCAGCCCATTCTCTGGTAAGTCCCTTAGTCGCCTCTTACGACACCCACGGGAAGATATGGGATGGTGCTATTCTTTACGTCCGACACCGTACAGAATACCGTATACCGTATGTAATATAGGAAAATTTACCCGGTAGGACGTTCCCGTGGGCTTTCCACGCAAACGAAACCTCGGGCGAAACCTAATAAAACAACAAAATATAACGTTGTACAAACTCTAAATTAAACATACAACACTTCTCCAATTTAACGTGCCCTGTAATTCTGTTACACGACGAGCAGCTCCGTTATAATTACTGGGGTATTGTCTTGGGATTACTACGGGTATCACAGTCACTGGGATAACAGAATATCAAAGTGTTTTCGGGTACGATGTGAGTGCCTGAAGTCCATTGCAGTAAACTCAGAAGGGCCCAGACAATGAGGCGTTCTATCAGCGACAATGATGATGGGATATTCAACCATGTGTTGGTTTGACATACGCTACTGAAACTGATGTCAATTTTGCTGAAATCTCGCCAGAAATAAGACTTTGAAAAAGATTAACACTTGTCACGGCCCTTAGAACCCCCTGAAGCAATATCAAGGATCATAAAGCATCTATGTATGGTCAATTTTCTAGATCAAATGTTAAGAAGTGAGCAGGATGAGTATGTCTCAATATGAACTTGGTAGGCACAGTAACTTTTATGTAGGAGGATGTCCTCTATTCGGAAGCAAACATACCGTAACTGTACAACAACGTCTAAAAGACACCAATCCGTCATTTTTTCTATGCTAAAGACATCATCATCCTCAAAACACACATAAATGACATTGTTACAATATAACATAACTATTATGTACACGCTGCAGAATAGGATTTTATAAAAAAATGTTAGAAAAATCAAACAAAGATTATCTTTATATTATACAGATCGAGTTCAAATGGTGATTTATTTTACACTCAGAAAACAGCCACTTCTTATGCCGATCACAAACTAAAAAGTGTGACAATACCATGCATACGCAAATACCAGAGAAAGTACAAAATGAGTCTGTGAGCATCAGCATGTGTTTGTCACGGCTAAGTGCCATTGGAAAGGTCGAGAAGCCGGGCTTTTAAAATGCCCTTTTTGAAGACAGTAATTAGACGTGACGATAGAATAAGAGGTCCATTCAGGGAGACTCGTTGTTGGGGAATTTTTGCTGCATTTCTTATTTTATTTTTGATTTTTTGTTATTGAGTTAAAATTCCATGTACAACATATTTTATGATCATCTGAAGCTGTGTAATGTTTTTGGAGGTTTAACCGCTGTTATTTTAAAGTGTATTTTGATGAACAGCAAAATATAGCCTGTTCCTTTTAATAAGCAAAGCAGCATCTATTTTGCCTGCCCTGATGATTATTACAACAACGCGATGAAATGATTTTCATCGCGTTATAGGTCGCGGCACGTAACTCTAGCGCTGACCGTTATTGCGCAGAAGTAAAAAATAAGAATGTCTTGGGGCGTGCGTAGCGCCGATTGGCTCTCCAGTCGTATAACATGCGCAGCTATCCCCTTCACATTTCGTTCAGCGCTAGAGTTACGTGCCGCGACCTGTATCATCACAATCACGCGATGAAAATAGTGCCTTTTTTGTTTCCTCTCAATATCCTGGATTCCTCATGTCTTCCGCAAGTTTTCAAGAATATGTTCATCCTCCATCTTCCCATGAATGTGATAAGTAAAGCTATTAAAGTAAGTACCGTCGTTTTTTCTTCTAATTAAAGTCGTAACAGGTAATGAGACACTTTAACATTCTCTGGAAGCTGAATGTAACTTGTTAGTGTTATTTCTTCGGCATTTCTTCCTAGTTTCTTTTGTTTTGTCGTATAGAAACGACCATTTGTTGACTCTTAATGAAGTCGAAAGTGCGAAGATTGATCGGTGTTCGATGTCGTATTTGGAGCCTTTGGTTGCGGAGATTGGAAGGCAGTTATTTCTAAACGATTTTTTTGTTTCTACATCTTCACATTGTTTTTCTAGGAGCGCTATTTATGTTACACACTTTCAATCAAAATACGAGTGTATTATGCAACTATCCCGTAGGTTATTGTGAGGACCATGGGCCAGTTGATTGACATGTGATATCAATTGTGGGGGCAGCTCATTTGCTAACATGAGTATACATATTTTCTTGAGCGCTTACTAAAGTTGTTTATTAATTTTTAAACCGCAAGTTTATTCTATAGCTGACTGCCATTACCTTGTGCTTTGGTAATGCCAGTCAGCTATAGAATAAACTGTTTAATTTCTTCTTTTATATCAGCACTATAAAGGGTGTAAAAAAACCTCTTAACGAAGCCAAAAGGCACTTGTTCTCCCCGTCATTGCGATATTTGTTTTTTGTTCTACACCATACCTGGGAACCTTCTAGTTACAGAGATATCGGGGATCAAAGTTTTAACTTTGACAAGTTTTTTTTTTTTAATACAAGTTTTTTTACTTTAAACACCTCCACGACCCCCGTACTATTCAATCAATCCATCAGCACAATGTTTTGAGTGCATTACATTGAGTTCTACCACAAAACATGATTTTTTACCCCCAAAAAAAAGTCGTTTCCCAGCAATAATTTTTGCGTAAAGTTACTTGGTTTGATGTACAGAATGCTTGGTTGACGGCTTCGTGATGAGGTCTTTTACAACCTGTATAGCTATTCATGTACAGCGCTGATTTGAAAGAAGAAATACTACTCTATTTTCTACTAAAGATATATTGTTCTAACTCGCTGTATATTCTGTACAGTGTAATTAGAAACAAAACTCTTATTTCAGTACAAAATATCAGATACGATCCCTTGTGGTAGTATATAGATACAACGGCCGTGTGTAAATAGACCCTGGTCATAAACTTATGTAATATTCATTTATGTTATGTACTAGGGATATTCTGTTATTTAATTTCTACTCCTCTGTTGATATTACCACCCAAGTTGGTAACTTAAACATAATTTAGGGTTCCAACGTGAGTTATGTAATATTAAGCGCCTGTAATTTTCGGTGAAGAGAAAATTATGTCTTGTTAACTTATTATACTGAAAAAGGAAGATCGATTATCACTACGTTTGAGTGCCTGTAGGCGATTACAGATCATGTAAGATTTTGTCTAGCTGTAAATATTCCATACCAAGGGTTTCATAGCTGCTTTAGCAGTTTTAATGGCACTTTGGATCTTCTGAACTACCAATGAGGTTTAGGTTCAGTTCAATTCTAATCGGGATCATTTGACTATTGTTCAAAAGCTCTCGTCTAAAACTGAAGTTTTCACTTCAAAAAAGTTTTAGGCGCGTTGAGCACTTTTTGGGTGAAGGAAAAACATTGAACTTATCGTCACGTAACGTAACGTGCGGTCACGCTTCGTAGCCGTTCGTAGCACTCGTAGCACCCGCTACGGCGTAGCACCACATAGGCATGCGCGGGGCATAACCAGTGCTACGACTGGGGCGGGGTCTGTGTACTTTTTGTTTTCACTTCTATCGGCAGTCCCCAAAGACTGCTCCGATTTTTTTTTAGAAAGATCTCTTTTCAGCTCTAAAGGAACTTCAGTGACTAGGTTTTTCACCATAGTATTCTATTTTATAGCGAGTCTATAATCTGCAGAATTTAAATCTCCCCGTTATCTCCGAACAAAGCGTTCCTGGATATTTTTTGCTCGCAAAATAACTGTTTAAACGTTAAATTTCGGCTGATAAATGATATTAGGTAAAACCCTTTTACAAAGGGTCTTAAAATGACAAAGTTTGTGTACAATCCACTTCGCGGATATTAGGCAGAATATTATGCCGTAAATAGCTTTACTTTAGGCCGTATCACACATTACAGGGGCGCTTCAGACGTTCAGACAAACGATACACGTGTTCAGACTAACATAATCATGTTTCACGTTTATGACAAGTCTTTAAACTAAAATGTAAACCCTTATACTGTCTTTTAAGAAAATATCGAGGACTGAACAGAATTTTAATTAAAAACAATTCTTTGTATAGCATTTCGTTTGACGAAGAGATAGATACATAACATGAAGAGATTATGGCCAAAACAAGGTGGCACTTTATCAACGTTAAGGACGATGAAAAAGTCAAAGAAAGTCGATTGACATAATATAAGCTAGGTACCGAAAAAGTTTTGTAAAGTCCATTGTAGAATGAAACGTACGTACGTTACACTTTCCCTGCACACTATCTGTTATGAATTGATTGGTATTATTTTAATTATTTAGTAGTATTATTGTTTTGATTTCTCTTCGATGACATATTGTCCCTAACGGGCACAGAACATATATACTCTCTAACAAATCACAGATTATATATTAATGTATGTCTGCGCCCGCGTCTCTGTTCGTCAGTGTTGCCTGTGAAAGTCAACACAAAGTAGTGGTTACGTGGGGTGTAGATGAAATTATTATTTTCTCTATTTATTCTACCCATATTTGTATTATTTTTTTCGTTTACACTTTATGTATTTATTATTTTATCCGTGTCTGACCGTGGCATCACTCTGGGCCCTATCAGAATACCAGCGCTGTGACATTTTTTTTTAATGTTACAGCACCATGCTGAGATAGGGGCCTTTTGGCCTCGTACAGGACCAATTACATTTCATGTTTCATTCATTTTTTTTCTCTTTGTTTAATTTTTTTTTATTAGTTGTACTGTTAATTTAACCATTTTAATTTGTGTTTTGTCCTGCGCGGGCTAATAAATGCTTTTTCTTTCTTTCTTTTCTTTGTATCAAAAGCGATTGCCAATAGTTTAAGTCATCCTATCAGCCTTGCCGTAGATACAGAAAAGTTCAAACTGCCCGTCAACTAGGAGAAATTCAAAGTAATATCACGAACGAGGACATGACAAATTATTTGATGTGAATACGGTAGACAGCGATGGGCGCGATGGCAGATAATTCAGACCATCCCAAGAAGAAGGGAAAGTATAGTTTTGTTCAAAGAGTTTTTTTATGGAGTACCAGCGGCAATACAAAATACCAAACAATCATCTTCCTTTGTACAAAGGCTATAAAAACGCACTAAATCACACTGTAAAATAACGACCCAACAAAATCCTTACTCACTAATCCTTCTGTTCAATCCTATTTCATGTCCAACATAATCCTGAAGAAAAAAACCGTTCACAAAGAAGGGTGGCCCCATTTCATTGCCTTCTTCGGACTATTTATAACAGAATTGTGTACTAAAACTGAATGTTTACAGTCAACGACTGTTACCACGTTTGACGGTCGCGGTCGATTGCGACAAAAAATATTTGTAGGGCTGCTTGTGTGGGTGTTCAAGTAAGTTGGGGATATGAGTTGGAATAGTTATATTTCATGGGGAATTGTTACTGTGGGTGTCAGTGATGATAATTATGTGAAGGCAGTTCAGTTGTTCAGGTTATTTTTATCACAGGTAAGTACATATTATTTTCTTGGTATACTTATTTCTTTCATCATGAAGTTCGCGTGGCTGAATTTTGGGCCAAACACATTTGAACGTTTTGCCATCAATACGCTAAGAAGAAGAAAAAGATTCACTAACCAAACAAACTCTCTTACACTGTATTTTTTTTAACTTGATTTTGTTGTCGATCAAAACAAAATTGATAATAAGAAACACAAAAAGGACGTTTCTAGGTCGCCATCAACACTTAAAGCAAAATATAGAAACGAAAATGAAATCCACAAAATTATTCAACAACGTCGCGAAATCCAATATAATTCTAATTTTCCGTCCGAGATAATTTATAATGTAACAAATTATTTCGTTGGTGACAGCCCTACCTCGCCCTGAAGCACCCATCGCGATGTAATAAGTAGGGACATCCTCCCACTACAGTAACCGTGCCCGTAAGAATTTAAATTTAATGCTAAACGCTTTTTGAAATATCCCAAACTTGATTGTACGCAGTCATTTTATGTACGCAAAAATGAAAGAAGTATGTAAATTGTTTGATCCCGTTACATTTGCACTAGTAAAGGTTCATCACGAAATTTCATTTCATTTTATGAAAGTTGGAGGAATGTTTAATTAAGATTGCGCTGGAATCGATAAACGCCTTTGAGAAACTTTAGTTTAAGAACAAGAGAACAACGAAAAGCGAAGAATACAGCTTTCTGTATACATTTCAATCTGTACTACCACACACCTATTTTCGCAAAACTCTTTTCTTATGGGTCCCAAGACATTGCCCTGTGACACACCATAAATCCTAGTTCCAATTTCAGTTGATTACTACTGTGGTCCTAAGATAATAGTGCCTAGATAGCTCAATCTTGAGTATGTCCGAGCTAATAATGAAGATTACGCTTGGATTCTTCTAATAGACGAACGAAAATTGGTGTGTATGTTTGTCAAACGCTTACTAAAGGTCAACCTATATGTAGATGTACTGAACAACAGTAGCAATAGTAATTTTTTACACAACAACCCCGATCCGATTCGCGACGAGTAAACAACAAGTATCCGCTCCTGAAACTCGATATAGACTACATTTGTGTACATAGTGTGTCTATAAATGTTTCACACTGTCGTGAGTGCTGTTACGAGTACAAATCACATGCACAAACATGAGGGGAAATACTTTCCAAGTTTACGGCTTCGGCATCGCTACCTACGTGTATTAATATACATTACGTAACTTCACGGTCCTAAGGCGAAATATACAAATGTCAAGTAAAACATTTTGATTAAAGAAGCTCTTTTTTGTTATAAGAGTATCAGGAATAAGACCAGTAAAACGATGCATGGTCTGTGTGGAAGATGATTCTCTAGAAAAGGAGCACTTTTGAGATAAGGACTAAACGATTATTAGATAAGTATAGAAAAAGAAACATGCTGCGCCGATTCCAAATTAATTATGATACGACCAGGAGAACGATGAAGTAAAAGATTTAGAGTCTTGGCTGCCTTTCATCTTAAAACTAATGAAGTCGTTTTGATAGAAGGCAAACCTTTTTGTTCTGGACATAATCTATACTTATTGTAATAATGAGGGATTTTCCTTTTAGCTCTTCCCTAGTCCCTGGATAGATGGCGCTAGGAGTAAGTATGATAATGCAAGGAACGGAACCTAAAAAAACAGATTTTAACAAAGCGCGAGAAATGTTGGTTATATTCGGAAGGTTAAGCAAATGAAAGTGTCAGTCAACGAGAGTATGTGACGTGACACAATGGTTTTTTTTCAAGCGTTTTGGCTCTGGCATAGTAACTTCAACGCCATCTATAGAGTTCTTGGAAACTAAGTTTTTTTTTAAAACCTCAAAAGGAAAACCTCTCATTGAGATACCTCCGAATATAGGAATCGTTGCCATAGAGCAAACAAACGTGATGGAATGATACCTACATATTAGCTTAACCACCATAGAACGGACTCGGTGTGGTTATCTGATAAACCGCAGTATTTTACATTAATAGTCATGAGGATGTACATTGTACCGTCATGTTATTAAAATATGTTGTACCTTGATCCTAGGATCCTACCTTTCCTCAAATCATTTTCCTCTTTCGTGAAAAAGCGGAATGAGCTATGGTTTGTCTTATTGACGGCAATAACAGAGAATACTCTGAACAAATAAAACCTAGAAAATATTTCGTACAATCTGAAGATAAAACACAGGCTTGGGACTACTACCTCGCAGCGGTGGAGGAAATAAGAATTTTCGTCCATTCACGGTAATTGAGCTCTTAACCCTGAAAACAGACACTTCTGCGTTGCCATTAAGATCGTCATATAGATAGCTTATACATGCGTAATACGTTAATATCAGCGTGACAGACATTTATTACGACATTCCCTCTTCAAGTGACAAGAGGAAGAAAATTAGTGTCAAACATTAGTTACAATTTGTGTGGCAATTTGTGTACAAAGATCTTGATGGAGATCGTCGCGAGTTGTACAGTTCTGTGTTCTTGGGCGTAATGAGGGTATTTGATTAATGTTTCTGTTGGTGAATTCAATACTGGGAATTGTGGTGTTAATTCTGGTCACGATGCCCTTAACGCCTGTCAGTTAAATCGGCACGGTTCTCCAAAGATACTGGCTTTACAAGTCTCGTTTAATGTGGAGTGCGGAAACGGGGAAGATTGGAATGGAGGCCCGCTTGCCACTCAGCACACTTCGTTTACAAACATAAGTGTTCGAGCGTTTTGCTGGTTGCTTCCGCTGCCTACCAGATTTACAGCCTTACTCATGGTGCGTGTCAAACTATTGATGTTCAAACAGCGTTCATTAAAGCAATAAGCGACGTATGATTTTTTTAAATCAATGGATACTAAACCAAACCTAAATATAATGCATGGATATTGATCAAGAATAAGGAAACAGCTAGACTTGCTAGTACTATTCTTCAGTCGAAAAAGGGGCGAAATCAATGATAAGTTGTGCCCATAAATCCAATGTCTTTATTACCTTTATATTTCATCCATTCGGAAAGAAAAGACCAATCTGAGAATAATAAGAAATTATAAGGGCGGTAATGTATGTCTGGCTCGCCGAATTATTGTATATTTATGATCAATTACAATTCTATTATTTCCGATAATGTAGAATGAAAATGTTTCATTAGGAAACGTATTTTTAGATATTCTTCTCGCTCCGTCTGTACCTACTTTTCCATATTTAACTTCATCTCAAATTCTACACTTCAAAAAATCAAAGGACGCTGGGGCCAGTTGGCGGTAAGTAGGTATACATACATATGTACGACGGTTCAGACCTTTTTAAAGGACCACCAATAAGGTCAACGCGTGACCTTCAGGGGCGTCCCCTCCTGACATTTCCGACCTCCGAACAATAAATTCCGTGGATTAATCGCCATTAATCATTCATTCTACATCAAATAGACCATCATCATTCATTCTGTCTGCATGATCATTAAAATTATCAATACCAGTATTTATAAATGCGGAAGTAGCTTAGATGAGTGCACCGGCCAGTGATGTGCTCTGATAAAGTGGACAATGGGGTCAATATGGCGCATATTAACGATGTAGGTAATATTTTGTACGAAATAACAACATTAAATGAGTACCAATCACATACCCATTCAAAATTGTCGAAGGTTCATTAATGCTCATGATTTTATGGGCAGCATTTTAACAGGACGAATTTGTCCACCGTCGTTACTGAATGTAAAGACGGTGGGCAAATTCGTCCGGATTGCCAAATTGCCAATGACAGCATATAACAGTGCAGTGGGCCAATTTGGATGGACTTCAAGATTCTATTAGTAACTAAAGTCCGTTATTTTTACTCCAAAGTGGCTAACTTTGGATCTTGCTAAGATCTCCGCCAAAATATGGTTCCGGGGACAGTGAGGTGAGGTTGCGGCAGGTCCCGAAGAAGATGGCGGTACGAATTGGATAGCTTCCGTGAGATCTGGATGGAGGACACGCAGATTCTCGTTCTCGAGATGTGGATGGAGGTCTTTACCCCGGCGTGGGGCAGAGCAGACAAGGAAAAATAAAAAAAATAAAATTCGCCGGCGCCATGCCTGTTTGGTAGCATTCCTCACGGCTTTCATACTGAGTTTCCCTATTCAGCGCAACTTTCTGTAAATTATGTTGATAACCGAAAGGTCTAACAAACCTCGTAACATATTTGAAACATTTCGAACACTGACAATTTCCAGACCCTATCTCTCCTTCTAATCAACATTACATTCTGGAAAGTTCAGAGACCAACTACGCCAAATAAGAGTTATTACAATATAACCTTAACTTCTAATTTCCAAGTCGTTCTAACTTCAGGGGTGTTACGCATAAATTGTTCGGGTAGACATACGAGTATTCGATTCGGCAGTATTTATCGAACAAAAGAGGCGACCAGCAGCAATTACTTTACATATTAGGCTTTCATTCGGCTCGTACCTACTCTATCTATTGTCGCTGAATCTTTTTTGGGTCGGCTCGACACAATCCGAGTCTTTCTTGTACATCATCATCTGCCTAGCCTTTTCAAAATAGTTGGGATCGGCTTCAAGACTAACCATTTAATATGGAGCGACTGCCTATCAGACTTCCGGGCCACTGACTACCTGTAACTGTCAAAGATCTACAAATAACAACCGGGTCAGCGTAACGTGCTTTTCAAGACACTGAGGAAACTCGGGATGTAATGAATCGTCACCCATCCAAAAACCAACCCTGACAAGCGCTGCTTAACTTGAAGATCGACCTGTGTGGCTACTATACAGTGCCCTGCTGAAGTATGAAGCACCGCTCAGGTAGGTAGGCACCTCAGGCAGACAAACTAATAATAAAGTGTAACCCTAGACTCAATATCAGGTCGATTCTCAAGTCCGCGTACTTTGGCATTGAACGTGAGCCACATAGCAATAAGCGTCGGTTTTCCTTCAATACCCACTGAGAAAATAAATGTTCCGTTCTAGTATTAAGTTTAAGGAACTCGTGCGACCTTGCTGGGCGTTTTATGGAAAATTGACAGTCCAACAAGGGTTTTAATGAAGTTAGGGAAGAAAAAGGCTGTTTTGGAAAAGGTTTTGGGCTGTGAAAGCTTTTATATAATAGTTATATATATATTGGGCGATAGAGAAACACTTAAATCTAACCAGAACCCTAATTGCGTTACACTTTATAACACAATCTGAAGAAAGAAACCGTAAATCCATCTGTACTAACATTATAAAGAGGTAACATTTGTTTGTAAGATAAAGGTAAGTAAGGTGGTAATCTTCGGAACTACTCATCCGATTCCGATTCTTTAACTAACAAGAAGCTACAGTATCCCTGACTGTCATTGGCTACATTAAAAACCCCGTGGGTTAAATTCCGTAAACATCGAGAGCGAAGTCGCGAGCAAAAGCTCTTCATCTGCAATATGTTTTAAAAATTCATTACCTCTACGAAGTACAATACAGCAATGAATATTGTTGAACTGTCACTGCGAATGGCATCGTCGCTTTGTAAGCGTGATACCAATAACCCCGAAGGAAACTTTACCGGAGCAGGCAGGGACCTGAAGTTTCTTCAAACCGAAAGGCTGACATTCTTGAGGTCTAGAATAATTAACAGTCGGAGAGGTCCTACACTTTAACATAACATCATTTTTGTTAAAGTGGAAATACGGTTAATACGGTTTTTCCTACTCCTTAGCTATCGTTGCTAGATCCAAGACAGTCAATTCATTCTCTGGGACTTCGCCGAGCTTCACTGTCTCGGCGCTTTTCTGGTGGTTGCCACTGTTGATTCTGGCTTTCAAGAGTTATAGTAGTTTGGTAATATTGTGGCTTGTCTGAGTTGTCCCATTAAAAACAAAAACATCAATTTATTTCCCCTAAAAATTAGGTAGATGACCTACTTCTACTGCATCCATAATTAGTTTACCCATGCCAATTATATTAGTTTAACATAACACAATATCAAGGCTGTAATCCCCGTGTAACTAAGAGTACCCCTATATTTCGCCAATTATATTTTAAGTCTCACGTATAAGGAGGCGTGCCTATTGCCATCAACCGGTCACAGCTCCAGACTTCGTGGCTGCTACATGAGAAATTGCTGATGGGAAAACCCAGTAACAGTTTGCCCAACAAGGGAATCGAACTAATGCTCAGCAGTCGCGCTTGCGACCACTAAATCAAATAGGCAGTTATGTTTAAATCTTCTGTCATATAGTGGGCTAGCCAATAGGCTAGTTTCCACCATCAATAAATTGCAAATCTATTTAGTCCGTCGGTTAGAGTATTGGAAAATAATGAACACGTATTTTTTGTTTTTGTAAATCAATGAATATTGACAAAGATAAAACGCATCAAAACTCGGGAGTTGGGGCTCGTGACGTCAGAACGCATTAAAAATTATACCACGTCGTGACGTATTGAGAATTTTAAAAGCATCGTATCTTCGTCAATTTTGGTTTACGTAACAAAAGAAAAAATACGTGTCAAATATTTTTTGATAATCTAACTGACGGACTAATTAGATTTTATCAGTAGAAACTTAGAAAGCCTATTGCCATCAGCCAGACACAAATTCAGACACAGAGCTTTAGCAATCATTTAATCTGAAAACAAACTTCCACAGCTTGTCTTCATTACACTGTATACGTGCAAGAGAGAGAAAATAAAGTATGAACGAGTAAAATGAAAAATACTTCAGACTCCGCCTTTGAAGAATGTCGGTAATAGAAATGTAATTCAGAAGAATTCCTTGGATTACACGTGTTTTGTGTTATTTCCTATTGAAGTTTTATTGTTAGACATTACTTGGGCTTCCTGAGGGGAACGGCAGGGGTTGGTTTTGCTTCTACAATTTAATACCCAAGCTTCTTTGTACAGGCTGTAGATTCCAGATTTTTTTATGTTGGCTTATACGAATTTGCACAATGCTTTCGGGTAGCTAGTTTTGTTTTATTAATGGGCTTTGCTTATAAAATAGAGCAAGTATACAGGCTGGAATTTAAAGATAGGGTAGTAAAGGCAGGTACCGTAAACGTTGTAGCTACAGGAAAACAGTCTTAGGTCTTTAAACCAGTCCTTACTGTTAGCAACACATCTAGGTTATATATATCAGTTACGTCACTAAGACATTATTGACATTAACGTCACTGTACTGTACCAAGGACAATAATAAATGAAGCACGTGTTTTTGCATTTAATCTGCATTTTTATTTATAAATAATGGTTTACTTATTCAAGTTCCCCAACACTTACTGCCCCATCTCAAAATTGCATCCTGTATAACTGTATCTTCAGGTTTATGCTCCAACATCTTCGCATAGCAACGATGAAATTGAAGAATTCTATGATTTACTAAATACAGCATGTGACGACAATAGAGGAACATGGACATTGGTCATGGGAGACTATAACGCAAAAATCGGCCCCAGAATAACATCTGACAACACAAATGTCTTAGGCCCACATGGCTCGGGAGTCCGTAACGAGCGAGGTCAGCGACTTCTAGAATTTGCTTTAGGTCAGAACCTAAGTGTGAGCAACAGTTTTTTCCACAAGAAACCCCAACGTCGATGGACTTGGTTTTCTCCCGACGGATTCACAAAAAACGAGATCGATTATTGTTTGTCTTCCAGCAAACAAATAATAAAAAATGTAGAAGCACTTAATCAAATTAAATTTAGTTCCGATCACCGACCAGTCCGCATTAATGTACGATTTGAAATGAAGATTCACCGTCACAAACTAATACAACGTTCAATAAAACGTTTAGATAAGACCACATTAATCTCGAACAAAGAAGCATTTAATCTAGATATTAAAAATAGTTTTAACCTATTAGAAACAAAATTTTCAGAAGATGCACAAGAACAATATGATAACATAAAACACGTTTTAAAAACCGCTAGTCAAAATATCAAGAGCAATAACAAAACAAACTCACCAATTACACAATTCACCTTATCGAAGAACGACAGACAAAGAATTTTCAGTCTTCAGGTTACAGAGAGCTCGATCGTAAAGTAAAGAGAAGCATACGACATGACATTAGACATTACAATACACAACTCGCTGAGACAGCTCTAACAAACAACCGCTCCCTAAGATCTGCCATGCGCGGAGTGGATACTGGCAGGTCTACAATAACACACATAAGGGATAACAATGGTGTGAAGCAAGGAGATAGGACCAAAGTTATTCAAATATGCACTCAGTTCTATAAGTCCTTATACTCTGATAATACCACTCCCCAACTACTAACTAACGAAACCTACACATGCCCTGACAATATTCCAATGATAACTGGTTTAGAAGTTCACAGGGCTCTTAGTGGCATGAAATATAACCGAAGTCCTGGTGAAGACGGCATCACCACTGAATCACTTCGAGTTGGAGAACCATCCATACTACCTTACATTTGCAACCTTTTCAACACTATTCTTAAAACAGGCATCTTCCCTAGTCACTTCTGTCATTCGAACATAATTCTGTTGCACAAAAAAGGTGATAAATCCGATATTGGTAATTACCGCCCCATCAGCTTAGTCTCGCATCTTTACAAAGTTTTTATCAAAATTCTCGAAAACCGCATATCAGGAACATTAGACCTCCATCAACCTCCAGAGCAGGCTGGATTCCGCCGTGGCCTTTCAACTGCTGACCACCTACAGTCTTTAAACCAGATCATTGAAAAACACCAGGAATTCAATCTACCGTTTGTACCTCGCATTCGTGGATTACTCAAAAGCTTTTGACAGCTTAACGCATACTGCAATATTTTCTGCACTCGGCAAACATAACATAGAACCTACATATATACAGCTGTTGCAAAAAATTTACCAGACCAGCACAGCAGCCATACGCCTAACTACCACCGGGCCCACTTTTCCCATTCAGAGAGGAGTCAAGCAAGGCGACCCGCTGTCTCCAAAACTCTTTACAGCAACGCTGGAAGAGGTTTTTCAAGAGATAAACCCACACTGGCAGGACAAAGGTGTTGTCGTCGGCGGAAAGAGATTAACTAATCTTCGTTTCGCCGACGACATTGTCCTTTTTTCTTCCTCAGCAGCTGAGCTAGGCCTAATGCTCGATCAACTGAGCCACGCCAGCCACCAAGTCGGGCTTTCAATGAACATGTCTAAAACAAAACTGATGACGAACAGCACGTAACATAGAGGTTGGGGGTGTTGTGATTGAATATGTCCATGAGTATATATACCTCGGCCAGATAGTCTCTTTCCAGGCAAGACAAGATAAAGAAGTTGCTCGACGCACCGAGAATGCCTGGAAGAGCTACTAGTCGATGAAACATCTTATGAAGGGATCTCTCCCTCTCGCACTTAAGCGGAAGCTCATGGACATGTGCATTCTCCCCACCCTCACCTATGGAGCGCAGACGTGGTCGCTTACAAATCGTCAGAAGTCCGCACTTGGGGTCTGCCAACGAGCTATGGAGCGAAGTATACTGGGTGTCAAACTTACGGACCGTGTCAGAAACTCCATGCTTCGCTCCAAAACCCAAATAACTGATGTTGGCCTTACAGCTGCTAGGTTGAAGTGGAACTGGGCTGGTCACATCTGCCGCATGTCGGAGGAGCAATGGGCAAAAATTACCACTCAGTGGATACCAAATAGCAGGAAACGACAACGCGGCAGGCCCAGAAGGAGATGGCGGGATGAGCTGGACTCTTTCGCAAAGGATTGGCCTACAATCGCACTAGATCGCGAAATGTGGAAGGAGGGAAAGGAGGCCTTTGCCCTGCAGTGGGACAATACAGGCTTATAATAATAAAAATAACTATATCTTGGGCTAGCTTGCACATCAACTGACTAAATGCATTTTTTTTAACATGTATTTTTTTTTAACATCAGTCTTTCTCTGATATCTTCAAAGTATTGAGAGAAACAGATCGATGTTTTTCATAGTTTCAACCCGAAACGCATTTTAGGGATTAGTGGTGGGTCTTATTTATAGTTGGTGCCAGTTAACATCGGAATAGAGGTCATTAACACCTACCTACCAAGTTTTTGATCACAAAGCGATAACGACACTTACTAGTTACCTAAATCGACCAATAAGCGATACTTTGCTACATCGCTAGAGTATCATAATACCAGTCGGCTAGACATACAGGGGTTGAGAATCTTGTGTTGTTTCAATTCGAATTTATTATTATTTTTGCTAGAAAACTAATTTTATGCTCATACATTTACGTGTGACGTAAACGCCCCCGCACCGTGACCATAATGTGCTGCACACCTGACGCGATGACCTCGTAAAACGAAAACGGCATAAGATTAGAATTATAATTTTTTGTGATGAAATAATTTTTGTGATGTCATAATTATAATAATATTTAGATACTTATGGTTTTTCCGTCATGGATGTCGTTTTCATGGTTTTCGGGGTCGTTGATTACGAAAATGAGCTCAAAATGAAAATCCAAGATGGCGTCCAAGATTTTTTTTGTTTTTCCGTCATGGATGTCGTTTTCATTGTTTTCGGGGTCGTTGATTACGAAAATGAGCTCAAAATGAAAATCCAAGATGTCGTCCAGGATTTTTTTGGTATTTCCGTCATGGGTGTCGTTTTCATGGTTTTAGGGGTCCCTGAATATGAAAATGAGGTCCAAACGAAAATCCTAGATGACGCCGAGGAAATTTTTTGGTTTTTTAATGATGGATGTTGTTTTCATGATTTTCGGGGTCGTTGATAACGAAATGAGGTTAAAATGAAAAACCAATATGGCGCCGAGAAAAAAATTCGGTTTTTCCGTTATGGCTGTCGTTTTCATGGTTAAAGGATAAAGAAAATGAGGTCAATAATTATTTATTTCAATTAGGTCATTCAAAGGCACTTTTCAATGACGAATAGTGAAATGGATTCAATGATTTACCTTGCCTTTGGTTAAATCTGATTTCAACAAATCATTTTCATTTTCATTATTAGCGACCCCGAAAACCATGAAAACGACACTCATGACGGAAAAACCAAAAAAAAAAACACCTTCAAGTAATAATAGGCGTGATGTTATGTTTACTCTACAGAGTAAACCTCAGTGGCCATTAAGTCGCGCAAGAGTCCAATCGTGCAAGTGTCCATTCGCGCAAGATTCCTTACGCGCATAAGTCCATTCGCGCAAAAGTTCGTTCGCGCCAAAAGTCCATGTGCGCATATGTCTTTTCGCGCTAGTGGGTGCGCGCAATAAGTGTTCTTTGCGCAAATGTCTTTCGCGCAAAAGTCTCAGATCCTAATTTTAAGATGTATAATAATATATTTACTTTATTAAAATTGTCTCAGTAAGTTAAAATAGTGTTAAAAACGAAAATAAAGTATTTAAATCAATTAATTTCGTAGGGTACGTTTGCTCGATTTCTTATTTTTTTGGGTTGTGCACTGCGTTTTATGTATGTGGGACACTGTGGATGTATTATGAGACTCAAGCGATATCAGTTTTGCGACAGGTTTGTACGGATGGAGCGACAGTATCGCTAATATTTAGATATCGGGATGAAAGTCGAAGCAATGACCTCTATTCCGATGTTAACTGGCACCAACTATAGACGCCGCCGTTAGATTCCCGAAGTCTAAATGCTTATCTGCAGTCCAATGGCCACAGAAGCTTTTTACAAAGGCTTTTTTTCAGCACAATTGGCATCACCCTTTATCGTCATTTACTGGGCACAACTCCAATTTCAGATTGAATTGGAACTCTGCTGAGAAATGCTAACTGAGCACTAGGCAAGTTTTTTTTTTACATGTTGTATTGGAGTAGAGATTCTTGGATTAGTTCAGAGTTTTCGGCGACTTTAGACAAAACATTTTGTATCCCATTCGTTACATTTTTAATGCGTCAACGTTTAATAGTTATTCTTTCTTTCTCTCTGCTGCCTTTACATCGCTTACGAGTAAAGATCGATGAGTTTTATTATGATCTAAGTTTTTTTGCTTTGTATCAGTCTTGCTCCAGTTCCTAGTTTCCAGATCATTGCGTCTGTACGGTCCAACTAGCCTATTTTTCTTGTATGCGTAGGTTTACTATAAAAAAAATCTATATCGCTACATGTTGTCAGCCCGAATTCTAAGCTGGGTAAGATTTTTCTGTGAATTTTTAATGTTACATCAACATACGTAATCCCGGAGAGTTTAGGCACACGTGTACCGTAAAGTACCCTTACAGTTATGTTTAGACATACATAGGCTCGCCCCCAATTGACATCAATCGGGCACAAGGTGCTGGTACTGAGAAATTACTAATGGAGAACCCCAATGACACAGGCCGACTTGGGAATAATGCATTGTCTCTCTGTTTCGAGGCAGGAGACAATCTATGTACAGTACTCCCAAATTAATAATGCGTATGCAGATTTTCGCTAATTGTCGTATTCCCGGAAACACAAAACACATAATTATACTAAATTATGCATGAAGAAAATGCACTTAACCACTCTATATACATATCGTATTCCGACGCTCGGGGGATACGACCGTTGCCGAACAGTGACGAAGATTTCTATGCGCATTATCACTTTCGGAGACCTGTAATCAATTACCAAAATCGACGAACGCGGCTCTTTTTTATAGGTCCTTTAAACTTGAAACATCTGATGCTCAATTTTATATCATCTTCGTTGTATGTGGTGTGTATAAACTACCTCTTGGGTATGCTCGCATGTGTGACGTGATCTAGTAACGCGTTCAGTTTAAGCTCGTAAAAGTTGTTAGCAGCTGTAAAGTGTGTTCATGGGTCGGTTCACATTAACTTACACCCAGCTTGGGGTACATCGCCAAGCTTAATGAAACTCAAGTTCTTGTTAACAGTTATTCTTTCGTGGCATGCGGGCAACATGCGTAAAATGGCAGTGCCTTTCTTTTTGAAAATTCAACAACATTCAGTGAAGTTGCAGAGCAATTACGATAGATTAGGATTATCTTAAAAATCCTTCAGGTGATAAATAGTAAGAGTATTACGCAATTCGAGTGCTGGTACTTTCCTCAACAAGCCAGACACTGTCCTGCATGGTTTTCTGGACTTTAAAACACGCTGGCCTCGCATACTTAATAATTAACAATGTAAACCTTGTGAAACCATTTTTTTAAAGACTATCCATGGAATTTCTTGCCGGTTTTTCTACATAGGAAACAACTAACCTAAGCCGTGCAAATATAATACATTTTGACGTTCGCCCATAATATTACTGTGAAATAAGATATTTTGATTTTGACCCCTGAGTTTTTTTCGGCATTTATTCTCAAAAATAGTTGTAATTCCGGATTGATAAAATCATTTCACATTATGAAAAAAAAAAAAAAACACTTAAGACGTGAAAAATCTCCACCAGCAACATACATCCGTTCCCGAAATCGTGCCCAAAGCATAAAAATCCATTAACGTACGTCTTTTCCGATCTACATAATTTATGATAACGAATACTGGACCTCCTTTTGACAATGAATAATATCCATTGATCTTCCAATAGCATTACACGTCAAAGGACTGAACGAAGCTTTACCGTTGCCAGATTGCTAAACGTAGCAAGCCTTCTTTTTTATTCGGGATCAGTTCCGGCGATAGATGCCGATGGACCTTTTCAGAGAAATTATAGCGCCAGGGTTACCTGCTAAATTCGAATTTTCTTCAATTGGTCAGTGTCAGGCTGTATGCTGAACAAAATATATCTCCTTAAAGTTTAACGCCATTGACTATTTCATAAAAAAGTAATTCAATGGGATTCAATGAACATAAGAGGGTTGTATTGATTATTTAAATGATTATAATTCTCTAACAAAATACATGCGTATTACGGCTTGAATTCATATTTTAATCAACATACAACCTGTGGCAGTTTGGAAGGTAGACCGGCAAAAAACTTAATTTCGCGGGCTATTTTCCCCCTTTTTTTTCGGATGGGAAATCATCAAATGACTCCTCCTGCTCTGGGCGGAGCGAGAGGAAGTGTCAGACTTTTACTGACCATCCATGTTCCTTCATCGCCCTTTGTGTTCCAGGGCCACGGTATCTCTTTCGAACAGTTTTCCGCCTTGAGAGCAGTTATGGAACTTTGGAGTTCTATACTTTATAGACGAACCGATTCACCGGATTCACCATCATCATCTGCCTAGCTTTTTCACAACTATATTTGGTCCAGCTTACAGGATAACCGGATGCAGCCAAATACCAGTATTTTACCTCTTTTTGTTTGTTCTCTACAACTTAGTCATTACGATATCCCTTGTATCACCAGACTGATTCACCCAATTATCTAAACTTGTATAATATTATAAAGAGGAAAGATTTGTATGTTTGTAATGAATAAACGCAAAAATTCTTTCACCATTAGAAAGCTACATTCACCCTGAGTAACATAGGCTATATTTTATACCCGTACTCCCACGGGAACTACGCGGGTGAAACCGCGTGACGTCCGCTAGTAGCTTATATTTCTGGGAAATATAAAGATGATTTTGGTTTATCACATCGGAAAACCAAAACCATAATCATAAAAGGTGAAGATTAGTAAGGAGGGTTTAGTAGGTAAGATTGGAATGACCTGTGTTTGGTTGACCGTACTTTCCCAAGACATAACTTTGTTTTGTTTTCTTGTGGTCCCAAAATACCACAAAAATATATATAGGGGGAATACGGGACTGTGGTCCTGGTCCCGAAAGCACCCCTACCCTTCAAACTTTCCAAAATCTGGAGGAAAACTAATGGATTCATCATCATCTTAGTCAAAATTATTTAAGAGTTCCTTACCCGAAGTGCAACTAGAGGAGCTCGTGGCTAAATAATAACAGCCGCTCGGGTCGATCGTTAGGTTAAGCCGCGCTTGCCTAGGTGGATCTGTGGATGGGTGACCACCCATTACATACAGAGTTATCTCCGTGTTGTGGCTGAATAATAACAGGCCGCTCGGGTCTATATTCAGATTAAGTCTCACTTGCCCAGGTTAGTCCGTTAATATAGGTGACTACCCGACCGTACCGAGTCTCCTCCGTGCCTCGGAAAGCATGTTAAGCAGTTGGTCCCGGCTGTCATTTGTGATCTTTTACAGTCGTTACAGGTAGTCAGTGGCCCAAAAAGTCTGACAACAGTCTTACCAAGGGGTATCGTATTACCCAGTTCTAACTGGGTTGTGGAGGTCAGATAGGCAGTCGCTCCATGTAAAATTCAGGTATTCAGCTGCATCCGGTTAGACTGGAAGCCGACCCCAACATAGTTGAGAAAAGGCTAGCCAGATGATGACCCGAAGGGCAACTAATGGGATCCTATTACTAAACCTCCGATGTCTGTTCGTCTGTATGTCAGCGGCCTGTATCTCACGATCTGTAATAGGTGGACATTTGAAATTTTGGCAGAATGTGTATTTTTGTTGCGGCTATAACAACAAATATAAAAAACTAGCAGACGTCACGCGTTTTCACCCGCGTAGTTCTTTTGCCCGTGGGAGTACCCGAGAGAGCCCGGGGGATAAAATATAGCCTATGTTACTCAGGGTGAAAGTAGCTTTCTAATGGTGGAAGAATTGTTGATATCGGCGCAGTAGTATTTGAGTTTATTCATTACAAACATACACACACACGAAAATACAAATCTTTCCAAGAGGAAAGATTTGTATTTTCGTGTGTGTGTATGTATCTACACTAATATTATAAAGATATAATATTAGTGTAGATAAAGGGAGCTCTACTACGATGGTACAAAACTCTTCATGTTAAAGTCCGACTCGCACTTCGCCGGTTTTTTTCCGTTTAGCTTTTTGACTCAGCCCCAGCATAATACAGTGCCACGAAACTTCCTCAAAAGAGTGAATAGACCTCCCCAAAGTTGAAACTTAACGAACAGAACAATCGATAAAACGGAAATTAGAGTACAATGGCGCAAAGAAATAGGTCTAAAAAATTGGCGGTGTAAAATCAGCGAAATTAAAAATAAAAAACACCGAAATTTGTTGCTTTTTTGTTGCTAATTAGTTGCTAAAAAAATTTTTTTTTTGCTCCAACCAATCACGAAAAATCGGCAATAACGCTAACTTTTCATTAAGATAGCGTGGAAATCACTGGATGTGGAATGATCGATAAAGTGAATAGGGGTCAATTTGTTGCTGAAAGATGCTAAAGAGAAAAAATAAAATTTGTTTTTTTTTTATTACGCCAAAATAAATAATGTCTACGCCAACTTTCCGTGAAAAAGCTGAATGAAAATTTGTTTCTGCTTCTTCTACATCTTGTCCGAGTACAGAGAGTCAGCAACAAAATATAAAACGGAAGTCAAGAAAGTTGAGAGATCGGTTTACGAAAAAACCGGCCACGCCAGGTTAATCTTGACTTTTCCGTGGAAAAACTATAGTGAAAAATTGTTGCTGCTCATACTGCAGCTAGTCTGAGCACAAAGAGTCGGTAACAAAATAGAAACCGGAAGTCAAGAGAAGTTGGATATCGGTTTACAAAAAAACCGGGCACGCCAGCTTAACTCCCGACTTTTCCGTAGAAAAACTATTGTAAAAATTTGTTGCTGCTCATACTGCAGCTAGTCTTGAGTACAAAGAGCCAGCAACAAAATTAAAATTAAAAGTCAGATTACTTTGGAGATCGGTTTACGAAAAAACCGGCCACGCCAGCTTAACTCTCGACTTTGCGGTAGATAATGCTAAATAAACATTTGTTGCTGTTCATACTGAAGCTAATCTGAGTACAGAGAGTCAGCAACAACATAGAAACCGGAAGTCAAGAGAAGTTGGAGATCGGTTTACGAAAAACCGGCCACGCCAGCTTAACTCTCGACTTTTTTGTGGAACAACTATTGTTAAAATTTGTTGCTGTTCATACTGAAGCAAATCTGAGTACAGAGAGTCAGCAGCAAAATAGAAACCGGAACCCAAGAGAAGTTGGAAATCGGTTTACGAAAAAACCGGCTACGCCAGCTTAACTCTCGACTTTTCTGTGGAACAACTATTGTAAAAATTTGTTGCTGTTCATACTGAAGCTAGTCTGAGTACAGAGAGTCAGCAACAAAATAGAAACCGGAAGTCAAGAGAAGTTGGAGATTGGTTTACGAAAAAACCGGCCACGCCAGCTTAACTCTCGACTTTTTTGTGGAACAAGTATTGTTAAAATTTGTTGCTGTTCATACTGAAGCAAATCTGAGTACAGAGAGTCAGCAGCAAAATAGAAACCGGAACCCAAGAGAAGTTGGAGATCGGTTTACGAAAAAACCGGCTACGCCAGCTTAACTCTCGACTTTTCTGTGGAACAACTATTGTAAAAATTTGTTGCTGTTCATACTGAAGCTAGTCTGAGTACAGAGAGTCAGCAACAAAATAGAAACCGGAAGTCAAGAGAAGTTGGAGATTGGTTTACGAAAAAACCGGCCACGCCAGCTTAACTCTCGACTTTTCTGTGGAACAACTATTGTTAAAATTTGTTGCTGTTCATACTGAAGCTAATCTGAGTACAGAGAGTCAGCAACAAAATAGAAACCGGTTTCTATTTTGTTGCTGACTCTCTGTACTCAGATTAGCTACAGTATAAACAGCAACAAATCTTTATTTAGCATTATCTACCGCAAAGTCGAGAGTTAAGCTGGCGTGGCCGGTTTTTTCGTAAACCGATCTCCAACTTCTCTTGGGTTCCGGTTTCTATTTTGCTGCTGACTCTCTGTACTCAGATTTGCTTCAGTATGAACAGCAACAAATTTTTAGAATAGTTGTTCCACAGAAAAGTCGAGAGTTAAGCTGGCGTAGCCGGTTTTTTCGTAAACCGATCTCCAACTTCTCTTGGGTTCCGGTTTCTATTTTGCTGCTGACTCTCTGTACTCAGATTTGCTTCAGTATGAACAGCAACAAATTTTAACAATACTTGTTCCACAAAAAAGTTGAGAGTTAAGCTGGCGTGGCCGGTTTTTTCGTAAACCAATCTCCAACTTCTCTTGACTTCCGGTTTCTATTTTGTTGCTGACTCTCTGTACTCAGACTAGCTTCAGTATGAACAGCAACAAATTTTTACAATAGTTGTTCCACAGAAAAGTCGAGAGTTAAGCTGGCGTAGCCGGTTTTTTCGTAAACCGATCTCCAACTTCTCTTGGGTTCCGGTTTCTATTTTGCTGCTGACTCTCTGTACTCAGATTTGCTTCAGTATGAACAGCAACAAATTTTAACAATAGTTGTTCAACAAAAAAGTCGAGAGTTAAGCTGGCGTGGCCGGTTTTTCGTAAACCGATCTCCAACTTCTCTTGACTTCCGGTTTCTATGTTGTTGCTGACTCTCTGTACTCAGATTAGCTTCAGTATGAACAGCAACAAATGTTTATTTAGCATTATCTACCGCAAAGTCGAGAGTTAAGCTGGCGTGGCCGGTTTTTTCGTAAACCGATCTCCAAAGTAATCTGACTTTTAATTTTAATTTTGTTGCTGGCTCTTTGTACTCAAGACTAGCTGCAGTATGAGCAGCAACAAATTTTCATTTAGCTTTTTCACGGAAAACCCGAGAGTTAAGTTGGCGTGGACATTATTTATTTTGGCGTAATAATAAAAACAAATTTTATTTTTTCTCTTTAGCATCTTTCAGCAACAAATTAGCAACAAATTGACCCCTATTCGCTTGATCAATCATTCCACATCCAGTGATTTCCACGCTATCTTTATGAAAAGTTAGCGTTATTGCCGATTTTTCGCGATCGGTTGGAGCAAAAAAAAAGTTTTTTTAGCAACTAATTAGCAACAAAAAAGCAACAAATTTCGGTGTTTTTTATTTTTAATTTCGCTGATTTTACACCGCCAGTTTTTTAGACCTCAAAGAAATACGGTACCAAATCCCGACCAAACTTGATTACATTTTAATTGCAGCCAACTGAAATTGATACTTCGTCTTCGTTTCGTGAACGAAGTTAAAATCCAATCGTAGACCAATACGAATTTATAGCGGTCTGGAAACCATAATTGGTATTGAAATCTAGACTTCATCGATGATTATCAGGTTTTTCTAGCACTTTTCTATCGCTATGCCTAATCCTGCCCTTTTCCCAATTTATTTCTTGTCTTCTTCTTCAAAATTATAGTATTCATCATCCCAAGAGTTTCAACCCCTTTCTAACCATGTCTATCAAACAGCCCATCCATTGTTTCTTTGGTGTTCCTCTACTTCGCTTATAACCTCTACTAAAGAGTGACAAGACAATGTCTGGAGGATAGACAACCACCACAATGAGCCAAAAATAACATTATAATTAGGGGAAAACTATAATGACCACCAAAAACAACTTTGTGACCACTAACATCTATCACCTAAAATAACAACTGATCACCAAATTTAGTAAATTGAGCACCAATTTTAATGAGGTGGTTAAAGACAAACTAGTTTTGCCTATATAGGCCGACTTGGGGCACGCCGGGTTATTTTTTTGTAAACCATTCAGAAGTAGGAGCCCCACAAAGCGGGGCTCCGTCGACCGGGTCTCCCTCGACTCGGATGCAAGAACATAACAGTTAAATTTCTGGTGGTAATTAACTCAAAAATTAAATTTTTGGTTCTATTTCACGATAAAATGGGGATTAATTTTGGTGATCATTTACTAATTTTGGCAATCAAAAGTGATTTTTTGCGGTTACATTTTGCTAAATCTGCTGGTTCGTTAATTGTATGCCTTATAATTATATGAAGAAAATTTGGCCGCACAACCGGGTGTCAGACCAGTTTTATTTAAGACAAGCGGACGTCCCGCGGTTTCACCCGCGTAGTGCCCGTTCCCGTGGGAGTACGCGGATAAAATATAGCCTATGTTACTTAGGGTGAATGTAGCTTGAAATCGGTTCATTACTTCCGGAGATTACCCCTACAAACAAACTTACAAACAAATGTTACCTCTTCATAATATTTTATTTAAGATAGAATGCGACGAAGTCGTGGTCGTGTAATGAGCGACGTCTCTAAGAGGTCTAAAACGTAGTTTAGATAAGCTGATGACGTTCAGTTTTTTTAGTTAGCCCTTTTTGTCTCACTCCTGAGCAAAGGCCTGCCCCCATTCCTTCCACTTATCACGATGGTATGCTTCTCGCAAACTCGCGAGGTAGCCATCTAAGACATTCCGCTATCTTCTCCTCAATTTAGTTGGTTAAATTCGCCCTGGGTACTAGCCGGGTCTTTAGTATTACCAGGAACCGTATTATAATTCTGCTACAGATTAAATACCTCATTACTAAACAAAGGATAGTCAAATCTGAAAGTGAAATCAGGGCTAAAGTCACGCCCTGCTTTAATCGAATTTAGCTCAAAATTGATAATACTGGTCTCCTCTGCCTTCTTGGATTACGTCTTACCCTTGTTTACCAAAATAGAGTGGTATTTAATGTGTGAAAATGTATTTTGCGTTTGCAATTTAGTTTCCGAACTATGTAAACAATATATTATATTGCTTTTGACAAAAGAACTATAAAGGTGAACGCAGACCTAGCCGCACCGCAGTCGCCGCATTCTAATTCTTCGTATATAGTTCTATGCAATCTGTGTCTGTCTGTGTGCGAGATTGCATAGAAGAATTCGAATGCGGCGACTGCGGCGCGTGCGGTGCGTTCACCTTTACACCCACAGAAGTTTCAGTTTCCTAAGTACGACATTTTCTCAATACAAATCAACGTAACATAACATCACGCCTATAATCATCGAAGGGCTAGGCAGAGGTGTACTTAATACTGGTGTGTACATTTCGCCAGTTCATGTTGTAGGGGGCGAACCTATTGCCATCAAAAAGGCACAAATCGAGACTCCGTGGCTGTTACTGAGAAAGTACTGATGGAAAAACCCAATAACAGTTTGTCCGACCCGGGAATCGAATCGACCCTCATGCTCAGCATTCGCGCTTGCTACCTCTAGACCAACGAGATACGAGATTTTCTTTTAAGAGGAAATCACATCAATTGGAAGCAAGGATTTTAGTAGGTTCAAGCTCACACACACTCATCAAAACTAATTCGAAGTACGTACAGAACATTATGTACTGACGTAATAACTTCCTATCTACAAAACATTGTTGAACGACTATGTAAATCATTAAATATAGATTTGTGGTAGCCATCTAAAAATACTCTTTTTCCCGTAGGTAACCAAGGGATAATATTGTATTATTAGAGATGGACGGGGGAAGCCCATGAGCACACCTATTGGATGCACTACAACTAACCGTAATTTTAAATTTCCTTGTTGCGTGGGTTCAAACGAAGTTTGAACCACCACAAATAGAGTTGCTAATTTTAGGGTTAGAAGGGCCGTAACTGGCACCAACTATAGATATGCTGGCATCGTGACATTCTAAAAAGGTTTTAAACATCAACGACATCTAAAATGATGTTTATTCAGCCAGCACCAAAATCCACCGAAGCTCAATAAATAAAAGCCCAGGTTATTACTGCTCCTCATAAAAAACAATCCAATATCGGAAACCAATCAATCTTCGGAATCAAATCAAACATTTCTTGCGAATAATTTTCTCTTCGCAGTTACAACATCTTTAAGCAGAGCTATAAATGACAGTAGGCTCTATAAAACTGGAGTGTTTGCCTGACTACCATAACAGATATTTATGATCTTGTTGACTTACCAACGGGACGAAAGAAAAATATCCAACAAGCTAAACAGCTCATCATAACAAAAAAACTGCGGTAGTGGATTCTGATTAAAGTGATTTTAGCAAGATATCTGCAGTCGCAAAATCAAAATCAAGATATTTTATTTTACATTATAACCACTAGGCACTTAAAAAAAAAGGCCAAGAAAAAGGTGCACGGTTCGAGTTGTTCGTTTCCTATGGAGAAGAACCGGCAAGGAATTCCATGGTTACTATTTTAAAACACATTCACATTATGTGAAAGGCATGACTTAATCAGCCTGTATTGTTCCCAAAGTCGGGACGCAGGACTTTTCTCTAAGTTAGTGGGCCACATAATCCACCATTCGAAACAGACATGTCCTAGAAAGAAAAATTGAAGCACATGGGACATCTACCCGCACTGGGCACGCATGGTGGATTACACTCCCTCTTCTTCTTAGCGTGTCGATGGCAAATAAAATTCAGCTATGCGAACTCGAATCCGCTCGCTGATGCAGTCATAAGACCGTCAAGTGTGCAGGTGTCAGGGCATGCGGCACACTTAAAGGCTGATAATGCTAGGTATTCAGTATTCGAAAGTAATCTTCATCATGATTGATTGCTGAAGGGCCTATACCCCCTCAAATGGCTTAGCATGATCCTCCGTTACGCCTAAAATACTGCAGCATTAATGTTGAAATAAATATATGGTAAAGTTGAGGATTAATGCTAATTCCTATGTGTGACGAAAACACGATTCCATAATCTTTTCTCGATAGAAAAAAAATCAAAGTTACCTCCAAATCGATCAATAAACCGCTGGTATTCAAAAAGTAATTCAAATTAGAACATGAAACTTTGCATACTGTAATAAAAACGACTGTAGCTCCAATCAACTCTTGAGTATATTCAAATCTAAGTATTTCATTCCACATAGGCCTGGATGGGCACTTACGAATGTCGACAAGGGTGCACGGTTCGGGTTGGTTGTTTCCATGGAGAAGAACCGGCAAGAAACTCCATGGTTACTCTTTTCAAATTATTTGGTATTACACAATTCAACATTACTTTGATTCACGTTTTATACAAAATGCATTAATTACAACACTTATTCCCCGAGCAAGATTAGCATCTCTATTTGTGGTGGTTAAAACTTCGTTTGAAATACTGTTAGAATAAAGTTCTAATCAGCTTGCACTACGAAATGGTTGTTACGTCAGTCACTGCAGGCCGAATTGTGCGAAATTAGTGGTTTTTATTCTTTATAAAATCAAATTTACGTCTTTTGGAAAAAATAAAACGACAATTATGTTCATTATTAAATTTTAATTGCCTATCCATTAGTATAAGTAGTAAATCAAAATAATGGTTACTTTACGAGGAGTAGCATTTTATAAATCATTATTTCTCATTTCTGTGGTTTCGTTGTCAGGGTATTTATTAAACAATAAGCAACTTAAAAAAAAAATGAAACGACAATTTTGGAGTCAAGAATATGTAGTAATTTAATGTATTTTTTATTAGTTGGTATTTCTTTCGGATAAAGAGGAGTAGGCTTCAAAAAAACTGCTCGCTCAAGGTCATTTGCTCGGGGACCACAATTTCTCCCAATGAACCGCACTCTCTCGGCCGAGTGTCATGTTTTATAAACTACCCCTTCCCGCTACAACATTGACGGTTAGGCAGTGTTGTCATTTCTCAAAAATAAAACGAATTATTAAAATCTTAAAAACCCTACATAATATTAGTTTAGATAGATCACAGCAGATCTTATTATTTCATACATATTTGAAAATCATGACAATACTAACTAAACTAACTATAAAGCAGTTCTTATGTGTTTTATTTATCAATAGATTATTTGTAAATCGCAAAAAACCACTCATTTCGCACTATTCGGCCGCAGTGACTGACGTAACAACCGCTTTGTAGTGCAAGCTGATTAGAACTTTATTCTAATAGTATTTCAAACAAAGCTTGAACCACCACAAACAGAGTTGCTCATTTTAGGGTTAGAAGGGCCTTAACTCTGCCATGTACCAGAAAAGTATCCAACAGTTTCAATACAAAAATCCTCGCAAGCGACTTTGAAGCTCCATTTCTTGCGACTCCATGATACGAAGCGGCGATAATCGCCTGACAACAGTCTTTCAACAGAAAAGCACCCTAATTGTGCACCAGACAATGGGGTTCCCGTCGAAGCCGCTGAGATAGGAGTTAGGAGGCAGTAGAAATGCTTAAGCTGCTTATCAGCCTACGCAACTGGTGCTGAAAGGGAACACCACAATAGTTCAATGAGATTTGAACTCAAGGATTTATTAGCTTTTGATTCGGTTGAACGCTTCTGGGAAAACGTGCGCTGGACTTAGCGACGACCAACGATTTTGCAGATGCGTTCAAGGGTGTTTGAGACAACGAGTACTTCCCCGTTTTTGGTCACAACTCGTACGATTATTATGGCCATCTTATCCTCTTCGCATTTTACGCACTGCATCCTAAATACAAAATCCGATGTTGATGCGTCAGTGCTTAGACTGCGTTTCTAAAAAAGATGACTGAGTATGCGTAGCGAGCGACGTGTGTGAAACTAACCAATAATGTCGATTATTTTTTCAGATCTAGCTAAGCTAGTTAGGCGATTGGTTAATTTTAAGCACATCGTGCAGTGGAAACGCAACCTTAACGACAACGATGAATTTGATAAATCGCCTCTTCAGGGACGAAAGGTAGCATGGACTTATTGCATTGTAAATTGAAAAAAATATCAGTGTGCAGATGCTTATGCATTACAAGTATGCTATCGATTAGCCATTACGCCTGATTCACACGATCACCAATTTTTCCTGTTATTACGAGTATCTTAGTAAAAAACATGACGTAAAGATAATAATTATGTGTAAACACTTACCTATTTTTGTTTTTATATCTAAACATTGTGATATGTGTGGAAACTGGAGGATTTTCCGCCACTTCTTGCTCTTCCCCTTATTGCTATCGGAACCTCCTGAAACAAACGGAAAACGTACTAAGTATTATGGACTTAGAGCCTTGTTTTGTACAGACGATACCTTGAACGATACAAGGAACAAGTTTTTATAATTATGTTTATTTATTTACAAGCCTGACAAAGTCATAAAATGAAGCTGTGGTTCGTGATGTCTAAAAAGTGATGATGTAAACATTCAGGAAGTCTTAAAGAATATTGAAATCTGTCAATCTTTAAATTCGGAAGAAACATAAACTCACGCCGTTTGCCCATGCGGTAGGCTGAAACTGCAGAACGTTACCTGCTACGATCCTTACGCGCCAGGGTAGCTCGGAAAATTCAAATTTTCTTACGTAAGTTGTGTTGAACAAAACATGATTGGCGAATTCGCGTATGATTTACAGAATTTTGAATGACTTTTTCAAGAAATGGTCATCCAATGGGATAAAATGAACTTACAGGTTTGTATTGATGATTTTAATGGTTATAAACCTATAAATTGAAGAAAACGTAAACTGAATTTTGCGGGCTAACCCTGGCGCTTCCAGCTTAAGAGCGGGCCTAAAGCAAAATCTTCAATCTTTGATTAGATTTTTAGAGTAGTAAATCATGTTCAAAAGTATATGTCAGGAAACTTAATTATGAATGTGATGGTTGACATTGGCGAAAAACATAATAGGATAAAATTTTCTCGATAGAAAACCATAACAAAGTTACCTCTAATTTTCAACATTTTTGGTTTTTATTCTATTTTGGTGCATGTTACTGAACCATAAACTTGATAAATATTATCACTCATGTATAACCTATAGCTGACATTGGCATTTTTTCAAAATATTTTCTATTTTAAGAGATAACAGACTCAAAGCATTTGGCGCTTACTACATTTTTATTCCGCGCAATACGCAGTCTTCCGTCCCGCGTGACGCCAGCTTGAGACATCAGTTTGTTTCACCGATCACTCGCCGATCAGTTGCCCTCGCTCTGTTGAGACGGGTAGTCTATGTCACTTTGCTCCGCGCCAATTCGCCATTAATAATATCATTGAATCAATTATTTTTTTTGTGTAACATGGGTAACAAAAAAAATACAATTGAAAAGCGATAACTAAAACAGTTGAAGACTCAAATGATGGCTGATTGCCGAAGTCGAAGGTACTATGTATTTTTAGGGTTCCGTACCCAAAGGGTAAAAACGGAACCCTATTACTAAGACTTCGCTGTCTGTCCGTCTGTCCGTCTGTCTGTCACCAGGCTGTATCTCATGAACCGTGACAGCTAGACAGTTGAAATTTTCACAGATGATGTAGGTATTTCTGTTGCCGCTATAACAACAAATACTAAAAACAGAATAAAATTAATATTTAAGGGGGGCTCCCATACAACAAACGTGATTTTTTTATAATAATTGGTACGGAACCCTTCGTGCGCGAGTCCGACTCGCACTTGGCCGGTTTTTTACGTGCATAAGCTCATAGTAAACGCAAAATAAACGGATGATTGATTTATGTGCATTGTTTTTGTCCGAAATTATTTTAAATATATACACCCCGTCCGAATTAACCGGTAGCACAGAATAATAACTAGTAACTAGCGTTACAGAAGCGTTACTTCGCAATGGTTTTCAAAGAAATATGTACTCAATCTGATAAACAATATGATTGAATTTAGCTCGCGTTCCAGTCGAGCACGTGTTCATTTAAATACCTACCAATTTTTTTTTTAGGGAATTTGGGCCTTAATTCACTGAACTACGGTTCATAATAAGTTATACGTGGTTATACGTATTGAAAGAGCCGCGGACTAGGGTTGCTTACTTCGAGAAACTACTTACACCATCTAGCGCACAGCACGAGCGTTTACTCCTACTTGTGGCGGGCAACGCGCAGCAGGCAGCGTCGCGTCTTCAAATAGGAACATGGTGCCGATTCCCTTGTTCACAAACTAAACTAAATTTAAGTTGAATGCATCTTTTTCTTTCTATTTCATTATGAAAAGGACAGAAGATAAATATTAGTTTAATCCTGTCAAATTAGTCAGCGCCTGACGTAATTTGATGTAATTTTATTAGTCAACTTTTTAATCGCGTCTAAAACTTGTATGGCGCTGATTAATTTGACAGAACATAACTAAAATTATCTTCTATCCTTTTCTTAATGAAATAGAAAGAAAAAAATGCACTGAACTTAAATTTGGTTTAGTTTGTAAACAAGGGAATCGGCACCAATGTAATCCAATCAAAGTAGATTTTACCTGTCAGCGTCTTTAGGCAACGAAAAAAAAGTTAAATTTAGATCACGATTCGTATTTAAACAATTAAATACTGCACAGTATTTTTTTGCTTTTTTTCGTTTTGTGTCCATCTTGCAATTATCGAAAAAGTTGAACGTGGTCGAACAAATAGCGCGCGCGCGTGTGTCTTCTTTCGATAGCGGCAGCCTACTAGATTAGCCCCTCCGCAGGGGCCGCCGCCTGTAGGTATGTTTTTAATACCTACACGCGGAGTGACACAGGCCTGCCGGTAGGTAGTAGGTAGGTAGTAGGTAGGTAGTTAGTAGGTAGGTAGTAGGTAGGTAGTAGGTAGGTAGTAGGTAGGTAGTAGGTAGGTAGTAGGTAGGTAGTAGGTAGGTAGTAGGTAGGTAGTTAGTAGGTAGGTAGTAGGTAGGTAGTAGGTAGGTAGTAGGTAGGTAGTAGGTAGGTAGTAGGTAGGTAGTAGGTAGGTAGTAGGTAGGTAGTAGGTAGGTAGTAGGTAGGTAGTAGGTAGGTAGTAGGTAGGTAGGTAGTAGGTAGGTAGTAGGTAGGTAGTAGGTAGGTAGTAGGTAGGTAGTAGGTAGGTAGTAGGTAGGTAGTAGGTAGGTAGTAGGTAGGTAGTAGGTAGGTAGTAGGTAGGTAGTAGGTAGGTAGTAGGTAGGTAGTAGGTAGGTAGTAGGTAGGTAGTAGGTAGGTAGTAGGTAGGTAGTAGGTAGGTAGTAGGTAGGTAGTAGGTAGGTAGTAGGTAGGTAGTAGGTAGGTAGTAGGTAGGTAGTAGGTAGGTAGTAGGTAGGTAGTAGGTAGGTAGTAGGTAGGTAGTAGGTAGGTAGTAGGTAGGTAGTAGGTAGGTAGTAGGTAGGTAGTAGGTAGGTAGTAGGTAGGTAGTAGGTAGGTAGTAGGTAGGTAGTAGGTAGGTAGTAGGTAGGTAGTAGGTAGGTAGTAGGTAGGTAGTAGGTAGGTAGTAGGTAGGTAGTAGGTAGGTAGTAGGTAGGTAGTAGGTAGGTAGTAGGTAGGTAGTAGGTAGGTAGTAGGTAGGTAGTAGGTAGGTAGTAGGTAGGTAGTAGGTAGGAGGTAGGTAGGAGGTAGGTAGTAGGTAGGTAGTAGGTAGGAGGTAGGTAGTAGGTAGGTAGTAGGTATCAAGAAACTTGCGCGAAAGACACTTGCGCGACTGGACTTTTGCGCGACTTAATGGCCACTGAGGTTCACTCTGTAAACATTCACGCCTGTTATTTATACTTGAAGTTGGTTTTTTGGTTTTTCTGTCGTGGGTGACATTTTCATGGTTTCGGAGTCGCTGATAACGAAAATGAGGTCAAAATAAAAATCCAAGATGGCGGCGTGCAAAATTTTAGGTTTTTCAAACATGGGTGTCGTTTTCATGGTTTTCATGGTTGCTTATTACGAAAATGTGGTCAAAATAAAAATCCAAGCGCTGATGAAATTTTTAGGTTTTTCCATCATGGGTGTCGTTTTCATGGTTTACGTGGTCACTGATAACGAAAATTAGGTCAAAATGAAAATCCAAGATGGCGCCGAGGAAAATTTTAGATTTTCCGTCATGGGTGTCTTTTTCATGGTTTACGTGGTCACTGATAACCAGTGATAGGAATAGGTAGTGCTTATTAGTCTAAACTTCAAAGAAGAACAGAGAAATGAATCGGAGACTTCCTTAGACTATATTTTATTATGCGACCACGACGAGTTTTTTTTTGTAAATTCTAAGAGTAGATAACTAAATGCGCAGCCATAAAAGTCCGCCCATTGTACTTTCGTTGCAATAAAGATTAAATGATGTTTTTAAAGTTTAAGTGTGTTACTAAACAATGTAACCCGGCTATTATTTTAGAATTTTGAAATATACTTCAGAAATATATTTTAGTAAGATAAAATCCAAATACCTTTTGTTTTTGAAATAATAAATCACTTGAACTTTAGAAATTTCAACAAACGTGGCCGAGAGTGAGCTAGAAAGTAGATATTTACTTCAAAACGTGTACGGCTCCTTGACAAAGATAGCGTTTCATAGTTTTATGATGAAGTCGTTTCCAAAATGTTCTTAAAAAAAGAAAACTTTCAGAAATTTTGATGGTTGTAACGACTGTGTTATGTTATGTCTAGTCGCAAACTTTAGGTAAACATAGACCAATTACTTATTCCAAATAACATTAATTTTTGATGTAGGTACTTACTTACGTGATGTCCCGGAAAAAAATACAGTCTAAGCAAGTACTATTATCTATTCTGTGGTCTAAGGAAGTCTCCGATTCTTGTCTCTGTTCTTCGAAGTTTAGGCTAATAAGCACTACCTATTCCTATCACTGCTGATAACGAAAATGAGGTCAAAATGAAAATTCAAGATGGTGCCAAAGAAAATTTTTGGTTTTTCTGTCATCGGTGTCGTTTTTATGGTTTTTAGGGTCACTGATAACGAAAATGAAGTCAAAATGAAAATCCAAGATGGCACCGGCATAAATTTTTGATTTTACGTCATGGGTGTCATTTTCATGGTTTTCGAGGAAACTGATTACGAAAATGAGGTCAAAATGTAAATCCAAGATGGCGCCGAGGAAAATTTTTGGTTTTTCCGTCATCGGTGTCGTTTTCATGGTTTTCGAGGACGCTGATTACAAAAATGGGGTCAAAATGACAATTCAAGATGGAGCCCAGGAAAATTATTGATTTTCCGTCATGGGTGTCGTTTTCATGGTTTTCGGGGTTGACGCAAAAATAATTTTTTTTGGGCGCCATCTTGGATTTTCATTTTGATCTCATTTTCGTTATCGGTGACCACGTTAACCATAAAAATGACACCCATGATGGAAAAACCACATTTTTTTTCCGGCACCATCTTGCCTTTTGGGGTCGCTGAATACGAAAATGAGGTCAAAATTGACCTCATTTTTGTATTCAGCGACCCCAAAAACTATGAAAACGACACCCATGATCGAAAACCAAAAATGTTGTGGCCGCCTGGGATTTTCATTTTGAGCACATAAATTTTAATTTTACACATTCCTCCATTTTTACTTTTTGTTTCTGATTCTTAGTGTATGTCATCAAATTTATTTTTGTTATCAATCTTATAAAATTTTCGATTTTATCTTTTGTGCTTTTTATTATTATTGCCTTTTTGTTCTTTTTATTAACGGGCACAGTATTTTATAAATATTTATTCTACCAATGTTATTAATTTTACACATTCTATAATTTTTGTTAGTGTCTTGATGTATCAATTTAAAACAATTTTCATCAATATTTTTATCAATTAGGTATATATCATGTATAGGTATCATTAATACAATCTTATGCATTTTTAAATATTAGCATAGTTATCAATATATTATCTTTATTTTTTTTAATTTCATCAATTTTTATTCGTTACCTATTCAATTTTACCAATGTCATAAATTTTATACATTCTATTATTTTTACTTTTATTATTGATTCTTATTGTACGGTATGTCCTCAATTTTATTATGGTTATCAATTTTATACATTTCTCGATTTTGTCATGTTTGGTGTTTATGAATGCCTTTTTGCTCTTATTAATGGTCACAGTATTTATAAATTTTATAAGTTATTAAAAAATCGAATGTTATTTATTTTATTATTTCATCATTTTACTTTTTGTTATCGTTTTTAATGTATATAAAATATAACATTTTCTTTTTAGTTGGTATTTGTGCAAAAATTGTAGACATTAATATGTGTTTATGTTGTCGAGCGTATGGCACTCATGGGCCAAAAAAACAAAAAAAAAACCACCTTCAAGTATAAATAAATATTGCTGGACATTACACACAGCGCCATCTAGTGCCACACTAAGCAACGAGGCTTGTGTCGTGGACACCAGATAGTTGATATACTACATAGATACTTTTTGTTTGTAAATACATACTTATTATACATACATATAAACATCCATGACTCGGAAACAAATGTCCATGCTCATCACTCAAACATTTGCTCCGACCGGGATTCGAACCCGGGACCCTAAGAACGTAAGGCAGCCTCACTACCGCTGCGCCAATCGGGTCGTCAAAATAACAGGCGTGATGATAAAACGAAATGGAGAAAAAAATTAAGATGAAATGGAGTACTCAAAAGTCGAAACTTTTATTTCACGACATACAAACAACATAGGAATGTATTGTATAGAAGGTGTTAAAAAATGAATACAAAAAAAATAAGAAAAAAAAGTGGCTTTATTTAACTGTGTTGCTTGCATATACTACGCCCTACCCGCTACACTACGCAAGCTTGGTCCCACGCTTCGCGCGTCGTGGCGCCGCGGCCGCCCGTGTTTGTTATCGGCACTAATGCGGGTGTAGCGAGACGCGCGGGGGAAATCAGAATTTATCCTGGCGTTAGGCCCGCTCTTAAGTTGTACCTACAGTCACCAACACATTAAGTTATCTCAAACTGACTTTGTGCAAATGATTTACCTTTAGATACCCGCAATTACAGACACAATTAAAATAACAATGCACCTTCCCCTTCGGGAACGGCTGGGGACATACGGGTTTAACTATAAAATATTATCATCATCATTTCAGCCGAAAGACGTCCACTGCTGGACATAGCCCTCCCAAAGTGGCGGGGTTTTGCCATAATCGCTACGCTTGGCAGGCGGGTTGGCGATCGCAGTGCGGTTGTTACAAAAGCACAGAGAACGCTGCTGCCCATTCTCTGGTAAGTCCCTTAATCAAGGAAGATATGGGATGGTGCTATTCTTTACGTCCGACACCATACAGACCAAAATGTTATATTATGGGTTAAGTTGAAAATCGAATGAGAAAATTTGACAGTTAGTAGTAATTTTATGCGCTGGTACTTGTAACGCCATAATTTGGCTCTAATAGCCTCTAAAAACATGATAAAACAGTAAAATTAACATGACAATATTAGGCGTATCAAAACTTGTTATCGACACAGTATGATTTCATAGTTTCTCAAAATATATGACACAGCTAAAGATAAAGCAAGATTCCATGATGTAGGTACGGTTACTACTGGACTGGACATACTTTTATTTACAGCTTTAGACCGCTGCTTCGCCCGCTTAGAGGTCGGAAAGTATTCCTTGGAAACGTACTGGGATTTAAAGTATCCAATGTCCTAATGTATGTATGTATGTATACGGTCTAACCAAGTTCTAACTGTGTGCCACCTTTCAACGAAATCCGTTCAGATTTCAGCGGACGAAAAGGCAATAGACAGACAGACAGCTTTCCTTTCGTAAATTCATAATATTAACCTAACCAACAAGCTAATAAAAACCTGCAAAATAAATTAAATTAATTGCAACGAATGATACTTTCAATTCAATTAACACAACTAGAAATATGATTAGAAACAACTCGAAAATAATACCTCGGACAAACACACAAGACTTTCTCTAGATACACCAGTTTTATCATTTAGATAAGTATCGCAATGTATATAAAAAGGTGTTTTAATTAATCACCGATCATTATCTATAGCAGGAGCGGTGCGTTGCAGCGCTAATGACTTTTTTCTAATAATAAAATGAGCATATTTATGTCGCAATACTAAGTTGTTGATGAGATGAGGAGCTCGTGGCTAAATAATAACAGTCACTCGGGTCAATCTTTAGGTTAAGCCGTGCTTACCTAGGTTGGTCTGTGGATGGGTGACCACCCTTACATACCGAGTTTCCTCCGTGCCTCGGAAAGCACGTTAAGCTGTTGGTCCCGGCTGTCATTTGAAGATCTTTGACAGTTGTTACAGGTAGTCAGTGGCTCAAAAAGTCTGACAACCAGTCCTACCAAGGGGTATCGCATTACCCAGTACTTACTGGGTTGTGGAGATCAGATAGGCAGTCGCTCCATGTAAAATACTGGTATTCAGCTGCATCCGGTAAGACTGGAAGCCGACCCCAACATAGTTGGGAAAAGGCTAGGCAGATGATGATGACTAAGTTGTTGATGACATAAAGATTATAGAGTTACATAAGATAACATCACGCCTGTAATCTTACAAGGGTTAGGCAGAGGTTTAAGGAGTAGACCCATATTTCGACAGTTATGTTTCAGTTATGATAAACCAATAATTAATGATGTTTATTTTGGAAATAGGTTTTTACAAACACATGTAATTTTTTTAAACTACATACATAATATGAGGCCGGTGGTACTGGTATTACGGCTCTTTAGTAAACTAATCTCACACAGGCGGATTCCGCGCGATCAGTAGACCTAATGATTTTTCCCTGACTACTCTGAGAAGAAACAGCCGAAACAAACTCAGAGGTATTGTAAATTCGGACTTTTTATATTCGGACTTTGACCAAGATATCGATAAACATAATGCTAACACTTCTTCTCTTATTGTCCTACTATTATTATCGAAAGTTATTGAAAGTTTGTGAGGATAATGGATGTCTGTAACTCTTTCACGCTAAAACTACTGAATTTTGGACAAAACATGCCACACAACCCAACCTGATAATTATTATTTTTACATTGTTTAACCCGTTTTATAACCTGGATGAACACACAGATACTTTTTAAAGTTTGTGAGGATAATGGATGTCTGTAACTCTTTCACGCTAAAACTACTGAATTTTGGACAAAAAATGGCACACAATTTAACCCAACCTGATAATAATTATTATTATAAATTGTTTTAACCCGTTTTATAACCTGGATGAACACACAGTACTTTTACCCCGGTAGTACGAACCTGTCCACGCGGGCGAAACCGCGGGCCTCAAGCTAGTTAAAAAAAAATTAAACTCAAAGCATTTATTTCAATTAGACCATTACGGCACTTTTGAATGTCAAAAATTCAAAAAAAAAAAACAATGCTACAGTCCCAGTCACAAGACATAAAAACTGTGAAAGTACTGTAGTCCATTCCCTAGCGTAGATCTCTATGGAGAAGAACGGGCAAGAAACTCCATGGAGACTCTTTTCAATCAAAATATACTTAGTTACAAAATCTTGGTAACATTATTCATGTTGAGATTATACATAAAATTATGTGAAAACGATGTAGAAAACCGTGCGTCCATTGTAAAAGATTAAATCAACAATTTATTTATTAATGAGACGAGCCGGTAAACAATAACACAATTTAGTATTACCTACAACATTTATACTTACATACGTCACTAAAGACAGAAATGACTAACATCGTTGGCATACGCAAATAAATATTTACCTAATTATGATTATAATTTTGAAATATTTATACCTTTGACGTAGGTAAATACGTACCTGTTAGTAATTTATTGCTACCGTAATATTGTATTATATGACATAACGTCACGCCTCTAATCCCCGAAGGGTTAGGCAGAAGTACCTAACAGTACACCTACATTTGGCCAGTTATGTTTAAGTCCCGTCGTAATAGGGGCCAGCATATTCCCATCAAAGAAAGAAAGAAAGAAAAGTATTTATTGACTCACACAGGATAAACAGAAACAAAAAGATACAATAGAAATTACAAAATTATATAAAAAAGTAAACAAGAGAAAAAACCGACCGAAACCAACCGGTCGAAATCCAGAATCCGTGGCTGCTATTCAGAATTTCAGATCGAAAAACCTAACAACTATGCTCGACCTGGGAAGCGAACCAAGCACCTCAATCGACCACTACACCAACTATTATTACACAGTTTGAACCGATTCAGGTAGTAACCCACGACTCTACGCGCGTAAAAAGCCGCAACGGCTACTTGGGACTCTGTGGACGGTGGGCTATGGGCTAGCTCGCCGTCCGTCCGTCTATGACGACAGGCCGTGTCGACGGCGCAGGAGTGTTCCACGCGCGCCTCAAAGAGATGGAAGGGGTCCGCAAGGGCCGATGCCTGCCGGGCCTGCGGAACATGGATGGGTTTTAGTCAGTAAAAGTCTGACACTCCCTTGCGCTCCGCCCAGAGCAAGAGAGGGGTCATTTTGATGATAACCCATCCATCACCTGCCTAGCCTTTTCCCAATTATATTGGGGTCGGCTTCCAGTTTAACCGGATGCAGCTGAATACCAGTAATTTACCTGGAGCGACTGCAATCTAGGCAAGCACGGCTTAACCTAAAGATCGACCCGAGCGGCTGTTATTATTTAGCCACGAGCTCGACGATTATATCCCAACCCATCCGAAAAAAAACTGGTAGTGGGTAATTAAGATAATCCACCTAGTATTACCCAGGTGAAACCGCAAGGCACAGCTAGTAACCAACATCTCACCATCAATAATAACCACATCACCAGTAATCCAGCTCACCTACCTAATTACAATTTTACGACCAATAAATTAACGACCAAGTATGCAACCACGTTATTCAGCCGGTTGCGACCACGTTTACGCCTTTACGACCAAACTCGCGGTCAATGCGCACTCTTCAAACGGGCTAATTTACGGGCAAATTGAAATATATACGCAGTTTAAAATAAACATTTCTGTTACGTTTTTAGGTGAGCGTGTCTTCATTTAGTGAGTTTCGGGGATACGCGGGATTGCTCACGGTCTGCAATTAACGATATTGCTGTAAACGTATGATCTTTGAGATTACACAGGAATCTCGTTGTATGTAGTTACGTTTCGGTTATTGAATTTCGATGTTTTTATTTTCAGACATTTTCGTGTGACGTTTTTCTTGTCAAGTTCAATTTTAAATAGCCCTTTAATCCTAAAAACTCCTCTGTTGTGATACTTTTATAGACGTTCTTTTCATTTCTTGGGTTCGTCGAAATCTGGGTGTATTGTACACATCTGCGTACCCCCTCAGAGCATACAGGCGTGATGTTACGTCATGATGTTGTATAAACAATAAACATTCAAGCGATTGCAGCAACCACGACAGATTTGCCGTCTATTTTTGAAGAGTTCCATTGTATATCTCCGAAGATCAGCATCGGATCTTCCCCAAATGGAACCACCTCAGGAGTATACTCTTTCAAATAAAAAAGAATTTTGAGAATCGGTTCACAAATGGGGGAGAAATCGGTGAACATACTATACTTACATTAAAAAAAATACATGACATACAGTCGAACATAGAACCTCCAACTTTGATTTGTTTCTCACACATCCTCGCTCGTCTCTGGTAGAAACGCAGCCTTACTGGTACTTCCCCAAACGAGCTCCTTCACAAAGAGCTCTCCAGCTATTAGAGTAAATTAACAGGCCTACATTTGCAGCCAGCGCTAAAACGGCTACCAAATAAAATTTTATGAACAACCCCTAGTTGCCTGCTGACGCTATAACTCCGTAAGTCACTCAGTAAGTGGTGATAGGCACGCCCCCTGGTGCCCCACTTTATCGGACACAGTATCGGGTTACAATTACTGAGAACTAGCTCATGCCCGCGGCTTCATTCGTATGGAGGACGGTTATTGTCCCACGTGATCGTAATACTGAGATAAAAAGTATCCTATATGTTAATCCAGTTTATAAACTATATGTGTGCCACAATTCATTCAAATCCGTTTAGTAGTTTTTGCGTGAAAGAGTAACAAACATCCACATCTTCACACTTTCGCATTTATAATGGTAAGTTAGATTTCCTAACGAAAAAAAACCAAAGTAAAGGGTCGAATCGATAAAGTTAACCTCACAATTACAGGTCGCGGCACGTAACTCTGGCGCTGAACGAAACGTGGAGGGGATAGCTGCGCATGTTATACGACTGGACAGCCAATCGTCGCAACGCACGCTCCAAGACATTCTTATTTTTTACTTCTGCGCAATAACGGTCAGCGCTAGAGTTTCGTGCCGTGACTTCCCGCGAAGAAGCGCGCGCGCGCGCGCTTCGCGCTGCGTTTCTTTTCCGTGAGGGAAATTTTACATTCTGAGATTTTTCGATGGGTCATCGTACTATAACATTTAGTAAGAATTCATTGATGATTTTAGACCTTAGATTTACCGTAGCATGTTAAAAGCAGGTTTTTCATACACACTTTTTCCGTATAGGTATTGCACATTTCTATGAAACGGCTAACTTTATTTTACCTATCTGACGAAAGAATTTCCTTACACGTCATTGACTTTCAATTATCCGTATTCGGATTGATACCAGTACTAACTATGACCAGATGCAGATGATGTTTGTACAGAAAACGACAGCACATCAAGCTACTAATATCTGTCATTTATGTCTTTTTAGATTTTCAACTTTATCGCTAAAGCTAGGTTCAAGGTTGATTGAGATCCGGGTATCTTGATGTGCCTTGAATTGTCTGGAACACAATTTCAGGCTTCAGGTACAGTCGGAGTCTTTTCCGCCTGACCATTTAATTTTTTTTTTTTCGCTTAAAACATGCGGAGGCGCCGAGCCACGCCCCCTTAAAGTTTGGGCCTATTAGGAAAGCCTCAACTTTGGCGCGCAAAATAACAATAACTCTCGTTTGGCGTGCGTCCGCGTCAGTGCGCTCGGCCGATTCGGTATCTTTTCATTCATTATTTCTATACAAAGTCAACGGGGCGGGGCTAGAGAGCGTTTCTATGTTGCGAGTGCAAGCAAAAATAAGCTTAGTGGTGGTCAGGCGGGAGTGTCCTCGATAGTACTTACTATGAAGTTATTTATATGGAAAAAACATTTCGTTATTACTAAACAAATAACTGAATAAAAAATCATCATATCCTTGAAAATGGGCTGTCAACAGATGACGTCATGAGATTGAATAAATTGGTAAAAAGACATCAAATATGTATACATTTTGCCTAAATATTCAAATAACCATCATGTTTTATCGACATACTTTGAATTTTTATCAGAAGAACACGTGACCAGTGACCAATACTGGTTGGAACTTGACACTGGTGGTCAGATCAATGACCTCTTAATGTGTGGTGATTACGATCAAAACAATGTCACAATTTAGTGGATATAACAGGAAAAATTGAAGCTAAAACGCAATAACAGTGTAGAAATATAAAAGTAAAGTTAAATGTTATAGAGCGGGACTCAATTCATCTCAAATGTGGTTTTGGTTACCCGCCGCAGCTTCAAATGGATTGCGGCCGAAACTGAAACGGTCGGCGTTTCAGCGGCTAACGAAATTAAAAGCTATGCTAGGCAGATTAACTACAAATCGAACCTATAATTATTATAAACCCGCAAATGTTTTTGTTTACGTTGCTGGAATGCAATAAAATAATACCTTCTTGAATTCTGGCCCGCTTAGTGCTTTTCGTAAGGTTACTAACTAGGCCCATAACTAGCATCTAGCTAGACAATGTTGTAATGATTAATATTTTATAGGCAATAATTTTTCTACACTAACACTTTTACTACTGATTATACCTTTTTCATACGTGGGACGAGTTGCAGAACGAAAATATTACGTATTTTGATTTTCATCAACTCGTCCCAAATGGGCCGTAGGCTTGTGGGACGAGTTGATGAACGACTCAATTAAAAGCTATGCTAAGCAGATTAACTACAAATCGAACCTATATTATAAACCCGCAAATATTTCTGTTTACGAGGAGCTCGTGGCTAAATAATAACAGCCGCTCGGGTCGATCGTTAGGTTAAGCCGTGCTTGCCTAGGTTGGTCTGTGGATGGGTGACCGCTCATTACATACCGAGTTTCCTCCGTGCCTCGGAAAGCACGTTAAGCCGTTGGTCCCGGCTGTCATTTGTAGATCTTTGACAGTCGTTAGGTAGTCAGAGGCCCGACAAGTCTGACAACCAGTCTTACCAAGGGGTATCGTATTACCCGGTACTAACTGGGTTGTGGAGGTCAGATGGGCAGTCGCTCCATGTAAAATACTGGTATTCAGCTGTATCCGGTAAAACTGGAAGCCGACCCCAACATAGTTGGGAAAAGGCTAGGCAGATGATGAAATGTTTCTGTTTACGTGGCTTACGTTTTTGACCGATATTGTATGTATTGTCCTTTCTTTGGTATTGTTCCTTGTTTCGTTGAGCTCCTTGAGTTATAAGTCGAGCTACACGATAACTGACAAATGCTTGCACTAACTGGACAGGTCCACTCAAATCTATGTGGCGCTTTCTTCAAAAGACCATCTCAGACACTAATCTGCATAGTCCTCATGTGAATTGAGCTAGATTATGTATGGACTTCAAAAGACACTATGACCTCTGAGTTTGTTTCGGCTATTTCTTCTCAGAGTAGTCAGGTACGAAAACCGGCCCTATCTAGTTTTAAAAAATGATTTGTAAAAGTGTTTGTAAACACCTACTTGCAAAATAAACATCGTTTATCATTTATGGATATCTGGAATGTAGAGGAAGGACATAAGCATATATTCACACTACTCCATACTAATATTTAAAGCTAATACTATCTCTTACGGGATATCTTCCATGATTGTTCATAATTTTGAACGTACGTTTCCATGGGATAATTTCCTTCCTTCAAGTAGGTCCTCAGGTTTTTGCAATAATTATACCAACAAATCAAAATCGGTTCATCCATTCAGGAGCTATGATGCCACAAACATACACAGATACACACTTCAAACTTGTAACATCTCTCTTTTTTTGTCGGCCGGCGGTTAAAAAGGCGCGATGAAGTTCAAATAAAGTAGAGTAAAGATACTTTCTATCCTCTCAACCAACTACAAACATTTAATTATATTTAGGCCCACTTTCCATATCTCAACAACAATAACAAAACGTGTTTGCGCCAGAGCGGCCGCAACTTGCATTCGTTCGAGCGTCATGAAATCATGATTTATAAATGAATTCAATCAAAAGTGGGTCTCCGTCGCCGACCTTTTCACCAGTCACCACTTAATCAAATCATATTTTATAATGACGTTTAAATAATGAACACTTGTTTCATCATGAGTGGGAATCTCGGAGTTTTGTGTTAGGGTCGGCACTGATCTGTTGCAGGATTAGTTTTTCGTTGCAAGATGGGTTTAACTTTAAATCAGAACATACCTGGCGAGTTTCCTCCATGCCTCGGAAAGCACCTAAACCGGGCCTAACGGCTGGTTTCCACCGCGAAAGAGTACTGGCCAGTTACCTCTATGCCTCGGAAAGCAACTAAACCGGGCCTAACGCCTGGTTTCCACCGCGAAAGAGTACTGGCCAGTTACCTCTATGCCTCGGAAAGCACCGAAGCCGGGCCTAACGCCTGGTTTCCACCGCGAAAGAGTACTGGCCAGTTACCTCCATGCCTCGGAAAGCACCGAAACCGGGCCTAACGCCTGGTTTCCACCGCGAAAGAGTACTGGCCAGTTACCTGTGTGCCTCGGAAAGCACCGAAACCGGGCCTAGCGCCTGGTTTCCACCGCGAATGAGTACTGGCCAGTTACCTCCATGCCTCGGAAAGCACCGAAACCGGGCCTAACGCCTGGTTTCCACCGCGAAAGAGTACTGGCCAGTTACCTGTGTGCCTCGGAAAGCACCGAAACCGGGCCTAGCGCCTGGTTTCCACCGCGAAAGAGTACTGGCCAGTTACCTCCATGCCTCGGAAAGCACCGAAACCGGGCCTAACGCCTGGTTTCCACCGCGAAAGAGTACTGGCCAGTTACCTCCATGCCTCGGAAAGCACCGAAACCGGGCCTAACGCCTGGTTTCCACCGCGAAAGAGTACTGGCCAGTTACCTGTATGCCTCGGAAAGCACCGAAACCGGGCCTAGCGCCTGGTTTCCACCGCGAAAGAATAATGTGCCGAAAATGGCCAAGCAAAGCGGACTTCGTTTTCATGAAATAGGTTTGCCTTTCCACCAAGAAAGAGTTTAGTCGTCAGATTCCCATCGCAAAAGAGAAATGAAACAAGAATGAGCAGAGCGAGCTCACTTTTACTCTTTTTGCCCGCTGAGTCATTTCTGCTCGACTCTTAGTTGGTGGAAACACATGTAAGCAGTTTCCTCTTGCGAAGTAAAAGAAGTCAATGGATCCGCGGTGGAAACAGCGCTATTAAGGCTGTGCTTCCACCAGAGATGAGCCAGGATGTGTAGCGAGGGATGTGTGTGAAACTAATCAACCACATAGCTAGAATACTTCAAGCTGTGAAAGAAGCGATATTATTGGAAAAACATATATTATGACAGCATTTAGATAAATTAGAACTTGACTTAATTTAGGAGCTCGTGGGTTAATAATAACAGCCGCTCGGGTCGATCTTTAAGTTAAGCCGTGCTTGCCTAGGTTGGTCTGTGGATGGGTGACCACCGCACATACCGAGTTTCCTCCGTGCCTCGGAAAGCACGTTAAGCAGTTGGCCCCGGCTGTCATTTGTGATCTTTGACAGTCGTTACAGGTAGTCAGTGGCCCAAAAAGTCTGACAACCAATCTTACCAAGGGCTATCGTATTACCCAGTACTAACTGGGTTGTGGAGGTCAGATAAGCAGTCGCTCCATGTAAAATACTAGTATTCAGCTGCATCCGGTTAGACTGGAAGCTGACCCCAATAAAACTTGGGAAAAGGCTAGGCAGATGATGAGAACTTGACTTAATTTTCAACACAATAACAACAAAATCTTAACTTCAAACATTTCTATTCAATGTAGTTCAGCTGTTTTCGGTAACTCAAGAGCCTTAATTTAAAACCATTGTCACAACGCTTTATAGTACCCTCCGTCCTTGAGACTTGGGACAACAATTGATAAATGGGTCAAATATCTTCTTCAATAGCTGTTTATATCAAGCCTTGTTCATAAAAGCTTAAACAACTCTCGAAAATTTTGATTGTACTATTTACATTTTTCAAGAATCATCTGTCTAGCCTTTTCCCAACTATGTTGGGGTCGGCTTCCAGTCTAACCGGATGCAACTGAATACCAGTATTTTACATGGAGCGACTGCCTATCCGACCTCCACAACCCAGTTAGTACTGGGTTATTTATTACCAAGGGGTATAGTATTCGATACCCCTTGGTAAGAGTGGTTGTCACACTTTCGGGCTACTGACTACCTGTAACGACTGTCAAAGATCTGCAATGAGGACCAACGGCTTAACGGGCTTTCCGAGGCACGGAGGAAACTTGGTAGTCGGTACGTAATGGGTAGTCACCTATATCAACGGACTAACCTAGGCAAGCGAGACTTAATTTAAATATCGACCCTAGCGGCTGTTATTATTCAGCCACAAGGCCCACAAGGCCCTCATATTTTTGAATCTAAAAGAAAAATACTGAGTTACTAGAATAGGAAAAGCTTTTGCCAGCTGTGTTGGACTCACAAGGCTTATCCAAAAAATGCTAAAATACAGGTTTTTTATACGACCGTGAATTTAATTCTAATTTATTAGTTAGTTAGTTACCCATTTGGAATGGCACGATCAGAATTTAGTAATTTAACCGATGCATTCTAATAAATCAGTAAAATGACAACATCATGTTTATGGCTGTAACACGCGTCTATCAAGAGTGTGCGTAAAAGAAGGCGTTACGCAACATGCACGGTTCGAACCGTTGCACAAGTGTTCGCATAAAGCCAACGAGTGCCGACCTTAATGATTCATAACAACCAACGGTACCATAAACGGTAACTGTTGTAACTATTATAGTTATTGTGATCTAAGAGGTTACTAAACTCTTCGACTTGAGACAGATAAAAAAAAACATTAAGAGGTAACAGGGCCTGCGAGGAATTTGAAAAATTGTTATTGAAGAAACTTTTGCCGTCACGCTGCGTTAAGAGGACGCAAAAGGGCGACAGAATTGAGAAATAGGTATTTGTTAAATGTATTGCTGTCGCGCAGTGCCCAAACGAACGCGCGCAGAGCGCGAAAGAGACAGCAGAAAATACCAATTAAACGTCACAAAAACAACGTTTTATAGTCCCCTGATTACTTCTCCAAAACTTGACCGATTTAACTACTTACTTCGTTAAAAATTAAAGAAAGGTTTTGGCCGTGTTCTTATGTTTTCTTTTTTTATTATAATCTAGTCAAATTTGTTTTCTGGATGTTTGAACACAGCGGAAAATCTGGATTTAATTTTTTGGGGTTTTTGGTTCATTTCTCCTAAATAATTTATGAAAAAATAAGAAAACATAGGGACATGGCAATAGTGGTCCTAGATTTTTTGGAAAATAAAATATTGCCCTATCGGTACTACGGACTACGTTTGTATGAAAAAGCGACCCTTGTGTTTCCTCTTAAGCATGCCCCGTAGAGCGTACTCTACGATACGAACGATACAATCGGTCTGAGCTGCCGCTGTGTATCGTAATACACAGCTGCAGCTCAGACCGATTGTATCACAAAAATTTAGACGTGATCGACATCTCGTATTCCCCTTTTTACTCCTCGAAAACGAAGCCGATTCAATTATTTTTTTAAGAAAGAGTATATTATTACATCTAGGTTCCTAACAATTTCTTTAATGTTATAAAGTTTTCGTATTTGTGTGGTAGTCCTCTAATCACGGCCCTAAAAATGGAGCATTTATAGACAAATTTGGAGGGTCGTATTTTCTTTACTTATTAGTTGCTGAAAAAAGCAAATGCGTTGATAAAAAAAATATTGCTCTAGCTAGAGGGATTATTCAGAAAGAAAAAGGAGGACACGAAACGTCCATTTCGTCAAAAATTGTATGGAGAATCGCAGCCATGTCCCCTCTTAACAAAGAACTAAATCATTGCTCATTCCAATTTATAAAAGCCAAATTAGCTTGACAGGATCATAAAGAAACTGTCTTTATCTCAGAATTTACGCGTGCGTATTCTGATAATAATATACTTATTCCACATTTTTATGTTTTACTTTATTATCAAATCAGCATGAATAAACCATAACTTTGGCTATATTTTTCTCCTTTTCTTTTTACATAAGTATCGGAAAAATAACTCTGTGGGGAAGACACATATTTGGCATATCGTTATAGCAATAACGGGTAATAAAAATAAATACGAAATATGTTCCATCTCTATGTACGACATTTTTGTCAAGGACTTTGGGGATATTGTGACAGGGTTCTATCGATCCGCGGGTGCGTCCGCCCCTCAACTATTTTTGATAACAAGACCTAAAACTTGAGAGCCCTCGCAGTCCTCGCACCCTTAAGAGCCTATACTACCTCAGATTAGCAACTCTATTTGTGGTGGTTCAAACTTCGTTTGTAATACTGTTATAGAATAACGTTCTAATCAGCTTGCACTACAAAGCGGTTGTTACGTCAGTTACTGCGGCCGAATAATGCGAAATAAGTGGTTTTTATTCTTTATAAAATCAAATTTAAGTCTTTTGGAAAAAAGAAACATAAGACCTGCTTTATAGTTAGTTCATTTAGTATGCAAAGTTTCATGATCTAATTTGAAGTACTTTTTGAATACCAGCGGTTTATTGTTCGATTTGGAGGTAACTTTAAGATTTTTTTCTATCGAGAAAATTTTATGAAATCGTGTTTTCGCCAAACGTAAGACCTAACATTAATCCTCAACTTTACCATATATTTATTTCAAAATTAATGCTGCAGTATTTTAGGCGTAACGGAGGATCATGCTAAGCCATTTGAGGTAGTATAGGCCCTTAAGAGGTTACGTAAAAGTATTTTATTGTATTAGCATCGGAATTGCCGAGGTCTGCAATTTTTTTGGATCGTTTTTTTTTATCGATCGATTTTGAAGATTCTGGCGCATTAAGTATTTGGCAAAGAACCTCATTTCGTAGTTTTTTCTTAATCGCCAAATGTACCGTGAACGTGTGAATTGAACGTTATGCCACCACTCAGATCCAGCCTGTCCCCTTGCTGTCCTCTCCCAGCGACGCCCTAAGCCGAGGCCCGTACCCCGCAGGGGGTGCCCTTAGCGTGTAGTCGTTTAGTTTGTAAGTTTTATGCCCTGGCTGGAGGCCTTACACTTAAGGTACCCACAGGATTGTCCGGTTAAGCAGACGACAACCTCTCTAGGTTGAACTGCAAGATGCCTATTCGAAAAAAAAAAAAAAAAAAAAGAACGTTATGCCAATCATCATTCGCATTAGCCTTCTCGACAACAGAAAATTCATAAAATTGGCGCGAAAACATTTAATACGTCGTCACCGCTGCCTATTTCAAGCTACGCTACGGCCATTAGTGCTAAACGATTTGACAGCATTTTTTTAGAATTGTTTCATTGATAAAAAAAATTTAAGCAACGAACGTTTAAAAAATAACAATGATGATTATCTAAAGTCGATTAAAAACAGTATTTTTAATGTAATAAATAAAAGTAATCAATATTTTCTTTATTTTTCAGTAAATGAGAGGTTTTCCTTTTGAGGTTTTAAAAAAAAACTTGGTTTCTAAGAACTCTATAGATGGCGTCGAACTTACTATGATAGTTGGTGCCTGTGATATACTACAATAAACGTAGCGCGAGCTAAGAGGTTCCGTGTCGAGCAGTCCACACTTATCCCGGGCAGCGAGCACACGTAGCTTTAGAGTTCATCTACTTACTGATAATTTGGTGGTATTATTGTAAACCCTAACTATAGAGTTTCTAGTGAACACCACAGAGCCAAAGCCAAAACGCTTGAAAAAAAAAACATTGTGTCACGTCACATACTCTCGTTGACTGACACTTTCATTTGCTTAACCTTCCGAATATAACCTACATTTCTCGCGCTTAGTTAAAATCAGTTTTTTTAGGTTCCGTTCCTTGCATTATCATACCTACTCTATATATACTACTCTATATCTATCCAGCGACTAGGGAAGAGCTAAAAAGAAAATCCCTCATTCCAAAAAACAGCTAAGTACACACATCAACACGGTCTAGGGATATTTCATACTCAATTAAATAACTCGAAAAGTACTGGCCGCATTGGAATCTTTTATACACCGATTTGTTTGTAATTTATCTCAGACTAATTCCAAATTCAAATTTTTGAAAATTCTTTTGTTTCGGTGGCATAAAAATGTCTTGATGTATAGGAGAGGGAATTTTCATTTGTGCGAAATTTAGAAAACAATACGAATTACGTTTAGTTACAATTTTTTTTTCATTTTTAAACGAAAGATAAAGTTAAAATTGAGGTATTGTAGCCATGCAACGCCGACATTTGACGAGGGCGGAGATGTTACGAGCTGTGGGAATGCTGGAAGCTGGATCTGTTCAGCGTAATGTTGCTGAGGCCATAGGGACCCATCAAAATGTAATTTCAAGATTGTGGACACGCTATCGTGCCACAGGTGAAGTAGCGGAGAGGCACCGGGGGCCAAGTCGCATCACTACCCCCAGACAAGACCGATTTTTGCAAATTACTGCGCGAGCACAACCAAATGCAACGGCGACTCAATTGGTCCAAAGGCTGCGAGTGGAACACCAAATGCTTGTGAGTGACCAAACTGTAAGAAGGCGACTGCATGAAAGCAATCTACGCTCTCGTAGACCACTCCGGGTCCCACCTTTACGGAGAGGCAATCGTGGACGACGATTAGAATGGGTTCGGAACCACGTGGACTGGGGCCGTGACCAATGGTCCAATGTGCTGTTCACGGATGAATCCAGGTTCGGCTTCCATCCAGATTCACGAAGGACGCGTGTTTGGCGAGTTCCTGGACGATGGAGCCGTCTCCAGAACCCTCAGGAAGTTCACCCATACCAAGGAGGAACAATTATGGTTTGGGCAGGAATTCGTCTTGGAGGACGGACGGATCTCGTTTGGGTGCGGGCAATATGACGGCAGAACGATACGTCCAACAGGTGCTGGGGCCCGTAATCTTGCCCCACAGAACACAAATGGGGCAAGATTTCCTGCTCATGCACGACAATGCCCGGGCACACACGGCGAGAACGGTAGCAGCTTGGTTACATACACATAATGTTAGGGCCTTAGACTGGCCTGCTCAATCGCCAGATCTAAATCCCATTGAGCATGCGTGGGATATGCTGCAAAGAAGAGCTCTGAAGGAAGTTCCTGAAAATCTGGCTACAGAAGATCAACTTTTTGCGCACCTCAGAAGGACATGGGACAATATTCCGCAGCAAGACATTGACAACCTTGTTCTGAGCATGCCGAATCGTTGCCGATGTGTTATGAACATCATGGGCGCTTTCTCAGACTACTAACTTCAAGTTTATAAACACAAATTAAATGATTTTTCTATTTTTTTCAGTTTTTACTCACAAATTAAAAGTTCATTCATATACGGTTTCCGTCTATACTTCATTTTTTTTCCATAAAATCCTGAAATTTTAATCTATACCTTAACCATTATTAAAAAATGGTAGAATATTAAATAACGTATCTTTTAAATATATACATGTCATATAAATAATTAACACATTGATAGTAATTCGCTTTTTTTAAAATATCCCTAGACCGTGTTGATGTGTGTATATTTAACCGAGAATTTTCTGCTTCTTATGTACACTATCGATGCTAATATTAAGTGTCGGCTTATCATCAAGTTACAATATACTCGTAAAAAGGTAAAAAATAATGAAAACCTAACCGTGATTTATTAGTGTACTATTGGTACAACGTGTTGTATTGCATATTTTCCAAACAAAATAATCAATGAAGAAAGGAGAACATATTTCACACAGATGCTAAAGACGCTGTCCTACCTTGATGACGTATTAATCCAACTCAAATAAACTAATTTATTCCTTTCTGTATATCAACTTTGACAGCTCGAGCCAAGCACACCCACAACTAAATACATTTTTTTTTTTAGTTTACAATTTTTATTCCAAATACATAAGTAAAAGCCTTCAATGTCAATCAAGACCACTAGATACCCCTAAGATGGGAGCCACACATGGCCAGCTCAACTAAATAAGACCTCAATTAAGGCAAAATTATCAGAGTATGTAATAAATCAGCCGACAGTCTCAAGCATGAGTAATGCGACACTGATACATTCATTTTAATGACAATTAAGTAATGATAGTATACACATTGATGAATTTAAATAGGCCAGCGATTGGTCGATAGAGACATGTTTTTATTAATGTGAATGGTTATAGGAATCGAGGAGCTCGTGGTTTAATAATAAGTCGGTCGAGTCGATCTTTAGGTTTAGCCCTGCGATCTGTAAGTTAGTCCGTGAATAGTGGTGACCTGACCAACCAATACATACCCAAGTTTCCTCCGTGACTTGGAAAGTACGTTAAGCCGTTGGTCCCGGCTGTCATTTGTAGATCTTTGACAGTCGTTATACTCGTAGGTACCTAGTCAGTGGCCCGAAAGTCTGACAACCAGTCTTAGAGCGGATTCGCACTATAATATACACAGTCACACAAAAAAAGGTTGTGATCACTTTGAAAATTCGAAATCTTTTTGTTACGGTTATATAAAAAAATAGCGGACGTCACGCGGTTTTACCCGCGTAGTTCCCGTTCCCGTGAGAGTACGGGGATAAAATATAGCCTATGTTACTCTAGAGTGAATGTAGCTTTCTAATGGTGAAAGAATTGTTTAAATCGGCGCAGTAGTTTTTGAGTTTATTCATTACAAACATACACACAAAAATACAAATCTTTCCTCTTTATAATATTATAGTATAGAAGTGAAGATAAAAAATAGTTTTATTTTTTAATTTCAAACAGGGTATTTCTATTTAAAGAAAACACACAACAAAGCTTTTTTCTTGATAAAGTTCAATTTAAATAATTATATCAGCTTATGCTAGTGATCACAAACTTTTTTTGATGTGTGACGTCCGATGCGAACCCGGTCCGGAGTCCGGAGTGGTTGTAGAACTATTTCTATGGTAGTTTACGCACTAGATCCGGTTTCCGTCATCCGATTTAGTATTGTAGTGTATTTTCACGGGTGCGGATGGGACTCGGATCGGACGTAGTGCGGAAAAACTCTTACCAAAGTACCCAAAACCAGTAAGTACTAACTGGGTTGTGGAGGTCCTTGTAAAATATTGGTATTCAACTGCATCCGGTTAGACTGGAAGCCTGGGGCCTGGGAGGTTGGGGAAAGGCTAGGCAGATGATGGAGACCAAAGAAACGTAAGCAAAATGATGTCGCTTGAAAGGACGTGAATACTGCTGATGACTTTGGATGAAGATGAAGGAAAAGACATGCGTTTACCTTAAATAAATTAAGATAAAGGCCATTGGCTTCATGTAATTCATATCTGTAAAGATTTGATGGTATTCGACAGATTAAAGGACCTTCTATTCTGATCAATAATAGATTTACAAAACAAAAAAAAAAAACAAAAAGATAAAGGTTAGCAGGGCGGGCAGGTTTTTTTTTAAAATACTTTTCTTTCTTTTTTTTTTTTTTTTAAAGATAAAGGTTAGCTGGGCGGGGCAGGTTTTTTTTTGATAAATACTTTTCTTTCTTTTATTTATTTATGGCAATCATATTCGTATTTCTCTTATGGGCGGGACCTTTAATAAAATCTGCAGTGTACTCTCGATAAAGCCTCGTCCACATTACCGCACGGGGCGCGGCCGGCTATCAATCAGCAAATGGGTAACTTGGCTAAGTCAAGTCGCACTTAGTAACGGCTTGCTAAGTGGTTTTACTTGTGTGCCGTGGTCCTTAAACATAATTCATCATCCAGAAGAAAGTACGCAGCGTATTTTTCAATTAAGCTGAGGAAAATTACTTTGTTAAGTGACCTGAGATGTTGGGTCGCGTTGGTTTTAATTTCATCTCATTATGTTGACAGTAAAGTAAGAAATACAGCATTTTCGGTCTCATTATTCGGTTCACTGATTACTTCGGTTATTAAAAAATCGTTAGGTAAATGTTTGGTGATGTGTAATTGAGTCTATTAGAAGGTCTGTGCTTCAGCACTCTACGTTGAATAAGAAGGTTATTAACTTCGCATAAAAACTTTTTTGATTCTAACAGCGAATGGGCCTGCAGCCAATCGGAATCGTAGACGTTTGACATTTGAAGCACTTAAAAACCACAGATGAATTTAATTACTTTACAACTACACGATCTGAGTGACCTACTTCTCTGAATGTTTTAATTAACACAGTAATTACTAGGATTGTGTAAACTTTCTGATTGAAAAACCAGCACTGCAAAGTGAAGTTTTCTAATTGATTTTATGTCAAGAGTTCATAACATTTGGCAGTTTTAAGTACTTTATGAGCCTATACTACCTCAGATTAGCAACCCTATTTGTGGTGGTTCAAACTTCGTTTGTAATACTGTTAGAATAACGTTCTAATCAGCTTGCACTACGAAGCGGTTGTTACGTCAGTCACTGCGGCCGAATAGTGCGAAATGAGTGGTTTTTATTCTTTACAAAATCAAATTTTCGTCTTTTGTAAAAAATAAAAAATATAACCTGCTTTATAGTTAGTTCAGTTAGTATGCAAAGTTTCGAGATCTAATTTGAAGTACTTTTTGAATACTTACCAGCGGTTTATTGTTCGATTTGGAGGTAACTTTGGGATTTTTTTCTATCGATGAAATCGTGTTTTCGCCAAACAAATGAACTAACATTAATCCTCAACTTTACCATATATTTATTTCAAAATTAATGCTGCAGTATTTTAGGCGTAACGGAGGATCATGCTAAGCCATTTGAGGTAGTATAGGCCCATAAGCGACCTATTACCCAAATGTCCCCTCTTTGCTATTGTTCGTAGTGTAGTTGAGCTCCTCGAGATATAAAGTCGAGCTACACGATAACTGGCAAATGCTTACACTGACTGGACTGGTCCACTCAAATTTGTGTGGTTCTTTCTTCAAAAGACCCTCTCAAACGCTAATCTGTATAGTCCTCATGAGAGTTGACAAAGATTATCAGCCTTATTCATAAAAAGTTAGAGCCTCGTTGAAGGCTGCTTGATGGCCCGATGCTAAAAAACATGATTCATAAACGTCTGTTAACGCTAATCAGTCCATCAAGGCTCTGCTAAAGTTAGACAGCCTTATTCATAAAAAGTTAGAGCCTCCTTGAAGGCTCCTTGATGGCCCGATGCTAAAAAACATGATTCATAAACGTCTGTTAACGCTATCAGTCCATCAAAGCTCTGCTAACGTTAGAGGACCGTTGACCCTCCTTTATCTCCCTGCTAAGTCACAAAATGGCCGCCGGAAATTTGAACAGCTGACTTTGACAAGAGCAAAAAACCATACCGAAGATAATTTTAGTGAAGGGAGGGTTACGCAGATTAAAAAAAATCCAGGAAAAATTATTTTCAGGACAAATTCCTGAAAAGAAATTTTCCTGGATTTTTTTTTCAAAAATCCTTTTAATTAGGTTTTTAAGATGATACGTGTACTAACAATAAATATGAAAAAAATAAAATTAGGATGGTTAACATAGTTACAGCTTTTTGCACTTATCGGAAATGGCGGGAAAACAAACATCTCGCTTTTTATAAAAGTTTTCTTTTTTCTCGTGTGTATTTGTAAAAAAATGCGTTTTCCCGCTAATTTGCTGTCACTGCTGTCAATTTTTTTTAAATTGTCGATGAGGCCTTTTTTAGAGTTCCGTAGCCAAATGGCAAAAACGGAACCCTTGTATCTAGGTATCTATGGATAGGTCTTCAAAAATGATATTGAAGTTTCTGATATAATTTTTTTCTAAACTGAATAGTTTGCGCGAGAGACACCTCCAAAGTGGTAAAATGTGTCCCCCCCCCATGTAACTTCTAAAATATTAGAATGATAAAACTAAAAAAAATATATGATGTACATTACCATGTAAACTTCCACCGAAAACTGGTTTTAACTTAATTAAGAAAATAAAACACTATTATTAAAACATCGATCAAAGTTACAACGAACTACAAGAACTTTTATATTATGTTACTTGCTGCTACGGAACTTTTTTGTCTTTTGAAGTCTCTATATAGATGCTCTGTGGTCAGTCCGACCCATCAACAGTCTGCTAGCTGACTGCTAGCAGACCCATCAAACCTCAATTAAGGATTTTTTTTATGAATAAGGCTGTATGTCTGGACTTTAAAAGAGACCTCTGAGTTTGTTTCGGCTGTTTTCTCAGAGTAGTCAGGTTCGGACGGTTAGGAGCACTACAAACTTAGTTTAAAAAAAAATACGTGTTTCAAGTGTTTCATCAATTAAAATTTAACTTCCGAGTCCAAAATTCTAAAATGTTAAAAAAAAAATGTAGTATATCAGTTTCCTTTATAAGCTCAGAGAGATAAAATATGCGAAAGTTCAATTCTCGGACATATTAGTCAATGACCTCGGCATACCGGCCGGCCCCATCTACTTAGTTTAAAAAAAATTACGTGTGTTTCAAGTGTTTCATCAGTTAAAATTTAACTTCAGAGTTCCTAATTCTCATCATCATCATCTGCCTAGCCTTTTCCCAACTATGTTGGGGTCGGCTTCCAGTTTTACCGGATGCAGCTGAATACCAGTATTTTACATGGAGCGACTGCCTATCTGACCTCCACAACCCAGTTATTACTGGGTAATACGATACCCCTTGGTAAGACTGGTTGTCAGACTTTTTGGGTCTCTGACCACCTAACGACTGTCAAAGATCTACAAATGACAGCCGGGACCAACGGCTTAACGTGCTTTCCGAGGCACGGAGGAAACTCCTAATTCTAAAATGTTAAAAAAAAAAATTTAGTATATCAGTTTGCTTTATAAGCTCAGAGAGATAAAATAAATGCGAAAGTTCAATTCTCTGACAGATTAGTCAATGACCTCGGCATAACGGAATTAAAAATAGAAATAATTAAGAATGAAAGTGGAATTAATAGTTTATCTAATCTGTGTTTGCTACGCAGAGGTAAGCTTCCTGTTTCAAAAGTTCTCGCATAAAAAATAAAAACGACTTCAAAACAACAACAAAAACACCAAAAAGTTAAAAATAACTCTAGCTTCAGATGTCGGTGACTTTTGTGTTCGATTCAGTTTTTTTTGCCGCCTATTTTAGACACATTTTAGTGTTTTTTTTAAAGTCGGTTTTATGTTTTGCAAAAAAGTTTTATTTTTCCATGTTTCGTTGTAATATACATATATCCTATACTTTGTCCTGTGTATTAATTTAAAATTTTTGGCAATACATGTAATAATACTATAGCTTAGCTTATTCCCAATAAAATGAAACTTAAGCATAACTGGCGAAATTTGGGGGCCCTTTCAAAGCATACAGGCGTAATTTTATGTTATGGGATTGAACCCAGAGGTTCCCAAACTTTTTTTCTGGTAGACCACTTTCAAAATTTTGTGGTTTCGGTGGAACCCTGCTGCATTTTTTTCAAGCCCGTGGACCAAAAAAGAAAATTGCAATATTATTTTTCGCGGTATCTGTTAGGACTACATGAGGACCGTAGCTCCTAAGAGTTTTTTGGCAAAAAATCTGAGAATTAAAATCTTATAGCTTCGAAATTTTAAAGCCTTAATATGAAAAACTGACACCGAAATACAACCTGTCATCACCGGAACATTTGTTTTTATTTTTTACTTTTTCGAGTAGCTTATTATCTGCCTACATTGATAGATAAAGCCAAGCCAAAATTTTTGTTCTTTAGTATCGAAACGAGATAAATTTTCCTGGACCCTTCCAACCCAATTTTTTCACGCCAACGTAGACCCCCGACAACTCTCCCATGGACCCTTGGGGGTCCACCTGGACCACTTTGGGAATCACTGGTGTAAACAATACATAATTATATTATATCCAAGCGATTACGGCAGACTTGCTTTCTATTTTTAGAGAGTTCCATTGTATATCTCCGAAGATCAGCATCAGATCTTTAACAAATTTAAACGGGACCACCGCAAAATAATACTCTTCCAAACAAAAAAATAATCATACAAATCGGTTCACAACTGGCTAAGATATCGCTGAACAAACACAAAAACCCACGGATTTATAACCTCCGCCTTTTGGAAGACGGTTAAAAATTAAATGCAGTTAGTAAAAATAAGTGATTTCAATATCCACCTACTCATCGATCAATAATATCCTTAGCTCAGAAAACTAAATGCGACCATGAGCTTTGTTTTTAATATTTAATTTAGCAAAGTGACATTGACCTTGTGATAATTAGCCTTGTTGATATTAAAATACATTCGTCTGGATAAACTGGTCGGTTTTAAATAATTATACATTTTTAAATTACCATGAAGCGAAAAAATCAATCGCCGAAAGTGGATGTTAGACGCCAGCGCATCAAGCTAGTAATCTATCAATTTTCTTTAATAGATTTTCAGTCTTATCGCTAAAGCATTAGGTTCAAGAATCATTGAAAAAAAATTGACAGTTTCGGGTAGCTTGGTGTGCAGGCTTCTGTCAGTTCAAACAGTTTTTCGGAAAATCACGATAATTCATTCTTATAACATAAATCTGCCAGTACCAGTACCCACATTAAGTACACGGCTCGCTAAATACAGCGACACAATAATGCTATAATTAGAAGCGCGGAACACATCAACAAATTACGATACGGAGTCAGAGACACCAAATTGTATGACCATTTACTTAGACACGCTTTTAAAACCTCGTTCACAAACATTGAGCTATTACTACTACGCATAGAGAAGACAGCGCGAACAACTGCTGCTCCGTTCAACTGCTGTCAGCCGGCTGCAGTTCACTTAGTCGCTTGCTCGCCACAGCATTATACAGGATGTAAAAGACGACCAAGCATTCTGTACATCGTAACTTTACGCAAAAATTATTGCTGGGAAACGACTTTTTTTTTTGGGGTGAAAAATCATGTTTTGTGGTAGAACTCAGTGTAACGCACTCAAAACATTGTGTTGATGGATGGATTGAATAGTACGGCGGTCAAAACACCTCCAGTGTTTAAAGTAAAAATCTTACATTAAAAACTTGTATTAAAAAAAAAACTTGTCAAAAAGTTGGAACTTTGACCCCCAATATCTCCGTAACTAGAGGGTTCCCAGGTATGGTGTAGAACAAAAAAATGATCACAATGATGAGGAGAACAATTGCCTTTCGGCTTCGTTAAGAGGTGTTTACACCCTTTATACATAATACGGGGTTTGCCGCCCCCCGCGCGCCTTGCACTACGCACAGATTTTGTTCACGCTGTCTTCTCTATACGTAGTAGTAATAGCTCAATGTTCACAAAACTAGTATTTTCAATACTGGTCTTTGGTATTCCATGAACAATCTTCACTTAGCATATTGAGTTCTTGTTTCTCTGTACAAGTTCTTTATCCTTAGTTATTTGACAACCTTTCAATGTGTTTGTGAAGTGTCTACCTTTTTGCATTATACGATTGGTTTACCACATTTATTATGCATCGTGCAGTGCCGTATGTAGGTACCTATGTTTGGATCATCAGTTCAAGTAAACAACTTTGAATATAATTTGTAAGCTTGTGTTTTAGGGGCATTATTATAAGAGTAGAGGAAGACCAAAGAAACGATGGATGGATTGTATGAAGGATGATATGGCAAGGAGGTGTCTGATGAGGTGACGGGTAATATAGAGAAGTTTGGAAGAAGAAGACAAATGAATTGAATCTTAATATATATAAACTAGCGGACGTCCCGCGGTTTCACCCGCTTAATTCCCGTTCCCGTGGGAGTACGGGGATAAAATATAGCCTATATTACTCGGGGTGAATGTAGCTTTCTAATGGTGAAAGAATTTGTGAAATCGGTTCATTACTTCCGGAGATTACCCTCTACATACAAACTTATAAACAAATGTTACCTCTTTATAATATTAGTATAGAAGTATAGATTACGTGTCACGTTGTTTGTCCGCGATGGACTCCTAAACTACTTAACCGATTTTAATCAAATTTGCACACCGTGTGCAGTTTGATCCAACTTGAAAGATAGGATAGATAGATAGGATAGAATAGAAAAAAATAAAATGTCCACCTGTGCGAAGCCGGGACGGGCAGGTAGTAAAATGCATGTTTTTTTTTATCACTCCAAACAAACCGTACTAACATCAGAAATAGCAAAGTTATTTTTTTTTTAATATCTATTAAAAAATACTAAGTATAACTTAGCATTTGAAACTCCTGATTAGACAGAGACATCCGATACAGCGAATGACGTCATTCGCTGCATCGACGCCGACGTACAAAATCCATACTAAATTCCATTTATCTAGAAAGAGATAGAAACAAAAGTTTAAAAGTAAAAGGACTTTTGTGTTGCTTGGCCGATTTATGTCTTGTTTTCGCTTTTTGTCATTATTTTTACAGTAATTTAACATTCCGTATCGAAATAAAAAAATGAAAATTTATGCATATTCCCTATTGAATTGGGATAAAGGCAACAGAATGATGATGTTTTTGGGGCAATATTACTGGTCAATTCTTGACACTTTAAGATCTCCATTAACTTTGTTATTTTTAATCTCCAAGTCATCATCATTTGCCTAGCCTTTTCCCAACTATGTTGAGGTCGGCTTCCAGTCTAACCGGATGCAGCTGAATACCCGTATTTAACATGGAGCGATTGCCTATCTGACCTCCACAACCCAGTTAGTACTGGGTAATACGATACCCCCTGGTAAGACTGGTTGTCAGACTTTTTGGATCACTGACTACCTGTAACGACTGTCAAAGATCTGCAAATGACAGCCGGGACCAACGGCTTTACGTGCTATCCGAGGCACGGAGGAAACCAGGTAAGTAATGGGTGGTCACCCATCCACAGACCAACGTAGGCAAGCACGGCTTAACCTAAAGATCGACACGAGCGGCTGTTATTATTTAGCCACGAGCTCCTCCTTTTTAATCTCCAAGTAATTTTCTCAAATTGTGTTACGTTTGAGGTTTGTGCACAAGCAATCAATTTCTTCCCCGCAAAATGTCAAATACAAGTGACGCATAACAACCGCGGTCTGACCACCTCTGGGGAAATTAGGTTACAACAATATACGATGTTATTTACAACACACGTGCCCCAATGTTGACTGTGGGTCCTTATGTTGACGGTAAACTTGGCTGGCGAGGTGATCGATTGCTTTCTTGATGGCTGAAGAATAATGGGGAATAAAACAAGGGTTTTCCAAAAGTTTTCCAGCAGCGGTAGTGAGGCTGCCTTACGTTCTTAGGAGGGTTCGAATCCCGGTAGGAGCAAATGTATGTGTGATGAGCGTGGACATTTGTTTCCTAGTCATGGATGTTTATATCTATACTAATATTATAAAGAGGTAACATTTGTTTGTAAGTTTGTATGTAGGGGGTAATCTCCGGAAGTAATGAACCGATTTCAAAAATTCTTTCACCATTAGAAAGCTACATTCACCCTGAGTAACATAAACTATCTCCCCATATATCCCCGTACTCCCACGGGAACGGGAACTACGCGGGTGAAACCGCGGGACGTCCGCTAGTGCATAATAAGTATGTATTTACAAACAAAAAGTATCTATGTAGTATATTAACTATCTGGTGACCAGTCCGAGACACAAGCCTTGCTGCTTAGTGTGGCACTAATGGCGCTGTGTGTATTGTCCAGCGATATTTTATTTTAAGTATTTTTATTTAAGTACTAGCTGATGTCCCGCGGTTTCACCCGCGTCGTTGCCGTTCCCGTGGGAGTACGGGAATAAATTATAGCCTATAGCACTCACGAATAAAGTAACTTTCTACCAGTGAAACAATTTTTAAAATTGGTTCATTACTTCCGGAGATTACCCCCTACATACAAACTTACAAACAAATTTTACCTCTTTATAATATTAAGTAGTATAGACTAGCGGACGTCCCGCGGTTTCACCCGCGTAGTTGCCGTTCCCGTGGGAGTACGGAGATAAAATATAGCCTATGTTACTCAGGGTGAATGTAGCTTTCTAACAGTGAAAGAATTTTTTAAATCGGTTCATTACTTCCGGAGATTACCCCCTACATACAAACAAATGTTACCTCTTTATAATATTAGTAAGTATAGATAACATCATTACGCCTGTAATCCCCAAAGGGTTAGGCAGAGGTGTTTCTAAAAGTACACTTACATTTAGCCAGTTATGTTTTAAGTTCCATGTAATTAGGGTTACCAGGTGAAAAAATCAAAAGTCCGGAGAAAAAACCTGATTTCCATTGAAAAATCCTGAGATTTTTTACAGTTTCAAAAATTCTCAAACTTTTTTAAATTGTTAAGTTTAACAATTTTAAAAAGTAATATTATCGTTTACATACCTACACTGTGGACCTCACTCACGCGTTGCACATCGCACTCGAAGCGCGGGGGGGCGGGGTATTCAATATAATTTGAAGAGCTTAACATGTGGGCATTTAATAAATCCATTATTAAAGAAAAAACCTTACTTAAAAATGTATCATCACATATTAAGTATGATAAAACTGATTAAGTACCTACTTGGATAAATAAGTACTGATTTTAATTGTGCAATTATTACCAAAGGAAGATTATTTTTAGTTTAACTTTTTATTAAAGAGATATTTAAAATGTAAGCTGAATTTTATTGAAAATTCAAAAAATCCTGAGATTTCATGAGATTTTCAAAATCCAGCCGCAATCCTGAGAAGAGTCCAAAAATCCTGAGATCTCAGGACAAATCCTGAGATATGGTAACCCTACATGTAATAGGGGCCTATTGCCATCAACCAGGCGCAAACATAGACTAGCTGCTACTGAGAAATTCCTGATGGAAAAACCCAATAACACTGCCCAACACGGGAATAGAACCTAGGACCGCATGCTCAGCAGTCTTGCTTTTCCAAATGAAACACTTTCATATCAGAAATCAGTAAGTAGGTATTCACCTTCTTTTTATTTCCAATTGGTTCAAAGCATCGTGTTTAAACTGGAAAAAACGATAATGAGAAAAAATATCAAAGTAAAGCACAGGCAAAGGTCAAACGAAGAAAAAGTCCAAAGTAACTGGCAAAGTCAAATTTGGTTTTGCGTTATTTTTTCTAACGAAAATATTTTTATTTCTCTTCGGGTTCTTGTAACAGAAAAAAACGCTGGTGATTGAGAAGTCTTCTAAAACGGAAAAATGTTTGTTTACGCTAGCAATTAAAGGAAAATAAGAAAACCCTCTCGTCTTAAATCCATTCATTTTTACGAGGTCAGGAGAAATTCGCGTAGGAGAAAAAAAAATGGCATGTCATTGATCGGAAGAAAATGTATGTAGCCCATTTCAGTCGTGTAAAGACCTGTCAACTACGCATAATTTGTATGGCTATGTAACACCGACTGGTTATTATGGAAAGTTATGGGTAGAAGCCCGATAAATCCGTAACACGTGAGTCGTACCTATTGTGTCAACGTGCCGACCTAATTTACCAGCTTTTTAGGGTACGAAATGGAACATAATAAACAGAATAATATTATGACGAAATCATGGAGATTTCAAAACAATAAACCGGTTTGATACAACCGCCACGTTCTGCGATAACACAACCATTGCAGAAAAAAACATCAAAGCATGTTTTACACATGTGAACAAACTTGGAACAGTCCAACAAAAGGCTAAAATGTAGAAACTAAATTTAAAACATTGAAAAAAAAACACAAAAAAGTGAAAAATAACTTTAGCTTCAGAAGTCGCTGACCTTTGTTTGATTCATTTAGTTTTTTAGGGTTCCGTACCCAAAGGGTAAAAACGGAACCCTATTACTAAGACTTCGCTGTCTGTCCGTCTGTCTGTCACCAGGCTGTATCTCATAAACCGTGACAGCTAGACAGTTGAAATTTTCACAGATGATGTATTTCTGTTGCCGCTATAACACAAATACTAAAAACAGAATAAAATTAATATTTAAGGGGGGGCTCCCATACAACAAACGTGATTTTTTTGCCCTTTTTTTGATAATAATGGTACGGAACCCTTCGTGCGCGAGTCCGACTCGCACTTGGCCGGTTTTTTTTTTGTCACTGACTTCTGAAGCTAAAGTTATTTTTCACTTTTTTGTGTTTTTTGAAGTCGGTTTTATTTTTTTGCAAAAAAGTTTTTTTTACTTTTCCATTTTTAGTTGTAATATTCTATACAAATATTTGCTATGCATTTATTTTACATTGTTAACAATTCATGTCATGGTAATAGGCTTATCCCCAATAAATGGAACTTAACATACCTTAACTGTCGAAATTTGGGTGTATTCTACACATCTGCGTACCCCTCAGAGCATACAGGCGTGATTTTACGTCATGATGTTGTATAAACAATAAACATCCAAGCGGTTGCAGCAATCACGACCGATTTACAATCTAGTTTTGAAGAGTTCCATTGTATATCTCCGAAGATCAGCATCAGATCTTCACCAAATTTAAATACGACCATCTCAGGAGTATATTCTTGCAAATAAAAAAAGAATTTTGAGAATCGCTCCACAAATGGAGGAGAAATCGGTGAACATACATGAAATTATACCACACGACTGAAGTAAAAATGTTCATAAAATGAAAACTACTGGGCCAAACTATGTTAAAATTTTATGGGACCAAATGGTAACTATTCCGCATCAAACTAAAGAAGAATCACGTAAATCGGATCATAAATGTCAGCGTAATCGGTGTACATACATAAAAAAAAATACCAATCGAATTGAGACCTCCTCCTTTTGGAGGTCGGTTAATTAACTCAGTCTTTATGCATTCTCATTTAATCGCTAATATCTCTTTTAATCTTAGTTTTATGAGGGTAGTCATAAAAAAGTAATTTACTACGTCCATATTTCGTTCATACAGCTCAAAAGGGTAGGGTAAGAGCTAGTTCTTAATGAAATTCTAGGAAAACTTAAGGGCCCCTGGGAAATTACAGGCCCTGATGGTAGTACCCGACTCCCCGTAGTCGGGTACTACCATCAGGTACTTTACACCGGTCTTTACTGGTAACTCCGGCACGTGTAGAGCTCGATTAGTGACAAATAAAAGCTTGTGAAAATAAATTCCACATTGAACAATTTGAAGTAACAATTGGAAAAACGAAACAATACTTTCACTTTTATTTTTCTTTAAGACTTGGTCTAGTGGTTGTAAATGTCGTAATCGCGATTCCCGTGTCGTGGAAATTGTTATTAGGATTTTCCATTAGGAATTTCTCAGTAACAGCCACGGAGTCTGGATTTGTGCCCGGTTGATGTCAATAGGCTCGCCCCTTATTGCATGGGACTTTAACATAACTAGCGAAATGTAGATTGACTATTAGGTACACCTCTGCCGAACTCTTCGAGGATTACAGGCGTGATGTCATTATGACGATGATGTTTTCTTTAGGAAATGTGTGAAGAGTCATTCAGTCAGTTGATAGAGCTGACTTTCCACGGCGAAACAGACGTACGTCACTGGCAACAAAAACCAGTACAAACTGGCCTCTTATTCTATTGAACTCCGTACCTCTATCAGCTCAAGGTCAAAGTTTTACCACAACACGTATGATCGACTGTACGCGTCACTGAAGACTGCTCAAGCATTCCTACTTCTGCAATTTTGCATGACGTTGTCGAACACGACGGTTGGCGGTGGCGCCAAATATTTTTCTCTTCCAGCCTTCAAGTTGTCCTGGCGGGGTTGCAGGACTGTTCGAAAGAGATACCGTGGCCCCGGAACACAAAGGGCGATGAAGGAACATGGATGGGTTTTAGTCAGTAAAAGTCTGACACTCCCTCCTGCTCCGCCCAGAGCGGGAGGAGTCATTTTATGATTTCCCATCCGAATAAAAAAGCCTTCAAGTTGTCCATTCATTAATTTACTTAACTAAAATAATAAATAATCCAATTTATTTAGCTTTCCAAGAGGATCAGACTCATTTCCTCAGTTAACATGATTTGCGGGTAGCGCTGGGACTAAGCCATAAGCTACATGAGTATTTACTAAATCCGTTTAAGACTTTCAACGCCAAGAGTCCCGGAGTCGCGCCAAGAAGGATTGATTCCTTCTAATCCTTAATCTATACTTAATATTATAAAGAGGAAAACTTTGTTTGTTTGTTTGTAATGAATAGGCTCAAAAACTACTGGACCGATTTCAAAAATTCTTTCACCATTAGAAAGCTACATTCACCCTGAGTAACATAGGATATATTTTATCCCCGTACTCCCACCGGAACGGGAACTACGCGGGTGAAACCGCGGGACGTCCGCTAGTTATAATATATACCAGATAAAAAATAATTCGTTGTTTTAGTATAAGTATCTTGTATTATACTGCCTTGTTAGTACAGTGGTTAGCCTATGTTACTCAGGGTGAATGGAGCTTTCTAATGGGGAAAGAATTTTTGAAATCGGCGCAGTAGTTTTTGAGTTTTTTCATTACAAACATACACACAAAAATACAAATCTTTCCTCTTTATAATATGTGTAGATTTCAGCGGAAAACCCAGCCAAATCTGTTCATTGCTGACGTGACTGCACACATATCGCTCTTTTTATCAAACTTTGTCCTGTTATGGGATTTTCCAAGTCACAGTCAGGCAAACCTACATCCTGGAAATTCCTGGAAGCTTATCAACAGGGTTTTGGTATTCGGTCATGCCTATCATCATCTGCCTAGGATTTTCCCAACTATGTTGGGAAACGTCTAAGAGGATGCAGCTGAACAACAGTATTATAGGTACAGGGTGTAAAAGACCTCATCACGAAGCCGTCCACCAAGCATTCTGTACATCAAACTAAGTAACTACGCAAAGATGTTTGCAGGGAACGACTTTTTTTTTTGGGCTGAGAAATCATGTTTTGTGGTAGAACTCAATGTAACGCACTCAAAACATTGTGCTGATGGATGGATTCAATAGTACGGGGGTCGTGGAGCGACTGCCTATCTGACCTTCATAACCCAGTTACTAAGTAATACGCTTTGGCTTTGGTTACATACGGGACCGAAACGTGGTCCCTCACAATGGGCCTCATCAGAAGGCTTAAAGTCACCCGAAGGGCAATGGAGAGGGCTATGCTCGGAGTTTCCTTGCGCGATCGAATCAGAAATGAAGACATCCGCAAGAGAACCAAAGTCCGAAGAATTGCCAAACTTAAGGTAACTGCGCAACATATTTTCCATACAAATTTCGGGGGGCTATTACTCCACTGTTTGGCATGGTACATCTAAAGTTAAGCATGATATCGTTTTATCTCATTATTAATTGTGTCTGTGCGGAAACAGAATAGTAAAATAAAAAGCCATTCAAAAGTTGCGAGCTACCAAGATTTATTTTTATTGCCAATTTTAACGTAACTTTGGGCGTAAATTAGTAATAAAAGAAGTGTCAAATTTCCAAAACAAAGTCGGTACCGACACAGCACAATTATCGAAGAATTCAATAAATTTTATTTGATAATGATTTATGCAGTGGTTTTTTCATAAAATTCGATTTCCCAAAAGCCTTTTCATATTTTTTTACGCCCGCCTTTTACTATGAATTTTCGTGCATCTCACTGAATAATGTTTCCCCCGGTGCGGTGCGGGAGGGGGACACGCAATATTGACATGTCCTTCGTTTGATAGAAGAACAAGACCTATATTTCTGTCCTTTTCATTTCATGCATGACGTCAGTGACGTGTCATTTGTTTTTCGCTGAAGTTGAAGGGCCTGTGCATTTTTATTGCACTCCTATAATGTGTGCGTTTCGATGGCGCGACCACGGCATTCTTTTTTTTTTAAACTATGGCAAGATTTTGTAAAAAAAATAATTTAAAATTAAATTCATTAATTAATTAAATTAATTAATTTCAATTTAGAATTTCACATTCAGAACATTTTGAAGGTGATAAGCGATACCGTACGTATGCTCCTGAAATATAAACCTAGGATTTTTTATTTTTTTTTTACAAATTCAATCAAAATCAAAATCAATCAAAATCAAAGCATTTATTTCAAGTAAGCCAGTTACAGGCACTTTTGAATTGTCGAAACAAAGATGAAAATTAAATGTAGCTACAGTCCCAGTCACAAGACATAAAAACTGTGAAAGTACTGTAGTTGCCCATTCCCTAGCGTAGATCTCTATGGAGAAGAACGGGCAAGAAACTCCATGGACACTCTTTTAAATCAGAATATGGTTACAAAATCTTGGTTACATCATTCACGTTGAGATGGTATATTATGTGAGAACAATGTAGCAAAATGTGCACGGTAAAAGTGTCCACAGGAAAAACACACAAACGAAAAATACAATTCAAAATAATTCATTCAAATAAGCCATGGCAACCAAGAGGTGACCAGTCACAACTGACAGCGCCCGTTCACGGACATGACGCATGGATCAGCACCATTCAAGTCAACCATTTTGAAGGGAACAAAATGATCCGACACATGCGCCACCATCAGCGAGACAATTGTGTGAGCATGACATACTCCAAACCGCCAGGGCACATTCAAGTCAAGAAAAGACGTAGGTTTCCAGTGAATGATAGCTTTCTAGTGCATAGTACTCACACAATATGGGCTATGCATTTATATAATACTAAAGAGATTGATTCTATACAATGCAAAGATAGTTGTACAATCTTCAGCAGCTCCAACAATACAATTTAATGCTATTAATTTATGCGCCCCTGTCCATGCGGAGCAGGACCAGCATTGAGCCAAGCATTTTTATCAGCGATATAATCGCTCAACTTGTAATATGCTTGCTTACATAGTGTGCGTTTAATGCATGTTTTAAATTTTGTCTCATTCAGTTCAAGAATACTTTGTGGAATTTTATTATAGCATCTCAAACAGTACCCCATGAAAGATGAGTCTACTTTAGCGAGTCTGAAACCTGGCTGAACTAGTTGGTCCCTATTTCTAGTACTGTAATTATGTCTGTCACCCCTTTTACTAAAAAGGTGCAGATTTTTTCTGACGTACATTATGTTTTCGTAGATGTATTGACAATGTACCGTCATGATGCCAATATCCTTAAACAGTTCCCTTAGAGAATCGCGCCTACGAAGATTATATACGGCACTGATGGCTCTTTTCTGCAGAATAAATATAGACTCAATATCTGCAGCCCGTCCCCACAGCAAAATGCCATAAGACATTATACTATGAAAGTAACTAAAATAAACCAGTCTAGCGGTATCTACATCAGTATACTGACGGATTTTTCTAATGGCATAGGCTGCTGAACTTAGCCGCCCCGCAAGAGATGTCAAATGAGAACCCCATTGTAGCCTTGAATCAAGCGTAATCCCCAGGAAAACCGTAAGAAATCTGTTATTTACCTAAATTTCAGGTCTCTGCAACGCTTAGTTTTTAAGATTTCCGTGGCCGCGCGGTTCTCCGCGTTTCGATGGCGTGGCCACGTTCAAACCCTTTTAACTTTTTAACCATAACTTTGACAAATTTAAGGTTTTGGGAAATTTGAACCACGTACACATATATTTTTACAAAATCATGGCATAGTTATTTTAAAAAAAACGCCGTGGTCGCGCCATCGAAACGCACACCCTATAATATGGTGTAGCGACCTACTTATTTAGAAACTTTATTTACATAAAACCTTCACGATATAATTTTTACTTTTCTTCTGATCTGTCACTTCTCTGTCTTGTGTTGACTAAATTTATATAGAATTATGAACATTTTTAATTTAATTTAGTTAGTGTACAACAACCACTAAATTGGTGACTCCGACGCGTCGGAGCCACCAATCTAGAGCGTATCACGTCGCGACGTGATACGCCCTGAAAAGGAAATCCTAAACTTTATCAGGCCAAGGAAAACTACGGTACCACGATTACAATATAAAGCAGTCGTCTGCCGACCAACGTCCAGACTCTGCTGGCTTCACAGCCATTTATTTCTCTCGAGGGATTAGCAGACCTGGCGAACAATAACAAACAATATAGTTATACAATATTATTGTTGCCACTAATCTCGCGAATTGTGTAGTGACGATGACGTTATAAGTTGATAGGTAAATTTTTTAAAGAAAAAGTTTATTTTATTCTTTTTAGCGCATTTAAATAAAAGGTCAGACGAAAGTATTATATAAGTTCGTTTTTGTTCGGAACGGTTCGGAACGCTGAGTGTGTGCGTACGAACTAGACGCGCGTGAAGACTAGCGTCTAACTGCTCATCACTGATACTATCTCTGTCGGGCACGATGCCAGGTGAGACAGCGTGCTTTTTGGCCACGCCCACCAATTAGTTCGAGCCCGTGTGATGTGTCACCTTAAGTGGCAGTGGGCAGGGCACATTGCTCGCAGAACGGATGGTCGATGGGGCCGAAAAGTTTTGGAGTGGCGACCGCGAACCGGAAGACGTTGCGTTGGAAGGCCTCCCACTAGGTGGACTGATGACCTGGTGAAGGTTGCGGGAATCCGCTGGATGCGAGTCGCACGGGACCGTTCAATGTGGCGACACTTGGTGGAGGCCTATGTCCAGCAGTGGACGTCTTTCGGCTGAAATGATGATGATGATGACGCTTTGGTAAGACTGACTGCCAGAATTTCCGTCATACCCATCACAGAACAAAATATTTTTCGGCTTTACTCCTACAAATTGGCACCGCCTAACTGAAGCGAAAATTACTTCAGTGAATATGTGCCTAATACTTTCCAGAACTCCTCAGAAGTAGTCCAATTACTTGCCTCAATTCACCCATAAATACCTTTATATTTTTTGTAAGTAATGTTTATTTTGTTTTGTATGTTGTTTTACGTTTAGGTACTGTTTGTTTTATTTTTTTCTAATCAAATATTTAAATATGCTGTTTTTGACTTCCGTACGTTATTCTTTTCACGGGTGACCACTGAAAACCAGCGCTGTGCTGTGGGGCTCCCCATAGCACAGCATCATGCTGAGTGGTAACCTATTTATCGCACTCACGACGTGCAAGCTGTCAACTACCTACCTATATTTTTAAATTTACTCTTTGTTATTGTTCCGTTTAGCAATACTATGAATGTTTGTTATGTTTTTAAATTTTTTATGCATGTCATGGCCGTGCGATAAATAAAGATTTTTTCTTTCTTTCTTTCCTTCTAAAATAATGAGACAGTACTTAACAGGACTCTTCTCCAATTACATGGCAGCTTACCGTCATCAGTGAATTAACTACGGAAACTAGACACCATTTGGACAACCCTATGGGAAATGGGAATACTCAAATTAAGTGTACCAATGTAAGACTAGCTTTTGACTGCGTCTTCGCCCGCATTGATGTCGGAATTTGTCAAAAGGGAATTTACTATTGATGATGATGATGATGATGATTGAGCACCACACCCAGCCAGGAGCAAGCCTGACCCGGACAAGCCGGATACACCAGGGGGCACTATTTTGTAAGGAAAGACATGCTCTGGGATGGGAGAGGAAGCCCGAACAACCGCAGCCAGTCGGGCACAATCAGCCGACTATGCAGCCTAGAGCCAATATAGGAATAGTGGTAAAGACAGGTACAATCCATAGGAATGAGCATTGGTGTTTTGAACTTCGTTTGATTGGTCTCTTCTATCATTGGAGAATCATGTTCGTTTCTGGTGGTTGCAGCAATTCCATTCGATTTTGACACGGCTTATATTTGAAAATATTATTGTTCGCGTATGACCAGTTTGTACTTAGACCAGTCTACTTATTAGACCACTTGCTAATTAGACCAGCTGCTTTTTTAGACGAAATGATACTAACCCGTTTCATCGTCAGTAGTATTTGTTTCACTGTCAGTAAATGTTTCGCTAAGGTGATATATTTCCTAGGTAGCTGATTTTTTTATATCTGCTGCTAACTGAATCCATTCTTCTTTGCTTTTATTGGAATATTCCATGTCTTGTTGGAGTAACTCGTTCCATGTATATAATGGTCTTCCTACTTTTAACCGTTTCGCCTTGTATCTAATAGCTGCGTGTAGGGACAAGCCCGCCACACTGTTCCCAACCACTGTAACTCCTGAAAGCCAGAATCAACAGTGGCGACCACCAGAAAAGCGCCGAGACAATGAAGCTCGACGAAGTCCCAGAGAATGAATTTAACTGTCTTGGATCCCGCAACGAAATTAATCAGAAAAGTATAGCCGAGGAGTAGGAAAATCTGTAATTTCCACTTCCCTCCATATCAGCAGGAGACACAAAGAAACAAGGCCAATAGGCACAAAGGGACGTTCACAACTGGGATAGGCCCAGTTGCCTAGCACCACGGATAAAATATTAACATTAATGGGTCCTAAGTTGTGAGCAGTTATATTTGATTCCAATAATAGGTATGGCAAAAACGCTTGAACGCACGGAAATTTGTTCTAGTTTCTCAAGGTCTGTGTAGTAAATAACTCCGGATGTAACCTGTACACTATCCAACATAATATTGCGTTCATTCTGCCAAAGACTGCACTCCCATAAAATATGATGTGCTGATTGTTCATATTCGCAGTCAGATGTGGAACATTGACAAAGAGGCGAGTCAACAAGCTTGAAGGAAAATAATTTACTCTTAAAGTTACCATGACCGGTGAGAAATTGAGCAACACAGTGATCAACCTCCAGCCATGTCCTGGCCAGCCGTTCACGAACGGATGGAAAGAACTGGTGGAGGTGTCGGCCCTTGATGGAATTATCCCACCTACATTGCCATTCAGACAAAAGTTCCTCCCAGACGTCGGTCTGTGGTTTGAATAATCTAGAAATCTTATCACGGTCACGTAGGGTTAAAAAGTCTGCGTCCGTGGTCTCACGCGCGTTATAGTACATTGCAGCCCGTCGCTGCACTTCAAGATCGACTGGAAGTACACCTGCAAGTACCGGTAAGGCTTCAGTACTAACCGTCCTATACGCTTTGCATAAGAATATCAAAGCCAAACGCTGGCTTTGAAGCAATTTACGTCGTACCGCTCCTATGGTGGCCCTATCGGCCCAAACAGGTGCCCCGTAGCACATACACCCCAAATAGGTAGCCCCATAAATGGTCTTTAAAGTTAGAAATGACAGACCCCACGTAGATTTGGATATTCTAGTTAAGGCATAAAAGTTCTTTTTAGCTTTTTCACCGACAGTTTTTATATGATCTATGAATGAAAAATTCTTCTCTAAGACCAAACCAAGGTAGCACACGGACTGCTTTCTTTTCACGGGAACGTTATTAAATTTAATACTAGGCCACGATTTAAGATTACCTTTTAAAATTAGTTGATAAGTTTTTTGCGGTGCAAAGGTCAGACGGTTTCGATCGCCCCACCGGCCCCACTGAGATATTAATCGTAGGCAAGTGTCAGCTAAATTCTCGAGTCCAGCCCGAGTACTCGACTGAATGAGCAGCAGGCCGTCGTCCGCGTAACCTGAACAGCCGGGTGGGAGAGGAATCGCGAGCTGCGTGTAGTAAGTGAGGCTTTGGTCGTCGGAGGATGTGCCCGTAGTAGCATAACCGTAGGGCATTTAATTATTCTGGTAGGTAATTGTTTTTCCCATCAGAATTTCGCGTGTTTTTTTGTTCGTGGGGTTTTGCGTACTCTTTATCATATCTTTAAGAATGGGTCTTTTGTATCTTCTGAGTTTCGATCGGTTTGCCTTTGTGAGTGCCGCGGCTTTAAGACCGTAAGTCATTGCAGGTTCTATGACCATTTTAAAGATAAGACGCGCGATTTTCCACTCCATTTTCGAGTTTTTAATTAAGTATATTAAGGCCTTAGAGTTAAGCATCGCTTGTTTACATCTGGCGTTATTATGTCCGTAAGGATTGAGGAGCCATTTTTTGTAGCTTAATGAAATTAATATACTTATTTAGTAGTAAGTTTAAAAAAAATGTAGGATCGATCCTCGATTTTGTAGTATAATACTTCAAAAGTTATTTAATCATAAAGGTGGCACCTCAATCTAAATGTTTGGATTGAGGAGCCACGTCAGAACTTCGAACATCATGGATTAATATTTACCATAATTTAGTATGATTTTGTAGCATTTGAGAGTAGTTCGTAGACAAAATCTGAAAACGGTTGTTTTAAAATTAAAAAAGTTACCACACATTATGTATGTGGCTCCTCAGACCATAATACGACTCGTCATTTTTCAAAGAAGCAGTTGTTCAATTAATGCGCAATTTCTTCGTCATTTAGTAGTAAGTATATCAGATTTGTAGAACAAGATTCGTTAATTAAAAATGAGTAAATTGGGAGATATAGCACATTTTAACTGGCTCCTCAATCCTGACGTTACTATACATGCGAGATCACAACGTTACTCTGTAGCTACCTGAGATCACAACGGAATCTAAAACCAGATACACTAATATTTAGTAGTAAATGTCTACTAAACACATATGTACAGAACAACATTGTATATATTCTGTATCTGTAAAACAAATTACTTTTCGAAATGCCCTAAGAAATGGCTGCTAAGGGTGACCATGGTATATGAATGAAACCAGGATAACTAGTTTTTACCCGACTGCGCCAGAAGGAGGGTTATGTTTTTCGAGGGTATGTATGTATTAATGTATATACACACATCAAAAGTATCTAGGGATCAACATATATTTTTGCAATAACTTTTCTCCTGATTGATATTAATTAAAATTTTCTTTAAGGATTCATCAAATAAAGTGTTTTCGTTTGTCACAGTAACAATAAACCAAGTCACCTTTGCATTAATAAAGAAATTTGCCATTTTCCTAATAAAGGGATTTTTGACATTTGAACCACTAACATTAAAGTTCGAAAAAATGACTGAAAACACAGTTTTCTTTAAAATTTTATTGGGTAACTTAAACAATTAATAATCCGTGTTTCTACCGCGAACACTAACAACACAAGAACATCGGTTTGGCATACTCAAAATGAGTCGACTGAGCAGGCCAGGGCAGGACATTGATGTTAGCTGCGGCGAGAGTCTGTCTTACAACTCTTGCGGTGTGCGGTCGTGCATTATCATGCATTAACTGAAATAAGGGACCGATTTGCACTTGTAGAGGAACGATGACGTCTGATACAATCGTCTCAGCATAAATTTGAGCGTTGAGGTTGCCTCTGATCCAAATCAACTCAGTTCTTCCGCCGATCCAAATACCCGCCCATACCATGATGGTTCCACCACTATAAGGATGGACTTCCTGGCAGGATTTTAATCGCTGTTGGCGTCCAGGGGTTCTCCAGTGTCGTATACGTCTTGTATCCGGTCTCATACCAAAACGAGACTCATCAGAAAAGCACACGAAACGCCATTGTTCTTCTGCCCAATTTCTGTGTTCAAGAGCCCATTGATATCGAATCCTACGATTGTGCATTGCTATAGGTGGTACCCGTAGCGGTCTTCGGGAATGAAGGTTCACTTCATGCAAGCGGTTTCTGACTGTTTGGTCGCTAATTAAGTTCCCTGAAGAGTGATGAAGCCTCACGGCTAACATCATGGCGGTTATTGTTGGAGCTCTTCGAGTTAAGATTTGAATGTATCGGTCTTGTCTCCGTGTGGTGCAGCGATACCGTCCTCCATGGCGCTCAGCCACGGTACCAGTGCTTCGGTAACGTGTCCAAAGTCGACTGATAACACTCTGACTTGTATTCAGAGCTAAAGCTACAGTACGTTGCCGGGAACCAGCTTCTATCATTCCCACGGCTCTGAGCATTTCTTCCCTGCTTAAATGACGTCGCCGTCCACGTTGGTTTTAATCAGTAGTAGGGAAACAGTAGCACTACTAATGTCTTCAATGCGTTGTATGTTTTTATAGGGAAAATATTGACAGCTTATTTTCATCTTTTACTCGAATTTGATTGAGAGTTCCTGATTCAAATTATGAAATGCACCAAAAAGGATCCATATAAATTTATAAAATCATAAATTTATTACAAAGCCACATCTCAATCTCAAGAAATCCGCATAAAAATGCTTGATCCCTAGACACTTTTGATGTGTGTATGTATGTATAATTGTTTGGCACGCTCTGTGGCCTGAACGGCTCGATGGATTTTAGGATGAGAGGTGTCGTTAGATTCGTATTTACTGTGAGAGTGACACTGGGTATATCAAAATTAAAAAAAAAAACAAAATGGCGGATTTTTGGCGCCAAATTCAAATGTTTGGCACGCTCTGCAGCCTGAACGGCTCGATGGATTTTAGCTTGAGATGTGTCGGTAGATTTGTATTTACTAAGAGAGTGACACTGGGTTTATCAAAATAAAAATAAATGCGGATTTCTGGCGCCAAATTCAAATGTTTGGCACGCTCTGCAGCCTCAACGGCTTGATAAAGGGCTCATCATGAGGATTTTAAAATAATATATCTAAGTAACTAAAAAGTGTAAAATAAAAAAAATAAATTAATTGAAATTTTATTTAGTAACAAATCGACAATGTCTTAATATGTACAGAGATTCTTCATAATATGTATTCGTATTTAATAGTCTATTTCGACATAAGTCAAAGAATGAATTAGGGGTCGCGACCCACAGGTTGAAAAACACAGGTCTTGATCATTGTTTTTCTTAGAATCAGGTCGAAGTGTTCGACACAGTCCCGTGACTGTATTTCGTAGATATACTTCTTAAATTACCTTACCTTTACCTTTGTTGTGCATGCTGTGGGATCGGTTGGTCGGTGCTTTTACGAATTTTACAGTGAGAATCATAGTAGTCGTAACAAAACATCTCATCCTTCGTTGAGTAGTGACATTTATAATGGCCCACGCCAGCGTCGCTAATTGCAGGGATAAATTATATAACGCCTATTAACGTAAGTATATGATCTACTTGAAATCATTATAGATTCTGGTACCTCGTTTACTCGAAACTTCATACAAACATTAGTTCAAATGAAACTGTGCTTGATAGAGTATATTTATACACTGTTTGGTGGTTACAAGACGTACAAACATTTTTTTCTTCTGCGATACAAATTGCATCTTCTAGATGCAATTTGTATCGCAGAAGAAAAAAAATGTGTTCCAAAAAATGGATTCCGAAAAAAACAAATTATATTCAGGTTTAGAGGCAAAAATGCAATCTGCCGAGATATCAGGATAAATTGGCATGAATGATTAGTACACTTTTTTACTGAAAATTGCACTAAAACAATACTTCATAGCAATATGTTCAAAAATGAAGGACACATTACAAGCAAACTCACAGTCTCTTGTATCATAATAAAGCACGCCGATAACCAACCAGTACTGTCAGTCCTTTTACACCTGCAGCCTGTGGGTTAACTATACACAGCGGACATACAGCGATCTGCGCGTTCAATACTATAACGCGTTCCGGGTGCTGATGGGGCCGCTGCGCCACTGCAGCGTATCCGCGATGTTCGCGGCGGCTGACATAGACGGCTTTACGTCCATCATGCGCAAACGGTGCGCATCTATCATGCACCGCACGCACGACAATCCCAACACCGTCCTGCGCGCACTGGCGGACCGGTGGGTCTCTACGATACTGGCGCGGCGATGGCGCGCTGGATACGGCTGCACGCAGTCGTTTAGTGATTTGCCGCCATCATCGGGAAGTCCACCCGGACCTGCCACTTTTTCTTTATTTTTATTATAGGTAATTATGTTTCAAGTCCATTATTTATTACTATAAATATTTTTTTTATAACACTAGTTTGTAAGCACGCAATTTTACTAACAAATAAATATAATCTAGGGATGAATCTGAAATATAAGATTTTTATTTATTTATTATTTTATTTATTTAGACATTGTCGATTTGTTACTAAATAAAATTTCAAAAACTAGTTATCCTGGTTTCATTCATATACCATGGTCACCATTAACAGCGAATTCTTAAGGCATAGCGAAAAGTAATTTGTTTTATAGGTACCGAATATATACAATGTTGTTCTGTACAAATGTATTTAGAAGACATTTACTACTAAATGTTAGTGTATCTGATTTTAGATTCCGTTGTGATCTCAGGTAGCTACAGAGTAACGTTGTGATCTCTCGTGTATAGTAACGTCAGGATTGAGGAGCCAGTTAAAATGTGCTATAGCTCCCAATTCACTCATTTTTAATTAACGAATCTTGTCCTACAAATCTAATATACTTACTACTAAATAACAAAGAAATTGCGCAATAATTGAACAACTGCTTCTTTGAAAAATGATGAGTCGTATTACGGTCTGAGGAGCCACATACATAATGTATGGTAACTTTTTTACTTTTAATACAACCGTGTTCAGATTTTGTCTACTAACTACTCTCAAATGCTACAATATCATACTAAATTATGGTAAATATTAATCCATGGTGTTCGAAGTTCTGACGTGGCTCCTCAATCAAAACATTTAGATTGAGGTGCCACCTTTATGATTATATAACTTTTGAAGTATTATACTACAAAATCGAGGATCGATCCTACATTTTTTTTAAACTAACTACTAAATAAGTATATTAATTTCATTAAGCTACAAAAAATGGCTCCTCAATCCTTACGGACATGCGTTATTGACGAAAGGGAATTTACTATTGACATAAAAATATAATAATATCCTACTTCCTAACCAAGATCTCTGATCATCCAGATTATAAGACCGACAGGCACAATATTACTTTCCCTCTTAAACTACTATGTATTTATCCGATTTCAAATATTTTTTCACAGTTGGAAAGCTACATAATTGCAGAGTTTTTAGACGCGGATAAAGCCGCGGACAGAAGCTAGTGCAAAATATTAGAAAGAATTCTTGCTATACTTGGCAGCCCTAGAGTAGGATTCTTTTGAAATTGACTTCACTTAGAAGTTTTGGAAGAATATTTTAGTTTGCGTAGCCAAGCGGAATATTTTAGTGAGATCTCTAGCTACTAGCTATTTGTATATCGTTTTGGGGACTTTTATTGGATTTCCTTATTCACAAGTGCGTTGATTATTGGTGCTACTTTACGAAGTCCCGTCCTTCGGAAAAATGCCATATCATAGAGTAAGGTTAAAGGACAAAGTAAGGGGTCCGCAAGGCCCGATGCCTGCCGGGGTTGCGGGACTGTTCGAAAGAGATACCGTGGCCCCGGAACACAAAGGGCGATGAATTGAAAAATAATTTTAGCCAGTTAAATTCTGACACTCCATCCTGCTCCGTTCAGAGCGGGAGGAGTCATTTGATGATTTCCCATCCGAAAAAAAAAAGGCTAAAAGACAAGGAAGGACCTATGTGCAGTCCTCCTGTGGAAATATACAACTCTCTTAACAAGAAACAATACACGAACGTACGAACAAATAGATTTAATACGGAAATAAACTTGCAACTACATAAACATATTTTTTACCATAACCACATAATGTACAAAGATTGATAGTCCAAATTTGACCTTCGACATGACATTTGGTTATCCGGTAAATCCAGTTAGCAACTCGATAACACATAACACAACATATTCACTCCATAAGCATTTATACCAATTTGTTTTTATGCACTGCTCTAAGAATTACATCGGCATTTTGAAACAGAATATAAGTGCACTTTAAGTAATGAAAGCTCTCTGGGAAATGACCATACCATCTTTCATAGAGTAGTGAAAAGGCTTTCGTCAAAAGAAAAATGTTCGGAAGAAGATATACTAAATTGAATTGTGGTTACAAGCGACCTCATGTCCACCTCGTTTTCTTCCATTGCAATTTTCAGTGTGCTGCTAAAACTTCTAGAAAAGGAAAACAGAAAGAAGTCTGTCCGAATTATATAATAAGGCATGGCTTGAATTTGAAAGTGTTAGCATTTTACAAGACGTCACTTGTTCAGCAACACGTAATTTTTTTTTAAACTAGATTGGCCGTTGTTTCGTACCTGACTACTCTGAGAAGAAACAGCTGAAACAAACTCAGACGTCATAGTCTCTTTTAAGGTGTCCAGACATAATCTTGGTCTACTCACATTAGGACTATGCAGATTAGTGTCTGAGACAGTCTTTTGAAGAAAAAACCACAGAAATTTGAGTGGGCCTGTCCAGTCAGTGCAAGCATTTGTCAGTTATCGTGTAGCTCGACTTATAACTCACGGAGCTCAACGAAACAACGAACTTACCAAAGAAAGGACATTTAGGTACGTATCAGAATGATTTGGTCATATTTAAGGATGTTGCTGTACAGACAGATCATCAAACTGAAAAGCTTTCTCTATGAAACCAACTTCGTAATCGCGAAAAGAAAAATACGATGTTGGTTCACGGCACTTCGCTCGCGACTTTGTCCGCAAACATTGTGATAGCTCTAGCTAGATGATCTTCTATCTTCTATAATATAAAAATGAATCGCTGAATGTGTTGCTAAGCGCAAATCTCGAGAGCAGCTGAACCGATTTCGCTAATTCTTTTTTCATAATATCCCGTAATTTTGCTAAAACATTCATTGGGGAACATCAAAAACATTATGAATAAGGAAAGACAAACATGCCCCAGGAAGTAATGCTTCTTTATTAAGAAAAATACTTCCCCTAATAAAGGGAAGAATAGTGTTAATAGTAACTAGTAAGTTCTTGTTTGTTTGCACAGGATTCAAGGCATACTGCTCCACTGCGCTTTGTAAGTCTGTTGGTTTAGGAGCTAAGGATAATATAAACAGGGAAGGTAGTTTGTGTTCTACAAAGCATCCTTTGAAGACAGATAATGGAGGACCCTTTGTTCTTTGAGGGTGAGAAGTATCGGAGGGTATCGGTTCAGGATCTTAGTAACGATGATTAGGACCATTCTTGTCAATGCAACTTTCTTAATACCCTCATTTTGTCATTTCTGTTTAAGAGCCTATACTACCTCAGATTAGCAACTCTATTTGTGGTGGTTCAAACTTCGTTTGAAATACTGTTAGAATAAAGTTCTAATCAGCTTGCACTACAAAGTGGTTGTTAGGTCAGTCACTGCGGCCGAATAGTGCGAAATGAGTGTTTTTTTGCGATTGACAAAAAATCTATTGATTGGACTAAAAAATAAAACACATAAGACCTGCTTTATAGTTAGTTCAGTTAGTATGCAAAGTTTCATGATCTAATTTGAAGTACTTTTTGAATACCAGCGGTTTATTGTTCGATTTGGAGGTAACTTTGGGATTTTTTTCTATCGAGAACATTTTATGAAATCGTGTTTTCGCCAAACATAAGACCTAAGATTAATCCTCAACTTTACCATATATTTATTGCAAAATGAATGCTGCAGTATTTTAGGCGTAACGGAGGTCATGCTAAGCCATTTTAGGGGGTATAGGCCCTTAAGGTGAAAGCGCCAGGGTAGCCCGCGAAGTTCTTTGAGTTTTTCATGAAACATTTATATGCTCGTTCCATTTTCGACCTTTTCTCTGTCTTCAGGACTAGATTGAGGTCGAGACTAGGCCCATCTATACTAATATTATAAAGAGGTAACATTTGTTTGTAAGTTTGTATGTAGGGGGTAATCTCCGGAAGTAATGAACCAATTTTAAAAATTGTTTCACTGGTAGAAAGCTACATTATTCGTGAGTGCTAAAGGCTATATTTATTCCCGTACTCCCATGGGAACGGGAACTACGCGGGTGAAACCGCGGGACGTCAGCTATTTAATATAAAAAGACAATTTGTATTTCGCGGGCTGCCCTAGCGCTTCCACCTTAAGTACAGTTCATATTTTTGGCTGAAAGGTAGTTTGGTACCTGTTGGGACTATTTTGCCTATTTTGTCAGGACCAGAACCCAAAGGGCTCAAGTCAACTTAACTCACAGTTGTATCAGCAGTATTAAGAATGGAAAAGTATCTTACTACTATTATTTATAAATGCGAAAGATTGTAAGGAAGGATGGATGGATGGATGGATAGATGGACGTTTGTCACTTTTTCACGCGAAAACTACAGAAAGTATTTGGATGAAATTGGCACAGAGATATAGTTTATAACCTGGATTAACACATAGGATACTTTTTATCACGAAAGAAAGATTCCGTGGGACAATAGGCTTGTGTCCTGAAGACATCTAATTAGTCCGTCAGTTAGATTATCAAAAAATATTTGACACGATTTTTGCTTTTGTCACGTAAACCAAAATTGACGAAGATACGAACGCTTTTCTAAAAATTCTCATTACGTCACGACGTGCTATAATTTTTAGAGCGTTGTCACTTCACGAGCCCACTCTCGAGTTTTGATGCGTTTTATCTTTGTCAATATTCATTGATTCATAAAAACTGTTGGCGGCAGATCTGCCAACCCCGTTGCTAGGGTCTCTTGTGCGGTAGTTGGCTAGCAACGGGGCGACTTATCTTTATTTTATTTTTTTATTAAATATTGTAATTAAATTCTTTAATTTGGTGCCTAACAAAAACAAAAAAATATGTGTCCATTATTTTCTAATTGACGGACTAAATAGATTTGCAATTTATTGATGGTGGAAACTAGCCTATTGCCGAGTTCCACGCATAAGCTAGTTTTTTTTTTCATATGGAGTTTAGATGAGCCAGTAGAACTCAAGGAAATTGCTAAGTAAATCGACCATCAACGTAAATAGTCTGCATATTCAATGATTGAATATGCAGACACTCCGACAGTTGTTTATATAACAGTTCAGTTGTATGTTTAGGTATATAAAATGACATATGACCTAAGAAGTCAGTTATCCTAACAATTAATTTCCCTATCTGCACATATTAGTAACGCCACAACACATTGCAACAATCAATTTACGTCACTAGCAACCACCACGTATTGGAGAATATCACATTATTTGCATGTTCCACCAGATAGCCGCCGGATACCGGCTATCAGCCGACACATTGCCGGAAACCCAATACTTCGTGATTATCCGCTGTGTTCGCACGCAATTAGGCGTACAATGTAATTAGAATCATGCTGTATTAAGTAAGTACAGATAGAGAGACACGACAGGCGTTACTTTGAGGTTTTAGTAGACGAAGCTTGGCCATGTTTGCTTTGAAATTATGAGAGGTTCTAAGGCTTTGGAAATCGTGGTAATTGATTAAATAGCGATGCTGGAGAATCGTTTGAGGCTTAGTCTAGCGATGGATGCTTAAGCGTTATTGTGTCACAGATTAAAAGTAAAAAAACATTTCTAGGATAGACAAAGGGATTAACATCATCATAATTGCAATAAGCAACTGGTTGGTGTTGGTTAAAGTGCAATGTGTGTTGTTGAACTTGCCAATTATGGCAACGCTATGTAGAATATCTTTTACCGTTTTTAGAAATCTTGGAAACTGACCCAACAGTGATTCTTGAAAAGACTTATTTCCAGTAATAGACGTCTTTTCGTAGCCCGCGAAATTCAAATTTTCTTAAGTTTTTGCAATTTACAGGCCAGTGCTAGGTTGTATGTTGATTAAAATATTGTTCGCGACTGCAATAGACGATTGCAATAATCATCAATACAACCCTCCAAGTTCATAAAGGTGCAGGAACGATTTTAACCTTGATAAAGTCATTTTTACACCTTTATAAACTTTGAGGGTTGTATTGATAATTTTGATGAATATAAATCTGTGACTACATACGTCTTACAACCGCGAATAATATTTTAATCAACATTCAACCTAGCACTGGCCTGTAAATTGCAAAAAAAATTGGTTGCCTGTAAAGTCGGTATACGGGCGAAAGTTTTACGTGACAACGACTTTGAGTGGTAAAATAATTTTAATGTGAATATTCATTCGTATAGTAGGAAGAAGGATGAAATAATAGTAACAATTTAAAACATTTATTTATACAAAGAATTATATTTAAAACATTAATTTATACAAAGAATCTCGCACTGAATTTCATATTAACAAAATTTTATTTTTACCTTTACACATACATACGTATTTCCATTTCGTGGGACGCGTGCCTTTCACTTTTTATGTCTGTCTCTCTCGCTCTTAGGCGGGCTAACCATGCCCGAGTGGAAGGGACGCGTGCCTCTCACTCGCTCTCATTGTGAGCGCATAACGTGAGCGGAGCGTAACAGTTTCTTGAAGTGTCACCCGGCAAACCAATTTATAAGACGTTGTCACGTCAAAACTTAAGAAAATTTGAATTTCGCGGGCTACCCTTGAGCATCAGCCTTAAGGCGGTGGTATGCGCGAACGACCTTGAGGATCTGGGCGGAGCTAAATATTTTCCCCGCGCTCCCCGTTACATTTTTACGCGCGCATACTGTGACTCGCGCTCTTCGCAGGAGGCCGCGCTGTGTGCGTTTTGATGGCGCGACCACAGCATTTTTGTTTAACTACTACGACAAGATTTTGTAATAATTTGTAAAAGTTGATTCCCAAAACCATGAATTTGTCAAAGTTATGGTTAAAAAGTTATAAGGGTTTGAACGTAGCCGCGCCATCGAAACGCGGAGAACCGCGCGGCCACGGAGATCTCTAAAACTAAGCCTTGCAGAGACCTGAAATTCGGGTCAATAACAAATTGAATTTATAAAAAAATTGTAAAAACATAGAAAAAAATCCTAGGTTTATATTTTAGGAGCTGTAGGACTTGAAACCCCATGGCCGCGCCATTGAAACGGTGAAAAACACGTTATCGCCGATATCTCGCTGAAAAAGCATCGTAGAAGCATGAAGTTTTTTGTAAAACCTGTTTATTTATTATATACTAGCTTCTGCCCGCGACTTCGTACGCGGATCCTGTTGCTTATGCCAGCGACAACGGGGTCGTCAAATCGAAGATCTGAAACGTCTGATGTCGAATTTTAAGAGCCCCGGGACGGGAATACAACGGGATGCGCGAGACGATTCGAGACGTCCCTTTCATTTTTTTAAGTCAACAGGAAATGCCCATCAGACCAAACAACACTTGCTAAGACGTCATTCCTATGTGTTATGGTGTAGCTGGGCTCTTGGAGTTCCACAACAGGTGTTCCAGATCTTCGATTTTTATAAGTCAACAGAGAGTGCTCATCAGATTGAACAACTTTTGCTAAAACTTCATTCCTATATATATGTTATAGTGTAGCTGGGCTCTTGAAGTTCCACATCAGGTGTTCCAGATCTTCAACAGAAAATGCTTATCACGTGGAACAATTTTTTCTATGGTACCATTTTTGTATCTCTTATAAGTAGTTCAGCTGGTCTGTTGCGGTTCTGCATCAGGTGTTTGTTTCCAAGATAAAATTCAACAGGAAATGCCCATCAGACCAAACAACACTTGCTAAGACGTCATTCCTATGTGTTATGGTGTAGCTGGGCTCTTGGAGTTCCACATCAGGTGTTCGAGATCTTCGATTTTTATTAGTCAACAGAGAGTGCTCATCAGATTCAACAACTTTTGCTAAGACGTCATTCCTATATGTGTTATGGTGTAGCTGGGCTCTCGGAGTTCCACAACAGGTGTTCCAGATCTTCAATTTTTATAAATCAACAAAGAGTGCTCATCAGATTGAACATCAACTTTTGCTAAAACGTCATTCCTATAAATATGTTAGTGTAGCTGGGCTCTTGGAGTTCCACATCAGGTGTTCCAGATCTTCGATTTTATTAGTCAACAGAGAGTGCTCATCAGATTGAACAACTTTTGCTAAAACGTCAGTCCTATATATGTAAGTGTAGCTGGGCTCTTGAAGTTCCACATCAGGTGTTCCAGATCTTCAAATGTATTCTCTCAGCAGAAAATGCCCATCACGTGGAACAATTTTTGCTATGGTACCATTTTTGTATCTCTTATAGTTCAGCTGGTCTGTTGTGGTTCTGCATCAGGTGTTCAAGTTTCCAAGATAAATTATAGCCTATATCTTGCCCAGACTTAATACCTATACAACAACAAAAAAATCATTCAAATCCGTCCAGTAGTTCCGAAGATTAGCGTGTACAAACAAACAGACAAACAGACAGAATTTTTTTTTTTGATTCGTGCTCTTTTACTGTTTCTAAACCCCCCTCAATTTTTTTTTTTTTAATATATTCAATGTACAGTAACAGTCAGAAGTCGACTGTCAATCTCGCAACACAATGGCAAATCAATATTGGTGGTACTTATGACCTTCTTCTATAAGAACGTTTGACAACACTTACACATTAGCAACTTGTTGCCCGCTTAAGATTGTTATTACAAATTTCGATGAGTTGTGTAAGTGATACGGTGGCCAAATTGGTTGTTAGCGTTGGAACATCACTCACACGGATAAATATGCGTATGTGTGTATAGGCGCCGCCGCCCGTATAGCGCAAACGATAATGTGCATTGCGGTGGAAGTGGAATTTTGACCTTTGACTGTACAGACAAAGTTTTTCTACTGTTTTATTATATGTATAGATTTATTTATTTAATTCTTTAACTGTAGTACGGTATCGCTTAGAAAGAAGTCGTGATTATTTATCGAAGAAAGTATTAGCTAGATTTTTTTAAACAATGGTGTCGATTCTGTTGTGCACAAACTAAACTTAATTTAGGCTATTGCTATCTTTTTCTCTCCAATAAAACGAGACAGAGACGCACGTCATTTAGAGCTGTCAAATTAAGTTGGAACTAAATTTCTGTACAAATGAAGGGTGCACGTAAAAACATGTCGACTAAAAACACGGTGAAGCGCAAGGCATAACTAAACTAGTTTGACATCTCTAACTTAGTTCATAGCTATAGCCGTCCTTTTATCTCATTGCCTTTTAGTAAAAGATAGCAATAGCCTAAATTTAGTTTAATTTGTACACAACAGAATCGACACCAATACCTAAATAATATGTAGAACGATAATAGAAAAAAAAAATTATATAACCCCTGTAATAACGTTTTAAATATTTCGATACGGTGACCATGACTTTGTTTACAGAAAACTTTCCACCTATTGTAGTAGAAATTATTTCTCAAGGATTCTAAAATTAATTAAAATGAAAAGTCGTATGTTTATTTCTTAAAAAAATATTTTGTTTTTGTATCTTATTGTTTCATTTTAGTTTATTTATTTTTATTTAAAAATACACTTAACTCAGGTTTTTCAGATTATTAATTTAAGTAGATGTTTTTTCAGCTAAAAATATAATATATAAAATATCTTAGTGTAAGACAGTAAACAATCAATGATTTATGTGTTTTTTAAAGAAATAAACATGTTTATGTATCTTATCGTTTCATTTTAATTAAAATTTGAATCATTGAAAAATAATTTCTATTGCAATAGGTGTAAAGTTTACTATAAAAATAAGTCATGGTCAACCTATCGAAATATTCAGAACGTATTGAAGGTTCTAAGCGATACCGTACTTACAGTTCCTGAAATCTAGGATTTTTTTGTGTATTTTTAAAAATTTTGACAAATTCAAATCTAGGTTTTACAAAAAAATTCAGACCGAGATATCGGCGATAACGTGTTTTTCACCGTTTCAATGGCGCAGCCATTGGGTTTTAGTCTTACAGCTCCTAAAATATAAACCTAGGGTTTTTTTCTATATTTTTACAAATTCAATCTGTTATTTCCCTAAATTTCAAGTCTCTGCAAGGCTTAGTTTTAAAGATTTCCATGGCCGCGTGGTTCTCCGCGTTTTGATGGCGCGGCCACGTTCAAACCCTTATAACTTTTTAACCATAACTTTAACAAATTGGGAATCATTTTTTACAAATTTTTGCATAATATTGGCTTGTTTTTTTAAAAAAAAAACGCCGTGGTCGCGCCATCGAAACGCACACGGCAGCGCCATCGCGCCCTTAGATTCAATTTGAAATGCTTTCAAAAGTAAATACATTGTAAGATTATAGATTGTATTGCTATTCCATCGTTACTATAATGTAGCTACCTACTAGGTATGCATTAGATTCGCTGGTTCGCGGTCCGACCAATTTTAATTGTTTGTTTGTTGGCATTGAATAGGCTCCGAAACGACTGCACCAAATTGAAAAATGCTTTCACTGTTGGAAAGCTACACTATCCTCGGGTGACAGGCTATATTTACTACTTTTGTTAGCTTGGGTTTTACCTGTTAAAACAAATGTATGTGTTAATGAATAAAATAAATAAATATTATATTTAAAAAAAAAAAGAAACCAATAATGTAACCCAAGGTGTAACAAAAAATACCTAAAATATTCTTTACATCGCGTACGCTGCAAAAAAGTATTGATGATAGAACAAAATAATGTACTACGACTTTGCAGAACACATCATTATTTACAGAGAGTGTCACAACAGCTTATGTCTAACTATTATAGTTATGCCACAATAAGTGTTAATTTATTGAAAAAAAAACATACAGTCGAATTGAGAACCTCTTCTTTTTGGAAGTCGGTTGAAAATTGAATTGAAATGTCGCCGCTAGAAATGGCTCTTTATTTGTATCGTGGTATTAATCCTTATCAAAATAAAATACTTTATATTCAAGACTGCTTCAATACCTCTAAATTACTTTTTAAATGATCCAATTCGGATATTCTATTCAAAAGATATCACGAGTTTAAAAATCTAAATCTATCTATTACATATATGTACACACGGTAGGTACACGAAAAATAAATAAACTTCACAATAAAAATCACTGAATTAGTCTTATAGCAAGCGTCCAAGCGCGCAAAATAAAATACCTTACTTGCAAAATGACTATCTGACTATGACTACATAATAGAACTAGAATACTAAATCGCCCATGCGAAAATCGGGGCATTATAATGCGAGCGAGCAGAGCAGCACAACCTCCACGTCCGACGGTCCGAGTTGCACTGCCGCCCGTCGCCCGCGCACGGACCCGCCTATTCTGTTATTATAGAATGCATGGAATAATTAATTGTAGCCTAATAAATCATTAGATCAAAATTCCAATTGTACCGTTTGTGAAGAAAAACGTGACAAATATTTGAGTGGAAAAAAATTACTAAATTTTAATGCCGTTTAGGAGTAGTTACGAAATTTCTAAGAAAAAATGCTTCACTTTGAACATTTTTTTCATATAGTAATAATAAAGTTATAATTATTTCAATTGTACCAATTAAAGTTAAGAGTCTAATAAGCAACATATATTTTTTTTGAACATAAATATTCACTCATCAAAGAGGAGTTACATGGAGAAAACCTCTCGTTAGCAGATACCACCGCCTTAACAAAGACATGCCCAATTTTTCTCTCGCATCAAATCTACTCTACCATGAGACCGTGACGGTGTGTGAGTTAGAAACCAACATGACCGACATCCTTTCACTTTTTTACTTACATATAATATTAGTGGATTATGGATGTCAAGGTCGAGCTTGTATTGGGATAATATTAGTGTGAAGTTTATTTATTACGTCATTTTAACGCTGTTTGGATATGAGGCGTCAACATTGCAATGGAGCTGTTACGTTTAAGTAATGGTATGTGCGTTCTTTATTAAATCAGTGGTATGTGCCAATGACCTAAAGAATAACACAAAGCGGACAGCGGCGGCGGCGGGAGCGGGCGATGCGGTGGTTCGGGAAGCGATTGAGATCAAGAAGTATCCTAATTTCAATCGCGAAGACGGCTTCAGAATTTCGGATTCTCTCCCGCTTGGAATCCAGTGATCACTAAGTGTACTCGTCAAGTGAAATCATCTCAGTATGCGGACTCTGTTAGTGTAGTGTGCTGTCCTAGCGTGAACCGACCCTAATTAACATTTATGAAGATCAAGTGAGGGTAGTTGAATAAACACTTTCGCTTTGCTGTGGCGGTACCTCCAATACTTCAGTCTTCCCGCGACCATGGCTGGTGCAATCCGGTCGGAACGTCAGGTTTATAAAGGGTGTAAAACACCTCTTAACGAAGCCCAAAGGCACTTGTTCTCCGTCCGCGTCATTGCGATCATTTTTTTTTTGTTCTACACCATATCTGGGAACCTTCTAGTTACGGAGTTAATGGGGATCAAAGTTCCAACTTTTTGGCAAGTATTTTTTTAAATACAAGTTTTTAATGTAAGATTTTTACTTTAAACACCTCCACGACCCCTGTACTATTCAATCCATCCATCAGCACAATGTTTTGAGTGCGTTACATTGAGTTATACCACAAAACATGATTTTTCACCCCAAAAAAAAAAGTCGTTTCCCAGGAATAATTACTTAGTATGATGTACAGAATGCTTGGCTTCGTGATGAGGTCTTTTACACCCGTATTAAAGGTAAAATTCGCGATAAATACACGTTTATATAATGTCTTATTATGTGACCATTGACAAAGACTAGTGATAAAGAGTAATCCAATCGTAAACTTAGAAATTTTGTTAAATTGTTATTCCAAACATAAACATAACATCACGGCTGTATTCCTCGAAGGGTTAGGCAGAGGTGCAGCTGTAGTACACCCGCATTTCGCAAGTTGTGTTCGCTTGTAATTTGCTGTTCCAATCATTTTACGACATCAAACTTTAAATTATTATCAAGTGAAACTGGAAAGCAATTTTCTCTGTTCCGGCAGCCCCTCTATTTTTCCGGTCCGTTTAAAACAGGAAATGTAATGGAAGGAAAATATTGAACTATTCACACTTACAGCGGATCCGATCGAGGAAATATCCGGAGTATTCCGGAGCTGTAAATTGAATGGGTCGTTTCATCAATGCAGTGTTGGTGCTACAAGGTCCTAATATGACAGATTTCATGCATAAAGTAGAAATATCCATCACGCCTGTAATACCCGAAGATTTAGGCAGAGGTCTACGCAGTAGTACACCCACAATTCACCAGTTAGGTTTTTTTTAGGGTTCCGTACCCAAAGGGTAAAAACGGAACCCTATTACTAAGACTTCGCTGTCTGTCCGTCTGTCTGTCACCAGGCTGTATCTCATGAACCGTGACAGCTAGACAGTTGAAATTTTCACAGATCAATGTATTTCTGTTGCCGCTATAACAACAAATACTAAATATAGTCAATGGTACGGAACCCTTCGTGTGCGAGTCCGACTCGCACTTGGCCGGTTTTTTAAGTCCCATGGAATAGGGGGCGAGTCTATTACCATCAACCTGACTGAAACATACCCACAATGTGGATTGCACACCTAAATACTGAAATTCTCCTTCAGGCTAAGTGAGTGAACAAATTATCTACCAGCTAGAGCTAGCCAGAAAGAGCTTAAGGCGCTGTTAACACCAAAATCTCGCACACTGTCTATTTGTATGGGAGAAAACGAGACGTCACTATTACTGGGCGGCCAGCCTAGGTTTTAGAATAAAATAATGAATAAATATTGATATAAAAAAAAGTATGGATTATTTGTGAAATATGACTCGTTAGCGGTTTAGGTATGAATATGTTGACTTCATGTTTTTAATTGCAGACCCATACGTCAAAAAAATAAAGACATAGGACCGTTAATGATGATTTTAAGACCAATCTTTGCAATTATTTTCTATCGGGCCGATTTCGTCGAAATATGTATCGAGTCCGTCCAAGGTCTTTGAAATATGATCAATATTAACATTTTTTTTTTGCCGAGCTAGAACAAATAGTTTTTCTTAAAAAACTGCTTAAATAACATCAATTTCAACAAATTAGGTGTTGTCAGCCCCTTAATGTTATGAAATGCCATTGAAATATTGGACTATAGCCTCAATTGTAATGAAATTATCATTACTTTGCTTGAGTATTATCTAATTCGATTATAATTATACTAAGAGAGATACATACATACATATATGTATAGATACACTACCAACATAATCTAGAAGATTTTAGGTCGAACGAAAGATAAATACACAGACGCAATGAATTGAGCACTCTTGACGCAATTCCAAACCCCAGCAGAAAAGGGGAGACACCAACCAATTACCACCGAAAATACATCGCCAATCCATTCACTCAATCTAGATTATCGTAACATCTATGCCCCGGGGGGGTCACTACACTGTATCGTATCTGAGTAGCTACAAGCAATATACGATTACATTCAGATTCACGGCCACTCCTACGCAACCGGCCCACTCTAAAATTCGTATCTGGTGCATAGATTTCAAGGGCATCGTTTTATTTACTAACTTTGTACGCCTAGATAGAGCTAATGAGAAGAACGACTTTTTAGCTGTGCATTTACTTTTTGGGGCTGTGCTGCATTTTTTTCATGGGACCTGCCGAGTTTTTCAATCATGGAAATACTTTCATAAACATATTGCTATAGAAACTTGTTTGCTGCAATTAAAACATTTCAATTTTGATGTCACAATAAGACAATTTGTCTTTATGACCTTTTGAACGGACTCCCTCTTGCCTTTGTAAGCTTCTAGATGGTGTATCTCTGAACAATCGCAAACTAGTCCAAATTGCCGATTGTTATATTACATTACATTGCAAATGGGGAGCCCTTAACCTTTGTACCGACATTTCAGTGTTCAAAAGAGCTGTTGTTCAAAGTTAAAAGGGTCTATGCTACCCCTTCCAAATTGTTTGCTCTTCCGCAATAGGTACAATTATAGGTAAGGTGTATGTTGGGTTTCAATAAACCAATCAGGGGTTAATCACATATCCAGTCTTTCATCTTTTCGTATTGACGGTACATCTAGGCTCCACTGTTTGGGTTACTAGCCCAAACGTGTAGCCTAGATGTACCGCCACGTTATTTGCAGCGTTAGTTGTTTTTGGTCGCCAAAGGTGAACTGATATTTGGGACACTCTTCTAGATTTCGATCGTAAAGTCACGGGAAGAATACACGAAATTCTCAATGGCAAAGTAGCCTTGGGCCTTGCGCCGTATCCGTATGATAATATTTGGCTATTTCGCCGTAATATTTGGCTCTAAACTGTTTGGCAAAAACTTTCTCGAAAACCTCAAACTGGGCGCGACAGGCATGAACCCCGTGAATAGTCGTGAAAACGTGTCGTCAGGAAGAAGAAAGAAGTGTGAGCGTCTGTGCGTAAAATTCTAGGAGCCTTTGGGTTCCTTAAATGTTCTATCATCTTCCTTAATGGTTATCTATCCCTTTGTACTTTGTGCTGTCCCACTACGAAAGCCAAACAACTGACAATCAGTATGTTAACTGCGGACTTGCAAGTCGGATGGAGACGTCTACTTGCGTAACAAAACGTGCGTGTGAGAAACAGAGTGCGCTGCCGATCGCATCGTCTTTGCTGCCGCGTGCGATAGCATTCCCGCTCTATTTCTCACTCTTGGAGGTTCATCCCTTAGATCCCGACCCCAATACAGTTGTGAAAAGGCTAGACAGAAGATCACTACTTCTAATGCAGTATAAATCAGTGACTACTCCAACTCAACACGTCATGTTATGTTTTTTGAAACTATAGTACCTACCTACTTAACAGGATATTTCATGAATAAAAATATCTACCGCACCAAAATGCAGGTAAACCTAACAAAACAATACAAGCTATATAGAAGGTCTTACTAATTACATAATAATATATGTTGTTTAAAAACAGGATGATTGTTTAGTTATTAAACATTTTAGACGCTTACTCAAGGATAAGTTAGTTGGTAATTATAGGTCTATTGATACCTGCGTATAATGTGAAAACCTGCTTTACGTACCTGTTTTCTGAATATAACAAGTTTGTTATACGTCTGTTTTTTTTCAAAGATGAATAAGCAAAATAAAATCATCATATTATGTTATGAACGTTATCATCATTGTAAAAATATGTTATTGTTAATTGTTACTCAACATACAACAACGGCCCATAACGTCCACTGCTGGACATAAGCCTCTCCCATGATGGGAGGAATTTGCCGCAATCTCCACGCTTGGCAGGCGGATTGGAGATCGCAGTGATGAAAGACTAACAGAAAACGCTGCTGCCCGTGTGTTACTCAACATAAAATTAGGCATTTGTATTGTTGAGAATCTTGATGGAATTCTTTGCTACTGAAACAACTGAACTGAAACTGGCCCCGAGTGGTGGATCACAGCCCACTCTCTCTCACAGAGAAAAGGCCTTGTCTCAGCAGTGGGACCATTATATATGTTGATTATGTACATTAGTACCTATACGCAAATTATGCACGTTAGTACGGTCAAACCAGCTATTTGATTTACAGGTTAACCAACAAATAACATTATAAAATGTAAACCATTTGGTTACATTACAAGCTATTTAGCTTGTTCAACCATACACAATCAGTGTATGTAATGGTAATTATTAAATTACCATTAAGTTATCAGTAAATCTAATAATTTACATAGGGACCTTTTTTCCTGTTTCATCTGCGTACGTTATATTCCTTAATTTGTAACCTTGATTATTTGCTTTTAATTTACCTACCTACTCTGCCAATTAAAAGTGCATTATCAAAGCCATGTTTCATGGTTAGAGGAAGGAATATTGCTTATATCATGCTTTGAAAAGGAATTGGTGATTGCAGTTGGCTTTTATTCATTGTTTGTTATGTTACTGTATAAGTATTCATTCATAGCGTTTTGATGGCAATCTAAATAAAATTGTGTTCGCCCAGAATGCAGGTTTTGGCGCCTTCAGTAGTATCCATCTTATTAAGTAAAACACTATTGGACATTCCCTGTCCAGAATGGTCTATGGTGGGACCAAAACCATAAAACATAGTATAATATAGATTTTTGTTTAATCATCTCTAAATTCAAAATGAGAATGTTAAACCTCAATCAATTGGTAGTTATTCTTTTAAATTGAAGAAGAAACATTTCAAACACTCCCATAAATTGAATATTCTTGGGCTCATAAAACACAGCAATATATACATATTTATTAGTATTTATAAATATATACTTTATGCACAGATATAGATAATACTATTATGTTTATGTTCGCATCTGCTCATTTTACAGTACAGGTTTGTAGGACTGGTCTTATGCATATTTAAGTCAAGATGTTTTACGATGATTTCTGTTGTGACTTAAGTTTATTAATCACTAGCTATCTGCCGCTACTTCACACAGTTTTTTATAACCTGAGAAAACATCTCAACAATTTTATTTTTATGTGCGTGTATGATACAAAAAGCTTCAGGATAAAAATGTCTAAATAAACCCGCACCAACATTTCTGGTTGGTTTGGAAGAAAAACACGGTTGTTTATTATGTAAGTTTGAAACTAGCATTTTTCATTATTTATATTCAGAATTAACTAAATTTTGACTGCAATTTACAACTCTAAGTAAAAAAAAAGAAAAAATAATGAATTTCCTTATTCGTCAAGTTCAAACAAATCAGTATCAGTACATTCCACCAATCCTAATAACGCGCGCAACTAATTACAGAGTACATCCAATTTCCTCAATTGCAGCAATCATGGCGTAATCATTAAACAATAAATAATAACGAAGTATAAATATACCTTGAACACAAATGTTTTGAATGTTGAATCCTTAGCAACTAAGTTACAGAACACAAATGTTTTGAATGTTGAATCCTTAGCAACTAAGTTACAGAACAGAAATGTTTTGAATGTTGAATCCTTTGCAACTAAGTTCTGGAACTGAGAAGGGATAGTGAATGTGAAAATTACCACAGGAATGCCAAGAGGCAATGGTACAAGTTGAGCATATACATCAAATAATTATTTCAGTTCTTTCGAAGCTGTGTATAGAAAACCCTACACTGTGGTACTGGCACGTTACTTGTGTGCCGCTTGTAACTTAGTTACTACGGATTCAACATTCGAAACATTTGTGTTCAAGGTATATGTATAATTATATTCATCTGTATGAATATTAAACACTGTTTTAAGCTTTCACGGTTCATAACTATACTACAAATGTCACTTACTGATATCTTCCGTGATTATTATTATTTCCGTTTTTCCGTTGTTTGTGTATGAATATTGCCTATTTTCATTACTTGCAACACCAAAATACAAAAATTTTATTGCAGTTATAAATTCAACTTACAACTAGGTATTTGTTGAACTGAGCGTTTGAAATCTTAACCACTTAGGCATTGCCTAGTCATAACAAAGTTGGTTTTATTCTCGTAACGTCAGACTGATTTCTATTATAATTTCAAATGATCAATACTCAAGCAGTTACTCCTGTATTTGCATTTTCATAATTAACTTTATTGTTTTGCAGATAAGGTAGAAATTTGATGTAATTTTTTAATTATCAGTGAATGCTGTTTTGCTTATTTGCATACATAAATAAGGCATTAAGTCCGCCTTTGTACATTATGTGCATAAAGTTTTAATAAATAAATAAATGGATTACCTAGAAATATTTAATTTGATTAATATCTTTTTACATTAATGTTTATGAGATACTGTGAATCCTTCCTGGCCATCTTGATTTTTAGTTGAATCCCTTACAACCAGTCAAATTGTTGTTGATAGAAAAGACTTGAAAAAAAAAAGCTATGAACTGTGATAAAAAGTAAAAACACAAGTTTTCTACATTGAAACAAGTTTACTCTTGAAGTTTCAACTGCAGTTTATTTTAAAGTTCTAGTGAGTGAATACTAAATAACAAAATAACACGAATATAACGACCGATCTTCGTTTTAGCGTCTTCCGTGAAACTAAGCTAAGATTCTGAAAACAAATGGTTTTAGATTAGTATCAGGTGGTACCTACCCTCTCTGGCTTTCAAATAAACAGTGTTCGCGACGATATTCTCTAATTCCATCAGTTCCAGTGTGGCTGATTTTATTGTAGACCCTCCACGAAACAAGAACCCGCCGCTGCGGCTCCTCAGCCGCCTGCCAGACGCGCTCGACACAGCCCATCAATGTGTCCCGCGCTCAACAACACAACTATGCAACCCTACAACTTATACACATAACACTACACCAGACACAGATTAACGTAATCCAACCCGTACAACAGCCTCAAATGCTGCCGTCGGCAATAAACACGCAACAGTTCACGAATACGATTCACTATACCCAGGGGTGTGGTGGAAAGGATGATAGCATGACAGTCTTTGAGCGGCAAACAGCGGCGCGAACGCTCGTGTGCGTCGGCGGTGGTGTAAAACGGTTAGTTTATTTCAATAAATGCGTGAAAGGAGCACACGCCCGAATTACGCGAGTTATTGATGACGGACAGCAATACGCTACGAAAATTACCACTTTTACAGTGCTTCTACTTTCCAGTTGCCATACCGTTGTTTGAAAAAGCTACCATGGTATTTTTTTAACCGACTTTTGATTGAAAAGAAATGTGTTTTTTTGTAAGATTTTAAAGATAATGAAACAAATGAACGTATTTTTTTTCTCAAATGAAGTGTATAAATGTTACAAAAAAAAACATCGAATCTCATCAATGGACAGCCCAAAGCTTTGGTCCAAGTAAATTGGCATTTTGCACAGAGATTCCTTTTGAAACCCAGTTTTAACTTTCTGACCTAATGACTTTATCTTAGACAATTCAAAAGTGTCTGTAGGTAAATGAAGAATAGAAAAAACTGCTTAAAGTATGATTAGTAGACAATAAAAACAGAATAAATAATCTCACAAAAAATAACTCAATCCAATAAGATTATTCTAATTTATAAAGAAGAATTCTAATTTCTAGTAGAGTAGAGTAGGCAGGCTTTGAGGGTTTATTTGTCAATGGGTCAAGTCTGAAATCAATAATAAATATAAAATAAATCCAAAATCGAGGTATTGTTGTTTTTTTTGTACCACAAAACCACAAAATTTTATTTTTTTATTTTTAAGATAATAACTTTCAAATAAAATCATCTTCTTTCTTCTCCCAATAATCTGGTACAATTTTTGAACATGAAATTGAAAACAACGAGTTTATTAAAAAAAAAAAGGCTATAGAATGTTTTGAGCTTGCGGTTATTGTGCGTATTTATTTTTTTGCATAATACTACTTGGTTAGTAGATTTTCTTTTGTTATGGTAATAATTCATACGTCAATTTAAACATGCCTAAACTATCACTAAAAATCATCAAAATGATCAAGATAATCTATTACGTATTTCTTTCACATGAATGAGTACGAAAATTATTTGTTATTAAAAAATATATATGAAACTTCTCAATGTTAGGATTCCGAGAATATCACTCGTCACATTTAAATTTTGGAAGCAACAACACTGAAGTCTTGACATTGACATTTTATTTTAAGAGCGGGAGTCAAAAAAATCACATGTGATTCATGTTCAGGGGCGGTCAGCTTTTTAAGCGGCCAATGCCTGCAGTGGCACGATTTGCAAAACAAGGACAGCGCTCTACGAAAGAATGAGATAGTTGGATTTAAAATGTACATGCCCGATTGAATACTAACCTACCATTTTGGTAGATTTCGTCATATTTTGATGAGTGAAATATTTATAGATGATGGACATTTACCGGTTTTTTTTTTAAGAAATTTGAATTTCTATAATTAAATTAAAATTCCTACATTAATACAGATTCTAATTAAAATGATTACTACCAAAAATAATGGTCGGACTCATATTTTTACGTAATGGCAACTTTTATAATTTTTCCAGTTTGCCGGTAGTTGTATTGTCACTGGAAGAAGAACTTTTTTCCAAGTTTCCAACTTTTTCTCTGCTTTCAGCTGCTGTTTTTGTGTTTTTACCGGTTTGTTTATCGTATTTTTGAATTGCGAGATAGAGACTCCTGTGCGAAATTGACGCTTTTTGTGTTGTGAATTCAATATTTATGAGATAGAGACTCCTGTGCGAAATTGACGCTTTCGTGTTGTGAAACCTTAAATTACGAGATATAGACTCATTATTTTGGTGCGATACTGACGCTTTTGTGTTGTTTTTCCACCATGGTTGGGAAAGGGAATGTTAAGTGTGCAAAATGCGGTATACACTCAAAGGAAAACTCTTCTTTGACCTTTCACAGATTTCCTCTCCCGTCCACACATGGGTCTCAAAAGTAAGTCTTTTTTGCGCTAATTTACACTTTACTAGCTGATACTATGTCTCTAAAGTAGTCTAGTCTCTAAAATTAGTAAATCGACCCGCCCCGGCTTCGCACGGGTGCCATGTAGATACTAGTATGGAAGCGGTGTATGGTAGTGATTCAAAAGGAAGGTATTATGTTTTACCCATAAAAACCTTACTCTTGAATCACTCTATCTATCTGTTGCTGAAAACTGCATTAAAATCCATTGAGTAGTTTAAAAGATCTTATCGAACAGACAGCGGTAGAGACTTAATTTTATACTATTTAAAGATATATCTGTGTGTACCTACATTTTTTATTTTTTTTTCAGGGCTAGAGTTTGGGCAAAATTTTGTTTTCCCAATGATGATTGGTCTTCAGATGAATCATTGGTGAAGCTTTACAAACAGCATAAAATGCTATGCGGCAATCATTTTGAAGATTCATTCATACTAGCAGTGCCAAAACAAGGTTGAATAAGTTTGCCATTCCAACAGAAGCTCAAAATATTTTGGCCCAGTTACGAGATGACCAACCACCTAAAGAAGCACATAAAACTCAAGTGAGTATTGTTCAGGGATGCCGATACGATTGCTGTTGCTCAAAATGCCTTTTTGTAAATACAATACCAATATCCTTATAAAAATATTGGTGATATCGATATCCATAGTCAATTCAAAAATGAAGGTAATATAAATAAAACATAAGTCAGGTTATTTAACCAATCGTAAAGATATGCAAGAAAAATAAACATATTATAGAAAAAAGTTAATCAATATAATTAAAATATTTCAGCATCAAGAGACTACACAGATGCAGACCAATGTGGAAGTTACGGCCAGTAGTACTTCGCAGTGTTCAACATCCATAGTACACTTCAATGAAAATAACCTTCGGAGCCCAGATTTGACCAAGGTAATTCAATAAGTAGTAATAATATTTTAAGCGTAGATTAATTAATATTGTTTTTCGTGTATGCCAAATTAAAAATCTTCAATTGAATGTCTGTCACGACAAAACATAGCAAGAGCTTTTACTATGTAAAAGATCCTTAATGTATATACCTATGTTTAACAAATAGATTATTCTGATTTTGATTCTAAATGAGCATGATAGAAGTTTTTCAAGTCTGAGCTATTGTGACAAACATAATTCAATAAAAGCTCTGACACTTGTCTTTGCTGGCTTTGCCCAGGTTGAACAATTGTCATAATATCCCGGTTGGAGCAAATGTTTGTGTGATGAGCACGGACACCACCATCAATGGTAAAGATATGCAAGAAAAATAAACATTTCATAGAAGGAAAGTTAATCAATTTAATTAAAATATTTCAGTATCAGGAGACTACACAGATGCAGACCGATGTGGAAGTTACGGCCAGTACTTCTCAGTGTTCTACATCCATAGAACACTCAAATGAATATAACGTTCAGAGCCCAGATTTGACCAAGGTAATTCAATTAATTTTCTTTGAATAGGCCAAATTCATTATTGTTCTATAGTCTAGATCAGTGTTTCTCAACCTTTTTCATGACACGACTCCCCATAGTATGAAAACATATTGGCGACCCCCAACCCTTTGCTTTTTTTCATTTATTTTTAATTTTTTTAATTCGATGAAATGAACACACTACAAGTTTTGCTGGTCTGAGTTATTATTGGATTATGATAAAGTAATCTGTTGTAATGTTCTTGTTGTTGTAGTGTATGTTGAGTAACTTAAGTATTTCTTAACCCATTGAAGCCTCTGACATGATTATTATATGTTTTACAGGAATCATTGAAAAGGAAAGGCATATTAAGGGACCTGGATGTCAAAAAAATCACCGAACTAACACCCAGGAAACAAAAACTTTATAAAAGATGCAGAAAAAATTTAACTGAAATCTTGAGACTTCGAAGAAAATTTAGAAAAGTTAAAAAGTGCAACAGGGATGTATTACATTCTTTGCACTATGATAATGCGGTGAACAACATAATGAAAAGCAAACTAAGCAGTTCATTTTATTTATTGTTACAAAGCCAGTTAAAAAATGGGCCGAGAAAGTTAACTGGGCGGAGATGGACACTAGACGACAAAGTTTTAGCCTTAAGCATGTATAAAAAGTCTAGTTCATGCTATAGGCTATTAAGTCGACTATTTTGTTTGCCTAGTGTGAGTTCACTAAAGGCATTATTGAATAAAATACCAATGATGTGCGGAATAAACAACCAAGTGATTGAAACAATTAAGGAAATCACACAACAGAGGTCAGTCAGTGACAATTTGTGTGTTGTGTCTTTTGACGAAATGTCAATAAGAAAAAACTTGACCTATAACACAAAACTGGATCAATTAGATGGCTACCAGGATCATGCTGCCCAGGGCCGAACGCAAGAAATTGCAAGCCATGCCCTAACTTTTATGGCTATAGGAGTTAGAAAAGCCTGGAAACAGCCGATAGCCTTCTATTTTTCGGGAGACTGCGTCACAGCTGACAGATTAGCTGTACTTATTAAAGAGGTGGGCCTTCTGTTTGTTTGTTATATTTATTACATTATCTTAGCCTCAAACTATTTATATTAATTGATTATAAGAATATCATTGAGATTAACTAAAATAAATATGAATTTTCAGGTCTTGAGTACTTGTTTTGGTGCTGGATTAGAAGTCATTGGCGTCGTATGTGATTTGGATGGCGTCAATTTACGGGCAATCAATTTATTAGGATCATCGAAAGATCGACCATTCTTCGACCATGAGGGACATGAAATTGTCACCATATTAGACCCGCCCCACCTGCTTAAATGTTTTAGAAACAACTTTTTAAAACATAATGTACAATTTGTACAAGATGTACAAATAGAAGGTCAACGAAGAATAGGTTGGTATTGCTTATTATGTGTGTTTTAGATATAACAGCCTGTATTTTTAGCGGTTTTACAAAACTTACAACAAAGGTCTATTCATAAGAATATCATTCCTAAGAAGTGGTATGTGCTACCGTCTGCGGTAGAGAAAACTGAGTGGGTATGCAGTAATATTACTGTGCTATACTAACTATTCCGCTCTAGCTGCAGAACTTGATACTAAATACTTGAGTGATTGCACCTTTCATTATGATGAGCCAATACTGTCATTATATTAAATCCATCTTAATCTTTCTCTCTTAAAGTGTATTAATAATTATATTAAAAACAAAACTACCAACCTTATTATTATATTCATTTCTCTGTTTCAAATAACCAGAATATTAATTGAATTTATAATCTTCTATTGCAGGAGTAGCTAAATGGAGCCACATCGAAGAATTCTATAATATAGATAAAACGAACCCCAACTTCGTTCTTCTTCCCCAACTGACCCAGCAACACCTTCAACCAAATGGCAAACAGAAGATGAAAGTTCGGCTAGCTGCTCAAGTTTTGAGTCATTCTGTGGCTGCAGGATTATTAGCCAAAGTAGCCCAAAGTAAGTTTCAGCATAATATATTTCTATTTATATTCATCTTTCTAGCCTTTTTACCCGACTGTGGCAATAAGGAGGGTCATGGCCAGGCCCAGGTCAGGCCCATAAGGAGGGTCATGTTTATCTCACAAGTACAGTACGATTCACGAAAGATGACCACAAATGGCGGCCGTCTGCGCATGTATACTCATGAAGAAAAGACCTACTAGAAAATAATATTTTAATGTTAGTTAGCACCAATGGCGTCATACCGGCGTCGGGGTCATAATGGTGTCGCTCTGGTCTTGACTTGAAATACTGATAATCGGATTAAATGAAGAAAAAACAAACCTAATAAAGATGTTTTCGATTTTTTTATTCTACCAATTGGTACCTATCTGGCTTCTGGAATCCTATTGCCATAAGCTATACTAATAGCTTGAGGTGAGATGTGAGTGTAGTAACGTTTTGTTGTTGAAAATTACTACAATGTAAAATGGCACCACTTACTCATACCCATTTAAATGGGTCAGTGTCATGCTGTCATGTCATGTTATTTGCGGAAATTCCTTTTAACATTTGATGTTTATTTGTTTGCTTTCAGACGAATTACCACAAGATGCCGTGGGGACTGCGACACTCGTCTCAAATTTGGACAAATTATTCGACGCTATGAATGGTGACACGCCTGACAGAAAAAGAGGAAAACAATACCTTACCAATATGTCTTCAACCAGCCCTCATTTAGATTTTTTTAATGAAATGAGAGTTTTTTTCACGGAAATGAAGTTTCTCGGGGCGAGAAGCAAGCCCCCATCACAAGATGGCTGGTTGAGGACGATGAACGCAATTGAACGTATATTTAAAAATTTGAAAAAATATCAGATTAACACATTATGTGTCCGAAGGCTCAATCAAGATCCTCTCGAAAACTGTTTCGGGTGCATTCGAAGCAACTGTGGTTGTAATCCGAACCCCACTTCAGTTCAATTTATTGCTGCTTTGAAGACTAGCATAATAACAAATTTAATTAATAATAATAAAAACAGAAACTGCCTGGATGATAATAATGATATATTGAATAATTTCAAAGTATTTCTTCATAAAGGTGAACAAACAACAAATGATGCAAGCTCTTCCACACCTTTTCCAGCGGAAATTTCTATTGAAGGTGTGGAAGAGTTAGATATACCTCAGTGTTCTGGAGAAATGCAAGCATGTGCATATGTGTGCGGCTTTATCGCAAAACACATGGCAATTAATTGTGCGCAATGTAAAACAATTATGCTTGCTGATCCGAACACTGAGGTATGTCATTTATTTACATCATTTAAGGAATACGACGACGTAAAATGCAGTTTAAAATACATCCAGCCCAGTTTCTGTGAAATGGTTGAAAATGCTGCTAGTTTGATAAATAATTATTTAAAAGAAAATTCTTATAAAAAAAAATTAAAACATTATTTAATAAAAAAGTGCGATAATTATAAAGATTGGCTGAAGGGGTGTGACGAACATTATGAGATGAATTTCAAAAGAATAATTGATAGTACAGTTGAAATATGCCTGAAGCGGTTTTGCACTATTAAAAATCGAGGGTTTGTTGAGGAAGCCTCAAAAAAATCTTTATTAAGAAAAATAAATATACTAAAACATGTTTAAAAAACTTGTATTATTTGACATCACTTGGAAATTCCATAAACAAAGAATTTTCGTTTGATGTTTTTGCACATTTTTCAAAATTATATTTGCTGAAACAGGAAACGAACATTCTATGACTTAGTCGATACCGGAATTTCAATAGGCGTGAGTGACAAATTAAATGTACCATTTAGATAATTGTCACTCACGCCTATTGAAATTCCGGTATCGGAAAAGAAAAAGGAGATTTAAAACACTTCAAATCTCCCGCGTTATCGAAAGTTTTTGATGGCACGAACGGCAGCGCTAGTGTGCTCCTATGTAAGCATTTATAAAGTATGAAGTTGACGTTCTTCCCTTTAGGGTATATATGTTCTGTGTTCATGTTGTTATTTATTTTCATGGCCTTTCTGTTATAAATCTTTTTAGCTTTTAAAATGAAGGCTGCTGATCCCTGTGTAGAGTGTGGGGGCACCGAATTAAAATTGTTAGATGGGTATTATTATTGTGTAGAATGTAACACTCAAAACACGAACGCGCGAGAAACAGTGCTGGAAGCAAAAACTTTGGGAGACGGCACTTTTGCAATAGCAACGAGGAGAAAAATCGTTAAAATTCATGACAGTAAGATTCAAAGTAAGTCAGTATACTTAATTTGTGAATTTTCGGTCGTTTCACTCATCTCCAAGCACTTTTGATAGTGCCAAACAATAGTTTGTTCTCTTTGCCAGTGTCAAAGAGAGGCAAAGAGATACGGGGATGCAGCTGAATACCAGTATTTTACATAGTAGTCAAATCATACAGCTAATTTATATTGTGCAATATATCATTTTGCACAATGTTAAGTATTGTTTATCAAGGGGTATTAAGGGGGGTTTGGGGGTAACTAATACAACAACCTCTGCAAGTGATTGTTTTGCAATAGATAGTTTTAGGGGTATATGTGCCTTTTAATGGACAGGCTAACAAAAAAAAAAAAGATAATGGTGACAACCGTTATCTTTTTTTTTTTTGTTAGCCTGTTTGAGTGTCCCACTACTGGCCAAAGACCTCCCCTTTCTCCTTCCAAACCTTTCTGTCCTGTGCGATAACTGGCCATGTTCGCCCCGCAAACGAGATCTGATCGTCACAACACCTGCATTGCGGTCTGCCGCCCCATTATCATTAACACAAAAATTACCAAGTTTACTATTTGTTTGTTATCCCGTTTTCAGTGCTAATGGTAATGTTATTGACCATGTTTGACGACCCGAATGGCGCAGCGGTAGTGAGGCTGCCTTACGTTCTTAGGGTCCCGGGTTCGAATCCCTGTTGGACCAAATGTTTGTGTGATGAGCATGGGCATTTGTTTCCAAGTCATGGATGTTTATATGCATAATAAGTATGTATTTACAAACAAAAAAGTATCTATGTAGTATATCAACTATCTGGTGTCCACGACACAAGCCTCATTGCTTAGTGTGGCACTAGATGGCGCTGTGTGTAATGTCCAGCAATATTTATTTATTTTATCCTTTATTCATCTATATACAAATTTGTTACATTTTGAAATATTAATAAAAAAAATATATTAAAACATTTAAAAATATAAAAAAATGCAAAAAAAAAAAAAAAAATTTTTATTTTTATTACATGTCAATTTTTTTTTACCATTCTTTACTGTCTGCCCAATACAGAATCGTCATCATCATCATTCTCTTCCCCTTATCTCAATTCATTTGTGGTCGGCGCAGCATGTCTTTTTCCTCCATATTTCTCTATTTTTAGTCATCTCATCAGACACTTCTTTTCTTGCCATGTCATATAGTTATTATCATATTATCCAAAAAAAATTCTCAATAAAAATGTTATTTTTCCAGTGAGCGGAGAATGGTACAAATGGCATGCATATAACTTCATAATATTGGGTCTGGCTGATGAGTTGGTCGCAGCTGGAGCTAAGCCTACCTTTAAATTAAAACTCTTGTGGATTTGGACGAGATACATCAACAAATATCAGAATAAAGATGCATTAGGGTAAGAGTTACAGTCCTAATAATATTGTTTTACTTTAAATATCAAGTATAAAGTTGTATATTATTATTGTTAGCTTTTTTATAATCGATGTAAAAAGACCCATCATTGTTATAGTTTTCTTTGTAACTGACTATACCTAGGAACCTTCTAGTTAAGGAGATATTGGAGGTCAAAGTTGTTTTAAATGTGTCTGACCTCTGTACTGTTCATTGCGGCCATCATCATGTTTTGAGTACCTATATTATGTTGAGTCCTATCGAAACCGTTATTATAGTTTTTTAATTATATCACCATAGAAATAGTTTCCAGGCAATATCTTTGTTGTAGAGATACATAGTTTGGTGTACAGAACTTCATAATAAAAGAATTACAATTGAAACTGTGCCCATTTATGATCTGTAGATAACAATCAAGTAGGACTAATGACAACCAATGCAAAATTTTTACAGATTGGCAAAAAAATCTGAAGAAGGAAATAATGATAACCTAACACAACCAAGTTTTATGATAGATGAAAATAGCAGCAGTTGCCATTTACCAGAGCAAGACGATAATGAACTAGAAAATGAAGAAACAAGGAAGAATATAAAGAAAAATATGATCATGGACGGCTCCAAGAGAGACATCAAGTTCCTGTCAAGAGGTGTTATAATCGCCATGTTGTATTTAGCACTAAATCTAGATGAGAGCGAAATACAACTTTACCATATTTTTAGATTCATAAAAGAGAAACGCTTGAACTTCTCCAACATACAACGGTTTGTACCTGAGGATATCAATTTAAAAACCATACAGGATGAATGGCTTAAGTTTATTCACAGCAAAGTATGCACGATGCACAGAGTCCGTGCGTTTGCTATGACTTTATTACGAAAACTTGATTTAGGTACACCAAAAGTCCCCAATATGAGGAAAATCATAGATGACTTTCTGTTAGAACTTTGTCTCCCAAATGATATAAAGCCATTGATTTACTCCTTGATGTTTTTCCATCATTGTGACTTTCTAGATATGAGTAACAAATCTAAAGAACACCTCATACAAACTCCTGACTATGAAGGTGTGGCCATGTCATATGTTCTTGTCGCTCTAAAGATGTGCTTTGGCCTCGATGGCGATTATGAAGAAAAGCTGTCAGATGCTGTTGAAAAGATAAATGATGACAGAAATCTATCAAAGTCATATAGGATGGGGAAATACTCAGAACCGAGTACAAGGCTATTTTCTTTTAGAGAATGGTGCAGCTATGTGCAGTTTAGAAAGATAACCCTTTGTAAGTCTTGCTTACATATGGCGGAACAGCATTATTTGGATATTGACGACTGCGTTTATTTAGAACATATGAGCGAAAGGCCACAGAACAACAAAGAGCTACAGGACGAAACAGCAATGAATTTGATTAGCAAAATAACTGAAGAAGAAGAAGGAAGAGTCATTCCCAAACTTATGTTCTCATCAACATTAACGCCCATGACTGATTACACAGAAATCATTATACAACACACGCAGGACCAAGAAATAAGAGCTCTTCTAAGCGAAGATTTTACGCAATACTCTCTCAACTATGCTTGTGAATATTTAGAGCTAGTAGACTCAAATTTCGAGAACATAATCAAAGGTGTCAGTGAAGATAGAAAAACAGTCAGCAAACTTATTCTAGGCACAATAGTTACGAAAAAGAGTAAAACAGAAATGGTATATGTAAAAAATTGTGAAAATAGGAATTGGATGATAACAAACCCGCCTAAAATGGAACATGTTACATGTGACGATGTACAAAATGTAAGTAATGACAAAGAAAGCGATCATGGATATGATTCAGAACACCCAGTGAATGAAAAAGACGTTTCTAGGGAAACTCTAAATGTGGATGATGATACTGATCAGAGTATGACGAAAGATAACAGAGAAAGTAATGATTCAGAAAATGAAAAACAAGTTTCTGAAGTAAATAAAGATAATACCACTGATGAAAGTTTGAAAGAATATAGCAGAAGAATTGATGATTCAGAAAACCCAGTGAATGAGAAAGAAGTTTCTAAAGGAACTGAAAATGTAGTTTACACTGATCAGAATATGGAGGATTATATTATCAGAGGAATCTATGATACAGAAAATCCAGGCAATGAAAAAGAAGTTTCGAAAGTAAATGAAAATATAGATACTACCGCCGAGAGTATGAAAGAAGATAATATTGTACTACGGTACTCAGAAAGTTTAGTAAGTGAAAACGAAGTTTCTAAAGGAGCTGAAATGGTAAATGACATAGCAGTTAATGGTTCAGAAAGTCTGGCAAACATAAACAGAGTTTGTAAAGTAACTGGTACAGATGACAGTGTTGAAAGTATGGAAGAAGATAGCAGAAGAACTAATGATTCAGAAAATCCAGGGAATGAAAGAGAAGTTTCTAAAGAAACTGAAAATTTAGTCGACAATGATAAGAATATGGACGAAGATTTCAGAGGAATCAATGATACAGAAAATCCAGGGAACGAAAAAGAAGTTTCTGAAGAAATTGAAAATATAGTACAAATTGTTGATCAGGGTGTAAAAGAAGATAAAATAGGATTTATTATAACAGAAGAAGACGATGACAAGAATATATTCGATGACTTATTTGTAGAACTTGATTTGAAGGATGAAATGGAGCAAAATAACGTAGAAGACTTGTATGCTGATAACGAAGATCAACAATTACCGAATAACAACTCTGTCTTCGATGATCGCGCCAGTATAAGTGACGTTACCGATGACGACAGTGTATTGCCACCTTTTAACCCAGATACTTTTGATAGGGAGCTAACGATTAAACATTTAATACTACACGCTTGTAAAAAATACAAAATCCCAGTACCCAAAGAGTATAAAACACCTAAGGAACCTAGAAAAAGAAAAGCCAATGCATTTGGCGATGAGGCAACATCTAGAGAACCCATAAAAAGAGCTAAAGTGGATAAGTTCGAAGCCAAAAAGAAAGTAGAAGAACTAGTTAGTGGTTATTATAGTCTTAAGGAATCTGATTTAATTAATCAAATGCAGGAGGCAGTCAGTTTAGCTATAAGAAACAATCAGTTTGATAGTTTATTGAATGTTAATCAAAATGAAACAGCGAACCTTGCGAATATGGAACAAGCTAGTGATGCATTAACTAGAGCAAGTTCCTTTTTAAATAACAATGCAGAAAATCAGTCAAATGTAAACCCACAAACTCTACTACAACAAACTGGCAAGGAACTAAATCAGGACCAAACCGAAGATGTAGAAAATATAGATGAACATACGGAAGCAAAACTATTTGAGGGAGAAGAAGAAATGAAATTAAGCGATTTAATTCCCAAAGGCGATCCCAAGTTTGACGACGAAAAGTATGATGTCAATCAACTATACATTAAAATAAAGTCTGAAGAAGTACAAGAACTTTTTAATTTGCAAGACGTCCCTCCTAAACTAGAACAAATCCTCAACCAAAAGATAGACCAGTGTAAAGATAATGCCCAGTTTCAGAATCTGAAAGCTGTATACCTGAATCCTGTTAAAACGAAATTCGAAAATGATGATTCAGAGGACGAAATACCATTAAATGTTTTACAAGAAGAAAAAAAGTTGCTAGAAGAAAAAGTTTCATGGGAAGATAATTTCGAACCTTTGATAAACAAAGAAAATGTATCAGAATTTAAATACTGGTTCAGGCATTACGACGAAGATTTTATGACGCGGTCTATGGACTGGCATAAAAAGTTTGACGAGGAGTTAAAAGAGAATACTCCAAGCAGTTTCTATTTCGTTATAAGAGAGTGTGCCGCCATCCTGGATTGCACGACTTTCTCTCTTTACAAACGCATGCAGAATTTGGAAAAGTATATTAGTGCTAGGGCGAAGTATCCAGATTAATGAAGATGATAAACATAGTGTCTCGAAAACCTACTCAGGTCGAGACAATAAAATGAAAAAGTGGTGCTGTTCCACAAACAATGGGACACCTGATATCGTACCCTGCGTGTGCAGATGCCTGCAAGCAACAGGAAATTGACGGAGGCTAGTGATAGCGCCAATCTCCTAGATAAGTTCAGGCCGACTCAAGATAGAATGGATTTAGATGCTAAGAAAAATAAAGATGGCAATAATTGCAGTCCAGAAGAATCAACAGAAAAAGAAGATACGAGTGAAATTTCAGGTTATAAAGCCTTAGAGACTCGAAATTGATTGAAATTATTCGGCTCGAGTTCATAATTAGCAGCATCATGCTCAAAAATGAACTCTATGTCAAACGAAATAGTATTATTTTTCAATGTGACTATTTTAATCTCAAATGTTCATGATTTTTAGTTGATAAGAACAACTGTGATTTTATTGTGATAAGAAAAATGCGTTCGTCCTTAGCATGGGCGTCGCCAGGATGGGGACTGGGACTAGGATGGGGCAGGGGGAGGGAGGCGGCCTAGAAAAAGAGATTCTTTTTTGTCGAAGTTAAAGTTCAAAAAACAATCCGTTTTTAGGGTTCCGTAGCTCAAAAGGTAAAAAAGGAACCCTTATAACCAAGGGTATAAATTCTTGTCTGTCTGTCTGTCACCACTGATTTTCTCAGGAACGTGTGGACCTAGCAAGTTGAAATTTATACCAGATTCTGAGGTCTATAGTCCCTATTATTTGTATAAAAATCAAAGTCCTGAGTCAGCATGATAAAAAGAAATGGGCAAATTTAGATTTTCGCGAAAACTTGAAGTACAAAAATTTACCTTAATTTTCAACTTTTTTATTTTTTGGAATTTTCCGTTTACATGTGCTGTAAGGTCTTACAGCACATGTAAAGGGAAAATTTAAAAAAATTGACAATTCTAGGTCAACCGGAAGTACCCTATAGGTTTTGGGTCGAAACCCTATTCGGTAGGTTGAAATATAATCCCCGTTGATCCCATTGTTGAAACACGAAATTTGACAAGAAGCAATGTCTTACAGCACATGTAAAGGGAAAAATCTGACAACCGTAAAAAAAAACGAATTTTACTTTTACAAACTTATTGTTTGCGGTTGGTGCGTTTCATGGGATCTAACACCAAAGTTTAGTTTGTCCTATAAAAAGTTTGTACGAAACCCTCGGTGCGTGAGTCCAACTCGCACTTGTCCGGTTTTTTTTTATTTTTTTCAGATCTTCCCCCCCCCCCTCCTTAACTCAAAAGCCGGCAACGCCCTTGGTCCTTAGTATCAGACATCGTCTTAAAGTATAGTAATTGATAACTGCAATTTTGTAGGTAATTTAGAATACGTTGAAAATCGACTTAATGCACAAAGTTGCCAGAAATAAAATCTACATAAACATCGACCAATATTGATATTTTATTTGATAAATAATAAATAACTACGACATAAAATCATTTCAATGATGAAAACAAAGTGTAAGTAATTTTATTGACTATTATTGGCTAAATGTACAATATTAATTCGATTTTATTGCATCTGTGATACTCATAATGTAGAATACCAATGTGCTATTAATTAACAGGGTGAAAATGTATGGAGTCACATTCTACGCGAAAAAATGTTTTCAACGGCACGATAGCCAGTGCCCCCCCCCTCCCCCCCGGACATCGTACAAGAAAAGCCTATGGGGCCTAAATACTCACAAAGTGACAATTTCGTAATATTAACTGCATCTGTGACCATTTTAACGTGATTCATAAGGTAAACGCTGACCTAGCCGCACCGCAGTCGCCGCATTCGAATTCTTCTATGCAACCTCGCATACAGACATAGGCCCAGCGCACACCGCTGGAGGCGCAGCGGAGCGTATTTGAAAACAACTATTTAATATAATCCTTAACTACCTTATATACGGTCAATATAAGAATAAATTCGCACGCGGTACTCGGAGCACCCTCAAGCTACTACAAGAGCATGCGCGCGACCGTATATCAAGCTAGTTAAGGTTTATATTAAATTGTTGTCTTCAAATGCGCTCCGCTGCGCCTCCAGCGGTCTTCGCTGAGCCATAGACAAATTGCATACATACACAGATTGCATAGAACTTTAGAAGAAGAATTCGATTGCGGCGACTGCGGTGCGGCTAGGTCTGCGTTCACCTTTAATTTATACTGGGGGTCTAAAATGACCGCTTTACCGGAATCGTAATGTGAATCACGTTAAAAATTTAAAATTCTTAAAATGGACTATAGGGTTATGATTCTGCTAAAGCGGCCATTTTAGACTCCCGCTCTTTATTTTTATTAACCGTTAATGTTACGATCTTTACACTTGGTGTGGTCTTTGAGTAATTCACCATTGGCGAAGAATAGTGCGCTACTACCCTTACTGTTTGTGTCCACTCTAAACATTCAAGCAATTTAGACTTCAGCTTCGAGAACATGTTTGTAATCTATGTATGTGATGTTCTTTATGCTAAGTATATTTTGTAAGTACGATAATTAGGCAATTGATTGTTAAATAAATTAATCTTAGGGTACGTAACTTATTATTCAACTTAAAAAGTTTTAAAAAGGGAGATCTTATTTAAATAAATCAACTTTACATTAACAAGTTTTTCATTAATCCCCGATTCATGAAGTATGTCCGCCTGGTAGCCCGCGAAATTCAAATTTTCTCACCCTTCAAGTTCATAAAGGTCGAGGAATAAATTTTCCTCGACCTTTATGAACTTGGAGGGTTGTATTGATGATTATTGCAATCGTCTATTGCAGTCGCGAACAATATTTTAATCAACATACAACCTAGCACTGGCCTGCAAATTGCAAAAAACGTAAAAAAAAATCAATTTCGCGGGCTACATCCGGTAGGTACCTACCTACTCGTTTTTTTTTTAATGGCCTCATGCATATCAACATAGGGGGTTGTCTGCTTTACCGAACTACCCAGTGCCAAGGGCACAAAAACTAGTGACTACTCGCTATTTTAGGACACCACCTGTGGGGTACGACCCTCAGTTTAGGGCGTTGCCGCTGAGTTAAGACGGCAAGGGACGACAGCCTGGATTGAGAGCCTAAAATGGTTGCTTTATCAGAATCATAATAATGAATCACGTTAAAAATTTAAATTCTTAAAATGGATTTAACCAACGAACCACGTAACCCCTCTAAACCGCGGCTGAATTAGATCACAGCCAGTAACTTTACTCATATGTACGCGCTCGGCTGTAATGACCACCGCGCGCTGTTGGCATATTTTGTCCCAAAACTTTATTTAAAATATCGACTAATCGTGCTCGGTCCATGTATTCAATGCTTTATTTATAATCTATGTAACATTGTTGAACGACGTACCAAAAATCACAGCTCTACTCCATTGACAAGTTGTCAAATAATAAAAACACAATTACGTCAACAGAGCGCGCCATTTCTTGCGTCATCGTATTTGCGTTAGTGTCACATTTCAAGTTATTACGAGTTACGTATTTGTTATTGGAATACAGTGTTATACATTAAAATGTTCGTGAGAAGTTGCACTATCGTATTATGATAACACAAATTAGGTTCCAAATCGCGAAATTGCAGTATTTCGCCTGTGAAAATGCAGTAATTATATGTACCTACAGTGGTTGTGTAGTGTGAAGAAATACGTGATTTAGTGACTTAAACGTGTGTGAAATGGGAAAAACAGTACTTAATTAGTGAGGTGATTAGATTGTTCAACTATCTACACCAAAAAACATGTGGGTTTGTGTGTTTTTCATCCAACACCGGCTGGCAAAAATTAGTTCCCAGATGTAAACAAACAGTGAGTATCTAGTTTCATAGGTACATTTAGATATGATGCTATTGAGCTATTAATGAGATTGTGGTCTTGTTGGAAAGGAAATATAGTCTAGTTTATTTCTATATTGTTAAAATGGATAAAAACTAAGAAAAATCGGATATTTCTAGTGAAATATCAGTTTTCGTAACTATTTTTTAGCTATACATTATGACTTGGAGTATATAATTAAAGTATTTCATTTTGATTTCTAGATAAATAGATTCCTTATCTAATCAGCTTGACAACAGTAGTATTGAAATTGCTCTAGGACTTGTAGTTTTTGAACTACAGGTGTTTTTATCGGAACGGGCGGAAAATGTGTCAAAAATTGGCTATAATTGTTGACACAGCGCGGTTGGGAGTTTTGACAGCTCGCGCGCAGCACTGCGCAAAGAGTCTATTTTAAGAAATTATTTTTTTAGCGTGATTCGTATAATCGTATTAAGATTCTGTTAGAGCAGCCATGCATTTTAGGCCCGCGCGGTGTGAGTGGTTCTAAGGCCTCATTCACAAAGTAAGCGGCGGCGGCGCTGAAGTGTTCACGAAGTCAGCGGGCAGATCGCGCGGCGCTAGAGCGGCGTAGTGTTGTGTTACGAGAAATTAATATCGTTATTCGCGAACGAAATGTCTAAACAGCGGCGACATCTTTTTGATTCTAATTCCTTCCTAAAGTTGTATTTATTGTGGGCAAAAGAAGATATAAATTCCTACAACCAAGCAAAAAAGGCGAGTTTCATCGGAGTTACGAAGGACAGAGACAAAATCCCGATAAATTTTTTGACTATACCAGAATGAGTACAGAAACATTTGATTATTTTATTGAAGCTTTCAAAGTGCGATTTAGAATCTATCATTACAATTTTTTTACAAATCTAAAATCATACATATTAATTGCTCCAACTCGTCGTCGGCGGGCATTTTGAAATTTTGGTCGATAATTTATTCTGCACAACAGTACGTCAATGCTGTCTCGAGGGCACCGCTCGTTTGCCGCTCGCCGCTCGTAAACCACTCGCCGCTCGTACGCCGCTCAACTTTATATTATTTTTCTTATTTGCGCGAAAAAAGTTTATATTAGACTTATCACTGGCTGCTTTGATCTGTTTGTAGATGGTTTGTAGTAAAACAAAATAATTTCAAACACCAATTTGACATAGTTTGTGAAGTAATAAGAGAAAATCGTTTGCGAATTCTTAGAAAATGATAAGAAATAAGTGTGGTGCGTTGTTACGTACGGCTTTATTGCCGTCTAATGTCTTGAAGCGGGATTTCGCGCAAGTGGGCCATATCATTTCGACCCCCCCAAGAGTGAAGATTTCCCTTGTTGTAAGTTCAACTTGTTCATAAAACCTCGTTTTAGTCGCACCTGTGTGGTCGAAATTAAGACCCGCTGCCTCTTTTTAACCGACTTTTAAAAGGAGGAGGTTATGGATTTTATTTACCACCATCTAGAATAAAAAAATAATTTTGTGACACTCATAAATATTTTACCACTACCTTCGTTGGTCTTGTCTTGACAAACGCAACTGCTGTCGCTGCACGTGGCGTGGGTAGTACCTATATACTTAGGTACTGTTCCCAAACCCAATTCGGGCAGTGCCATAGGCTTTGTCAAATGCGTTCGAATTTTCGGTTCAAAGACATAATGGTTTCTTGTCCCTGATGATGTTTTCCTTCACTGTTTTCAGAACAGTGATGATGAAATAAATTAGACAATTTACCTGGCTGGGTTCGAACGCACGATCCACAACTGGCCCGGGTCACGACTACTCTCTATTGCCGATTATGATACAGAAGATGAAGAAACTTCGATGCCCTAAGAGCTGATTTTCCTTAAATCATTTTTCAGGAGAAGTGTTTGCATATTTTATTCATGCAAATAGTATGGTTGGGACCGGTAGCGTATTTCCATTCTCAATTGAAGTGTTGGCGGAGGTTGTACATCGGAGACAAATAACTTGTTATTTGATATTGGAAGTAATTACTACTAATGGTTAGAAAGAGAATGGTAATAAAGTGGATTTAAATATATTTTTGTTTTTCATTAATCGTAGAACCACTGATTAGAGTACCTACTTTCAGGAAGTCGGAAATGTAATGCTTGTCATTAATGATGACGAAGACGGCAATTAATAATTCTCGGCCTAAAAAGCCCAGCACACAGGTAAGTTACAATAATACTGTGCTACGACAGCAATGTATTGCGGCCATAAAATACGAGGAGTAAGGTTCAGCATATATATGAGACTACTAATGGGGAAGGTTGTTATAAGCGTATTTTAGATGACTGGACCAAAGCTAGGTCCCAATTTAACTAGTAAAGCTTTTGAAGTATAACATGACATTACCTACGTCTATGAGATTTTCAATCAATGCATAAATTGCTTGTTTATTCGTAAGTTACCAGCAGCTGTTTATGTGACGTTTGAATCTATAGAAAAATCCGGTGTGCATCTGGACTGAGGGCCCATTTTTGAGAGTCAGGATGGCTGGACCAAGAGAGATTTTGGAAGTTTGAGCAATACCAAGTGTTAGTACCTGTTTTGTACTATTTGGTACCAGACATCAAATAATGTGTACCTCGCTAAAGAGGGAAAAGTATTGCAAGGAAAGTGGCCAGCCATTCTGACGTCAGAATGGCTGGACCAAGCATTGACTTGAGAAGTAAATGGACTGGAAATACCTACAAAAAAAAGGTGCCACAAAATTTCTCATAAAATGGCTGCCAATGATAGGGATGTACCAATTATGGAATATAGTGTTACTATAACAAGTATCGATACTAATACTACATAATAGTTTTACGAGTCTTACTAGATATCACGTTGGAATCATATTTATAATTTACTAAGCACTTCGAGTCTTACTAGATATCACGTTGGAATCATATTTATAATTTACTAAGCACTTCGCCCGCGAAAATTGTGATAGCTCGGCTAATTTGCATGGCATCAATATAATTTATATCCTATGTTACTCGGTAAAAATGTAGCTTTATAATGGTACTTAAAATATTTTTTAACAGTAGTTCTTGAGTTAAATCGTAACAAACACACAAACAAAAAAGCAAATCTTTCCTCTATATTATTATACCATAGATTCTTACAGTCTGTTGTAACAAAAAAATGAGTAAGTTTAATGCTCCTCTGTTATCTGACCGTTAATAATTAATGTAGTGTTTTTTCTGCACAGAATTTATAAACAATTTTAGTCGCATCACTTTTGCGCTTTCGCTTATTTTATATCTGGTCTGTAGCTTCTAGTAGGTATGCGGACTAGGTTTGCCAGATACAGTAATTTCATTTCCTGGCCAATTCGAAGGATACTAATTTGGTGGGTACGAAAATAGTTATTGGTCTTTGTAAATTGCATTTCTTGTAATCTATACTAATATTATAAAGAGGTAACATTTGTTTGTAAGTTTGTATGTAGGGGTAATCTCCGGAAGTAATGAACCGATTTTAATAATTGTTTCACTGGTAGAAAGCTACATTATTCGTGAGTGCTATAGACTATATTTTATTCCCGTACTCCCACGGGAACGGGAACTACGCGGGTGAAACCGCGGGACGTCAACTAGTATTTTACAAACATACCAATACACCTAGGTATGTCAAAAATCAACTTACCAGCTTTAATTGCTCATTCTATGCAGATTATTTTTAAATATGAAAACACAAACATTAATTGAGTATCGCACCTCGTTTTTAGTTATTCATTAAATAAAACTTCGGTAAAAATCAACATTTGTTTTATTTATTCAATAAACATTTGGTATGAAAACAACAATATGCATATCAACTACCTATTCATTTCTAAACAATGTTAGTTTGTTCAAAAACTGCTTTCCCAGCCACGCAGGAAACTTGGTATGTAATGGGTGGTCACCCATCCACAGTCCAACCTAGGCAAACACGCACACTTTGCAAGAAGGCCAGGGAATCGTAAAACGATCGACTTCTAAGTAGGTGGATACATACCTCTTTGAGCATTGTTTCCACAATTAGATGGGGTAGCTGCAATGGAGGCATTACAGTAGATGTACAAGAAACATCCGATTTTTTAACGTTGCTCGTCTCACAGAAAACATATGGCTCTTGATGTTGTTTTTTGATGGATGCCTGAAAAAAATAGGAATTTCGTTATGCAATATTTGTTTTGTATTGTGTAACGGGCTGGTGTCCGTAACTCCACGTCAAATTCGTCAGTCAAAACGCGTACCTAATTTGCGTGCGAACAATAATAATCATATTTTTTCGAACCGATTAGCACACGTATGTATTATACTGATATCGTACCAGCACAGCGAAGGAACTAGTATCGGAAAATATTACAGCAACGGTACTACACTATTCCACCATGACATGTTATTGTAAACAAACGAATGAAATTATGAAATTAAAAAAGGTCTGTTGGACGAAAATAAGCCCAAATATGAACACTACAGCCATAAATTCACGATCCCTTAGCATTTTTTTCCTCAAAAGTGTATTACTATGTGTAATAATTCATGAAAACCGGCTACTAACCTGTGCAAAGATAATTGAGGTTGATTTTCCTTCTTTCTTGCACCACACTTCATAACACAACACGCAGGCATGTTGAATAGCTGTTTTTCACCATATACGTGCAATTTTAAAGATAAACTCTTCGTAATTTTCTTATTGTACAAATCTAAATAAATGCAAAAGTAAACACTCATTTGACAGCAGAACTACCACAAAACTCGTCGCATAATATGGCGGATACGGCACTTACCTACAACTGTAACTACGTCACAAGAAAATGTTGTCATTATGAGCAACAGCTGAAATATTGTTGTCTCCTTTATCAAATACGATTACCACATTAGATAGAATGAAGCAAAACGATATTTCACATTCTGTTTCGTATTTCACTCACATTTGTCTATGCAAATGTAGGTATAGAATATCGGGGCCCCTCCATATTTCTTTCTATCTCTATGGGACCAAGCCGGTTTCACCTAGTTGTAGGCGTTATAACTAGTTCATATTTTCGTTAATATGTAGTACCTCATTTGTACCTCAACATATGTTTTTCTTAGATTTTTTCGATAAGCCAAAAAAAAGTTACACCTAGAAGAAAATTTGCATGTAATCTGGAGGGCTCAGGCGCAAAATATCGCTTTTGCAAAATGTCTACTGGTCTCTTTCTCATAATGTCGCTTTTTAAAAGCTTTTATTTAGTTTCACCTGTCCTTTTCTTTTGATGTTTTTTTTTTTAATGTTTGTTTCTTTGTCTGTCTGTAATCAAATCTTGCAAGCTAAATTTGATCCACTTCTCGGTTACCGATTGAGCTGAAATTTGGAAATTAATTAATAAATAATAATTATATAATTTTGCATTAATTTGGGGTTTCAGAAGAGAAAAAGTTTTCTAAATAAAACCAAATGAAGTTTAATTATGGGTTCAGATTTTTATTACGCTAGTAACCATAATTCATAGTCAATGTCAATGGGACGGGCAACTTGTGGAACTAATGGCGCTAGCACCGCATGAACCTAACATAGTCATTGGTTGAAAATCTGTCAATGTCATTTTATATTTCAAAATAGTTTGATCTCATTGGTCACATTGGGTCTAAGCGATGGACACGCCATCTACAATCAGCTTTGATCAGCCAACCCCATTAGATTGACATAAATGGGTTAAACTTTACATTGCAGGACAACGATTTGAAGGCCGAGGAAGAGGTGGGGGAAGGGGTTGGAGGAGGGACTACCCCTCTGTGTCACCCTCACCCCGCGGAGCCCCATGGTTATGGAGATATCCATGGTTAAAGTTTTGAGGCTAGAATAGCGCTATTTAGTTATTAGAATGAAAAGAGGTAAAAATTTAGTACCGTTTGGCAGGAGAACGGAGGGGGCAGGTGCCTTGGCACCACTTCCATGTGAAGGCAATTTATTTTAAAACGTTTAAATGAAATAACTTCAATAAGTAATATTTCTATTTCCAAAGGTTTTACGGAATCGCAGAAAAATGATTGTACGAGCTCACTCGACAATTTTATGCTGACGCCCGCGATCACATATACTTACGTTTATACATTATTGTATGCACATTACTGTAATAAGTTAGTTCAATAAAGCCGCTTGGTGAATACACATGTCGGGGTTTTTCTTCCACATTACACATAAGAATTCCCGGCGCACATCGCACCTCAGCGGTAGGACTCCACATATTTTTGGTCCTTCGAGACTATAAGTGAAGTGTGAGTGAAGGTTTCTTCATCAATAGCGAATCGGCTCGGCTGGCCTCCCACAAGCGGGTCTCACCAGTCAAGTTGAGAAGGCGCACATATTGGTGAGGGGCATCTGCTCACGCGGAACTAACAGAACCAGTGGACACACAAGTCCACAACGTACTCTTCTATCAGTGCAGTGACAGTGATTACGACATACAACTAGTTTCTTCAACACATCTACAATGGAAGGGCTACTACAACGTCAACAAATCATTGCTGAAACTGTACAGAAGATATCTACAAACATCAAGAAAGATTCTGCAATTCGGAAAACTGCCGAGTATACAAGAAAACGGCTAGTGACTCTTGAAGAATTGTGGGATGAATTCGACAACAATCACATAAAACTAACAGTGCTTTGTGATAACAAACACGAGTACTTTCAGTCTGGTGCTTACCTCTCCGTGAAAGAGCTCTACACAGCTACATGTGCTCTGCTGATAGACATAAAACAGACCGAAGCCATGGCTAAACAAGGTACAAGTAGTCAAGGTGACGAACAACATAGTGTCAGCACGGAAGAGAAAGGTATGTTATCCAAAACTGATGAGCTGATTAATCAGCAACGAACAAACTTTCGAGCTTTTTCAAGAGTCGTACGAGGTATTGACTTTAACACTATCTCAGAAAATTGGGAACTACAAGACAAACTGCAGATGATACAGGCGCGCTGGAAAACTATTGACGATCTACATTGGCAAATAGATAATCTATTAATCGGCACGGAACTGGATTATGAACAGGAGTACGTAGAGCATGAAAAAATTTACGAAGCCATCAAGAGACAACTAAACCAAAAACTTAGCCATACATCTCACCAACAACAAATCATGCCGAAATTGGAGATTCCGGCATTTAATGGCAATTATGCTCAATGGCCTACTTTCATGGACCTCTACTCTGAAGCCATCCACAACAATCCAACGCTGAGCAAAACACAAAAATTGCAGCACCTCAAGGGTAAACTGAAAGGTGAGGCAGAGCGACTAGTGCAGCATCTCAACGTCTCAGCTGAAAACTACGACGCATGCTGGGATATACTCACCCGAAGGTACAACAACATACAGCTGCTATTTACAAAGCAAATCCAAATATTCTTAAGCCAGCCGACTGCACACAAACATTCTGCTCAAGAACTGAAAAACCTTCACGACACGACCTTGGAAACGATTCACGCCATACGCAATCTCGGAGTCAACACCACTACGTGGGACCCGTTTTTGGTGCACATTCTTACAGAAAAAATGGATGCAGAAACCTACAGTTCGTACATGGAGTGCCGAAAAGCACCACGAAATCTGCCTTCATTCGACGAGCTTATGGCATTTCTGGAGAGCAAATTTACAGCTCTCGAGCCAGTCAACAGGAAAAATAACAAGACCGGTTCCACGAAGCATGAGGCCAAGAACATGGACAACAGTGAGGATAAGGAATTTTCTTCAAAATACCTTCCAAAGAAGTTCCACAACAGGGCAAAGATCTACCATGCTCGATCTGAAAGAAAATGTCCATTATGCAAGTCGGACCACATATTGGTTTCTTGTAAAACATTCCAAAGTATAGCGCCAGAAGATAAAATAAATACAATTGCACAATTGAAAGTCTGTGAGAATTGTATGTACTGCCATAATGACAAACAATGCAATTCCGGGAAAACATGTAAGGTGTGCAATAACAAGCATCATACGACGTTACATGATGCTATACAACAAAAGGCTCAACACACGATTCCCGCTAATAACATGACACCCAAAAGCGTTCCGACAGTAGCGCAACATAAATCACATCACGTCGGTGGGAATGTGAACGAAGTATTACTAGCCACAGTTGAACTGTATGTTATGGCTGAAAATGGAATGCCTACAAAACTCAGGGCTCTACTTGACCAAGGTTCCCAAATCAACTTGATTACGGAATCAGCTGCTCAGCGATTGGGACTTCACAGGCGCAAACAAGATGCAATCGTCACAGGAGTTGGCATCTCGAACAACAAAAGCCATGGAACCGTAGTACTTACTTGCGAGTCCATATACCAAAACTACAACTTTACTATTGAGGCGCTTGTCATGACAAGAATGCTGAACAGTTTACCCAATTACACGTTTGAGCGCCAACAGTGGCCACATTTAGAAAACATCAGTCTTGCGGATCCTAACTACAATATTTCAAGGCCATTTGACATTTTACTGGACGCAGGAGTTTACGCACAAATAATCATGGATGGGATTCTGCGAGGACCTATACATGCGCCAATAGCTCAACAGACTAAGGTCGGATGGGTACTATTGGGCAACACCACAACATTTCAATGCCATGCAGTGCTTAACAACCTGGAAGACATTTCGCGTTTTTGGGAAATAGAAGAAATAACTGAACAGTCTACAACGCTGACGTCAGACGAACAATATTGCGAAACATTATACGCAACTACAACTACCAGGAAGTCTGACGGCAGATATGAGGTCAGAATACCCATGAAACAGGGATTCGAGACACAGTTAGGTTCTTCAAAAACACAGGCATTGGCACAATTCCGACAAATGGAGAAACGGCTAGCCAGAGACCAGTCTATTGCTGAAAGTTACAAGGCATTCATGGCTGACTATTTACGTCTCAATCACATGAAACAAAGTTTAATTCCACTGGAACCAAGTTGTTATCTACCACACCACGGTGTAATGAAATTGGACTCCACTACTACAAAACTCCGAGTTGTGTTTAATGCCTCAAACAAAACAACTTCAGGCAACAGTCTTAATGAACTAATGGAGTGTGGGCCAAACCTTCAACAGGACCTACAGGCATTAATTCTACGATGGAGGGGGTTCCAATTTGTTTATTCCGCCGACATTGAAAAGTTTTACAGACAAGTCGGAATACAGGAACAAGATCAACATCTACAGAAGATTCTGTGGAGAGATTCCAAGGAAGAAAAGATCCAAGAGTACCAGCTGTGCACTGTAACGTACGGCACTAAATCTGCTCCCTTTTTAGCGATGCGCACAATAAAACAACTAATTCACGACGATGGTGCTCAATACCCGCTTGCTGCTGAAATATTGGACAGTCAGCTGTACGTCGACGACCTCCTCGGTGGAAGCAATGATATCCAACAAGCCAAAACAACTCAACAACAGTTAATAGACCTACTCAAACGAGGTGGCTTCAACTTGCGCAAGTGGGCGAGCAACGACGGACGCATATTAGAAGATCTTACACCCGATCAAATTAGTCAAAACATGATAGACTTCAAGCACGCCGAAACAAACAAGACATTGGGAGTTATGTGGAATCCCTCTACAGATCAATTTACATTTCATCATCCAGTGGAAATATCAAACACATGCGCTATCGTTACAAAAAGATCGTTGCTATCTCAACTCTCGAAGCTATACGATCCACTAGGTTGGCTTTCACCTGCCACAATAAAGGCCAAACTTATTTTCCAACAACTGTGGACTACAAACCTCAATTGGGACGATCCCGTACCACAACATGTACAGAAGCAATGGGAAGAGTTCAGGAACGACCTCAAATACATAGGTCAGATCGCTATTCCTCGATGGATGGGAGCTACACACACCCCAGTTGAATTACATGGTTTCTGCGATGCATCGGAAAAGGCATACTCATGTGTGATTTATTGCCGAAGCATCAAAAACGATGGCCAATACATGACTCGAGTAGTTGCAGCGAAAACGAAGCTCGCACCGATTAGAAAACTGATGACACTGCCCAGACTCGAACTGTGCGGTGCACACTTGTTATCTAGACTAGCGAAAAAGGTCATAGAGTCGTTAAACAAGCAGATAGTAACAATACGAGCATGGACAGACTCAACGGTCGTTTTGGGATGGCTACAAGGCGACGTTTCCCGCTGGAAAACATTCGTAGCAAACAGGGTTACGAAAGTTACAAATATATTGCCGCCATCATGTTGGAGACATGTTAAATCCGACGAAAACCCGGCGGATAGCGCTAGTCGTGGCTTACTTCCGTCACAACTAGTCAACCACAAACTTTGGTGGGAAGGACCTACGTGGCTGATACAGAACAACATCCCAGATCATTCGACAGAATACGAAGCTCCTACATTAGAACACAAGAACAAGAAGCAAGTCTGTGCATCCCAAACATTGTCATCGATCATCGAAGAGCTTCTATACAAGCATAATTCTATTACCCGTGTCGTCAGAATTTTAAGTTGGATTTTACGAGTCAAGGCAAACAAAGACAATGCGCGATCGCCTTACTTAACAACAGCAGAACTTGAGAACGCATTGAATATCGTTATCAAGGCAGTGCAAAATAAACACTTTGGCGAAGATATTGCACATTTACAGAAACATGGCAAGGTGCATTCAAAGAGTTGTCTACTTAATTTAACCCCATTATTGGACAAACAAGGTCTCTTGAGAGTTGGGGGACGTTTAACAGAATCAGCCTTGAAGATCTCACAAAAACATCCAATTATTTTGCCACACAAAGCACGGCTCACAGAACTTCTGATCGACAAGTCACATATTACGACACTGCACGGGGGAGCAAGACTCACCTTGACACATTTGCGAAACAAATACTGGATACTCAGAGGTGTGAGGACAGTAAAAGGTCACATTCTCAAGTGTATCAAATGTCATCGCTTCAAGACATCTACTAGCAAACAGCTGATGGGAAACTTAACAAAACCCCGAGTCACTCCATCGCGTCCATTTACGCACACAGGTGTTGATTTTACGGGACAAGTGGAAGTCAAGGCCAACAAGGGCAGAGGGATTAAGACGTCCAAGGCCTATATTTCAATATTCGTCTGCCTAGCAACAAAGGCCATTCATTTAGAATTGGTCTCCGACTTGAGTACTGCAGCCTTTCTCGGCGCATTCAAACGTTTCTGTGCCCGGAGAGGAACACCAAAGTGTATGTACTCTGACAACGGTACAAATTTTGTAGGCGCTGCCAAAACACTCATACAGGAACACAAAGAGGCGTTAATGCACTACATCAACGAAGAACTCTTGAGTGAGCTAGGGAACCTTGGAGTTGAGTGGCAGTTCAACGCTCCAGTTTGGCCGTCAGCAGGAGGACTGTGGGAGGCCGCAGTCAAAAGTATGAAGCACCACCTGAGGCGCGTCATTGGCGAACAAAAGCTGACATTTGAGGAATTCTCGACACTGATAGCCCAGATTGAAGCGTGTCTCAACTCAAGGCCGTTGGTTCCTCTAACAGACGACATTGACGATCTGGACTGCTTAACACCTGCACATTTCTTAGTGGGAGGGCCAATATTGTCAAGCCCACTCTCACCTGACGAGGACATCAGAAACATTAAAACTAGATGGCAGCTACTGGAAAAAATGCACAAAGATTTCTGGAAGAGATGGTCATCTGAATACCTTCAAACACTTCAAACGCGCAGCAAGTGGAATTATGCAACAAAGAATCTTGAGATCAACGACATCGTATTGATAAAAGATGATCACTTGCCGCCCTCTAAATGGCTCTTAGGAAGGGTTATGGAGACACATCCTGGCAAGGATGGACACGTTCGAGTGGTGACCCTGAAAACAAAAAATGGCACTCTAAAACGCCCTATCATCAAATTATCACGACTACCTGTCGAAAATAGTGATACAGGGTGCGTAGAGAGTGAAGTTGACACAACAACGCCTATCGAACAACAGAAAACAGAGAGACCGAAGCGGAAAAAACGTGCTAAAACATTCCTAAACAGTTACGTTTGCATATTTTTCACGTTTGCATTATGCATAGCTACATCACTGTCACAGCTAACAGTGAACGTCACCACATTATCGTCAGCAAAATTAATCTACTTCGACAAAATTGCTGAGATGCAAATACGACAAGACGACTGGAAAATGGTTGTGTATTACAATATGACAACATACTGGCGAAGTTTACAAAACGTGGGAAACTACGTCACACATTTGAACAGTCTGACTAAGGAAGAGCCAACCTTGATATCCATCGCCTCTCAACTAGAACACGAAATCAAAGAAATACAGCACTATAACGATGTTTTGCGATCGGAGCACGGAACGCGCAAGAAAAGGGGTCTGATAAATGGAATTGGTAGTGCAGCAAATTATCTATTTGGAATCCTTGACGAAAACTTTGCCAAAAAATACGATAGTGATATCAACATCATACAGACAAACGAAAACCACTTACTCAACCTCTATAAGGAACAAACATCGATTGTGGAAGGCGAGTACAATATTTTGAAGAGAAACGAGGATATCATGAACAAGCAATTCACGCTAATAAACAAACGGCTACAAGAAACCAACGAGCGCATACACGTGGAACGTAGCAATGCACTCAATTTGATGTCATCTGCCTTAGCTGCCAACTTAATAATCTCCAACATAAGGAGAGTTCAACAATTACTGCTCGACTTAGTGACTGATGTAAAGGGCGGTCGCGTCGATGTACATTTACTGAAACCAGATCAGTTACAAGACCAATTAAACATAATATCTGGACAATTACCAAGTGACCTGTCGCTACCCTGCACAAACAGCCATCAGTGCATTCGACAGATGTATAAATTGTCAAGAGTACACGTCAAACTGACGAGAGACTTCTTCCTTTTTGAAGTTAAGTTGCCTTTGGTAAGCAACGAACAGTACGAGCTGAGCCGAGTCATACCTATACCTTCGATACAAGGACAGACAGAGAAGCATATCATGCCTACATCTAATTATTTGGCAATAAACCACAAGAAGGACGTGATGATGCCTCTAACATATGACGACCTAAGCACATGTATACAACTGAGAAAACACAAGTTACTATGTGCACTGAGTTTACCGGTTTATGACATCAAGCAAGCCACAAAGATGTGTGAGGCACAAATTATAGTAAACAATAAGAACTTATCAGCGTGCCACACAACTGTATCAGGTTGCAGTGATAAGTGGATACAGTTACACAATGATGGCGCGTGGCTCTACACATGTTGTAAACAATGCTTGACTCGCATTTTCTGTCCATCTGGCATATTATCGAAACAATTAAGTGCTACTGGTATTATCTCACTTGATCCTGGATGCATGTTGAAAGGAGAAAACATTATACTTCGCTCTCATAACAACTTTCACAGTGAGATAAGCGTGACTGAAGACGAGCTTTACTTGAAAGAATCGACTATAAATCACTTCATAGCAGACAGCAACTATACCTTTGAAATTGAGCATCATGAAGTGATGATGAAGACATTGAAAGCCAAAATTGAAAAGGTGAAGATGCACCAAGAGATTCTAAACGAAGTGGCAACTTCCCACGACACACATCGCTAATCGCTATATCATGTATAGCTTTATGCTCATCGTTGTTGTTGGGGCTTGTCTATGGATCAGTCTCAAACTAAGAAAACGCTATGGTGCAGTTCTTCGAGTTACCCACAGACCTGATAACCCGGACCAGGAGCAAGCGATCAGAGAGCCGCAACCACGGATGAGCCAGGACAGTAGCCGCGCGCACAAGGTCGACAGAGCAACCTCGCCGGAGAGCTGTTAGATTTAGATATAAGCTTTGGACTATAAATCCTTTACTTACATTGTTTTATTTACTGTTTACTTTTACTTTTCTTTTACTGTGTTTACATTCTTTTTACATTTTAATTACATTTTGTTTATTTTTGTGATTTGGGAGCATGTACGAGCTCACTCGACAATTTTATGCTGACGCCCGCGATCACATATACTTACGTTTATACATTATTGTATGCACATTACTGTAATAAGTTAGTTCAATAAAGCCGCTTGGTGAATACACATGTCGGGGTTTTTCTTCCACATTACACATAAGAATTCCCGGCGCACATCGCACCTCAGCGGTAGGACTCCACAATGATGAACGTCAAGATGACTAGACCACGCCAGGTTTTGCGAATATCATGTGAATAGGATATATAATAATAATAAAACAAACAACACATTGCCAACAAACTGGATTGTCCTTTCATCTGGTATTTAAGTCAGCTTCATGCTCCCGTAAATATTGTTAATGTCTACTAACATAGTTGTTAAGTTTTTATGTTACTAACATCTTTGTATTTAACTTATAATTATGGAATTTTATTCTGAAATAAAGAGATTATTATTTTATTATGTGTGGTGAGGAGTAAACCCACTGATGAACTTGTTGCTTCTTTATTGGGAAGAGTGTTTCCTTAGTACCTAGGTGAACTACTTTGGTGTTCCATGGGTCAGAAAGGGTACTATCTTGCCGACTACTGTATCGACTGAACAAAATGGCCCTATTTTTATACAGAATTTTCTAAGTAAATGACCAATCAGAATCGATTACAAATTTCCAAAAAGCGCGGGAAAACATTGTGCAAGTTACCTTAAGTACTACGAAACTTGACTGTAACGAGAACCGCGTGACAATATTCGCGTTTTTTACCAACTTTTTCTATGTAAACCTATATAAAACTATATGTTATCGAGATCTATATATCAAAAACTATCATACAAAAATATAAAATTAAACATATAACATAATAAACTTATAATTATACTCCTAACACTAAGTCTACTATGTACACAAACAAAAATGCAAGAATCCTATTAAAATATAGACATAAGCTGTGTGCAGACGTTTATATACTATTCTTTATGTGCCTATTTACTATCCTATAGGTCCCTATGTACCCTATACACTTATATATACCACTATACACGATCATTATTGTCTTGCACGCAAACACTAAACTATCGGTTTATTTTCCACTATAATATCACTTTATGTACTGTTTGTGCAATGTCTATGTATCACTATAACTTTTCACTGTATATTGCACTGTCCCGCACATTTATTTATTTATAAACAAATTTGTTACAATTTTAAATATTAATTAAAAAATATATAAAAAACATTTAAAAATATAAAAAATTGTAGCCCACCGGTATCGGGAACAGGGTCCAAGCTACCGGCGGTCAGGGCTCCAGAGAGAGGAACCTCCTAACAATACGAGCCGTGTCCAGGAGTACCGCTTTCTGAATAAAGCCCTTGATCCAGCTGCCTAACGAGAGCCTCCTCAGGTATTGATCGAGGCTCTTGGCAATTAAGCCATGGGCTGATACAACTATCGGCACAATGATTGCTGATTATTATTATTATTATAAGATTTTAAAATATTCTACAAAGAAAGTGGTCCCGCTATTTTGATATCAAAATAACGGGACCACTATTCATTTGATGAAAACACATAGCGTGCAAGTAGCGTGACAAGCACACACCGTGCATGCAGCAGGCATGCAAACAAGCCTACACCATACATGCAGCAGCATGCAAGCAAATATGCGGCATGCCAGCAAGCATGCAGCATGCAAGCAAGGATGCAACATGCAGCAGGCATGGTTTCTGTCATGGCTCCGGCGGTGTGATTGACACTGGCTTGGCCACCATCAGGGATTTTAGTTTTGATAACACAAAAATTAAGTCGCTAATTTGTCGAAATTCGTCGCCAAATTTCAGAATTTGTCGGTCACTGTTTCAAAAGATATAAGGGTTTATAGGTGGCCGATCTGGACAGAGTCTCCCCAGCTTGGCCACATGTATATCTCAAAAACTAGGGCACCTAGCGATGATCTGTTTTCTATCATATTTTGTCGCCAATTACTCGCAATTTGTCACCAAGTCACAGATTTAATTGGGTTTTAATTCAGAAGATATAATGAGTTCAATTAGTAAGGTATAGTCCAAGAGCTAGATCGAATGAACACTCTAATTTCTTTCCATGTGGCCAAGCTGGGGAGACTCTCTCCAGATCGGCCACCTATAAACCTTTATATTTTTTGAACCAGTGACCGACAAATTCTCATATTTGGCGACAAATTTCGACTAATTTTTTTGTGTTATCAAAATTAAAATCCCTGATGGTGGCCAAGCCAGTGTCAGTCACACGCTCCGGCGCTGCGGGGCTCCGGCGGTCCCATGCGAGCTTATCGTCGCAGATGTGGTTCACGCTCACCAGTGGCGAGTGTTAGAACCACCTGCTCCTCAGCTCACGGGCCACCTCACCCCTCCGCGCCTACACGATATTAAATAACACTCTAGGTGTACGGGCAGCAGCTCCGCACACTGAGAGGTTGTATGTAGATGGACGAATCACACGGGATGTGTACAGGGAATAAAATCACTGTTTTGTGTCCGTAAATTATTGACAGTTTATTATGTAAAACATTAAAATATATAATACAAAAAGTAGGTGACTTGTGGCGGGCGTAATAGCCTAGTCAGCGAATGTAAATAAATCGGTGAATTTAGCAACTGCTAGTTCAGGTAAAAACTAAAACAATAAATATCATGTGGCGATGCTCGTACACTAGGAGTAGGGCAGACAAGACTACGTCGAGTCGGTTTTGCACCGATTCTACGACATCAAAATCTGAAGATATTGAAGAGATCGCCAGAAGTGAGATAAACAGTTCTTCTGCGTCTTCGTCAAAATCGAAGAAAAAAAAACAAATATTTTTTTAAAACTGGCTATTTTTTTTTTCTAAGTTACTAACGCGACATTTTGCGAAAGAGATATTCTGCGAAAGCGACATTATGAGAAAGAGACATTTTACTACCAGTAGACATTTTGCAAAAGCGACATTTTGCGCCTGAGCCCTCCAGATTACATGCAAAATTTCTTCTAGATGTAACTTTTTTTTGGCTTATCGAAAAAATCTAAGAAAAACATATGTTGAGGTACAAATGAGGTACTACATATTAACGAAAAGATGAACTAGTTATAACGCCTACAACTAGGTGAAACCGGCTTGGTCCAGCCATTCTGACGTCAGAATGGCTGGCCACTTTCCTTGCAATACTTTTCCCTCTTTAGCGAGGTACACATTATTTGATGTCTGGTACCAAATAGTACAAAACAGGTACTAACACTTGGTATTGCTCAAACTTCCAAAATCTCTCTTGGTCCAGCCATCCTGACTCTCACCCATTTTTTAGTATCCGTCAGGACCGTGGGTGTATAACTTGCAAATAGATCAAAAATAAACTATTTAAATGTACGTAAAATGTTCGTTTTTATACTAAAATAAGTATAAATGTACGAGACTGTATGCCTAGCAAACATCATTTTAAAGTGAGCCCAAGGGCGGATCCAGGGGGGGGGTCATGGGGGTCATGACCCCCCCCCTAGGCTGGGTCCAGGACCTAGGTGGACTATTATTTAAAATTGTTAAAAATAATGTACCGGAATAGTGTCAAGACAAATACATAGGGCCAATAACCCGTATATTCCCAGTCGCCCCCGCGGGGATTTAACCAACCTGCTCAACCTGCTGAAAAATATTTCCGCAGAGCCATATTTATATCCCTCTTCTGGATTTAATAATAAGTGACCTACAGGACCGTCTCCTGAAATACTTATTTTGTTTCAGCTAAGCGTTTTTATGCCAAAAAGCGAAGACAGTAATCAAGGCATTGAAAACTTTGAAACGACAAGCAACCGATTATACATTGTTACTAGATAATACTCCAGTTTCTGTGTGCATCTGGATTGAGGGCCCATTTTTTAAATCTTTGAGAAACGAAATAAGACTTATAGGGAATTTACTTAAAAATAGTAAAAACTTTAAGCAATAGGCCATGAATTTCTTAAACGTGAATTAAAATAGTTATGATCAAATAACTAGGGCCCTCAATCCAGACGCTTGCGTAAAGTGGCATAGTCTAAATCTCAAAAAGTACTATCTCCGAGTTATTCATTTTTATTTAAGAATTTAGTTAAGAATTTCTTAAATATTTTAAGAAATTCCCAAATCTGTAGAATATCACGTTAAAAATTTATGGCGGTTTATCTAGGGCCCTCAATTCATACATGTCTGGATTGAGGAATCTGCAAAAAATGAATTTAACTGAAGAAATACATTAATATGACTTTCATAAATGTTAGTTAGAAACCTCTGTGAATTAGTTAAAAAGAAATAATGATACAAAAGTTAATTGTTAAAAAGTAAATGAGAGTTGAATTTTACTAAAACGTCTGAACTGAGAGCCCAATATTTTCGGCTTTATTGACCAGGCTCAACCTCATAGATTAACGCAAATTAGAACAAGTTTTTTTACTATTTTTTTACTAAAATGCAACATATCGTTCGTTCCTCAAAATGCCATACTTCAAGAGAAAATTGATTTTTATGTTTTTCGTAGGAGAAAATTTTGTAGGGTGGATATGATTTTGTTACTTTTTGGACGGTAAGTCATATTTTGCGAGATACATCGCAATCTGCAAATAAATCTAATTCTTGTGTACAAATAAAACACGATTGGTAAACTAACTAAAACTATTTACATCACTTAAATGTAACCAATGATATTCTAATAAACAGATGTGACCTACAAAAAATAAAAACTTTTTTGCAAAAAATAAAACCGACTTCAAAAAACACAAAAAAGTGAAAAATAACTTTAGCTTCAGAAGTCGGTGACTTTTGTTTGATTGATTTTTTTTTTCACCGACTTCTGAAGCTAAAGTTATTTTTCACTTTTTTGTGTTTTTTGAAGTCGGTTTTATTTTTTGCAAAAAAGTTTTTTATTTTTGCATTTTTAGTTGTTCCCAAACAAATATTTGCCATGAATTTATTTGACATTGTTACCAATACATGTCATGGTAGGTAATAGGCCTGAGCAGCAGAGGCCCAGTGGTGGCGGCCCCGACTTACGAACAGTAAGTCGTGGGTTCGAACCTAGACAGGCGTATTACTTTGTGTAATTTATTTCATCACCACTGCTCTCAAAACGGTGAAGGAAAAGATCGTGAGGAAACCGGCATGTCCTAGAACCAATAAATTCGAAGACATGTGACATCTACCAACCCGCACTGGGCCCGCGTGGTGGATTATAGCCCATTCCCTCTCATAGAGAGGAGACCTGTTTCCCAGCAGTGGGAACATTAATATGCTGATGATGAATAGGCGTATCCCCATTATATGGAACTTAACAAAAGTACCTTTTTTTTTGGATGGGAAATCATCAAATGACTCCTCCCGCTCTGGGTGGAGCGGAAGGGAGTGTCAGACTTTTATTGACAAAACCCCCCCATGTTCCTTCTTAGCCCTTTGTGTTCCATGGCCGCAGTATCTCTTTAGAACAGTCCCTTTTGCTGACATCTCTTTGAGGCGCGCGCGAAAAACGAACGAACTGTCGAAATCTGGGTGTATTGTACACATCTGCGTACCCCCTCAGAGCATACAGGCGTGATGTTACGTCATGATGTTGGATAAACAATATACATCCAAGCGATTGCAACATTCACGGCACATTTGCCGTCTACTTTTGAAGAGTACCATTGTATATCTCCGAAGATCAGCATCAGATGTTCACAAAATTTAATTTAAATGGGACCACACGGGAAGCACCAGCTTTCAAATAAAAAAAGAATCATCAAAATCGGTTCACCCAGTCGAAAGTTCTGAGGTAACAAATACAAAAAAAAAAAAATACAGTCGAATTGAGAACCTCCTCTTTTTGGAAGTCGGTTGAAAACCACCGAAAGAAGTGTTCTGCGCAGCAGCGGCAGCACACACACTTACACACTTTTCATTCATTCTATATTTCACTACAAGTTAGGTTGTAAGTTAGGTTGTGTGTACAAGTAAGGTTACAAGGGTTTTCCTGGGGATTACGCTTGATTCAAGGCTACAATGGGGTTCACATTTAACATCCCTTGCGGGGCGGCTAAGTTCAGCAGCATACGCTATTAGAAAAATCCGTCAATTTACTGATGTAGATACCGCTAGACTGGTGTATTTTAGTTACTTTCATAGTATAATGTCTTATGGCATTTTGCTATGGGGACGGGCTGCAGATATTGAGTCTATATTTATTCTGCAAAAAAGAGCCATCAGAGCCATATATAATCTTCGTAGGCGCGATTCTCTAAGGGAACTGTTTAAAGATATTGGCATCATGACGGTACATTGTCAGTATATCTACGAAAACATAATGTACGTCAGAAAAAATCTGCATCTTTTTGGTAAAAGAGGTGACAGACATAATTACAGTACTAGAAATAGGGACCAACTAGTTCAGCCAGGCTTCAGACTCGCTAAAGTAGACTCATCTTTCATGGGGTACTGTTTGAGATGCTATAATAAAATTCCACAAAGTATTCTTGAACTGAATGAGACGAAATTTAAAACATTCATCAAACGCACACTATGTAAGCAAGCTTATTACAAGTTGGGCGATTATATCGCTGATAAGAATGCGTGGCTCAATGCTGGTCCTGCTCCACATGGACAGGGGCGCATAAATTAGATAGCATTACATATAATTGTTGGAGCTGCTGAAGATTGTACAACTATCTTTGCATTGTATAGATTCAATCTCTAGTATTATATAATCGCATAGCCCATATTGTGTGAGTACTATGTAAAGCTATCATTCACTGGAATCCTACGTCTTTTCTTGACTTGAATGTGCCCAGGCAGTTGAGAGTATGTCATGCTCACTCTAATGTCTCGCTGATGGTGGCGCGTGTGTCCGATCATTTGGTTCCCTACAAAATGGTTGAGTTAAATGGTGCTGATCCATGCGTCATGTTCGTGAACGGGCGCTGTCAGTTGTGACTGGTCATCTCTTAGTTGCCGTGGCTTATTTTAATGTTATTTTTTAATTGTATTTTTTTGTTTTTACTATGGACACTTTTAACGTGCACATCTTGCTACATTGTTCTCACATAATATACCATCTCAACACGAATGATGTAACCAAGATTTTGTAACAATTTTATGATTTAAAAGAGTGTCCATGGAGTTTCTTGCCCGTTCTTCTCCATAGAGATCTACGCTAGGGAACGGGCAACTACAGTACTTTCACAGTTTTTATGTCTTGTGACTGGGACTGTAGCTACATTTAATTTTCATCTTTGTTTCGACAATTCAAAAGTGCCTGCAACTGGCCTACTTGAAATAAATGATTTGATTTGATTGATTGATTGATTGGTTAAAATGATATAAAAGGGATAGCTCGTTATAACCAATACGAAAAAAAAGCGGCCAAGTGCGAGTCGGACTCGCCCATGAACAATAAGTTTCGTAGCAACAAGTAACATAATATGTATAAAAGTTCTTGTAGTTTGTTGTAACTTTGATCGATGTTTTAATAATAATTGCGGTTTACGATTTATGACGTATTAAAAAAAAAAACTACTTACTAGATCTCGTTAAAACCAATTTTCGGTGGAAGTGTTACATGGTAATGTACATCATATATTTTTTTTTAGTTTTATCATTTTCTTATTTTAGAAGTTACAGGGGGGGGGGGGGGCACATTTTACCACTTTGGAAGTGTCTCTTGCGCAAACTATTCAGTTTAGAAAGAAACCTCAATATCATTTTTGAAGACCTATCCATAGATAACCCACACGTATGGGTTTGATGAAAAAAAAAATGTTGAGTTTCAGTTTTAAGTATGGGGAAACCCATTTTTTTTTTCTGTTATTTGTGTAAATCTTAATGCGGTTCATAGAATACATCTACTTACCAAGTTTCAACAGCATAGTTCTTATTGTTTCGGAAAAAAGTGGCGGTGACATACGGACGGACAGACAGACATGACGAATCCATAAGGGTTCCATTTTTTTCCATTTGGCTACGGAACCCTAAAAATGCACGCGTGTGAAATTCATTGCATGTTGAACCTAATCGTATTAAATGATTGATTGCATCACACAAAACACAATAATCGTTTCCGACAGTTCAAGCAACAAAATAAACAAACTGATCAGTCCAAAAAATTAACAAAATCATATCCACCCTACAAAATTTTCTCCTACGAAAAACATAAAAATCAATTTTCTCTTGAAGTATGGCATTTTGAGGAACGAACGATATGATGCATTTTAGTTAAAAAATAGTAAAAAAACTTGTTCTAATTCGCGTTAATCTATGAGGTTGAGCCTGGTCAATAAAGCCGAAAATATTGGGCTCTCAGTTCAGACGTTTTAGTAAAATTCAACTCTCATTTACTTTTTAACAATTAACTTTTGTATCATTATTTCTTTTTAACTAATTCACAGAGGTTTCTAACTAACATTTATGAAAGTCATATTAATGTATTTCTTCAGTTAAATTCATTTTTTGCAGATTCCTCAATCCAGACATGTATGAATTGAGGGCCCTAGATAAACCGCCATAAATTTTTAACGTGATATTCTACAGATTTGGGAATTTCTTAAAATATTTAAGAAATTCTTAACTAAATTCTTAAATAAAAATTATTAACCCAGATATAGTACTTTTTGAGGTTTCGACTATGCTACTTTACGCAAGCGTCTGGATTGAGGGCCCTAGTTATTTGATCATAACTATTTTAATTCACGTTTAAGAAATTCATGGCCTATTGCTTAAAGTTTTTACTATTTTTAAGTAAATTTCCTATAAGTCTTATTTCGTTTCTCAAAGATTTAAAAAATGGGCCCTCAATCCAGATGCACACCCAGTTTCTGTCGTTGTAAACGAATATCGGCTGTGGATGGTGAAGTGGCAACGGAGTCGGGACATACCACAGTCGATTTCTGCTTGCCCCGAAGCCTTATGCAATTGAGTATTATACTATATTTTTTTTTTGTCATAAATGGAAAGATCATATATATGTTTTATAACAAACAATTTTTATTTTATTTTTTTTCGCTCTAATTATAAAGTTATATTAGATTAAAAATACATTCTCGAACCCCGTACCGAAAACACGCCGACAGTTCCCGAATAAACCCGAGCGCGTATGTGACGTCACAATGTTAATACTTATCGTACCATCAGCTGATACAGTGTTTTGACCTAGCATCGATGATTTCTTGTTATTATTAAAATTCTCTTCCTGAAATACTATAAGTGTGCGTTAATTATGAGAGTTGGATAAAAGGATCATAATATGTCAACACCATTAAAAGTTATATATTTAGCACGCAAGATTCTTAATTTACCATAATAAAATCCAAGTGCGTAAATACGGTCATCGCCATATTGTGAGCCGAGGCTAGAAATCATAAAAAAATAGTTTTCGGACATCCAAGCTCCACTATGTTGAGAATAATTGACTCGTCATTTAATTATGTGACGAATTCATCCATAGTTCCATTTAAATAATTAATGGTAATGATGATTTTGAAATCTAAAGTCGAAGTTTCGCGGCAATCTTGCGTGTTTACATTTTTATTTTTCACATTGTATCACACAGACGCAAAGATTCGAAAACAAATATGACAAATATCATTCCAAATATTTTATACAACATGAAAATACCCAGATCTAAGCGTAATTTACTAACACAGGACCAATAACACGTAATATTTATTACCACTACTCAATTTGTATTTGTTATTGACGTTAACGACATGACATGCCCTACAATTTTTTTTTAATCTTTGTGATGTGTGAAAGCGATTATTCCAATCGATTATTTTTTTGTAAATTTGGATTAACTCGAGTAATTAAATTAAGGATTGTAATAATCGACGAATGGAAATTAAAATAATCTTGTTTTAAGCGTAAAAGCAATACATAATTATTATATTATTGTGCTTTTTTATAGGTAATCTTAATAGTATATTGTATACCTATACGTAGGTATTCAAACCAACCCAACAATAAACAGTACAGATTGATCCATGGCTAAATTCGCGCCGATTTTTTCGAAATCAAAATTTAAATTAGAAATGCACTCGCTGTTCAAAATTACATTGTATTTAAATTTACTATTTTTTGAAGTGATAACTTCTTCTGTGAGGGTGACTCGATTCGGAACGGTAACGAAGGAGTTTCAATGCACAGCCAAACCGCTGATCGTAGAGACATGAAACTTAGAGGGTGTGTTCTTTGTATGACGTAGGCATCCGATAAGAAAGCATTTTCCGAAATTCTACCCCATATTAGTGCTTTTGATTTAAATTACTTTTTATTTTGACACGTGTCTAAAAACCCAATCCGATTGTATTAAAAAACCTGTACAAGGATCTTTTGGCGCGTGGACAAAATCTGAACTAACGCCACTAATTTGTTTATTTTTAAATAATTTCAATATAAAATATGTAGTTCAACATAAATTAGTTTAATTTAAGTTATCACTTCAGTCTAGCGTCCCGTTAGTTGGAAAAAGTGCACCAAGGATCTTGATAGGTATTGTAAAAATCTCTTGAGGTTTTAGAGTTGTTAATATTTATCTATCTTTGGTGGATCAATCAAAACTATGCCTACCAAGATCATTGGCGCACTATATCCAACCTTCAGTTATTACAAAACAAAATTCACAATAAATTATACTCGAGCTTTGTCCTCGAGATTAGCATTAGGTATACATGTAGTAACACATACGGTGTCGCCTATTCGCACTGATTTTTGAGGTAGATTATAAAAATAAACTATTTTTTTTTTTGTGGGTATCCATAACTTACTAGTCTTGCCCGGGCGCAGTAGTCGTCATTCACAGTTCAGTGCTCCGCCGCTTCGCACGTAAACTCAAGTCGCGCGCAAAAATGGGAAAACGCTCTCGTACCGAACCTAGTGAATATGAGTCGTTAGCTAAAAAGTTAAAAAAATTAGAAGCAAAATTGTTGCGCGCCCGCCGGAAAGAACGACAACACGTGCCGCGCCACCGCCTGTCGTCCACGTCGTCGTCGTCGTCTTCGTGCACCTCGTGCTCGTCGAGCGGCAGCTCCGCCGGCTCGGCTCGCAGCCCCGCCGCGCGTCCGCAGCCCTACCAGGAACACTTGTTTTGTATTGAAGGTTAGTAGGTATACTTAACGCGTGTTAATTTTATTTGGTACTGCGGTTAACCTGTGGGGTTATCACTTTACCGAATACATAGTTCATGAGTAAAAAATAGTGTTGCGGGCAGTCTTTGGGACTGTCACTTCACAAAATTACCTCTTCTTATTATTAAGCTATTTAAATGTGGTGTTGCGGACATTTTATGGGAATGTCGCTCTACTACATACGTAGCTCAAGTAATGCGGTCAGTTTTTGGGACTGTCACTTTACACTTTATAAATACTGATGACATCTAAATACCTACTTTGTCAGGGTTTTGCGGGCAGTCTTAGGGACTGTCACTTAAGGGCAGGTAGACCCAATTTTCCCAGTTTTACATAACTTTGATTCAATAGTAAACAAAGAAATAGTGATTTTTTAAAGCCAAAAAAAATAGATATTTTAGTTAACTATATTTACTAAGATAATTTGTGTTTCAAAACATGATATCAAAAACTTCACTCGATGAAAAAAAAATCCGAACAGGAGCCTAATTCGAATACTTTTTTATGTTTTTCTTATTTTACTTGAAGAATATGAAAGTTTTACTTCCAAAAAAAATATCTAAGCAAAGTTAATAACATATAGAACAATTATTTGTGGTTAAATTTTGCAAAACAATTTAATCCTTTTAATAATAAATTATTATATAAGAAAACGGCTTGCGCACGTGGATTCAGTCGCCCGCCAGGCCTTGACGAGGTAGGACCTATGTCCCTTTTGCTGGCGCACGGCTGTCCCGCCGATTTATCGAACGATTTATTTAAAGAACGTAGTGTAATTATAACAGTACAGTCTTTTTTAACCGACTTAAAAAAAGGAGGAGGTTTAACAATTTGACCGTAGGATAACTTCGTCGTTTATGAACCGATTTAGATGATTCTTTTTTTGTTGGAAAAAAGATATTCCAAGAGTAGTACCATGACCATGAAACTAGGATCTGATGATGGCATCTCAGAGAAATCGAGGGGAACCTTTGAACATCGTAGTGCGACTAGTGCGTTTGTTTTTTTGTTCATTGAGTATTTTAGAGCACTACTATTTAAAGAAAGTCTGGACTCGATCTGATGATGGAACCCGAAGACAGTCGAGGGCACTCCTCAACGATTCACAATAATTACCTGGTGTTTGGGCTTGATTAATTTGTATTGATGAGAACTTTACACCTAAATGGGTTGTGGTCATTTTTAGCGGTCTGATGATAAAGACGAAGGACAGTCAAAGGAACTCCTCAACGTTTTACAGTAGCTACCTTGTGTTTGGATTTAATTCATTTCTATTGATGAGAACTTTGCACCCATATGGGTTATAAGTACCATTAGTTACATTAAGTGCCATTGGTCTGATGATGGAGACCATAGACAGTCGAGGGAATTCCTCAACGATTTACAGTAGTTACCTTTTGTTGGGGTTCCTTCAAATGGTTCAGTATGCCAAAATGTTCTGTTCGTACAAAAATAATACCTAATTAAGATTGAAGTTTGCATAGCAAATATTTGTATAGGATACTACAACAAAAAATGTGACAAATGGTGGCAAAAAAACGGAATCAAACAAAGAAGTCACTGACTTCTGAAGCTAAAAATATTTTTCCCTTTTTTGTTTTTTGAAGTCGGTTTTATTTTTTGTAAAAAAGGTTTGTTTGTTATTAGTTTTATTCTTTTGTTTGTGAAGTAAGGGGAATAAAAACAAAAACAAGAAAGTAGTTGGGTATTAAATGCTATTTTATCGTCGTTGCTTTTGTCATTTGTTTTTATGTGGTAGAAATACATTTTTAACCGACTTAATAAAAAAGAAGGTTTCTCAATTCGACCGTTTATATTTTTTTAATGTGTCGCCCATAACTTCGTCGTTTATGAACCGATTTTGGTGATTATTTTTTGTTGGAAAGGGTATTATACCCCAAAGTTGGTCCCATTTAAATTTCATATGGACCTGATGATGAGTTTCGGAGACTGACAACGGAACTCTTCAAAAAATGACAGCAAATTAACCGCGATTGCAGCAATCACTTGGATGTTTATTGTTGATACAACATCATAACATAACATCACGCCTGTATGCTCTGAGCGGGTACGTATATGTGTACAATACACCCACATTTCGACAGTTAGGTATGTTCAGTTTCATTTTATTGGGGATACTCCTATTATCATGTAAAATAAATGCTTAGCAAATATTTGTATAGAATAATATTACAACTAAAAATGGAAATAGAAAAAACCTTTTTTGCAAGAAATAAAACTGACAAGAAGTTGGAAGTGTGTCTGTGTATCATGTAATGACGTAAAACTCATCTTCACGCAAACAATCACAGGGTGTTTTTACACCGTAAAATTGTAAATACCGTTAGATTATAATCTATCTCGCGAGATTGTAAACTCTCGAAAGACTGTAAACACGGAACGCACTTCGCGCGCTGATTCGTTGAACGTCATGTGGCCCGCGCGGCCATATTTGTTTGTTCATTCGTTTGTTGTCGAATGTAAACGAAGAGTGCTTTGGTGATAGTAAATTGATTTCATGTTGAAAATAACTCTCAGCTTTAGAATTAGTTATATTAAATTTTGATGGAAGTAAAATGAATCTGTGATCAACCAAAGAAACAAACAAAACGGCCTACTGTAAGACTGACTAATCAGGGACAAGTTCACAATCTTTCGAGAGTTTACAATCTCACGAGATAGATAATCTAACGGTATTTACAATTTTACAGTGACACATACAACAAATAAAGCATGTGTCGCTTCGTGAGATAAAAACAATGTAAGAAACCTAGTCAAATTGTTCGCGACAAGTGTCTAAAACAGTGTTTTTATATAGTCTATAGAAAGAACGTTCGAGAAAGTACGCTATTGTCGTGTTTGTGATTCTTTGTCGAGAACTTTCTGTTATTATTAGTTTTAAAAGTAAGTAGGTACAAATTCCCTCGAGAATAGTTTCGTCACACACAGGTGCGCGTACGCAAACTATAAAAAACATCGAGAAATGTTAATTTAATTTCGACCGTACGCCGAGGGCGTAAAGTACCTACTTCCTTCTACCGTTCGAGTTGTTTATCATCATTTTGCTTATAGTTTTGTTTTCGACATTGGAACAGTCAGTTTTGTTTTCGATATTCAAGCAGTCAGTTTCGTTTCGATATCCGAATAGTTAACAGTTCTTTCCGATTATAGTTTCAGCTCAGTTTTTCCAGTATTGTCTGCTTGTAGTGTCTTACTTACTATAGTCAAATAGTGTTTCATTTCTTCTCCATCTACAGTAATAGTGCAGTACTTTCCAAACCCACCTCTCCGTTCCACGAAGCTAACGTTTACACCCGGAACTTTCGGTACAGGGCGGTTAGTGGCTCAGATTTGGTTCCGTTATAGTTTTTGAATTTCCAAACACGAGTCCACCCGTCTGGTACACAAATAATTGAATAAATTACGACTTGCAGCAATTTGCATTTACAATATCTGTTCAAATTAATTTATTACATTTAAATGTTAGGTTTTCGCAATTATGTTAACTGGCAACATAAGAAATTAAAAAGTTTAGTTGTCTTATATTATCTATGGTCCCTTCGCCACCATCTTTGCTTATGGTAAAGACTACAATAATTTTCCTTGAGATTGTAATAAATAAAATCTGTGTTATACTAATAGTTTGGAAGTAAATAAATACATTAAAACCATCTCCACGTCTCCTTATTTTAAAAACAATAGGTTATGGGCCCAGACTCACCTATTATTGGAGATTAACGTGGATGCAGATGGGTCTAGATTTTCTAGAAATAAAACTCGGAACGACTAGGAGCCAAAATGGATTCTTCTTCTGGGGTAAACACCGCCGCCACTGGGATCACTGTTGTGAAACTTACGGGCAGCGAGAATTGGTCTTTGTGGAAATTCCAAACGAAGATTTTACTAAACGGGCAAGGACTGTTCGGTGTCGTCAATGGTACGGAAAATGAGGCAAGTTTAAAAACTAAGGAATGGGAGGTTTTAGATGCCAAAGCCCAAACACACATCGTGTCGAGAGTTACAGAAAACGTCATGCAACATCTGCTGACTTGTAGTACTTCGGCAGAAATGTGGAGTAAATTGTCAAGTATTTACGAACTTAAAAGCTCAACGAGCATCCATCTACTGCATGAAAGATTCATGAAATATAAATATGAAGAAAAAGGTATGGCAAACTTATTTAGTAAAATAGAACACATGGCAAATCAATTGAAGCAGTTAGGCGAAACAGTTTCTGACAAAATGATCATCACCAAGGTGCTCATGACATTACCACCTCAATATAGACACTTCGTGTCAGCGTGGGAAAGTGTTCCTCAAACAGCACAAACATTAAATGACTTGCAGGCAAGGTTGCTTATAGAAGAAGAGCGCATGCAAGGAAATGAGGAGCCCGTTGCTTTAACCGTGCAAAACATAAAATGTTTCAAATGTGGGAAGATTGGCCATAAGAAAAATGTTTGCAGATCAAACATGACTTGTTCCTATTGTAAGAAGATGGGACATACAGTGGAGCAGTGCTATTTTAAGAAAAATAAAGAAAAAGGTAACAGTTCAAAGGAGAATAAAAGACAAGGTTCAAAAGAAAATAAAGGACATGTTTCAAAGGATAATAAAGGCTCACAAGATAGTAAAGGGGATAGCTCAAAAGCGAATGCTTTCGTTTCAAGTGCATTTATTAGCAATAACAATGGTGCAGAAGAATGGATAGTGGACAGTGGGGCAAGTGACCACATGACCCCTAATAAAAATTATTTTTTCAGCTTTTCAGGGATTTCAGGTGACAGATATGTTATAGTTGGAGACGGGAGAAAACTAAAAGTACAAGGAATAGGACAAATAATTCTCAAGGCCTATAATGGTAATGAGTATGTGGAAACGTCACTAAATGACGTATTATATGTTCCTGAACTGAAGGTAAATTTATTCTCTGTTACAAAAGCTGTAAATAATGGTTATATGTTTCAAATTAAAGGTAAAAAATGTGAGTTAATTAAAAACAACATAGTATGTTCTGTTGGTAAAAGTGTGGATAAGTTCTATGTAATGCAGTTTATTTTTGGTTCTTCACATAAAGTAAATTTAACCACTCAGGTAAATAATAATACTCTTAAGGATTGGCATGAAAAATTGGCACACCAAAATTTTGATTATTGTAGATCAGTGTTAAAAAATAATAACATAAAATTCATTGATTCTGATGATTTGTGTATATCATGTATCGAAGGAAAATGTCACCGCTTACCATTTCCTCAGAGTTTAAACCAAACAAGTATGTGTTGTGAAATATTACATGCTGATGTTTGCGGACCGATGGAAGTTCTATCTGTTGGTGGTTCAAGGTACATTTTAGTAATCAAGGATGATTTTTCAAAATATAGAAAAGTTTACTTTTTAGCACATAAGTCTGAAGTGCCAAGTAAAATAAAACAGTTTATTAATTATGCTGAAGTTGAAACAAATAATAAAGTAAAGATTTTAAGGACAGATAATGGGACAGAATTTTTAAATAAAACATTAGAGTCCTTTTTAAATAATAAAGGAATACAGCATCAAACTACGGTTGTTTACACACCGGAACAAAATGGTAAAGTAGAAAGAGAAATGAGAACAATAATAGAAGCTGCTAGGACTATGTTAATTCAATCTAATTTAGATAAAACACTGTGGGCTGAAGCGGTTAACACAGCTGTGTATACACTAAACAGAACTTACGTTAAAAATAAAAATACTGATAAAACACCCTATGAATGTTGGTCAGGTAGGAATTTTGATTTACATACTTTACATAAATTTGGAAATCCAGTTTTTAGTCATGTACCTAAAGAGAAAAGAAGAAAATTTGATTCAAAAGGAAAGAAAGGATACTTTGTTGGTTATGGGGAATTGACTAAGGGATATAGAATCTATTATAAAGAAGAAAATATAGTAGAGATTAAAAGGGATGTAGTTTTTATAAAAGATAGCGATTTTGAAGATAAAAATAAAATACCTAATATTACAGAAAATTTTGAAATTACACTCGAAGAAAATAATGTAAATACTGAAAACTCATTAGAGGAAAATAACGATGTTGAATATACTATACAGGATCATGATAGTAGGGATAGTACAATAAGTAGTCAGATAGAAATTAATAACGACACATCGGGTCATAATTTTAATGATGGTTCAAGTATTGATGAGTCGAGTAATGAATCGGAAGGAGAGTTCTATGATACTAATATTGAAGTTCAAAGTCAGGTTAGTCAGGTAGAACAAACAGGAAGCTTGAGACCAAGAAACCAGATTAAAAAGCCAATTTGGCATAAGGATTATAGTACAGATTATACATGTTTGTTAAGTTTTATAGAAGATAATCCTAAAACATATGAAGAAGCCATGAAAAGTACTGAAAAAGCAAATTGGCATAATGCGATGGAAGAAGAAATAAATAGTTTAAATGAAAATAATACATGGGAATTAGTACCAAAACCAGTAAATAGTAAAGTTATTGAAAGCAAATGGGTATATAAAAGAAAACTTGATGATCAAGGTAATATTACTAGTTACAAGGCTAGGCTCGTAGCTAGAGGCTTTCAACAAACAGATTTTATTGATGATGATTTATTTGCACCAGTTGCTAAGCTTCCAACAGTTCGCACTCTATTGGCAATTTGTAATCAAAAGGGTATGTCAGTACATCAAATGGATGTTAAAAGTGCTTTTCTTCATGGTGATATTAAAGATGAGATATATTTGTCATTACCAGAGGGTTATTCTGATAACGGTATGGTATGTAAACTTAAAAAGTCATTATATGGTCTAAAAAGCTCGCCCAAAAACTGGAATGATAAATTTAACTTAGTTATGTTATCCGAATGTTTCAAACAATGTAAAACTGATTATGGTCTTTATGTAAAACAGTATAATGGACAAATTGTTTATTTATTACTGTATGTTGATGATTTATTACTTGCAGGGACGGATATTGAATGTGTAAACCAGACTAAAGATTTGTTAAAAAGAAATTTTTGTATGAAAGACTTGGGTTTAGCAAAATATTTTTTGGGTATTTCTATAAATCAGGATGTTATCAATGGTGTCTTAAAAATTAATCAGAAAGCATTCCTTAAACAGATTTTACAAAAATATAATATGTCAGATTGTAAAAGCGTTGCTACACCCATGGATTCAAAATTCAAAACAGATAGCCTTAAAAGGGAAAATTCTGAGTCGCAAGAGTTAGAAACAAGATGTAGACAATTAATTGGTTGTTTGTTGTATGCAGTATTAGGAAGTAGACCTGATTTGTGTGCAAGTGTTTCAATATTAAGTCGTTTTCAAAAATGTGCTAGTGAAGAGTTGTGGAATATGTTAAAAAGGGTTCTTAGATATGTTAAAGGCACAATTGACTTAAGTTTAGTATTTGAAAGAAACAAGAATGATGCTATCATTGTTGGTTATGTAGATTCTGACTGGGGAGGTGATTTGGTCGATAGAAGGTCAACAGCTGGGTTTGTTTTTAAAATATTTGGTTCTCCTGTTTCGTGGTGTACTAGAAAGCAACCATCTGTAGCTTTGTCCTCGACAGAAGCCGAGTACATGGCACTTAGTATGGCTACAGCAGAAGCTTGTTGGCTTAAACAATTAATAAGTGATTTTTCTATTAATGTTGAATATGTATTAATGTATGAGGATAACCAAAGTTCAATTAAAGTTGCAAAAAATCCAGTTTTGCATAAAAGAATGAAACACATTGACATTAAGACACAACACATTACATCACATTCACATTGATATTAAGCACCATTTTATTCGTGAGAAAATTGTAGAAGGAATAATAAAGTTAAGTTATATTGAAACATCAGCAGGCCTATTATGTAACTTTCTGATATCCAGTGACTAACAAGCTTCGGTTGTACACCGAACTTTGTTGACAACCGTGAATGTCATATTATTGGTATTATGTATCACACTGAATGGATATCACTTTACGGTGAATAACAGCGCGCTTCGCCTAAGCAGTTGACCACTCTATTTTTTATCGACTATTAAGCGGCTAAGTTAAGTAGCGCCCGTTGAGCGTTACAGTACTTGGTTATACGGAACATTTTATAATAAGCGGTTTATATAACATGTGACATTACTGACTTGTGTAAATAAATATGTTTACTTACAAATAACTTCTTTATTTGTTAAAGGGACCGATAATGTATGACTTGGAATGTGTTAAGTTGTTGTGCAAGCCTGGATAAATTGTGATAACTCCATTCGATAACCGGCTGTCAACTTTTGGACTGTGAATTTGAATTCTTCGAACCTGGGGAGTATTCTGTTTTAATTTACGTATTAATGTTGTATAATTTACATACTATACAGTACACAGACACCGAGCGACGTCCCAGTAAACACCAGCTACGTTTACGTCTCATTTTGCTTGAAAAATTGTGAACGCAAATTCGAGGACGAAAACTCTTGCCCAGACTTATAACATTCACTACAAACCCTACTTCACACCTTAATATGGTGTCTCTAATACCTATGCTCTAAATATTATAACTAAACCACTTAGTTCATAATTAAAGAACATGTTTAAACTTTGTTCCCACGTAAAACTCATGTTCATATCAATCCTTGAATCTTATCAAAGTAAATGTAAAAATAGCCTTTCCCTAAAGTGTTGACTGTAGCAAGTTTGAGCATATTAAATCAAATTTAAAATTAATAGAAAATTATTATACCTTTATTTTTTCATTTAATATTTTACTCCATTCTAACTTCAAAACTCCTACTTTCTCAAGGTTTTATGAAACATAATATTCTCTTAACATACTCAGCTGTTTCTTGTCACATTTCAGGTGTTGGTTAACGTAATCAGGCAATATGATGACCTGCGAAGCTACGTTCATGACATGAGTGAGAAACTTAAGAGCAGAGCTGACGGAGCTAGATTCATCTAGAAATGAGTGAGCAAGCTACTGCGGGACAGGAAGGAAGTGAAGTTGAAATTTAGTCAATAGTAAACAAAAACACTCAACTGAAGAGCCAGCTTGCAGAACTTCACACCCAACACATAGGATGAGATACTGGACTAGATCACCATCTCCGTCAACTAGTTTCTGGTTTTCAGCAATACCATGACACTCATGACTGAAACGAATATTTGAACTAGAAGCAGAATAACTGTGCAAGGCACATAACACCATTAAAGCCAGCAAAGAGATCACTAACACCAATAACCTGTACAATGAGCTGATTGATGGTGTATCCGGACTGGAGTGCGAGCAGCCCACAATTTGAACCCCACCCAAAGTAGTAATATCATAGTGTATTCTGATGGACTAGGAACCGGTTTTGGATCCTCAACTGTTCTAAACATACAGTGTTGGTAGTACGTAATAATTAGTAGTAGTATGTAGTATAATTCAAATAAATAAAGTTAGTACAGGATTATTATTTGTCTTTTTTTTCCAATATGTTTCACAAAACAAATATACAACATGTATATAGAAAAGTGAAGTTAAGGCTGATGCTCTAGAGTAGCCCGCGAAATTCGAATTTTCTTACGTTTTTTTGCAATTTGCAGGCCAGTGCAAGGTTGTATGTTGATTAAAATATTATTCGCGGGTGTAAGACGTATGTAGTTACAGAATTATAATCATCAATACAACCCTCCTTGTTCCTAAAGGTGTAGAAATAACTTTTTCTGCTTTTTTTTGTTTCCTACACCCTTATGAACTTGGAGGGTTGTATTGATAATTTTGATGATTATAATTCTGTAACTACATACGTTTTACAGCTGCGAATAATATTTTAATCAACATACGACCTAACACGGGCCTGCTAATTGCAAAAAACGTAAGAAAATTTGAATTTCGCGGGCTACCCTAGAGCATTCACCTTAAAGTAAGGCCCAGCGCAAAAGTATTACGAGCTACTAATAAAACTATTTATCTCTAATTAATTAATTAAGCCTTTTCATTTATAACTACAAGGATCTTTTGGCGCGTGGCTGAAATCAGAACTAACGATACCATTCCGATTAGTTTAAGTGCACCACCCTTGATCTTTTGTTCTGATTGGTCGTTGGGTTGTGTCAAATCGTGACGGTGTGTCGTTAAAAAAAATTATGAAGAATATATTAATATTGCCCATTTTAATTCAATTCCTACCTAAGGTCCGGTTTTTTTTTTATAATCAACCAATTCTGGAGGAATGTCCACATTAATTATATACGTTTTGGATCAATGACCCCAATTCTTAACAACTAATAATACAAGAAAATAAATATTTTAGAACATCACAAGCTATCTAAACAATAAAACAACAAAAGACATAATGTTTGCACAGAAATCGGCATAGGTGTATATCACAAAACCTTATAAAACACTACCTATGAGTAACGTCTATCACGATAGCAACTTCACACTCAGTTGTTATCAATTTGATGTCCATTATGCTTACATAATCGCAATATTAGAAGTATCGATACGAAAGCATCTGTCAAAATGATTTACGGTGACTAACAGCCACGATGTTCACCAATGACGTCATATTTGATCGCGTTTGGTCATACATAATACGAAACTAACCTTTTGACAGTTAATTGATATACACTGAGCCCAATTGCTATCAATTCGAGCTGTCAACAGAGATACATAATAGCCCTGCAGAACAAGTAGCTGATTTGCTAACAAAACCTTTGTCAGGCCCTACATTTGTTAAATTAAGGGGATATCTAAAGTTGATGTAAATTGAAAATTTTTGATTGTCTCGGATAAATATAAAATTTCAAGGAAAGTGTATAGGTAGTGTATTTCATTAGTTTGTAAAAGTGAAGTGTAAAACTGTAAAACTCAAAATTTTATAAATTTGTAAATGCAGGATGTTTATGTGTATAAGTTAAAATTAAAATTTTGCATGTAAAGGCATAGTGTAAAAAGGTGTTAACTATGTTTTTGAGTATTGTATAATAATTTCTTATTTTGAGGGACGGTGTTAACTGGCAACATAAGAAATTAAAAAGTTTAGTTGTCTTATATTATCTATGGTCCCTTCGCCACCATCTTTGCTTATGGTAAAGACTACAATAATTTTCCTTGAGATTGTAATAAATAAAATCTGTGTTATACTAATAGTTTGGAAGTAAATAAATACATTAAAACCATCTCCACGTCTCCTTATTTTAAAAACAATAAATTACTACCTATTATAATAAATCAAGCTGACAATTTAATAAAAATAAGTTGACCTACTGCCTACACGACACGCTTACCTATACTGTGACACTTCGCTCAGCTTTGGGTTCAAGTCGGCGACGCGTGTGCACGACTCGTTTCGCGTAAAGGGTGGTAGCGTTAAATACCTACTTTGCTTGGCGTAGACGGCCTTAACCCATATGACGTAATACGTGTGGACGAAAATATTATCACGAATCACGTCGATCCCAGGTGTACCTACAATCGAATATATACCTGAACCGTCGACGAGTGCCGCTCCTCACGTCGCTCCGCCACCCCCGCCGCCGCAGCGCGCCGAACCGCCGCCACCCGCCGTGCCACCGCCGCCGCCGCCTCCGCCGGGTCCCGCCATCACCGATGTTACGAAATCGCCGCCAGCGCCGTCAACAGTCGACCTCGACATCGACGTCGCAGGGACAGGACCTGCGCCCCCAGACTCACAGGTGACACCGCAAATCAATGATGAGATTATGCAACTTCTTGGTGAGGACCCCTCCCAAAAAAGGGTCATGACATCCAGCCTGACCTGGTCGTGCGTCTCCAGCATATGGCTACTTCGGGTCTGTCCAAGGAAACCCGGAAGGAACTATTGGATAAATACCTGGTTCCCGCCAACTGCACCTTGATCGACGCACCCTTACTGAATCCAGAGGTAAGGGTTGCCATCTCCGAAGCTGTCTACAAAAGGGACAAGGCTATTGAACAAAGCAGCGAGCCGCGGCCGCCGCTAGACACGGTAAGGTACGCCGGAAGGCTATCTAGCTTTCTTGACCAGTGGTCCCTTATTACTAAGGATAAGACTATATTGTCTTGGGTCACAGGCTATCGCATTCCCTTCTCGCAACCTGTAATACAACACTCGCTGCCTGTAGCAAAAACACTTACTCTTGCAGAGAAAGTACAATTTAATCAATCAATAAAAGAGCTTTTATTGATCGGTGCGGTCGAAGAATGCGATCCCTGTTATGGTCAATTTATATCACCTACGTTTCTAGTACCAAAGCCGAACGGCAGGACTAGATTTATTCTAAATCTAAAATCCTTAAATAAATTCGTTTCAACAAAACATTTTAAGCTTGAAGATCTACGTACAGCTATAAATCTTATAAACAAAGGTTGTTTTATGAGCACTATTGACCTCAAGGATGCGTATTTTCTAATCCCTATACATAGCGATCATAAAAAGTACCTAAGATTTGAATTCGATGGAAAGCTGTTTCAATTTAATGTCGTGCCGTTCGGCCTCAATACTGCTCCGTTTGTGTTCACTAAAATAATGAAACCGGCTATTAGTTTACTCCGGTCGTGTGGCTTCCTATCTACTATCTATTTAGATGACATTTTGCTAATATCAAATACATATGAGTCATGCGCGAGTGAAGTCTCTTACACAATAAACTTATTACAATCTTTAGGTTTTATTATCAACAAAGAAAAAAGCACACTACATCCTAAAACAAATTGTAAATTCCTGGGTTTTATAATAATTATAAAACCCAGGAATTTACAATTTGTGACAGTGTCAATTATTGACACTGAGAAATTACACGTTTCTTTGCCTAACGAAAAAATTCAAAAAATTAAAAAAGAAATAAATATTTTTAAAATACTTACACGTTGCAAAGTCAGAGAATTTGCCCGCCTCGTGGGTTTACTTACCTCGGCCTGCCCTGCCGTCGAATACGGCTGGCTTTACACTAAAGAACTCGAACGATGCAAATATCTTAACCTAAAAGAAGATGATAATTATGAAAAGTATGACTATACCCCCGTCGATATTGCCAGATCTAGATTGGTGGTCACGAGTAATTAATAACTCTGTGAACAAAATCAAACAAAACATATTTTGTTTGGTTATTTACAGCGACGCCTCAACAACGGGGTGGGGGGCGGCCTGCGAGGAGGAACGGGCTAGTGGTATGTGGTCTGACAGCGAACGTTCGCGACATATTAATTATTTAGAAATTCTCGCTGCCTTTTTTGGACTAAAAGTTTTTGCTAAATCTTGTTATGACTGCCAAATTTTATTACGAATTGATAATACCACTGCCATATCGTATATAAATCGTATGGGTGGCATTCAGTTTCCTCACCTAACTAACGTTACAAAACAACTTTGGCAGTGGTGCGAAAAAAGAAAAATAATACTTTTTGCTTCATACATAAGCTCCACGGATAATAGCATCGCGGATGCTGAGTCTCGTCGCGTTCACCCAGACATCGAGTGGGAGCTGTCAGATCACGCCTTTAAACGCATAACAAAGCAATTCGGTATCCCCGAGATAGATATTTTCGCCAGTAGGTTAAACAAAAAATGTAAAAAATACATATCTTGGCATCGGGACCCCGACGCCTATGAAGTAGATGCATTTACTATCTCTTGGATTTTTTTTTATTTTTACGGATTTCCACCTTTTTCCATAATATTAAAAACACTTAGAAAAATTGAAAATGACCACGCAGAGGGCATTATTGTAGTTCCACACTGGCCTACACAGCCATGGTTTCCCGTGTTTAAAAAATTACTAGTGTCTGACACTTTAATTTTTAAACCTAATGAAAACTTAATAATTTCCCATTCCAGCAACCGAGATGTTCACCAGAAGATTACCCTGGTTGCCGGGATATTATCCGGACGTCGCTCCTGAGAAGAAGTGTACCTCCAAACTCAATTCCTATTATGATGGCCTCCCTATCAGACAATTCCATAAAACAATATGACACCTGTCTTAAAAATGGTTTTTGTTCTGTAAAACAAATCATACTGACTTATACGTAACTTCTGTTCCGACTGTCATACATTTTCTTACTCAGCAATACGAATCTGGTGCTCAATATGGAACTCTAAATAGCTGTAGGTCCGCTCTCTCTTTAATTTTCGATACCTATAGACTTAGGGAACGACGACCGGATAAAACGGTTCTTCAAAGGAATTTACCGATTAAGACCTCCTCTGCCTAGGTACAATACTACTTGGGATACCTCCCTGGTTCTTAATTATTTAACATCCTGGTACCCTAATGAAAATCTAAACCTTGAAAAAATTTCTAAAAAGCTTGCAACGCTCCTAGCTTTGACTACTGCACACAGAGTCCAAACCATTTCAAAAATAAATATCATAAACATAGAAGCTCTTCCAAATGAAATCCAAATAAAAATTCCCGATTTAATAAAAACGTCCCGTGTCGGCGCTACTCAGCCTACTCTCATCCTCCCGTTTTTTAGAGATCAACCAGCCATATGTCCAGCTGCTACACTAAATTCTTACCTGCTGATGACGAACCCACTACGTGGCAGTGAAGTTCAATTATTTATTGGCCTTAAAAAGCCTCATAAGGCTGTTACGTCACAAACTCTGAGTAGGTGGATAAAGAGTGTTCTTTGCAGTTGTGGTATAGATGTTTCTGTGTTTACCGCGCATAGTATCTACTAGACACGCAGCCACCTCTAGAGCTCATAAAATAGGTATAAATTTGGACCTAATTAGGAAGACGGCTGGTTGGAGCGGTAGCTCTAATACTTTCGGGCGTTTCTATAATAGATATATAGTTAGAGAGCAACAGGAGAATCAAAAATCTTTTGCTAATAGCATTTTATCTGATTAAGAGTTATTCATTAGTCAATCATTAATATTTAAATAGATAATTCATAAGTTTGTAAACATTACTTAATGTTATAATTTTATGTTTACCTAAAGTATGGTAAGTACCTTTTTGTTCATTTAACATAATAATGTTACTTATGTATGCTTATTTCTAAATACTTAAATAAGTATTAAAATAAATTGGCATTAATCCTAATGAGTTGATATTTTCATTAAGTCTCAACATCTACATGTATACCTAATGCTAATCTCGAGGACAAAGCTCGAGTATAATTAACTAGCTGTTGCCCGCGGCTTCGCCCGCGTAAAGTTCGGTAACTGTCCCACTGAATCATACTAAAGGGATAAATAGTGTCCTACATGTGAATCCAGGTTATAAACTATCGATGTGCCAAATTTCATAATCATCACAACCACCATCACTGTCACAACCACCATTATTATCACAATCACCATCACTATCAAAACCAACATCAATATCACAATCATTATCACAATCACCATCACTATTTCAGTCACCATCACCATCACAAACACCAACACAATCACCATCACAATCACAGTCACCATCAATATCACCATCATTATCACAATCACCATCACAATCACCATCACAATCACCATCACAATCACCATCACAATCACCATCACAATCACCATCATAATCACCATCACAATCACCATCACCATCACAATCACTATCAAAATCACCATCACAATCACAATCACCATAACAATCACCATCATCGTTATCTCAATCATTATCACAATCACCATCACAATCACCATCATAATCACCATCACAATCACCATCACCATCACAATCACTATCAAAATCACCATCACAATCACAATCACCATAACAATCACCATCATCGTTATCTCAATCATTATCACAATCGCCATCACAATCACCATCACAATCACCATCATCACAATCATTCACTATCACAATCACACTATCACAATCACCATCACCATCACAATCACCATCACAATCACAATCACCATCACGATCACCATCACGATCACCATCACGATCACCATCACAATCACCATCAATGTTGAATGATCACAACCGTTTCAAGGTTCCATCTATCTCTATACCACAATTCATTTAGTAGGGATATACGATACACAACTGCACTCTGCGTTTCCACCCGTATAATTCCGGGATCGGGATCGGGATCTGGATAAAAAGTACCCTATGTCCTTTCCCAAGGTTCCATCTATCTCTATACCAAAATTCATCAAAATCGGTTCAGCGGTTTAGGCGTGAAAAGGTAACAGACAGACAGAGTTACTTTCGCATTTATAATATTAGTAGGGATGATTAAACGAACTTACCTGTAAGTGAAGTTCTATCCTAATTATACGAAGAGCTTTGTCCGAAGAGATTAGCATACATCCCACCCTCCCGGGACATAGGCCTTATCCCCTGGTCATGCAAATATCAACATAAGTATTAAGTGTTATAGTCTTTGATCTTCATGGATGATGCTCCGAACTAAATGACGACTACTGCGCTGCGCCCGGGCAAGACTAGTAAGTTATGGATACCCACAAAAAAAAAAAAATAGTTTATTTTTATAATCTACCTCAAAAATCAGTGCGAATAGGCGACACCGTATGTGTTACTACATGTATACCTAATGCTAATCTCTTCGGACAAAGCTCTTCGTATAATTAGGATAGAACTTCACTTACAGGTAAGTTCCTTTAATCATTAATAAATGATGTAGTAAATAAAAATACTCTTATATGTGAATTTCGAGCGCATTCCAAGTTTAAATTTAGAAACTAAAAAATCGACGCGAATTTAGCCGTAGCCTTGTTTCTCATTAATTTATATTATAATCTCCTTCTCGTGAAATCAATCAAAAGCATCGAATAATTACTAAATTAGATTATTAAAAATGATAGTTTATAATAATTAATAAAAATTATACCAAGGAGCTTTCAGTATTCAGTATCAACTCTTTTTTTCCAGACTTTATTTCATCGATTAGGCTGAATGCAACTTTGCAAACTTGGGTTTGCGGTCAGCACTACTGAAAGAAGTGTTATGTTGCAACATGGTTTTTTTTAGTAGGTAATATTGTCAAGACTTTGATTGTGTTGGGTTTGTGTATGAAAAGTATGTATGAATAATGACGAAAATAAGAACGCAGATAGAATGTTACTGTTTTCATTTTGACCTTTCGAGTGTTATTAGCAAACGAGAAGCCTATAAGTACAATATTTTCAGTGCATGTAGGTTACCTATTTTAGGAAGGGTGTAGTACTAAGTATTTTACACATATTTGGCAATAAACTGATGTCGCTGTCGTTTTACCGACCTCAACACGTTATTGTAGATATTAACTACAAACTTATTGTATGAAACAGCTGCCATGACATATTTTTCATTATTAAATTTAATGCTGAAAGTTCACGAAAATTCACACTGTATTGTTGAGCAAGTCCGTTAACATTGTGACGTAGCCAACATGGCGACCGATTTTGGCGCGTTTCTAGTCACGTGACTAATTTCAAAATTTTATCAATTTTAAATTGTCTATAATAAATAAATAAAAAAGAATTGAGAGTTTTTCGCTTCTATCATTACTATCATTTATGATAAAGATTTAAATTATATTTAAAAAATGATGTTTTTTTTTTGAACAAGTCAATTATAGCATAATTATCTCAGGCAATGACGTAAAAAATTGCGATCTCGCTTCGCTCGCTTTTGTTGCCTAGTTTTTCTTGAGTCTTAAAACTCCAGTAGGTCGAAACAATTCTAACCTGTTCAAGGTAGGTAAAGTGTTACAAATTTCGAGCTCGCTTCGCTCGCTCTAAATTTAACTCTAGACTACTTTCTTTTGGATTTATCTAAAAGTCAACCAAGTAACTCTTATAGGAAAGATCGAAAACATTCTAACCTGTCCAAGGCAAGGTGTCATAAAAATTTTGAGCTCGCTGCGCTCGCTCTTGCAGCCTACTTCCTCTTGAATGTTGTCATTGTTTGTCTGAGGGTCGATCTAGTAACTCCTCTATGAAGGGTCTAAACATTTGCAACCTGCCCAAGGTAGAGTGTTAAAATTTTGTTAAGCTCGGTTCGCTCGTTCTTGGAGCCTTCAAAAAATCAAATCGTGGCTACGAAAAAGCTTCAATGGTTGAAGAACGTCTAACCAGACTGACCTTCTCCACGTCCATAAAAACAAACTAATTGAAGTAGATGAAGTGATAGCGCGTTTCGGGAGAAGACATAACAGAAAATTTGATTTTGTTATTGAAATATAGGTACCTAGGTATTTTTAAGTACAGTACTTACTTTTAAAATTTTAAAATACCTTTAGCTTTACCTTTTTTTAAATTACTTACTTTTAACTTTTATCTATTTTATTCAAAATTAAATTGTAAGTTCTTGTGACTTGACCACGAGAATGTGACCCCCCCCCTGGCGCCAAAGCTGGATTCGCCCTTGAGTGAGCCGCCATCCTGGGTGTGCCCAGAGTGTATCTGCTTAATGCCTAAAAAAGGGAACGTGGATACCCCGGTCATCGTTAAGACACCTGCATTTAAGACTGCCACCACCACCACCACCACGCCCATGAATAACATAAATACGCAGCGCGGTAGTCAGGCTAGTTTTTCACCGACAATGGATTCTGATTCAATGCTGCTTGAGGAATTAAGGGAGTTTCGAGCCGAAATGACGGCCCGTATGGACAGCCAGGCTAAAGCCATTAATCTCTTGATGAATCAATTCACCCAAACAAGATCCGATTTGGATAATATAATAAAACTGATGAGGGTACTGGAAGAAAAAATAGATACTAAACAAACTCAAGACATTATAAGCGATTAGTCGACAACGGCCCTCCTACATTCTCAGATGTGGCTAGTCAACAGAATAGTTCTAATAACCATACAATGCAGAAAATATCTAAAAAGGCCACCACCAAAACACAAATAGTAAACAAGGGTGGGGCCACGAAAACCGCTGTATTACCGATAACGGAAACGGCTATTATCACTACCTCACCAACAAGCACACCGTATGAACAAGTGGATGTAGAGGAAGGCGATACTGGAATGGGCTGGACAACAGTAATTAAGAAGAAAAATAACAGACCACTAAAAAATGTAGCAGTAGGAACAAATAAGGAACTGAAGGCTATTCAAGCAACGGAAAGAAAAAAACACTTGCATGTGTGGCGACTGCATCCTGAGACTACTATTGAAGCTATAACAGATCATGTTAAAAGTGTATGTGGTCCAGATGTGCAAATAAAAGTTGATAAAATCAATCATAAAACTAAACGAGACTACTCGTCGTTTATAATAGGAGTGCCTGAAAACTGGTTCCAGAAATTGCATCAGCCAGAAATCTGGCCCATGAATACTGAGTTTAACGAATGGACTTGGTTTCGAAACTCCACCAAAAACAGATCAAATTAATACCATTGATTTATACTACCAAAATGTTAGAGGTCTTCGAACAAAGCTGAACGACTTCAGAAATAGCTTAGAATTAATGGATGCAGATTTATACGCAATCACGGAATCGGGTTGCAACCCTTCCATACATGACCCAGAATTAATCCGCCGGGATATCAAATACTTCGCTGCGACCGAGCGGACGGTCGGAAACAGGGAGGAGCGCTTTTAGTGGCCACACGTCGGTTCGAGCTGCGAGAAGTGTACGTGAGTGACGTATCTATAGACACCTGCGTCTTTGAATTAGTCAATGCAACGGTTTACCTAAATAGACGATTTTTATTTTTGTGCTCAGTGATTTATATTCCGCCTGGTAGTTCTGAGAATGACTATATGGTTCTGTTTGGCATAATAGAAAAATTGTGTACTAAATATAAAGAAATAATTGTGTTAGGTGATTTTAATCTTTATTCGTGTCCCATAAATGTGAAGAATTATTATGAATATTTTTTGTCCTACTGCGGATTCACTCAAAACAATAATGTATCTAACTGTTTAAATATACAACTAGATTTGATATTGAGTTCGGGTCTTCGCGAGGTGTCAGTGGTGATGGCGGATGGTTCGCTCGTGCCCGTGGACGCACATCACCCGCCGCTCGCGGCGAGCGTGCGGCTGACGGGCGCGAGCGCCCCGGGCCCCGCGCCCGCCGGCGCCCGCGCCGTCGGCACACGCACTGCTACTAGACCGCGTTGGAATTTTTATAAAGCGGATTATGAATTGCTATATTCGATGTTAGCATCTACTGATTGGACCGATATGTTTGAGCAGAGCGATGTGGAAGATATTTTGAATTCCTTTTATAATAAACTTAATGATATTTTAGATGCAAGTGTTCCTAGGAAAACATTTAATGTCAAACAGCGATATATTTACCCCAAATGGTACACAAGTGATATAATAAATAACTTAAAAATTAAAGCAAGACTACATAAAATTTTTAAAACAACGAAATTAAATAGTGATTACGACGAATATTCGAAATATAGGTCACATATTAAAAAATCAATAGAAATTGCACGCAAACAGCATGAAAATAAGATTCAATGTCAATTCGCGAAAGACCCCAAGTCATTTTGGCAATATATACGATCGCAAAAAAGTACAACGAGTAGACAGGACATTATAAAGGACGGTCAGTATCTGTCAGATGAGGAGTGTGCTGAGCAGTTCGCGGCTTATTTTGAGTCGGTATATAGTAATGTGCCGCCACGACTAGACTCAGAAGCAGCGGCAGCGGAAGCGGGGAACACTGGCAGTGCATGCGTACAAATTAATAATCTACGTCTTAGGGACGTTAGAAGTGCACTCGACCCCCTCAAGCCAAAGCGATCTGCAGGCCCGGATGGTATACCAGCGTTTCTTTTTAAAGATTGTAGTAGGGTACTCGCGGAGCCGTTACTTTATATATTCAACGCCTGTCTTCATTCTGCGAAGTTCCCAGCTCGGTGGAAGATTACGCGAGTCATTCCAGTGCCCAAAGGCAGGGCGGGAGCTGACATCAGTGGGTATAGGCCGGTGGCGGTGTTGTCGACGCCGGCAAAGGTGTTCGAGTCTGCCATTCAGCGCTGTATGCAAGAGCAAGTGCGCGGACAGTTATCGGATGCGCAGCACGGATTCCGGCTGGGGCGCAGCACTGCTACCAATCTCCTTGATTTCATAGGACGCGTGGTGCCAGCGGTAGATGCTGGGGTGCAGGTGGATGCAGCTTATTTTGACTTTAGAAAAGCTTTTGACACCGTCGATAATGACATCTTACTGCGGAAGCTGGCAGAGGTCGGATGCACCCAGCATCTATTGCGGTTTTTCGCCAGTTACATGCAAGGCAGACAGCAGTATGTGGACTGCAACGGATGTGAATCCGACTTATATTACACTTGGTCGGGTGTAAGTCAGGGCACCAACTTGGGGCCTCTGAAATTCATTATCATGATAAACAACTTGCCGGAAGTCGTAAGACATGGCGCTTGTTTATTATTTGCTGATGACTTCAAGTTGCTGCTTGAGATTAGGTCCGAGTCTGATTGCAGGCTCCTACAGGAAGACATCGATCGAATAGTACAATGGAGCCATGAAAACAAACTGTACTTCAACGTATCCAAGTGCTCGTTGATGAGTTTCACCCGTGCTCGTGCACCTCTGCTCTATGAGTACGTGGTGGACGCGGCGCCACTGCAACGAGTCACGGAGGTGCGAGACTTGGGTGTTTTCATGACTCCCGATCTGACATTCCGTGAGCATGTAACAAAGATCTGTAAGAAGGCGTACAGAAACTTAGGATTTGTTCTGAGACAGACACAAAGCTTCACAAACATCACAGCAGTTAGGGTCCTGTATGATGCACTAGTCAGGAGTCATCTGGAACATAGTGCGGTCATATGGGCTCCACATGAAGCTAAGTACTCTGTAATGTTAGAGCGCGTTCAGAACAAGTTCACGCGCCATTTGTACAGGAAATTATATGGGGTATATCCGTTTTACCCACTGATGTATCCCACTCTGTTTGTCCTGGGCATGGTTGGTTATAATCAACTGCTTGTCCGACGGGAGTTTACGCTGGTCGCCTACTTGGTGAAGGTGCTTCGGGGAGTGGTGAGTCACCCGGGAGTATTGCAGCGCTTGAGTCTGTGTGTGCCGGACCGCTACGTGTGGAGGCGGCGCAGCCCGCCACTGCTACTGGTACCTACAGCCAGAACGAACCTGCTTGCCAAGGCACCCCTTACCAGAGCCATCCGTACCATCAACGATCTTCAAACTCACATTGATGTATTTACATGTTGTTTTAGTGAATTCGCAAGGGTATTACTATTTATATTATGTTACAGGCGAAATAATATTTAATTTTATCTTTATTTTTGTAGGTACTTTGTTTATGTTATGTTTTTTTTTGTTTTTAAATAATGTAATAATTTAATAATGTTGTTAGTATTATCTTTTATAAATTGGTTGCAAGTGTATGGTTTAGTTCATAGTTTAGTTAAAGTTTAGTTTAAGTTCTTAGCTGTCGCATTAGGGTAAACCCTGTAATGATAGTTTAAAGGTGTTATAAATAAATAAATAAATCCTGACGTCAGGTTGGCGGGTGTATTTTATTTACAATAACTTATTTCAAATTTGACATTAGGAATTAAATGTTCGTCAAATGTACGTTTATGTAAATAAATTGCTACATAAAGGTTGGACTGTTTTCTGATCGCTACTGGTCCACCCCCGAAACACTGCCACGAACCACGTGCCTCATCATATTAAAAGGTTATGGGCCCAGAGAAGAGCGCATCTTGGCTGCCTGCCTTGCTTTGCATCTAATTAAAAGGTTCGTGGAAAAGTAATCGTCGCTTTGGGAGTGTGATTCGGTGCGCACGTACAGTACTGCAAGCCGTGCATCATGGAACATAACCTCAATGGGTTCGAAAAATTGGATGGTATATCTAACTTCCATACCTGGAAGTTTTCAGTCAAGAACCTGCTTATATTAGAAGGCTTGTGGGAAGTCGTTCTTGGATCAGACCAAGCCGAAGGTCACTTGAGGCGTGATCAAAGAGCACTTGCACGCATTTGCTTAACATTAAAGCCGCATTTATTACAATATGTACGAAGCTCTGACACTGCTAAAGATGCTTGGAAGGCTTTGCTTGACGTTTACGAAGATAAAGGCCTTTACCGAAGAGTTCTTCTACTGAGGAGACTGCACCGCGTTCAGTACTCTGAATTTTCTGATATGCAAGCTTATATTGATGCTGTGTTTACACTACCTAGTCCAGCAGCTTGACGACATTGGGAAACACACTGAAGATGAGGAAGTTGCTGAGATTTTATTGAGTGGTCTGCCAACTGAATATGATTCTGTTGTTTCAAATTTGTCAACTGCTGCGGTCACTACTACGGTATCGAGTGAACTTGTGCGAGCCCGACTACTGCAAGAGTATTCGAGGAAGACATCGGGTGATGAAGAAAGTACAGCATAAGTCTCCAAAAGTAGAAAAGTTATTGTTTGTGAATTTTGCAAGAAGAGTGGTCACAAGAAATCAAATTGTTTTAAATTAAAGAAACTTAAAAAGGCCAGAAAAGCCAATGATAAAGAAAACGAAGATAAGACTTTTTCAGCATCAGCATTTCTGTCAAAAGCCAGTGAGTTTTATATTGACAGCGGAGCTACCAGTCATATGGTGAACAACAGGGACATACTTCAGGACTTGAAAAAGTCAGATAACTTAATAACTATGGCTGATAATTCAAAAATTAAGTGTGAAGGTATAGGCACTTTGGAGATTCAGTCAAATCATAAGGTTAGACTTTTAAATGTTTTATATGTTCCCCAAATTGCAGCCAATCTTATTTCTGTTAGCAAATTAGTGTTGTCTGGCCATTCAGTTAGGTTTAGCAATGAGAAATGTTTTATTTATAATGACAATGTTGGTCATAAAGACAAGTCTGGCAACTTAGTTGCATCTGGTGTATGTATTAATGGTTTGTTTAAACTTAATGGGTGTGTTGTTATGTCTGAGTGTGTAAATGTAAATGGTTTCGGGTCTTCGACTAAAAGTGGGCACTCTCTACTCCTTGATCATGGAGAGGAGCTGTTGAGTACCAGGGACATTGCTGGTCTTCCTGCTGAATTATGGCACAGACGTCTCGGTCACCTGAATATACAAGGTATGAAAACACTGGACAAAGTTGCATGTGGAATGCGTTGTCTATTTTAGGATGAAAAGTCACTCAAGAACTGTGTTTCTTGTCTCGAGGGGAAGTTGTCGGCCGCAGCTTTTCCTGACAGCACATCAAAAACGACGCAGCCTCTGCAACTGATCCATTCCGATGTCTGTGGACCCATGCAGGAGCCAAGCTGGTCTGGAGCGAAGTACATCGTAACTTTTACTGATGACTACACTCGGAAGAGCTTTGCATGCTTGATGAAAAATAAGTTTGTGGTAATTAACCATTTTATTACATTTAAAACACTAGTTGAGAAACAGACAGGCTTGCAAATTAAGGTATTAAGATCAGATAATGGCGGTGAATACTGCAACAACAAGTTTAGCAACTATTTAAAAGAGCAGGGCATTGTCCATCAGGTCACTGTCCCTTACTGCCCTGAGCAGAATGGGGTTTCAGAAAGACTGAACCGTACCTTAATGGACAAGGTTAGGAGTATGCTGGCAGAGGCAGGTCTCAGCAAGGAATACTGGGGTGAAGCTGTCATGACAGCTGTTTATTTAAAAAATAGGTCACCTACAGCTGCTTTGTCTGGACGAGTGCCCGAAGAAGTATGGACTGGGTCCCCAGTTGACCTCAGCCATCTTCGTGTGTTTGGTTGCTTAGCATACTACCTGGTGCCATCTCAAAAACGGCAGAAGCTGGATTCGAAAGCCAGACTTTCCATTTTTGTTGGCTACAGTGATACCTGCAAAGGTTATAGACTTGTGGAGCCTTCAAATCCAAAGAAAGTGGTATTCTCACGTACAGTAGCTTTTATAGAGAATAAATTTTACAAGGATTTGGGACATGATTTTAAAAATGACCAACATAGTTTTGTATTTTTAAAAGATTTTATGAATATTGATGGAAATAAGTCATTAATAAATAATAATAATTTGAATAATATTGAATTGAATCCTGATAATGATATAATTGATAATATTATTGAAATTAATTGTAATAATAATATTGAATTAAATAATGACTCAATTATTACAAATGATGAATCAGATTCAAGTATTTTTAAAAATGACATGAATTCTTTTTCTGACATTTCAGGATCAGAAGAGAACTCAAGAGCATCTAGTGAGACCCATGACTCATCGAATATCTCAGAGTCAGCTGGAAAGTCTGCTCATGTTGGAGGTGATGGCCGTCTGACATGTGGTGGGACGTCTGCTGGAGTGGAAGTAATTAACACAGAGACAGTCTTTACTAGGCGTAGCGTGCGTTCTACACGCAATATTACTCCCATAAGGTACAAAGATTATGGTTGTTTTGTGTCTATGTCCTTGCATGACGGTTTGTGTGGAGAACCACATTCATATGAAGATGCGTTGTCTTCTCCACATTCTGATGAGTGGCAAGCCGCTATGCAGCGCGAGTATGACTCGCTAGTCGCCAACAAGGTATGGGAAATAGTTGATAAGCCTCCTAACAAAAACATTGTTCAATGTAAATGGGTTTTTAAGGTTAAGCATGACACAGATGGTAATTTCAACTGCTTTAAGGCGCGACTAGTTGCCAGAGGCTTCACTCAGAAGCAAGGAATAGATTACAATGATACATTCTCACCGGTGCAGCGGTGGTTCGACATTCTTCAATGAGAATTCTGTTTAATATAAGCAATCAACTAAACTTAGAAATAGATCACATTGATCTTCATCTTGATGAAGAAATATATATGCAACCACCCTTAGGTTTTTCGGAACACTTTAATGGTAAAGTTTGTTTACTAAAGAAAGCTATCTATGGTTTAAAGCAATCCAGCAAGATGTGGAACAAAAAGGTACATGACTTGTTAATTGTTAATAATTTTAAACAATGTAAAAATGAACCTTGTGTGTACAGTAAAAAGGTAGGCAATGACATAGTTTTACTGGCACTTTATGTAGACGATTTTTATCTGTTTTATAATAAAAATAGTAACATTAAAGTTCATCTGCAAATAGCATTAGAAAAACAGTTTAATGTAAAAAAATTAGGTCCACTTAAAAATTGTTTGGATACTAAGAGTTTCTAGACATAGACAAAAAGGTATATTATGTTTAGACCAAATTGAATACACAATGAAATTATTGGTTAAATTTAACATGCAAAATTGTAAACCAGTAACCACACCTTTGCCTCTTAATTGTAAGTTACAGAAGTCTGAACATACAAGTGTAGAGTTGGATGATAGTGTTTATAAATACAGACAACTTTTAGGATGTCTCATGTATTTATGTGTTTGCACTAGGCCGGATATTGCCTATGCTTGTAGTTACTTAAGCCAGTTTAATAACTGTTTCGATAAAACCCATTGGCTCGCAGCCAAACATGTAGGTACTTAGATATTTAGCTGGTACAATTGATCATTGTTTGCTTTTCACAAAGAGTGTCAATTGGAAATTGAGCGCGTACACTGAAAACAGAGGTGTGTTGCTCTCTCAAGTACGGAAGCGGAATACCTCGCAATAGGCGATGCTTGTAAAGATATGTTTTATTCAAAATTTACTTTCAGAACTAACATTAATTGAATTGGATGAATGTATTTTGTATAATGATAGTCAAAGTGCCCAGAAGTTACTAGAGTCTAAAGAAGTATGCCATAAACGAACCAAAGATATTGACATTCGATATCATTTTGTCAAAGACTTAATTAATAATGGTTCTATAACAGTTAGATACTTGCCTACAGACAGGATGATAGCGGATGTTCTTACCAAATCTTTAGGTAAACAAAAACACAGTAGTTTCACACAAAATTTGAATGTTGTTAAAACTATATAGTAAGTTTATTACAGCAGTGTAATGTGTATCTTATGTAAAAACTGTGATATAATTTTATTGACTTGTTAACTTAAGTATTAATTGCAACGTTTATGTGATACCTATATAAGTTGTAGAGACTGCAGTGTAACATTTATTATAGTGTCAATTGTATATTTTGTATCTTTTTTGACTAAAAATATAATAGGACAAGGGGAAGATTTACCGTCTATAGATGCCCTTATTATATTTTTCTCGTATGGCATCACCGGATGTGTGAACCCCGTACAGATTGCTCTGTTCCGGTTCTCTCTCTCGCTTGCTAATCGTGAACACGAAGTATGTAACTGATGTGCTCGGATAAACTATATAATTGTAATAGTGCGTTCTTTGCTAAGTGACGATATTATGTGTACATTTATTATGTAAATAAATTGCTACATAAAGGTTGGACTGTTTTCTGATCGCTACTGGTCCACCCCCGAAACACTGCCACGAACCACGTGCCTCATCATATTAAAAGTACTTACCTAAGCTAAGCTTTATTTGAAAACGCCAAAGTCAGGTATTCCGAGTTGGGACAGCATAATATCAAATCATTCCTATTTCGTAATTGTCGACCAGTAGTCAGTATTATTAAGATTTTAGTATATGTATAAGATTCAATAAATATTAGACGATTGATGATTTGAAGCCCACATTAAATAGAAGTCCAGAAAATCAAAATAGTTTGATTGGTTTAGAATCAACCCGCCATTCTGAGGCCAGGGTGGCGGCTCACATTCGTATTACAATATCAGAGCTTGTATAACATTTAAGAAGTTTTTAAGTAGTGTCCCATAACGTACATTTGACGTACATTTAATTACGAATGTCTAATTTGAAAAAAGTTAATTGAATTAAAATACACCCGCCAACCTGACGTCAGGATGGCGGCTCACATTCATTTTACAATATCAGAGCTTGTATAACATTTAAGAAGTTTTAAATTAGTGTTCATAATAAATGTACACATAATATCGTCACTTAGCAAAGAACGCACTATTACAATTATATAGTTTATCCGAGCACATCAGTTACATACTTCGTGTTCACGGTTAGCAAGCGAGAGAGAGAACCGGAACAGAGCAATCTGTACGGGGTTCACACATCCGGTGATGCCATACGAGAAAAATATAATAAGGGCATCTATAGACGGTAAATCTAATAAGTACCTAATGCAATCATTATATTTAAACACACCATACAAATATAATATTTCGAAGTTTATACATTCGACTATGGTAGTATACATATGAAATCCCTCATAGTGCCTGTTTTAACTGAATGGCCATCTATGAAGGCGTATTTCTTGTTATTTTCGTTAGGAAAAACATGGTAACATAAATAAGGTTTTTAATCTACTGAAGCTATAGTAATAACATATTTTTTCCTCATAAGCAGTTCCTACAAGCTAAGAATCTGTTATTTTCTATCTCTATGGTTATTAGTCACATTGACTAACAATAGTTATGTGACATTATTCTGAATAAAAACAATAACCACTATGCACGACGAGATTTTGACACATGACACATCAGCTGAATCGGTGGGGTTATGCAAATTGTCATGAAACTGAAGAATTTTCGTGAACTTTCATATGCAGCATTCGATTTCATATTGAAAAATGATTTTTACGATAAGTTTGTGGCTATTATCTCCAATAACGTGTTGAGGTCGGTAAATCTGCGTCAGTCTATTGCCAAATATGTATATCTACAGTAAGTAACTACACCCTTCCAAAAAATTGGTAATTAGATGCGCTGGAAATAATGTACACACTGCAAACTAGTTCGGTTTGCAGGGCACACTAACAAAGTTATTGGTGTGCGTAAAGTCAACGGCTGTCTGACTTCGCCTATTTATTAGTGTTTGCGCTTCACAATAACCCGTTGTCCACCCACACACTTGCAATTTCTTGTCACTTGATGTTGCATGGAATATGAAGCATAAATTTAGCCATCTTAACAATCTTCTCCGTGGCGCAATGGTCGAGCGTGCGGTAAACAGTATCTTACGCCACCAGCACCTAGCGCCGTAAGTTCGAATCCGACTGCCAACACATCGGTGTTTTTGTATGTTTTAATGAAACGTTTTACATTTGTTTGTTCAATTCATTGCTTAAATATTGGCAAGTCTTCTTTATATTTGAGTTAGAATTTATTTGAGGTCTACCCTCTAAAAATGACAAATCATGTGTAAGTTAGTAGTTTAAGTTCATCGTCATTTGACTATCGGGCTTACGTTACGCTACGTTTTTAGACATTATACCCTGCGTGTTTTGGGCAGTGCTTTTATTTGTTAATCATTATGAATCACTTAACTACACTTTTAAGAGCTGAGATTATTATTTTGCGTGAGAAAAACGTTTCAATTAGTGAAATTGCGAGGCGTTTAAAGATATCGGTAAGTTACAAAATATTATTAATAATATGTTTAGAAGATTAATAAAAATGTTTATATAATCCACATGTTATTGATTGTTGTTTTTTGTAACAATATTTTATTATTGTTCACAGAGAAGGACTGTGCAATTGTGGGTCCATCGATATGCAGATTCGGGAAGCATTGATCCTTGCCGACCGGGACCGAAGGCTAATCCATAGCATACACAGATGGCAATGCGCGGCACCGTGATATAGTTGCAACGCATATCGCTGAGCCCTTCTTCACTACTCGTTTAACGGTGACTAAACATGACGTGGCATTACAAACTGTACGGAACCACTTGCGTGCAGCTGGTGTGAAATGTCGTAGGCCAGCCAAGAAAATATTACTGTCAGATATTCACAGACAAAACCGGGTACGCTTCACAAGAGAATATTTGGATTTCGATTGGTGCAATAATGTTGTTATATTTAGCGATGAAAAATGTTTTAAGTCGGACAGAGACGGTCGCAAAATATTGTGGCGAAAAGATGGTGAACGCTATAAAAAAAAAAAAATCTTCCATGCAGGTCTAGTGGCTGCTTTACTTTGGGATTTTGGGGATGAATGTCATCAATGGATCCTGGTGAATTAGTGCAGGTAGGGGGTCGCAATACCAGTGAAAGTTACTTGAACGTTTTACATAACCTGATGCTACGAAGTGTGCGCGTTGCATACCGATAGTAAAAGCGCACCAATCGGTTATTAATAAAAATATCAAGGGGTAATTTGTTTTATGTGAGTGATGTTATTGTTAGTGAGATAACAATTTAGGATACCTGTATCTTAATATCTTTCTTACTAACATGTTTATTCATATCAATATACTTAAATTACTCTCTTGAATATGAAAAATAACGTTATTTCCTGTCCGACTTAGAATATTTGTCATGCACAAAACTTTATAATTTGTAATTATAATTATAATAAAAACCTAGGCAATAAATATTGTTGATTTCTTATTACAAATTGTTTAATTTTCGCTTCCATATTTTTTTCTTATTATCAGTTAAAATAGAAAAATAAAAATTCAACAAAATGACAACAAAATGACAACAAATAAAAAAATGCAAAAAGTCAATGACGATGGCGGGATTCGATCCTACGACATTTGTTTTACCAAGCCATTGCTTATACACCTATGCCACAAGACCAGTTAGCAACAACGTGAAATTTATGCTTAATATTCTTTGCCTGCAAAATAGTCCTAACCGTTTTCAATCACGGCGGCCAATCTTAGCGAAGATTAGCCACACACACGCGTGTTTGCTGACTTATTGTGAGACGTGAGGCGAAGTAATACACCAGTTGATTTTACGCACACCAGCATTATATTGGTGTGCTCTGCAAACTTAACTAATTTGCTGTGTGTACACAAGCTTCTCGTTTTCTAATAAAACTCAAAAAGTCAAAATAAAAACAGGAACATTCTATCTGCGTTCTTATTTTTGCCATTATAAAAAGTACGTTAAAAGTACTTACTTAAAAAGACTGTGATTGTGTCAAAGTCTAAAAAAAAAATGTTGCAACATAACACTTCTTAGTGCTGCCCGTATCATTACGATTAAAAAGTTATATTCAGCCTAATCGATACTCGCAATGGAATCGAGTTTTGACAAAGAAATGAGACGGAAAAAAAACTCCTTGGTATAATTTCAAATGATTATTTATTTAATTTTGATATTACCATTTTATACTATAGTAGCGGCCCGTCCCGGCTTCGCACGGGTAGGTCGGGTGGATGGTTCCCCTAATTCCACCCTCCGTCCCTATGTATACATATACATATAAACCTTCCTCTTGAATCACTCTATCTGAAACTCATTGATAGAAGAAAATTACCGTTGAACTAGCAGCGTAAAGGAAAAATCTGAAAATGAATTCATTTTCAACTATGCATGCAGAACCTATGACTAAATTCGCGTCGATTTTTTTGTTTTAAAATTTAATTAAGGAATGCGCTCGCAATTCACATTTATAAAATAAGTATTTTAATTTTCCATATTATTTATCATGTAGTGTACTTTTTTGTATTATCAAAAGGTTGTTTATAGAAAGGTCAAATGTAAAAAAAATTGTATGATGATAAATGATGTTTGTTTAATGAATTTAGGTTTCGTTTGACGTTTGTTAGTTTTTTTGTTTGATTTTGTTTTATTTGATTTGATCTTTATTTATTTTTTTGTAGTTCGGTTTGTTTGATTTGGTAAAATGATTAATATGAAAATTAAATAACTATTTGAAACTATACCAAGGGATTTTTATTCCGTCTCATTTTTATTTCAAACTCGATTCCATTGCGTGTATCGATTAGGCTTAATATAACTTTTTAATCGTAATCATGAAACATGGGTTTACGGGCAGCACTAAGGTGTTATGTTGCAACAGTTTTTTTTTTTGTAAATCTTTGACACAATCAAAGTATTTTTAAGTACTTACTTTTAACGTAGTTTTTATAATGACAAAAATAAGAACGCAGATAGAATGTTAGTTTTTATTTTGAGTTTTTGAGTTTTATTAGCAAACGAGAAGCTTGTCTATGTACATTATTTCCAAATCAAATCAAATCAAATCATCTTTATTTGTGAACACAGGTATTGTAATAAAGGTCTTATTCATACATTCCAGCGCATCTAATTATCAATTGACGACCCGATTGGCGCAGCGGTAGTGAGGCTGCCTTACGTTCTTAGGGTCCCGGGTTCGAATCCCGGTCGGAGCAAATGTTTGTGTGATGAGCATAGACATTTGTTTCCGAGTCATGGATGTTTATATGTATAATAAGTATGTATTTACAAACAAAAAAGTATCTATGTAGTATATCAACTATCTGATGTCCACGACACAAGCCTCGTTGCTTAGTGTGGCACTGGATGGCGCTGTGTGTAATGTCCAGCAATATTATATTATTATTATATTATAATTTTTTGGAAGGGTGTAGTTACTTACTGTAGATAAACATATTTGGCAATAGACTGACGCAGATTTACCGACCTCAACACGTTATTGGAGATAATAGCCACAAACTTATCGTAAAAATCATTTTTCAATATGAAATCGAATGCTGCATATGAAAGTTCACGAAAAATTTTCAGTTTCATGACAATTTGCATATCCCCACCGATTCAGCTGATGTGTCATCTGTCAAAATCTCGTCGTGCATAGTGGTTATTGTTTTTAATTAGAATAATGACACATAACTATTGTTAGTCAATGTGACTATTAACAGATTCGTAGCTTGTAGGGTGTGGCTGACTCTGGCAGAGCCACCATCAGGGATTTTAATTTTGATAACACAAAAATTTAGTCGCTAATTAGTCGAAATTAGTCGCCAAATATCAGATTTGGTCGGTCACTGGTTCAAAAGATATAAGGGCTTATTGGTGGCCCTGCTGGAGAGAGCCTACCCCAGCAGAGCCATATTAATAACTCAAAAACTAGGGCACCTAGCGAAGATCTGTTTTCTCCCATATTTACTTTCTAATTAGTCGAAATTAGTCGCCAAATATCAGATTTGGTCGGTCACTGGTTCAAAAGATATAAGGGCTTATTCGTGGCCCTGCTGGAGAGAGCTTACCCCAGCAGGGCCACATTTATATCTCAAAAACTAGGGCACCTAGCGAAAATCGGTTTTCTCCCATATTTACTCGCTAATTAGTCGAAATTAGTCGCCAAGTTACAGATTTAATCGGGTCCTAGTTCAGAACATATAATGAGTTCAATTGTTAAGGTATAGTCCAAGAGCTAGATCGAAGAGTTCACGATAAATTGCCAAGAAAAAATATTACTATTAATATGTGTAATATACTTCTAGTTTTATCGGTCTAAAGTCCTTAGAAATGACCGAGAGAGATAAATTCTCTATTAAATACATGTTTAATGTTTGTAATTATTAAGTTAGAGTGGCTTAAACTGTTTTGAAACCATTAAACCTTGCTCTTGGTCTATTTAGTGTCTTTAGCGACTAATTAGCGAGTAAATATGGGAGAAAACAGACCTTTGCTAGGTGCCCTAGTTTTTGAGATATAAATGTGGCTCTGCTGGGGTAGGCTCTCTCCAGCAGGGCCACCTATAAACCCTTATATCTTTTGAACCAGTGACCGAACAGTTTTGATATTTGGCGACTAATTTCGACTAATTAGCGAGTAAATATGGGAGAAAACAGATCTTCGCTAGGTGCCCTAGTTTTTGAGTTATTAATGTGGCTCTGCTGGGGTAGGCTCTCTCCAGCAGGGCCACCAATAAGCCCTTATATCTTTTGAACCAGTGACCGACCAAATCTGATATTTGGCGACTAATTTCGACTAATTAGCGACTAAATTTTTGTGTTATCAAAATTAAAATCCCTGATGGTGGCTCTGCCAGAGTCAGCCACACGCTTGTAGGAACTGCTTATGAGGAAAAATATTTAATTACTATAGCTTCAGTAGATTAAAAACCTTATTTATGTTACCACGTTTTTCCTAACGAAAATAACAAGAAATACGCCTTCATAGCAATGGCCATTCAGTTTAAACAGGCACTATGAGGGATTTCATATGTATTACTACCATAGTCGAATTTATAAACTTCAAAATATTATATTTGTATGGTGTGTTTAAATATAATGATTGCATTAGGTACTTACCTAAGCTAAGCTTTATTTGAAAACGCCAAAGTCAGGTATTCCGAGTTGGGACAGCATAATAGCAAATAATTCTTATTTCGTAATTCTCGACCAGTAGTCAGTATTATTAAGATTTTAATATACCTATGTATAAGATTCAATAAACATTAGACGATTGATGATTTGAAGCCAACATTAAATAGAAGTCCAGAAAATCAAAATAGTTTGATTGGTTTAGAATCAACCCGCCATTCTGAGGCCAGGGTGGCGGCTCACATTCGTATTACAATATCAGAGCTTGTATAACATTTAAGAAGTTTTTAATTAGTGTTCCTATACGTACATTTGACGAACATTTAATTCCTAATGTCAAATTTGACATAAGTTATTGTAACTAAAATACACCCGCCAACCTGACGTCAGGATGGCGGCTCACTTTAAAATGATGTTTGCTAGGCATACAGACTCGTACATTTATACTTATTTTAGTATAGAAACGAACATTTTACGTACATTTATATAGTTTATTTTTGATCTATTTGCAAGTTATACACCCGCGGTCCTGACGGATACGAGAAAATCGTTACGCGGTGATATTATCGTCCTTGCCATAACCACCAGCTATGCTAGCGCCATAACAGTTTGGTATCAGTTGACGTCCCCATTGAGTCCCCAAGTTTTTGTTTATCAAAACTTGTATATACCATTGACTTGAGAAGGTATATACCATTGACTTAAGAAGTAGATGGACTGGAAATACCTACAAAAAAAAGGTGCCACAAAATTTCTCATAAAATGGCTGCCAATGATAGGGATGTACCAATTATGGAATATAGTGTTACTATAACAAGTATCGATACTAATACTACATAATAGTTTTACGAGTCTTACTAGATATCACGTTGGAATCATATTTATAATTTACTAAGCACTTCGCCCGCGAAAATTGTGATAGCTCGGCTAATTTGCATGGCATCAATATAATTAATATCCTATGTTACTCGGTAAAAATGTAGCTTTATAATGGTACTTATAAGAATTTTTAACAGTAGTTCTTGAGTTAAATCGTAACAAACACACAAACAAAAAAGCAAATCTTTCCTCTATATTATTATAGCATAGATTCTTACAGTCTGTTGTAACAAAAAAATGAGTAAGTTTAATGCTCCTCTGATATCTGACCGTTAATTAATGTAGTATTTTTTCTGCACAGAATTTATAAACAATTTTAGTCGCATCACTTTTGCGCTTTCGCTTATTTTATATCTGGTCTGTAGCTTCTAGTAGGTATGCGGACTAGGTTTTCCAGATACAGTGATTTCATTTCCTGGCCAGTTCGAAAGATACTAATTTGGTGGGTACAAAAATAGTTATTGGTCTTTGTAAATTGCATTTCTTGTAATATTTTACAAACATACCAATACACCTAGCTAGGTATGTCAAAAATCAACTTACCAGCTTTAATTGCTTATACTATGCAGATTATTTTTTATGAAAACACAAACATTAATTGAGTATCGCACCTCGTTTTTAGTTATTCATTAAATAAAACTTCGGTAAAAATCAACATGTGTTTTATTTATTCAATAAACATTGGGTATGAAAACAACAATATGCATATCAAAATAAAACTTAAACTACCTATTCATTTCTAAACAATGTTAATTTGTTCAAAAACTGCTTTCCGAGCCACGCAGGAAACTCGGTGTGGTCACCCATCCACAGTCCAACCTAGGCAAACACGCACACTTTGCAAGAAGGCCATCGAATCGTAAAACGGTCGACTTCTAAGTAGATGCTTATATACCTCTTTGTGCATTGTTTCCACAATTAGATGGGGTAGCTCTGCAATGGAGGCATTACAGTAGATGTACAAGAAACATCCGATTTTTTAACGTTGCTCGTCTCACAGAAAACATATGACTCTTGATGTTGTTTTTTGATGGATGCCTGAAAAAAAATAGGAATTTCGTTATGCAATATTTGTTTTGTATTGTGTAACGGGCTGGTGTCCGTAACTCCACGTCAAATTCGTCAGTCAAAACGCGTACCTAATTTGCGTGCGAACAATAATAATCATATTTTTTCGAACCGATTAGCACACGTATGAACTATACCGATATCGTACCAGCACAGCGAAGGAACTAGTATCGGAAAATAATACAGCAACGGTACTACACTATTCCACCATGACATATTATTGTAAACAAACGAATGAAATTATGAAATTAAAAAAAGGTCTGTTGGACGAAAATAAGCCCAAATATGAACACTACAGCCATAAATTCACGATCCCTTAGCATTTTTTCCCTCAAAAGTGTATTACTATGTGTAATAATTCATGAAAACCGGTTACTAACCTATGCAAAGACAATTGAGGTTGATTTTCCTTCTTTCTTGCACCACACTTCATAACACAACACGCAGGCATGTTGAATAGCTGTTTTCCACCATATACGTGCAATTTTAAAGATAAACTCTTCGTAATTTTCTCACAAATCTCAATAAATGCAAAAGTAAACACTCATTTGACAGCAGAACTACCACAAAACTCGTCGCATAATATGGCGGATACGGCACTTACCTACAACTGTTACTACGTCACAACAAAATGTTGTCATTATGAGCAACAGCTGAAATATTGTTGTCTCTTTTATCAAATACGATTACCACATTAGATAGAATGAAGCAAAACGATATTTCACATTCTGTTTCGTATTTCACTCACATTTGTCTATGCAAATGTAGGTATAGAATATCGGGGCCCCTCCATATTTCTTTCTATCTCTATGGTATATACACAATACAAATTACAATGTGTCATTTGCACTGACGTATAAATCCTATGGACTTGGCATACCTACAAGAAAAACGTGGACATACCTACATTAAAGAGGGAAAATAAAATGGCGGCTAATAGGGTAGCCCATATCGATATTTCTCTACAATCGATGTTAGATAAAAGATTGTGAGAATGTTTTCACGTTGTCACGGTCCAATATCAACGGGTAAGTATTTTTATCACACTTTTCTTAGCTTCACTTGTTTAGAACTAACAAAATAACTATGTAAGCAAATCTTAAAAGTTATTTTTCACCGACTTCCCGGTTTTTGATTAAGCTAACATTTTGCATGTTTAGTTTGGATGATATTGCTGCCGATTCTCTGGTTCAGTAACTAATCTAAAATTAGAGAATCGACATTTTTTACTAAAAGGGCAGTGTATGTGTTTATGCCTTGCGCTTCATCGTGTTTTTAGTCGACATCGACAATATTAGTTCAATTAAATGTGACAGCTCTAATTTACGTCCGTCTCTTTCCCGTTTTATTAGAGAGAAAAAGATAGCAATAGCCAAACAGCGGGAAAATAAAATGGCGGCCTGGCCGCAAATAGGTATTTCAAAGACGCTAGGAATGAAGGTTTGCTATTATAGTAACTGTCAAAAACACTGTTATCCTTTTTCACTTATGCAAAATTCTAAAAGTTAAAAAGAGATAACAGTATTTTTATGATTTCGGTGTCGATATGCCTCATATTTGTATAACTGTATTTTCTATAGTCAAACATTTCAAGTCCATATGATTTATACGTCAGTGGTCATTTGTCAATCTGTGACGTGACTGTACTGTGACAGGCAGTGTTGCCAGATGTACGAGAAATCTCGTAACTTTACGAGATTTAGCGGTCTGTGTACGAGATACGAGAAAAAAAATATCTCGTATATTTTTTTACGAGATTTTAGCCACGTTTCTTTTTGTTTCAAAATTTCGACTACCGGCGATGCCTGTTACACCTAAACATATCCCTATAAACAAGGCAGGATTGTCTAACTCTCCCCTGACTGCACCATGTATCCAAATCAAAAATATTATAAAAAGTTTACAATAAACAATGTAATAAACGATCGACTCACTCACTAGATTCATTACCTCATCTCTGTAGTCTTTGGCCGGAGAATTCCCGCTCAATGTATTTCTTTGTTGTTGTCCTTGTTGCACTCATGTAAACATCGGATTGTTATCTCCCTTGCTCTAACCGAAACACGTAGGGAAATATAATGTAACTCAGTAGTAGTTGAAGTTTATTGAGTTCCAATGCATTTTGATGTGTCTTCCGAATTATTTAGTGATTAATTTAAAATAATGAGTGGTGACAGTGAATCTCCACCCACTCCACCTCGAAAAAAAAACTAAAAAGGGAGGATGGACATAAAAAAAAACAGGTGACACGGTTTTTTAACATCATTCTCAAACTTTTCGGGATGAATGGTTACAGTGTAAATTATGGATTTTACGACATTTTTATTTTTTTACTTTGACGAGATTATGTTCTGAAATTACGAGATATTTGGCAACCCTGGTACGGGGAAAAAAATTCAACGTCTGGCAACCCTGGTGACAGGAAGTAAAAAATAAACCTAATTGTTTATGGATTGTGTTGCCGCTTGTTTTTACTGTTTTGCGATAACACAATAAATATTGCTACAAAATGAAAGAACCTAAATCCACGCAATCTCCAATAGAGGATTTAGCAGAATTAAGAAATTATTTCGTATCACACAATCTCGTTCGTGAATACGTTGCCCATTCTTCCAAAGTGCATTCGGTTGGTTGGTCCTGTGATGGTAGACGACTGGCATCTGGCTCGTTTGATAAAAGCGTTGCTATATTTACGCTCGAAAGAAAGAGACTAGTAAGTATATCTGTTAAATCAGGTATATATACTGTTCATGGTTTTAAAACAAAAGTTAGGTTATGTTTTTGTAGTCATGAATGCAAGGTATTTACATTCAAACATTTTTTTTATTTTTAGGTGCAAGACTTTATATTCAGAGGCCACACAGGGTCGGTTGATCAACTGTGCTGGCATGCTTCACATCCTGACCTCCTAAGTACAGCTAGCGGAGACAAATCTGTTAGAATATGGGATACAAGGTAAATAGTCTCTCAAATGACTTTGACCCAGTCTGTGGTTGTCAAAATTAGCAACTATGTACTCCGATGCTGCTCTAAATAAGATAATGAGTCCCAACAAACTAAGATTAGCTCTGCTACAGGTACAAGTGAAATACATTCCACATCAACATACAAGTAGAACAATAATAAAAAATAATAATATACATAATTAGTAGGCCATAAGAATTTTGGCCGGAGTAGCCCAAATAGACAGGTGGCCTATCATGACGTCTTAAAGCAGGATCGTTTTAATCTTGTTCCAGTATGGGTAAGAGACGGAGCTATAGAGGACGTCTAGCGCTATCTCTTTCCCACACTGGAATAAAATTAAAACAATCCTGCTGGTAGGCCACCTGGCCTTCTTTTATGTGTGGTTTGAAAATAATTGGCTTTTGGGTATTACACACCTAATAATGTTATATAACTTTACACCATTCAGACCCTTACATGAACAAAATATGTCAATTTCAGGACACACAAATGTGCAGCTACCATAGCTACAAAAGGAGAGAACATCAACATAGCCTGGTCACCTAACGGCAGCACCATTGCCGTGGGGAACAAAGAGGACCTTGTCTCTTTTATAGACACCAAGACTTATAAAGTGGTAGGTTTATTTATTAATATACTTTCAATTTCAAAACTAGGCACTTCTGAGTATTCTAAACTAATATTATAAAGACAAAAAAAATATTTTTGTTTCTTTGTTATCATTTAGCTCAAAAATTACTCAACCGATTTTAAGAATTCTTTCACAATCAGAAAGCTACATCTTTACCGAGTAACATAGGCTATAAATTATATTGATATCATGCAAATTAGCCGAGCTATCACAATTTTTACGGACATAGTCGCAGGCGAGGTCCTAGTATAGTATAATGATGATTAAAACAAGAACTTACAGGCTTTGACCATCTTACTAAACTGCTCAACTGTAAACCCATTTAAGTAGTCGGATGTAAATGATAGTATTAGTACATTTCTATGAGATAACTTAAAAAATCATAAGATTTGTTTTCTATACAACAATTAAAGCTTTTTCTTTTTGGCATAGCCTATTTTTCTCTTTTATAACCGTTTCTTTAATTATTGTAATTGTGTTGAACCATTATAATAAACCACACCCTGAGAACAAAAGTAACCTAAATCGTAATTTGAGGTTGTGGGAAATAACAGAATTGTGTTCATGTTCCTGGAAATGAAAGAGATGAAATGTTTTTGTTTGCCCTTTTTTAGCACGATATTGTCACTTTAATTCACTAGATGTGCCCATGTTATAAGGTAGTTTTATACCGGATGTCTTGTTTTATAACTTTCCAAAAAAAAAATGGGTTTGTTAGGTGAATGGAGTAGAAGCTTATGGCATACCTAGATTTTCCACAGCTTAAAAAAAAAATGATCTATCATCAAAAAACGCTACAAATTTCAAGTAAACTTTGCATATTAGAACAAAAAAAACCGGCCAAGTGCGAGTCGGACTCGCGCACGAAGGGTTCCGTACCATTGTCTATACATTAGACAAAACGGCAAAAAAATCACGTTTGTTGTATGGGAGCCCCCCTTAAATGTTAATTTTATTCTGTTTTTAGTATTTGTTGTTATAGCGGCAACAGAAATACATCATCTGTGAAAATTTCAACTGTCTAGCTGTCACGGTTCATGAGATACAGCCTGGTGACAGACAGACGGACAGACAGCGAAGTCTTAGTAATAGGGTTCCGTTTTTACCCTTTGGGTACGGAACCTTAAAAAGAAAAAAAATTGAAAAAAAAAATTAAAAATATGGAATTTCAAATCATACGCCGTTTACCTATTATACCCATTTTTTTTGGAAAGTGATAAAAAGTCTCCTGTATATTTATCTCAATTCGCCGTAACTGAGTTCGGTCACGTAATTCGTTCTGACTGTATGAAAATAAATGTTAACTATTTTTTTTCTCTCTTCTGCTTTCAATAAATATACTGGTTTAATTTTTTCCAGGTAGTAGAAGAACAGTTCAACTTTGAAGTTAACGAGATCTCCTGGAACAACACATCAGACTTGTTCTTCCTGACCAATGGACTTGGTTGTGTACACATATTGTCGTAAGTTTCCCTTTTGGTTAACCTTTGATATTTTTATACATATTCACTCCCAGTCTTAAACAATAGTAATCAATGAAAAAAAGTTCAGCGGGCCTAAAATCGCCGCTTTAGCAGAATCCACGCAGAATCTTGGTATGAATCACGTTAAAAAATTAAAATTCTTAAAATGGACTTTATGGTTATGAACATAAAGTCCTTTATAAGAATTTTAAATTTTTAACGTGATTCACATTACGATTCTGCTAAAGCGGTCATTTTAGACCCCCAGCTTTCACTTTGCCATTCATACTTACATGATAGTCATTATTGTGCTTAGCCTTTTAAAAACTACGTTGAGGTCGGCTTCCAGTCTGACCGGATACAGCAAAATACCAGTATTTTACATGGAGCAAATGCCTATCTGACCTCCACAACCCAGTTGTATTGTATAACGGGCTGGTGTCCGCAACTCCACGTCAAAGCGCGTATTTTGCGTGCGGGTGGGAAACTATTCGATCCATCCCAATTCCCCGAGAAACGCCAGTAACGCCCCAATGTTGCTGACTATCTCGCGGAGAGTACCTGGGTTACCAAAGTACTTTGCCCTGTATGTTGCAACCACTGGGCAGTGCAGAAGCACGTGGGCTGCTGTCTCGTCCTCCTCCATGCAGGCACGGCAGAGGGGGCTGTCTGTGACTCCTAAGACAAAGAGGTGTTTATTAAAAGAGCCGTGTCCGGTAACGGCGGCTGTAACTGTGCGCAGCTGTGGTTTGGTCAACCGCAGCGCGCGTTTGATGAAGCGGCCATTGATAGCAGGAAGTGCTTCCTTGGCCTGCCTACACTCGCCGTGGTCCAGCCACAGCTTGTGGTGTTGTTCGCTAGTTCGTTTCTTTACCAGTGTACGTAGGTATCCGAAAGGGAGTGGTACGATAGGTTCGGGTCCCACCGCTGCCGTGCTCGATCCCCTTCTAGCGAGTTCGTCCGCGGCATCATTGCCACGGGAGTCGCTGTGTCCTTTGACCCATTGGATAGTTATATTATTGAGATTACCAACCTGGTTCAGGCGTTGGTGACACTCTTGTATTAACCCAGAGTTCACTGTGTGGTTGTTCAGTGCTAGCAGTACAGCCATGCTGTCTGAGAGTATACGAATTGAGTGGTCCACAACCTTCCTGGCTAAGATGGCAGATGCCGCCAGGGAAATGCCCATGCATTCTGCCTGAAACACCGTGTTGTGGGCCCCCAGAGGTTTGGCTATGTGGATGTTGAGATCCTCCGAGAAGACTCCAGCACCAGTGCCAGTACCTGTTTTAGATCCATCCGTGAAGATCCGCAGTTCCGCTGGATGTAATCCCTCGCAGCGGTGACCCTCATGGAGCTGGATTTTATATTTCTTATCGAATACACAACCCAGTTAGTACTGGGTAATAGCATAGCCCTTTGCAAGACTTTCGGGCCACTGTATGTGTAAAAACACTCATGTGATACTATTATCACCCACATTCCTGTTTTAATACCCCTCATTATACAACAGTTGCATAAATAACTATATCATCATACATCTACCCTTACAGGTAGCCAATGCGGTAAATGTGCCTTAATTAATACTTAACATAATTGTTCCTTATAACTAATACCTATAACTAATTACAAACAAAGCATTCCTTGTCAATTCACTCAGAGAACAACAGAATAAGTCTGTCTCACTCGCTATGAGGTTGAGCGTGCGGAGTGCACGCCTCCTTCAGGAGGTTGGTCCGAGCACGCGGTTCCACTAGCAGTCGTGGCTGCCGTCGCCGCCACACGTACCTGTCCGGAACACACAGACTCACCTGGCCTAAAACAACTGCATTATGTACCTACCTTCCCTCTCAGTATTTTAAATATATATGAGGCGAGTGCAGGATCCCTCCTAACCCTTAGCTTGTTGTATCCTACCATACCTAGAATAAATAAGGTTGGATACATCAACGGGTAAAAGGGATAGACTCCGTGTATGTAATGGGCAGTCACCTATCCGCAGACCAACCTAGGCAAGTACAGCTTATCCTGGAGATCGAACTGAGCAGTTATTATTATTAAGCTGCAGGCTGCATGTTAGCCTCATTAAAAACAATGTGCCATAATAACGTCAGTATTACATATTTCCCTGCCACTTCTCTATAAAAAATAAATTAGCCGTGTGGTATCCGGCAGAGTAGAATAGAACCAACCCATTACACTCACGGGTGTCGTATAAGGCGACTAATGTCTGAGGCAGAACACCTTGCGCCTCCGTAGACCTGAGAATGGGCAGCAGCGTTTTCTGTTAGTCTTTCATCCCTGCGATCTCCAATCCGCCTGCCAAGCGTGGAGATTACGGCAAATTCGTCCCATCATGGGAGAGGATTATGTCCAGCAGTGGACGTTATGGGCTTTTGTTGTTGTTGTCTCTATAAAAATATAACTATCTTCCCCAGGTACCCATCTCTGGAGCTCCAAACAGTACTAAAGGCACACCCGGGCACCTGCATCTGTATAGAACACGACCCGACCGGCCGCTACTTCGCCACGGGCTCTGCTGACGCTCTCGTCTCGTTGTGGGACGTCAATGAGCTTGCTTGTTTAAGAGTGTTCTCGAGGTAAGAAGAAATCTGTATGATAAATTATCATCATCATCTGCCTAGCCTTTTCCCAATGTTGGGGTCGGCATCCAGTTTAACCGGATGTAGCTGATTACCAGTATTTTACAAGGAGCGACTGCCTATCTGAACTCCACGACCCAGTTAGTACTGGGTAATACAATACCCCTTGGTAAGACTGGTTGTCAGACTTTTTGGACAACTAACTACCTGTAACGACAGTCGAAGATAAAAGACAGTCGGGACCAACGGCTTAACGTGCTTTCCGTGAATGTTGAATAAAAATTAATTTAAGAAGGTTTGGACGTGAACTCAATATGCAACAAATAGGTTTACACTTTTTTCTACGCAAGCTGAAGTAGTCATCCCATCGAATTTTGTTCTTTCTGCTAAGTTGCAGTGCACAATCAAACTGGCGCTTTCGTTCGGGCCACTTAAATAAACAATATATTGGTGTCGATTCTGTTGTGCACAAACTAAACTTAATTTAGTCTATTGCTATCTTTTACTAAAAGGCAGTGCGAGAAAAGGACGGTTATAGCTATGAACTAAGTTAGAGATGTCAGTCGACATGTTTTTACGCGCACCCTTAATTTCTATATAAATATTAGGTCCAACTAAATTTGACAGCTCTAAATTACGTCCCTCTCTTTCTCGCTATATTAGAGAGAAAAAGATAGCAATAGCCTAAATTAAGTTTAGTTTGTGCACAACAGAATCGACACCAATGTTTGTTTATTTAAGTGGCCTGAACCAAAGCACCAGCAATTTGATTGGTGTGCAACTGAGTAGAAAGAACAAAATTCGATGGGTTGACTATTTAAGCTAGAGATAATTATACACATTATACAACTTAAAAAAAAAAAAAAAGAGAGATGGGGACACCGCTTCTTCCGAACCATTCTATGCCCTATTGCCCTTAGCATTTAATTCGGAAGAACTCCTAGGATTTTCTTCATCTGAATCCAGCCAAAGGCTGCCCCATTATGGTCATGGTTACTAAACCATCATCATTCCTATCCCAATGGGGTAGATGACACACCAATCAATTGAGTTACTTTTTAAGAGCTGTCAAAACGCGGTTCTCTCATAGATTTAGTATGGCAATAGCCAACTGTGACGTCACTGTTTATTCAACTCAATGACTCAACTATTTATAGATTTCAAAGCAACTAAAAATCGAATTTGGTAATTAATTGCAAATAAATCGGGTTTTCAGGCCCAAAATAAAGTGTTTTTTTGTGTCTTGGAATTATTGTTTTATGTTGTCATCTACCTTATGCATTATTACGCATGTAAACGGGTATTTTCGCGAATTTTTACCTTTAATATAAGCCCGACGTTTCGACCGGATTGCACCAGCCGTGGTCGCGGGAAGACTAAAGTATTGGAGGTACCGCCACAGCAAAGCGAAGGTGTTTATTCAACTACCCTCACTTGATCTTCATAAATGTTAATTAGGGCCGGTTCACACTAGGACAGCACACTACACTAACAGTGTCCGCATACCGAGATGATTTTGAAAATTCGCGAAAATACCCGTTTTTTTGCGTATTATAATGTGTTTTGATCGTGAAAGTTTAAAAAAGACATCTACCTTATATGTGGTCGGCGCAACATATCTTCTTCCACACCTCTCTATCACTCCTCATCTCATCATCAGACACCTCCTTTTGTGCCATATCATCCTTCACACAGCCCATCCATCGTTTCTTTAATCTTCCTCTACTCCTATTATCCACCTACATTCGTACTCATGGTTACTAAGCCAGATTAAAATAATTGTTCCAGACTAGAATGGCCGGTGCGCACACTCTCGTTCAGTTTCGACGGGCGCCTCCTCGCGTCTGCCAGCGAAGATCACATCATAGACATAGGAGATACTGAGACTGGTGAGTTACAACTAACTATTTAGTGCAAACTAACCAGCGGTTTAGCTGCAAGTATGAGTTGCAAGAAAAATTTTCTGCCCATGGCAGACTACTGCTCATTTAAAGTCCAAAGTTCATTTAATTCCATAAATTACATTCAGTGACTATTTTATGAAAAAATCATTCAATGGGATTAAGGGTTGCATTGATGTTTTTAACTCTATAGTCATATTTGTAACGGTCGCGAATCATATTTTGACACAGACCTGCGAAATAAAAAAAAATAAAACAAAAAAAATGAATTTCGCGGTCTACCCTGGCGCGAAACAGACATAACTCCAAAACTATCTGGATTTTGCTTTTACTAAAATCTAGCCTTTGTAACATACTTTGTATCTTTACTTTATACATAAAGCGTGTAAAACACCTCTTAACGAAGCCGAAAGGCACTTGTTCTCCTCGTCATTGCGATATTTTTTTTGTTCTACAGCATACTTGGGAACCTTCTAGTTCCGGAGATATTGGGGGTCAAAGTTCCAACTTCTTTAATGTTTTTTTTTAAATACAGTTTTTAATGTAAGTTTTTTACTTTAAAAACCTCCACGACCCCCGTACTATTCAATTCATCCATCAGCACAATGTTTTGAGTGCGTTGCATTGAGTTCTACCACATAGCATGATTTTCCACCCTAAAAAAGAAAAAAGTTTCCCAGCAATAATTTTTGCGTAAAGTTACATAGTTTGCTGTACAGAATAGTGTCAATTCTGTTTTGCACAAACTAAACTTAATTTAGCCTATTGCTATCTTTTTCTCTCTAATAAAACGAGAAAGAGACGGACGTAATTTAGAGCTGTCAAATTTAGTTGGAACCAATATTTCTATACAAATGAAGGGTGCACGTAAAAATATGTCGACTAAAAACACAGTGAAGCGTAAGGCATAAACTAGTTTGACATCTCTAACTTAGTTCATTGCTACAGCCGTCCTTTTCTCGAATTGCCTTTTAGTAAAAGATAGCAATAGCCTAAATTAGGTTTAGTTTGTGCACAACAGAATCGACACCAATGCTAGTAATGCAATGGGGGTAGGCAGAAACACCTACAACGATCCTTACATACTCCCTTGACATTTTCTAATACTTAAATTTTATTTTCAGGTGAAAAAGTAGCTGAGATACCAGTTCAAGCGTCAACGTTCACAGTAGCGTGGCACCCGTCGCGCTACCTCGTCGCGTTCGCGTGCGAGGACAAGGAGCCTCCCGAGAGGAAGAGGGATGCCGGCAACCTCAAGCTGTGGGGACTGCCTAATAATAGCTAGACTCCTAAATACTGATATCAGCTTCCCAAGAGGAACTTCAAAATGTGGGACGACCTTACTCCAGCTCGACTAGGTCTACACTGGTGAATAGACTCCTAGCCTAATTTCTAAGTACCAACAGAATAGCATAAGAGTTGGAAATAGTTATTTATGATACTAGTGCGGTAAGTTGGTTTTTACAAACGAGTCACGAGTTTGTAAATACCAATTTCTGCATGAGTGTCATACAAAGTTTTTCAACACATTTGCGAGAAAACAGTACAAAATATAATGAAACAAACAGCGACCCCAAAAACCACGAAAACGACATCCATGAAGAAAAATCCGAAAATATTCATCGGTGCCATCTTGGATTTTCATTTTCACCTTATTTTTATCAGCGACCCCAAAAACCATGAAAACGACACCCATGAAGAAAAAACCGAAAATTTTGGTCGGCACCATCTTGGATTTTCATTTTGACCTAATTAAAAAAAAACCGTAAAGAATACGCACGGTGCTATACAACGGGGTATGCGGTAAAATAGATACTTAGGTGAGAGTACCTATTTTACCGCACGTTCCGTTGTATGGTGCGTAATTTTTAACTTTCGAACAATGTATACAGACTCCGTAAATCCAGTTTTTGAGCAAATGTGTTGAAAAATGCATTATAGCCTAGATTTTATTTAGAAAGGCTGTAAAGGCAGGCATGCTTTAGTTAGAAGTTTAGATCATAAGTACTTTGTTTTGATGAGAATCTCCCCAAAAGCAATGGAAGCTTCAGGGATGATACATTTTCGTTTCTCCTTAGAAAGAAGAGAATAGTTTAAATACAGGCGCCTAGAGCGAGAGGGGGGTCATTTGATGATTTCCCATTCAATTCCCAAAAAAATACCTCCTTGTCTCGAGCACGCACGAAGATTTTTCAGTAAATGATAGAATATTAGTTAATAAAAGCTATTTTTGTAAGATACGTAAGTTATATTTTTTTAAGTCGTCTTTGAGTTGAAATAAAATTATAAGGTAAATACACTCTACTGTTTGTTAGGATGAGAATTGAATAAAATGACACTAAAATAAATAATTGCTTGGTTTTATTTACTCATATTATTTGAAAGTTATTAAAAAGGTACATTATCATAGTTACCTGTTCATAGAAATATACAGAAACTAGTATTATTCGAGTTAACATTGCTAATGAAATATAAGATTTGGATCAATTTGTACACTATCACAAACAATACAAGTATAATTTAAAAAAATGATTTACCTAAATAAAAATTATTGTGACATCATCAAACTAGCATAATTTAGAAATAACTATTAAGACAACTTTCACAAACCTTATGTACTTTCAACACCCGTATTTTATTGTACTACCCAGCACTTATAAATTTTCAACCTTATACCTTAGGTCATAAGGGTGAAAAATGGCAAACCCTCAGTGAACTTGGTACCTTCTTTTAGTAAAAGGAGTTTGAAATATTTGGCCCGCCTGAGGCCAAGATTCCATTCGAAAATATTACAAACTCTTTATAGTCACAGATTGCACAACAAATGAAGTACTCACACGCATAATTTACCTAAAAAACTAACAAAATATACAAAAAAATCAGCGTAAAACTGAAAACTCGTCAAAATATGGTCCTCCTAACCACGCATAATCTAAATATACAAAAACAAAAAGCGAAAGTCGCGAATCGTTGTTATACAATATTACTCCATTTGATGCCCTAAAGCCGGGTCTGGAACGTCGAAAATCGAACTTCTAGTTTTTGTGATGGTCCGTTCGATCATGAATCACCGTTTGTGCCTATATTTGGTTAAAACTAAATAAAAAAAACCCTCATCAGTTCATCACCAAGCCTCAACTTGGAACCGTCCACAATCTTCCATATCCTTCAGCAGCCTCTTAGCTTCTTCCATGCTATATCCACCAGTTTGACTGATCACATCCTCTATGAAAGCATCGCGGACGTTGTCGGGCATGTTCTTCGCGTTGCCCGATATGTAGATGTAAGCTTGATTGGTGATTAACTGCCAGAGAAGCTCCCTGTGTTTTGCTATTTTGTGTTGGACATAGCTGTTGGGGAGAAAGAAATGACTTGATTTATGTTTTCTAAAATTATTTTTTTGCAGCAGAAAATAGAGTAATTAATGGTCGTTCTCAAACAGTAAAGCACGGTTTCCACCGCGAAAGAGTAATGAGCCGGAAATGGCTAAGCGAAGCGGACTTAGCTTTCATGAAATAGGTTTGCGTTTCCACTAAGAAAGGGTTTAATTAATCGTCTACTCTTTTTGCCCGCTGAGTCATTTCCGCTTGACTATTTGTTGGTAGAAACACATGTAATCAGTTTTCTCTTGCGAGGTAAAATAAGTCATTACTGGGTTCGCTCTGCTTGCGGTGGAAACCGGGCATAAGTGTCACCTAAACGCTGCTTTACACCGGGGCAACACTGTGCGGCATTGCCGCATGCCACATACTGTGGGGAGCGTCATTATGTGGTGTGCTCAAAATAACCAACATATCTGGCAATTGCGGTATGCGGCCGCCTATTTTACGCCGAGGCAACATCGTGCCTAGATAATTTTCAAAAAATCGTGCTGTTAAATTTCATTGGTCTACAAACTTGATTGATCGAGGGGACAAGACACCGTAGAATATGGCTGATGAAGTAACTTTACCAGAATGTCGCAAGGTGTTTTTTTTTTTATGGGACAAGCCCGCCACACTGTTCCAAACCACTGTAACTCCTGAAAGCCAGAATCAACAGTGGCGACCACCAGAAAAGCGCTGAGAAAATGAACCTCGACGAAGTCCCAGTCGCAAGGTGTTGCCATACCGCACGATTCTTGCCACAATGTGCAACAATTTAATGGATCGTAGCATGCGGCCTTGTGGCATGCCGCACCGTGTTGCCCCGGCTTAAAGCAGCCTTAAATGAATGCACAAATAAAAACGCATTGTTGGACAAAGCTACATACGTTCCCAATATTCTTCGTATTAAAACGTAGTATCATACTCACACTTTATCTTCCTGATCCCTAGAGAACGCACAGTACAAACTAAGCTTCTCCTCCTTCACCATTCTCTCCAACTCCTCTCTACAGTGGAAATCTCTCTCCTTATACCGGCACCCAAATATCAAGTGCAGGGCGTCTTTGTTGGCAGTGCGTTGTACTTCCCTTTCTTGTAGGAGGGAGCGGAAGGGCGCTAGGCCAGTGCCTGGGCCGATTAGAATGTGGGGTGTGGTCTGGAAACGAAGGTATTAGTGAGGATAGTATAGAAGGTATTAGTGAGGATATTGACGACCTGAATGGCGCAGCGGTAGTGAGGTTGCCTTACGTTCTTAGGGTCTGGGTTCGAATCCCGGTAGGAGCAAATGTTTGTGTGATGAGCATGGACATTTGTTTCTGAGTCATGGATGTTTATATCTATACTAATATTATAAAGATAACATTTGTTTGTAGGGGGTAATCTCCGGAAGTAATGAACCAATTTTAAAAATTGTTTCACTAGTAGAAAGCTACATTATTCGTGAGTGCTATAGGCTATATTTTATTCCCGTACTCCCACGGGAACGGGAACTACGCGGGTGAAACCGCGGGACGTCAGCTAGTGTATAATAAGTATTTAGTTACAAACAAAAAGTATCTATCAACTATCTGGTGTCCACGACACAAGCCTCGGTGCTTAGTGTGGCACTAGATAGCGCTGTGTGTAATGTCCAGCGATATTTATTTATAGCTTCATGTTAAAATTGAGTCTGAACTGCTAAGCTAGTGGTGCGAATCTAAGGGAAAAACTAAAACGCAACCATGTCTAAAAATTAAATCTACGTCGAAAAAAAAACCTTTTACAAAAAATACTTAGTCAAGCATTGAATCGGAGCGACCTTATGACCGCCAGAGCAAAAACGCACGTGCGGGCCGGTCCTCCGCGCTTAGCCATAATTTTACTTAGCATTTCGTCACATATTATGTGTCATTCGGAGTACAGGGCACGCGCTTGCTTGTCACATATATATATGTGACTATGGCGGTCAAAACGTTAATATGGCACACAAAGAGTATAGGTACCTACTGTCCTCTTGTGCATGTGCTTAGGCCAGTTTTATCCAAATTTAAAATATCCTACAGTGCACTTTTTGGCCGTGCTGGGTTGACCTCTGTTGGATTCTGAATGCTCAGATCAATACCGAGAGTTGAAAACCAAGTGCGTGATAAAAATGGTCGCTTAAAACAAATCACTGGTGTCTAGCTGAGGGTTTAGTATACAGGGTGTAAACAACCTCATCACGCAGCCGTCAACCAAGCATTTTGTACATCAAACTAAGTAACTTTACGCAAAAAATATTACTGGGAATCGACTTTTTTTTTTGGGGGTGAAAAATCATGTTTTGTGGTAGAACTCAATGTAACGCACTTAAAACATTGTGCTGATGGATGGATTGAATTGTACGGGGGTCGTGAAGGTGGAAAGTAGAAATCTTACATTAAAAACTTGTATTTAAAAAAAAAACCTGTCAAAAAGTTGGAATTTTGACCCTCAATATCTCCGTAACTAGAAGGTTCCCAGGTATGGTGTAGAACAAACAAATGATTGCAATAACGGGGAGAACAAGTGCCTTTCGGCTTCGTTAAGAGGTGTTTTACACCCTTTTGGTACTCACAGGATCTTTCGGAAATAGAAGCGTCCCAGCTTTAATCCATCCATAAACTCGATCCCCGACGCCCAAACTCTTCAACCAATTCGAAGCCAACCCAATTCTAGGTTTCTTCAACTTTGTGTGGTAATGTACCACGGCCACCAGTAGGTCGATGTTTCGACCCTCTGAGGGTAAAGCACTGCTGGCTATGGAGAAGGAACGAGGCTTGATGGTTGAGAATAACTCGAATAATACTTCTAGAGTTAACTTTGAAGCTGATTTGTGGAAGTCGTGGAGGACCTGAGAGACAAAACAATTAGTGAATTATAAAATACTTACACTACACTACAACAGCCCATAACGTCCACTGCTGGACATAAGCCTCTCCCATGATGGGAGGAATTTGCCGTAATCTCCACGCTTGGCACGCGGATTGGAGATCGCAGTGATGAAAGACTAACAGAAAACGCTGCTGCCCATTCTCAGGTCTACGGAGGCGCAAGGTGTTCTGCCGCAGACATAGTCGCCTTATACGACTCCCGTATTAATTTTAATTATTGTATTATTTTTAATTAATGAATAAAAAATACAAAGTTTACAAAAATGTGTACAGGTAGTTCAATAGTAGGTTTCTTTAAACTTCTGTTTCAGGCCATCTCTCTACTTGACCTTTCATTATTGTAATAGTCTAGGGATTCACTCGACGTGTGTCAAAAAATATGAATCTGTTTAGTCCGTCAGTTACATTATCGTAAAATATTGGATACGTGTTTTTTGTTTCATCAAATTAATAAAAAATGAGGAAGATAAAACGTGCCAAAGATCATGGATGGGGGATCATGAAAATGTACTCAAATGTGACGTCACAAGAGTTTTCGATACACTGTATCGTCTTCATTTTTAGGGTTCCGTACCCAAAGGGTAAAAACGGAACCCTATTACTAAGACTTCGCTGTCTGTCCGTCTGTCTGTCACCAGGCTGTATCTCATGAACCGTGACAGCTAGACAGTTGAAATTTTCACAGATGATGTATTTCTGTTGCCGCTATAACAACAAATACTAAAAACAGAATTAAATCAATATTTAAGGGGGGCTCCCATACAACAAACGTGATTTTTTTGCAGCTTTGTCTAATGTTTTTAAATAATAGTACGGAACCCTTCGTGCGCGAGTCCGACTCGCACTTGGCCGGTTTTTTGTTTACGTGAAAAAAGAAATGTGTCCAATATTTTTTGGAAATCTATTTGACGGACTAATTAGATTTTTTTGTCATCTATCCTATTGTTTAAGCTTTGTCAGCTAAACTTCTATTCAAACATCATCTTCTAAAACACTTACCTCTAAAACCGTCCTTTTCGGCCGCCTACAATAGTTAAGCCAGTCCTCCTGTCCTTCGGGGGAGCTGAACTCGATACACCTTTCTCTTTCTAGCTTATCGTCGGACAACTGCGCGAGAAGAGAGAAGACGTATTGCGTCGGGTAGCAGCGGAGGTCCCAGTACTGTTCCGCTATTTCGTATAGTGTGTGCGATTGTTTCAGAAAGTCGGGGACGGGCATGTCTGGAATAAATATTAATTTCGTGAAGTGAACAACTTTCGACTACTTATAGTAGGGGAGCCCAAGCGGGGATTTTTGTAGTTACTCGAGCGTGTCAGAAAATTATATAGGAAGCACCCTGCACCCTGAACCCCCTTGCACCCTGTAATGAACCCCTACCAAGTATGAACCTTTCATATGGTGGGTTAATTGCGTTGATTAGTAAAAAAACCCGTCAGATTAGTAAAAAAAATTGATCCTTAGAAAAACTTGAGCGCATCAGATTAAGAGAAGATAAATTAATTACATTGAGAAAAGTGTATATCTCAACAATCTGACAATTTGAGCGTGATTAAGAAATAAGCGAGTCGCAAAGTTGTAAAAAAAAAAACGTCACCTCAAAATACTCGAGCGCGTTTGAATTATTTTTTTATTTTGAAGGAAACACTCTTAGAATTACGAAAAACTAATAATCTGACGGTTTCCATGGGGTGATGTCGGTCGGTAGAATCGTGGAGAAAAGGTAAAGCGAACAGCGCTGCCGCGCTTTTGTACATTTCGATAAGCGGCGGTATTTCCGCAATTTAAAACATTTTGGCTCATATTCTTCACATCGAATATATTTGGGTTTATTCTTCATTCATTCTTTTTTCAATTAGTACAAACTTCATGAAAAACGACAAAAAAAATCCTTCAAAATGCTCAGACTAGCGATATCCCTCCATATAATTATCAGATTATTATACAGGAGGATTATGACATTAATTTGACCCTCCAGCATAAAAATCTGACACGCTGAAGTATCTCAAGGTCACCCTTTTTTTACAGATACAAAAATCATTTATGAGTTTGTGTCACGTCCATATCGTCAGTCATTTTAATAGGACACTTAAACGGGTTCAGTTTACATTCACTTTGAATGCCTGACACGCCCGAATAACTTTTTTATTTTCAACCGCTAGTTACGGCCACCCCCTTTGAATTAAATATATCAGAAATATAAAGGGCGTACACACTGTAAATGACTGACGCGCTCGAGTATTTTTATGCAACTATTTTTTTTTACATTTTTGAAAATGCTTACACGCTCTTCCCCTCTCTAAAATAGAAAACTTGAAATGAACTTTTTTCTCCAGAGAACATAAATTTTAAAATCCAATAGTTACGCTAGAGTAACTTCAAATTTAGCATTCTGGCCTCCCCTACTATTAGCACTCCATTAATTCGCTCATCTGGGCTCCGTCCACATGAGGATAGTTCATAATGCGTATTTTTTTTAACCATGTGTATGGTACTTCCAAAGCAAAGTAGGCACAGACGCCAGTACCTACATCAAGCTACCCCAAACTGATTTTTTTTCTCAATCAAGCTTGAACCTAATGCGTAGGCGATAAAGTTGAAAATCAATTAAATAAATTTGACAGATTGCAGTAAGGATGTCTGTTTCACTAAGCAACACCTTCATAAATCCTATATGAATGCTTGTATTATATCTTTAGCGCTTTTATTTAGGTACTGCATTCATCATCTGCCTAGCCTTTTCCCAACTGTGTTGGGGTCGGCTTCCAGTTTTACCGGATGCAGCTGAATACCAGTATTTTACATGGAGCGACTGCCTATCTGACCTCCACAACCCAGTTAGTACCGGGTAATACGATACCCCTTGGTAAGACTAGTTGTCAGACTTTTCGGGCCTCTGACTACCTAACGACTGTCAAAGATCTACAAATGACAGCCGGGACCAACGGCTCAACGTGCTTTCCGAGGCGCGGAGGAAACTCGGTATGTAATGGGCGGTCACCCATCCACAGACCAACCTAGGCAAGCACGGCTTAACCTAACGATCGACCCGAGCGGCTGTTATTATTTAGCCACGAGCTCGATTTAGGTACTGCATTAATGCTAGTGAAAACGCCCGCACAAGGCAACAAAAAATAAAACCATATTGTTTAAAAAATATCATTTATTATATCATTCCTCCTCCTGCCACCCATCCTCGTTGCTGAGGAAGCGTCTCTTGGCGGCGGTGTTCATGTACGGGCGCAGCGCCCACTCCGTGTCGGCCGCGTCCAGCGAGTCTATTGTGCCCAGCTTGATCTCGTACAGCTTCATTTGGAAGCGAGGACCGATCTCTGATAGTTCTATTTCTTTACCGGCCTGGAATATGGAATATAAAATAGATTAGTTAAGGCTGATATGTATTTAAGAGCAGCGGTGGCCCAGTGGTGGCGGCCCCGACTTATGAACAGTAAGTCGTGGGTTCGAACCCAGACAGGCGCATTACTTTGTGTTTTACTTCATCACCACTGCTCTCAAAACGGTGAAGGAAAACATCGTGAGGAAACCGGCATGTCCTAGAACCAAAAAAATCGAATCAAAAAACATCTACCAATCCGCACTGGGCCCGCGTGGTGGATTATAGCCCATTCCCTCTCTTTGAGAGGAGGCCTGTGTCTCAGCAGTGGGAACATTATTAGGCTGAACTTATATTGTCACTTACGGGATATCTTCCGTGATTGTTCATTAAACCGTGAAAGCTTAAAACTGTGATTAATAGGCTGATGATGATGATGAGATGTATTTAATTAAAATAGGGTGCGGACCCTGGGGTAATTTAATACAGGGTTTAAGAGGCAGCCCTCCACAGATGATGAATTCAGATAGAATGAATTTAGTATATCATACTAAGATGTCCGGTACAAGACATAATTTGAGGAACGTTATGGGAATCCCATCTGTTTTATTTCCTCATACGCAATATATCGTTACTGTGGCAAAACGCACGTAGCGAACGGCAGGCGCGACGACGAGTTCGATGACGATGTTCAACGCCAAAAACTGGCGATTAGTAATCATTGAGGCTTCCACTCACAACTACTTCATGGCTTTGGAATACTACTGCGCAAAAAGGACACCCTCCTTTTAAGATTGGCAGGTACTGCTCAGCAATATTTGCTTTCGCCTGATTGGCTCAGTTACCAAACATCATAATAGAGTATTGCTATGATAAAAAGCGCGATGACTGCTGAGCATGAGAACCAGGGTTCGATTCCCGGGTCTGGCAAAGTGCAATTGGGTTTTTCCAACAGATACTTTTCAGTACAAGTGACGGAGTCTGGATTTGTACCCGGTTGATGGCAAAAGGCTCGCCCCTTATGACATGGGACTTATAAGTATATCTGGCGAAATGTGGGTGTACTATTAGGGAGTTTCCGATTGCTGCCGAGTTTCATTATAGCGTGTTATAATTATAGCGCATAAATTAGCGAGTTATAAAAATATATTCAATAGTCTATAACCGAGCGACCGTCTATAGTCGAGCGGCCTGTGGGCAAACTTTACACAGAAAGCCTACAATGCCTTGCGCGTCCAGTAGGTATAATAATGTGTTCAGGGCTCTGTTTCGGCTCCCTCGGTATTGCAGTGCATCCGGCATGTTTGCTGACGCCAGCGTAGATGACTTCTACGCAATTATGCGTAAAAAAGTAGCGTCGGTGGTGCGCCGAGTACGGGGGAGCCCGAATACCGTCCTCAGGATGTTTGGCGAGAGAACCGATACTGTTCTGCTCAGTAGGTTCACTGAACTCCATGGGTTACGGGACCGGTGAGCCTACTGTGCAGGGGTAGACGGTGTGTCCAGTTTGTTGTCGTTACCTACTTTTAATTACTAACAATAGATATAAGCAAAATTCTTGTTACTAACAATCTTGTCTTGCCTATGGACTTTTTTGTCTGAATTATTTTTTTATTTTTTATAACGCGTCTATGCTTTAATATATAAAAGAAGAAACTGACTGACTGATTGACTGACTGACTGACTGACTGACTCATCTATCAACGCACAGCCCAAACCGCTGAGTCTAGAGAATCCAAATTTGGCAAGTAGGTTCCTTATGTGGTCTAGGGTTGCACTAAGAAAGGATTTTTAAAAATTAACCCCCTATGGGGGTTAAACGGGGCTCCAAAGTTTGTATGGGGAAACAAGATTAGTTAGACTATTTTATTCGAAACTTCACAGGAGTGCTCCTATTGATAAATGAGTAGAAACGGGTTTCAGGGTTTTTCAGAATTCAACCCCTAAGAGGGGGAAATGGGGTGGCAAAGTATAAAAATCAATGCACAGCCCAAACCGCTGAGTCTAGAGATTCCAAATTTGGCAAGTAGGTTCCTTATGTGGTCAAGGGGTGCACTAAGAAAGGATTTTTCAAAATTCACCCCCTAAAGGGGTTTAACGGGGCTTCAAAGTCTGTATGGGGAAACAAGATTAGTTAGACTATTTTATTCGAAACTTCACAGGAGTGCTCCTATTGATAAATGAGTAGAAACGGGTTTCAGGTTTTTTTAGAATTCAACCCCTAAAGGGGGAAATGGGGTAACAAAGCCTGAAATTCAACATAGGTATTGTTTGTATGGTGAATTGGGTTGGGTGTATTACAAAAACAACGATTTTTAAATTTAATGTGGCGGCCCTAAAATAACATCATTCCCTGTTGGGGTGCGATGGGGTTGAAATGTCTAAAAATCAATATGGGTGTCGATACCGAGATTATCAGGGGTGCTGATTACGAAAATGGCATTTATTTTGAGATCCAGAAGATGGCGGATTCGACTTCTATACAGGGTTATAGTTGATTTATTGTGATGATTGTGATAACGATGATGATGATTGTGATTACGATGATGATGATTGTGATAATGATTGTGATGAGGATGATATTTATTACGATGATAATGATTGTTTTACGATGATGATGATTGTGATAACGATGATGGTGATTGTGGTAGTGATTTTAATGGTGATGGTGAATGTGATGGTGAGTGTGATTGTGTTAGTGATTGTGATAGTGATGGTGATTGTGATAATGATTGTGGTTGTGATAGTGATGGCAATTGTGATAATGATGATAGTGATTGTGATAGTGATAGTGATTGTGATAGTGATTCTGGTAGTGATTGTGATAGTGATTGTGATAGTGATTGTGATAGTGATTGTGATAGTGATTGTGACAGTGATTGTGATTGTGATAGTGATTGTGATAGTGATTGTGATAGCGATTGTGATAGTGATTGTGATAGTGATTGTGATAGTGATAGTGATTGTGATAGTGATTGTGATTGTGATAGTGATTGTGGTAGTGATTATGACAGTGATTGTGATTGTGATAGTGATTGTGATAGCGATTGTGATAGTGATTGTGATAGCGGATGGTGATTGTGATTGTGATAGTGATTGTGATTGTGATAATGATGGTGGTTGTGGTAGTGATGGTGGTTGTGATAGTGATGGTGATTTTGATGATAGTAATAAATTTTGATGATTATGAAATTTGGCACATATATAGTTTGTAACCTGGATTAACATGTAGGACACGATTTATCCCTTTATTATGATTCAGTGGGACAGTTACCTAACTTCACGCGGGCGAAGCCGCGGGCAACAGTTAGTGCTTTATAGCGGAATTGAACATCGCTATTAGGGACACCTCTACCTACACCTTCGGGGATTACAGGCGTGATGTTATTTTATGCGAAAGTGCTTAAAATCCATACCTTCTTGTAAGTATGTTGTCTGAAGCAGATGTAGTCGTCATTGTTAGCGAAGGTGATCACTCTCTTGGCGTCGGGCTTCGGTACCGGAAACAGGTACTTCAGTATACTCATTGCCCTTAGACCTGTAGACAATAGATTCAGGTTAAAAAAAGGCCTATTGGAACTACATGATTGTAAAATAAACTTCTGAAAACTACTAAGAAATCAGATCCGTCCAAAAGCGCGTTGGGTGGACGATATCGTCTAGATAACGGGAAACGGACGGATTAAGTCCGCCTATGTACCACTATTGTACATGAAGTTTAAATAAATAAATAAGGGACGCACAGAACAGAAAAGAATGGAAGAAGAAAGGGGAGGCCTATACCTAACCGTGGGCGATTCCGGGTTCAAATAATAATCATAATTCAATTATTTATTTAAGTAACATAACTCATAGTGTGAATGTAATGATGAGATTGTTTGTAGCATTGGTTTTTGTATTTGGTTTGGGCACAATCCCTTGGTTTAAAACATAAAAGATTAGAATAATATAATAATAATTAATACATCGTTTATTGGATAAATATAGCCTAATACAATGTCATCCATTAGGGGGTGTACAAAGGCTGCAAAAAACTAAAAGGACGCCTGACTTCCAAACTAGGTAAAGAACCTGTATCTTGGAAATCAGTACACTTTCATGGACAAAATTTCGTTATTAAAATTATAGAATTAATTGATGACATTTCCAACACTATTAGACTACAAAATTTAGATATAAAAACATTATACAATAATTATATGAAAACTGACCAAGAAATAAAGAAAATTAAAAATCGTGAAGTAATTAAACAAGGAATTTAAGTGTGGTAGTATTTTGTGTTTGGTTTGGGTGTGATAGTGAGCATGGGTGTGATAGTGTGTATGGGTGTGGAATGTTACCACACCCACACAAACAGAAGTAGATTCATTGATCAATAGAAAATAAAAACAACAGCCGTTAATCCGATTTATTTTTTTATAAACAACATCTAATTGATCTACCCTGATTCATAAATGATAACCAACTCAGGTCAGGTAACTGTTAACTGTTAACACCCTTACTGGGCTTAATAGCTAATGTTCAGCAGTCGATAAAATGCCTTTCTACAGACTAATGCACTAATGGTGTAGATTTTGTTGTGTACAAATTAAACTTAATTTAGGCTATTGCTATATTTTACTAAAAGGCAGTGCGAGAAAAGGACGGCTATAGCTATGAACCAAGTTAGAGATATCAAACTAGTTTATGCCTTGCGCTTCACCGTGTTTTTAGTCGACATGTCTTTACGTGCACCCTACATTTATATAGAAATATTAGTTCGAACTAAATTTGACAGCTCTAAATTACGTCCGTCTCTTTCTTGTTGTATTAGAGAGAAAAAGATAGCAATAGCCTAAATTAAGTTTAGTTGGTGCACAACAGAATCGACACCAATGTCGACTTACCAAGCTCCGTCTTAAAGTTATGGAACACGAGATGCGGGAACTGCTCGCTCATGGGTCCGATGTCGGGTATGTCGTGACGCATCACCACGCCTGACAGCGTGAACGACGCTGTGGGCCCGTACGGGAGGTGGCAGATTACCTGGGGATGAGATAAGTGGTTATTTTAAGTGCTTAGAGAAGAATTCATTAATGTTTTTGTACATTGAAATATGATCTGCGGGTCTAAAATGGCCGTTTTAGCAGAATCATAATATGTATCATGTTAAAAAAATTCAATTCTTAAAATGGACTTTATGATCATAACCCTAAAGTCCATTTTAAGAATTTTAAATTTTTAACGTGATTCGTATTATGATTCTAGTAAAGCGGCCATTTTAGGACCCCTGATCTCGATAGAAGAATTGACAGCACGGTTGGCGCAGTGGCTGCGCGATTGGATGCTGCCCTGCGTGTCGCGGGTTCGATTCACGCACGGAACAAATATTTGTATGACCTTTAGGTATTTGTTCCGGGTCCGCTGTTTGTGTATGTGAAAAAAAAGTTTGTAAACGCAGCCACGAAACAGGATAAATTCCTGGTGTACGGAAAGGTTTTAAAAAAATGCATTTCTCATCAAACAGCACATTAAATGTGCTGAACCTGTTGATCAGTAATTATTTTTATTTTTAGAGTTCTTTTGTCAAGCCCTGATCATTTGAGATTGATGAGATGAGATGATTTTTCATTCATGAGCACAGAACTAATCAAAACAGAGGTATTCCTATTACGAAATCTGTGAAAAGTGTGCATAATTCGAAATTGTGCATACTTTTTCTGCAGACCTTTTTATGTCCCTGTGTGAATCTTGGAGTTTTTATACAATATCAATGGCAGTTACTGTTGTATATAAACTCACCAGACTATCAGGCACACCTCTATGCTCATGCACCACAATGAAGTCGGTGACCTCGTTGGCGCGACACGCATGAATCAGCTGCGACATCTCGTAACCACCACGGTTCATGCGCTGACTGTTCGGGAATATTAACCTGGGAAGAAATTGAGAGCATTTTAGCATGGGAAAGAAGAACAACCCCAATCTCAAGTTTATGAACAGTACTTCAATCTTGTATACCTAATTATCGGTGTTGGCTGTGACTTATGTCCATATGAAATTATTATGGCAATGTTACTTCCCTGTTTGAATCGTATTTTGTTAATAATTTCAAAGGATATTTTTTTTACACAGAACCCTAATTCATTTTCTTAAATAAAAGTAGTTATGACATCAGCTATCTGCCAGCTATTAGCCGTGTGGTATCCGGCAGAGTAAAATAGAACCAACCCATTACACTGACGGGTGTCATATAAGGCGACTAATGTCTGAGGCAGAACACCTGGCGCCTCCGTAGACCAGAGAATGGGCAGCAGCGTTTTCTGTTAGTCTTTCATCACTGCGATCTCCAATCCGCCTGCCATGCGAGATTACGGAAAATTCCTCCCATCATGGGAGAGGCTTATGTCCAGCAGTGGACGTTATAGGCTGTTGTAGTAGTTGTAGTATCTGCCAGTGAATGTCCTTTTAAATCTGTTTTACTTACCGTTTTAAACTACTACAGGCACAGCTCCGCCCTTCCTCTCGTCGTCCCACGCCTCTCGCGCACTCCCCGCACCTCCAGGTCCCTGACAATTTCCTCTCTGTGACTGCGTATTTGTAGAAGTCATTTAATTAAAAAAAGCAATCATCAGGTACCCACCTAAGTTCCTTGACAAACATCTTGAGCCTGGCGCTAGGCTCTCGTGAGGTGGTGATCATAATCTTAGGATCCTCTACTCCTGCATATCTGTACTCATCGTCCTGTGAGCTCTGTGTGTTGGCACCACCACTAAAACTGCCTATTACTGCTGCTCTTTCGGGACCTAGAATGATGGGTTTTATTAGTTATGTTTCAGTGAAAGAATAAAGATGAGTACGTAGTTTCAAGCATGTAGCATGCTGTAGTTTTTGCATACACCCCTTGAGGAGTTTTCTTGTGATATCATTTAGTAAGCAGCAAAGAAAACACCGGCTTTGTTTTAGAAATGCTCTGGAATATTTATACGGGGTAGAACTGACACTCGCACACAAATGGTTACTAAATCAGCTGTTCCCAACAAAAGGGCAGTACCTGCAGTCAAAATGTACGGAAAACTGATTTTTTTTTAATGATTTAATTAAATAAATAATAATAATAAATATTGCTGGACATTACACACAGCGCCATCTAGTGCCACACTAAGCAACGAGGCTTGTGTCGTGGACACCAGATAGTAATTAATTAAAATGTGCCCCTCCTTCCCCCACATTGAAATTTTTGTTCCTTCCACCCTGTTCAGCCAACTTAAACATATCTAGGTCTTTGTAAAAGATTGTAAATTAGAGTTTAATATGCTATATCTCTAAGATACCCTACAATTCAATCGAAAGAAGCATTTCAATATTCCATGAGAAAAGACAAAACTTAGGTTATGTTAGTATATAGTAAACAAACAAATTAAATACTCAATTGCTATTATGTGGACCAAAATCTTACCTTTATCTTCATAGTCAATTCTTTTCTGTAAAGTGAGAGCCTCCTTCCTCAAATCTCCATGGATAGGAATGTTTTCTTCTAAGCACCGTTTTAGTTGATCTTTTTTCGCTTGAATATTCTTTTGTTTGTCTTCCACAGATTTCCTGTACAAGTACTCGCGGCGCAAACGCGCCTGTCGTCGTAGCATAGTGAATATTTATTGTATTTTTAACTTATGTAAACAGCAAAATCTTTAATTTTGAAATAAAAACATCACGCACGCTAAATAAACTCGGTGTTAGTGTTAAATGAAATGACATTTCGTGACAGCTCCACACGTGTGTTTTGACATTGACAGTACGCGTTTAGTTATTTTGTTTGGAAATGAGAGGTTTTCTTTTTGAGGTATTAAAAAAAACTTAGTTTCCAAGAACTCTATGGATGGCGTTGAACTTACTATGATAGTTGGTGCCAAAGCCAAAACGCTTGGAAAAAAAAACATTGTGTCACGTCACATACTCTCGTTGACTGACACTTTCATTTGCATAACCTTCCGAATATAACCTAGTTTTCTCGTTCCTTGCATTATCATACTAACTCCTAGCGCCATCTATCCAGCGACCTAGGGAAGAGCTAAAAAGAAAATCCCTCATTCGAAGATGATTTTGACATTTTTCTAAAGAGGTTATAAATATGCATGCGGTGCCCAAGACTTAATTTTTTTGCCTTCGCCGCGCGCCCTATTCTAGTAGCCTTTTAACTCTCCAATTTTGTTCTATAGAAATAAAACGCGACTTAACTTTGCGTTCAGAAATAAACGCTTATTTATCATTGTAGTTACGTTCAGAAATAAGTTAAAAGAAATAAATCTAAGAAAAGTAGCCCCTGGACATTCAATAGACATATTTTAGCATCGTTTATAATAAGTTTCATTGAAAAAACTCACCATCATGATATTCTTCCACTACCAAATTGTAATGAGGTTTTATGTCAATGTTGTGCTCTTCAAAAATATTAAATAAATCTTGTACTTCCTCCTTACTGTTTCGGGGACGTATATTGAATATGTCTCCAGGTTTATAACTTAGTTTGGTTTCATCTGCAGTTTTTAGTGTTATCATTCTTACATCCTAAAAAAAGATTTTCATCCATGTAACATCCAAATGAAGTACTCTTTATTAATTTTGTTAGGCTTTATGATCCCATTCAAGTTCACAAACAGGAATAAGACATAAAACATAATAAGGGATGCTTTAACACAGTGATCTAGTACAAGCAAGAACAACAATACAAACCTCCTTAGAATTCCAAGACCAAAATCAAAGACAAATCCTGAAACTTACTTGAAAATGAGTTTCTGCAGTTGTCCTATATTTGTGTGTAACTTCCAATAGTGTTGCATCTACAAAACTGTCCTTCACACCTTTAGAAAAGTATATATCTTCAGTCAAACCATTACAAGGGGCAATTCCTTCACATTTTTCTAAGGACACTTTCCATCGCGGTATGAAGGTAGTTTTGATATTGTCCATTTGTATTTGAGGGTAGTGTTGTTGTAATATTGACAGGTATTCTTTGAGCCATGGGGCCATTACTGCATCATGGCCTAAGTCATGTTGGTAGTCGCATAGTCCTGAAACAAAAAAAAGCAAACCTTTATTTTTTTCTTAGTCAATCCTTTGGCTTGATACTGTAAACAAGAGTGTATTGCAAGCTGTCAACGTTTTTTTTTTAAGTTAGTTTTTGTTTATGTTCCATTTGTTATACTCTGAATGTTTGTTAGGTTTATTGTTTCTGTTTTCAAATGTATGCACGTCATGTCCCTGCGATGAATAAAGATTTATTTCTGCCTTTCTTAATGTTTGTGCATTTATTTTTACCAATGCTTACAAGGTTTTTTATCAAGATGACATCAGCTTGACATACTTTTTAACTCTGCAATGAATATCAGACTCAGTCAATAATCCATCATCTGTCTAGCCTTTTTCCCAACTATGTTGAGGTCGGCTTCCAGTTTCAACTGGATGTAGCTGGATACCAGTGTTTTACATGGAGCAACTGCCTATCTGATCTCCATCTATGTATACAATAGGCTTGTCAACTGGAAAAATCTAATTAGTCCGTCAGTTAGATTATCAAAAAATATTTGACCCGTATTTTTAGTAGTTAAGACACTTTTAAAATTATCAATATGTCACGTCGTGGTATAATTTTAATACTGGCGGGTTGGCGATCGCATAATGGTTGTTGCTAAAGCACAGAGATCGCTGCTGCCCATTCTCTGGTAAGTAAGTCCCTTAGTCGCCTCTTACGAAATCCACGGGAAGATATGGGATGGTGCTATTCTTAGAGTCTGAAACTATACAATGCGATACAGTGCATTAAGTGCACTAATTTCTTGCTAAAATTGGTTATCAACAAAGTGCATTGTCATGATAAAATTCTATTTGTTATATCATACCAATATTATAATATATAATATTGGTAATATATAATAATATTCTAGTAATGTTATTGCACATTCTTAAGTGAATCCTCTTCTGCAAATCTCACCATCAAAATTAGGTTTGCTGTAAGAAAACCCAATTCTGGGTTAAGCTCGCCTTTGTACATAAGCTATATAATGTATTTTTGTTTTTTTTGTGTGCAATAAAGAATAAGAATACCAATCAAACCTTACAAGCCAGTTTTCAGATAAGGAGTTAAGGAGTACAATTTCTAAGCACCTTTATTGCTTTGCAATGAGAATTAGAAGCACATTCTTACCTATATCTAGCAATGGTGTTGCTCCCAACTGCATTAGCCGCCTATGAAGCTTCTTGCCCGCGAAATTGAACTTTAAATACGACGAATCACCGAGACCAAGCACACCATATTTTAACCTCGCTAAAGAGTTCGAAGGCAAGTTTTTTCGCAAGAGAAACTTCCAGAATCTCTTCATATTATCCGGCTCGTCACCCTGTCCAGTAGTAGCACACACGAAAATAGCAAATTCTTCTTTTATAAGCCGAGAAATGGCATACTCATCCATTGCTTGAACCGGTCCCCGAAATCCCAAAACTTTCGTCGTCCTCCATATTCTTTCAGCTATTTCTTGGGCCGTATAGGTTTGGCTGCCGTAAAGCACGAGAAGTCGGGGCACTTCACTCATTTTAAAAGATTCTAATTGATTAAAGACAAAATATCAAAATAAAAACACAGTTATCAGCTGTTTGTTGACATTAGGTGACATCCCATGACATTTGACACTGACAGAGCACGTCAGAAGAAGATACAGATAAATTATTCCGGTTTATTGACTTGTTCACTTTACGCAATTTTACCAAACTTAAATAATTTTATAAATGCCTTCAATTTGAACTGACCTGATCTGCTTATTGATAAACTTAGCAACCTACAATAGTCACTGTAGTATTACATCAACCTGACCTTGTCTAATGATTTAGCAAAAAATATTATGAAAAAAAAATGTAATACATTCGACTGAATCTTTTATTAGATATATGAATAACATTAGGTACATATGTTTTTAATAAACACATATTATCCAGATATCTTCAGACACTCAAACTTTGCGAGATGAAAATCCAAAAAAACGAAAACCAATCAAAACTGGGCTAACTGTGCCGGCTTTACAAATCTCCAACCCCTTTTGCATCCCCCGTTCAATACTATACAGCCCTCTCTATTGCACCTATCGAAAGTGACCTTCTATCTCTTTCTTATTTGGCGCACGGCAGTCTCGCGGCCCCAGTTGGCGGGCTAAGTCGTTCCGGCAGAAAAACGCGGGAAATAGTTACAGTGTAGTGACTTTTTATTAGCAAATATATTTTAGTGAAATAAATTGAATATTTGAATACATCAAAATGTAAGTATTAAAATGTATTAGTTTCTGTTTTAATTCATTTGCTAAATTAACCGGTTTTTGTGTCAATAAAAAATTGTTTAACCTTTGACATTTCCTTCGGCGTGGATTTTTCGTTGAATTAATGACGAATATTAATATCAACAAGATTAATTTGAGAAATATTAAATGGGAATTAATTCCAAAAAGGGCGAGTTTGCAACGCAACTACCTACGTAAACGAATAGAAAACTTAGGTGCGAAGCTTTTACTTGAAGCATGCCGTTTATTCGGTAAATCTCGCGAAATACTATGACAAAACAACTATAATTTTCTAAATAGTTATACTGGTGGGATCTTTTATTTCTATAAAATTTATTTTTTGAAAGTACGTAATTTATGTGAGCAATCTACTCATGACCTTAATGTTCAAACTTATAACTAACTAATAATTTACGAACGTACTGAGATAGAAAATTTTCAATAAGAGCAGATAAAATTACATCAGCACCGACGTGATTGCTGATAACGATGATGAAAATACGTCACAAAAGCTTGGAAAAGCTTTTAGAAATATTCTGCACAGCCATTTTCTTATTTTCTATCGATTATCAATAGAACGCCTGTTGTAAACAGCTGAAAAAAAGCATTCAATGTGTTTCAATAATATCTTGAATAAACCCGAACAAACTTTTTTCATGCAAATTCAGTTTTCGAAAATTAAAAAAAGAATTTTCCCGCGTCAAAAATAGCGGTTCTTGCGTCAGACGACCACGTGGCCTCATCGATCTGCCTCCCTTTCCCACCCCTATTCACCTCCCTCTTCCCACTAGGGGTACCTACTGAGTAACCCCAAAATGTCTTTTACCTTTGACCCCTATCTGGCCCCGGACAATCGGTGCAGAACAACGTATGTTATTTTTAGAGAGAGGAGATAAGCACATTGTGATAATATCCAATTACTTACATAATCATTTTGTTTCATAAAAGTTGAGCTATCGATCTATTCGTTCCATAGATAGCTCTTCAATATTGTTTGGAAAAATTACCAGATCGCGTAGTATAGTGGTACTTATGTAATTAATCTAAATAAATAATAGGTAAGCAAATTACATTTCGTAGGTAGGTAGGTAATTCGAAAATGGAGTTCTTTAGCAATTTCTTCGTATCCGTTTTCATTATTCGATTATTTCCGGTGTTGGAAGTGCCGATCAATGGATGCATGAGCTTTTTTGGTCATTAAAGTTTTAACAAGTTTATTTCCCACAAGTTTATTTAAAAAAACAACTTGCCTTATCAACAATTGGGTAATGTATGACAATAATATTTCTAAGCTCTTTCAGTGACAAGCGACTTCAGTGACGCTTAGCAACGCTTAAACTAATTCATATTCATCCTAATTAATTATTTATTTAAGTATGGACACACAAAATAATTAACAGGACATTACATTAAGATAGAATTCAGAATGTAAGTAAGTATTTTGTTACTGAAAGCAAGTTATTTCCGCTGAAAGTAAAAGATAACTGTTTATTGCGTCATCTCACTGTTGCTTATTGTAAATCACTGAAGCGGTTACTGAAACCATTTTCTTTTTTGTTGTCTATGCTTTTCAATTCATGTTTTATGTAGATAATGAGTTGTGGTTTTGTAAATTCCAACTCAGTAGAGGTGTTTTTGGGGTATTCGGAATTTCTGATCATCACTGATTTTCGTAGAACTTGGCAGAACGCAGAACTCCCGGCTGTCATTTGTAGATCTTTGACAGTTGTTACAGGTAGTCAGCTGTGGCCATGCTGTGGCCCAGGCCCAAAAGTCTGACAACCGACTTACCGAGGAGTATCGTATAGCGCAGTACTAATCTGTGTTGCGGAGGTCAGATAGACAATCGCTCCAATTCGGTTAGACTGGAAGCCGACGCCAACATAAGTAATTGGGAAAAGGCTACGCAGATGATGATTGATTTTCGCAGAACTTTCTATAACAGCGATTTGTAAGAACCTTTCGCTCGTGAACAATTGGATACACCAGTCCCCCGTTAAATTGGATATTTTCATAGCTCTCTCAACAGTCTCAACTTTATATCGTCTAGAATTCTCTACAGACCTTTCCAGACGAAAAAATCGTTTATTTTTCTTGAAAAGCGTTTTTGCTTTTACTATGTGAATTGTCTTATTAGATACAGTTCAAAAGATTGTGAGAAGCGTTCTTGGTAGTAGACACTATATTTGAGATTGTAAAAAGTAATTTCATAGATCAGTAGATACCTCTGACCGCAAATAACTTTTCATCGAGACGATTTCGTGAAAGATTGCTCTACGGCCAATGACGTGCTGTAATAGGCCAATAGTACATAGCCCAAACGCAATAATTGCGAGAGTTGCCTTATTTTCAGAATCATTATTTAGCAGATCTATGTCGTTACCAGAAAATAATAGGACCCATCTTTATCTACTTATCATCAAATATTTTACAAAAGGTAGATTTCGTAGGCTTTACGAAAATTTTACCATTCGCCTATATGCCATTACCATAACATTGCAGTACTTTGCTTTACTTAGTTAATTGTTTGACGTATAAAAATAAAATTAAATTGATTGCACAGTCCACTTTTACCCAAACTAACCACAAGTCAAGTCAGACATCCATGGGCAGCATAAAAACTTTGGCACCAACCTCAAGTTAAAGAAGAAACTATTAGGTAGAACTCCTAAAACAACGCTATTGATCACTCCATCACACAACAATAAAAGCTCCCATTAATCTCTACTCCTCAGACCAAACCGTTTCCTGTTCTAAAATACCTCACAGCAATCCAACTTATTAGTTTCGTCATCTTACAATAATTGATCCTAACTGTTACAGTTCCAAAAGCTTATGTAACAAAAATGGATATTTCATTATCAGATCAATCAATTTCAATTACAGTGTTGTGTGTGCAATTCATTTGGCGCAGCTATTTAATTCTTACCTTGGTCGCTCTGAAGGCCGTCGGTTTGTGAGTTATCAGTTCTCTGGTCCTATTTGATGATTCTTGGTGAAAGTTGGTCTTTGGAGAGTGGGTCTTTTAGTAAGGCATCTGAAAATCAGTTTACCTACAGCAGAACAGAAGTTATTTACGGGCGATTGTTTAGTGGGATATTGTGTCAGATCCATCTTTATTTTCAGCTTATGATGTTGATATCCCACAGATTTGTCTGATTCTTGATAATTATTAGCCGACACAATTAATTATGTTGATTGTTTGATTGTATTTTAAAAAAAATGTTGGGTAAGTATTAGCATTTCATACCAATTAATAATTTTCTTTTTCGTCTATAATAATGAATAAGTAATATACCTACCAAAATATCTGTAGGTACCTATCCTCAATTGTGGGATTTTTATAAAAAATAACTACGTTGCATAAAACTTAAATCACTTGAGTGGTCAAAATTGAGCAAAACCGCGGAAAGGAAAACCGCCTGTGGTTTTCCTTTCCTCGTGTAGGCACTTACTTATATATCTGAATTCCTTCTTACCTAAAAACTTAGCCACATTATCCGATAATTGGTCCTTGGGACATTACCTAAGTTATTTGAACTGAGGATTAAAATGAGGCCAGTGAGTGGTGGGCGGCTGAGAGAGGCCCATTTCCGGAACTGGACACAGGACAGGGATGGGCTGAGTCGACTGATTATGATGTGAATTCAAGTTTTAGATCAAATGGAAGGTTTTAAAAAACTGATTTGACAGCTTACGTTTATGCGTAGGTAGGTACTTATAACTTAAAACGGTTTAGTAGATAGGTATCTACCTATAAGTAAAACGGCTTACGGCTAGAGATGGGCGGGTGGGTAAAAAATGGGAAGGTAAAAATTGGAAGGAAAGGTTAAAATAGGTAAAAAAGAAAAAATACCCTTTTTTACCGGGTATTAATAAAAAATACCGGGTAAAAATTGAGTACTGCCTTTATATTATTTAAATGGCTTTGCCATGAAATGTATATGTCTTTATATAATTTAATTGGCTTCGTCATCAATACTACGATCTACCATGTCAATTTGGCCTTGACCATTGAAGATAAATATTGATTGTATGTCCCCAGCCGTTCCCGAAGGGGAACGGTGCATTGTTATTTTAAATGTGTGTGTAATTGCGGGTGTCTAAAGGCTTCTTTACAGCGGGGCAACACTGTGCGGCATTGCTGCGTGCGTCATCTTGTGGTATGTTACAAATAACCAAAATATGCGGCAATTGCGGTATGCGGCAGCCTATTTTACATCGAGGCAACATCATGCCTAGATAATTTTCAAAGCATTGTGCTGTAATGTTTATTGGAGTGTTTTGGTCTACCAACTTAATTGATCGAGGGGACAAGACACCGTCGATTAAGGCTGATGAAGTAACTTTAGATCAAGATGTTGCCATGCCGCTCGATTTTCGCCACGATGTGCAGCATTATAAATTATTGTAGCATGCGGCCTTGTGGCATGCCGCAATATCGCATAGTCTTGCCCCGGTGTAAAGCAGCCTGAGCTACATAAAATGAAGTTAATTATGTTTCTTTTAAATCTTTAATCAACTTATATTCTCAAATAAAGTAAACTGTTTAGAATAAAAACAAAGATAATAATAGTTGGCTAAATTTTGCACACTAACTTTATCAAATAAACAGACACTAAGTAACATATAAATATCGTGAAAACATTTGAAAACTAATAAATACATGTGTAACAATTACTTAGATTTTTCGTTTCAGAATACAATAATTGCAATGCAACCTAAACAGTAATTAAATAAAATATCAAAATTGAACAATTAGTTTTATACTCGTTTAACGTAAACAGGATGGATACGGTAAACGGGGCAATAAAGAGAACTACCTTCAGCTACACAAAAATAGTCTTAAAATTTCACGAACTACCTATTACACAAATCAAAATAAAGACTAGAAAATACCACGTAGGTCAAGTTCATCTAAGCTAGGAAAAAATATATGTAATTTAGACGAATATTATTTAAAGTAAAGTGATATACCTACACTGTTTTATGAATGTCGAAATATGATTATTTTTGGATACTTTAGCAGGGTGCAGGCTCTTCTTCAAGAAGGGTGACAATGCCCGTCTGAAGAATTATAGGCCAATGTCACTTCTAAGTCATGTCTACAAGTTGTTTTCAAGAGTCATCACGAATCGTCTCACGCGCAGGTTTGACGATTTTCAGCCTCCCGAACAAGCCGGTTTCCGAAAAGGCTTTAGCACCGTGGACCACATACATACCGCTGCGGCAGGTTATACAGAAGACCGAAGAGTATAACCTGCTTCTCTATTTAGCGTTTGTGGACTACGAGAAAGCCTTCGATTCGTTCGAGACCTGAGCTGTAATGCAGTTTCTCCAACGGTGCCAAATCGACTCCCGGTACATCGAGGTGTTGAAGTATTTGTACAAAAACGCCACCATGTCAGTCCGACTTCAGGACCAAGCCTCGGAACCTATCCTTCTGCAGCGAGGCGTGAGACAGGAAGACGTCATATCTCCGAAACTGTTCACCGCTGGACTGGAGGATGTCTTCAAAGTTCTGGACTGGAGAGGGCTAGGCATCAACGTCAATGGCGAGTACATCACTCACCTTTGGTTTAGTGACCGACGATATAGTGGTCATGGCTGAGACCATGGAGGACCTCAGTACAATGCTCGATGACCTCGGTAGAGCTTCCGAAAGAGTGGGGCTAAAAATGAACATGGACAAAACCAAAGTAATGTTGAATGCCCATGTAACAACAACTCCTAACAAAATCGGAGACACTACACTCGAAGCTGTGGACGATTATGTGTACCTGGGACAAACGGTCCAGTTAGGTAAGTCTAACTTCGAGAAAGAGGTCAATCGTCAAATCCGACTCGGCTGGGCGGCGTTCGGGAAGCTGCGCGGTATCTTCTCGTCCAACTTACCGCAGTGTCTCAAGACGAAAGTCTATGACCAGTGTGTGTTGCTAGTGATTACATACGGGACCGAAACGTGCTCGCTCACAATGGGCCTCATCAGAAGGCTTAAAGTCACCCAAAGGGCAATGGTGAGGGCTATGCTCGGAGTTTATTTGCGTGATCGAATCAGAAATGAAGACATCCGCCAGAGAATCAGGGTCACCAACGTAGCTGGAAGAATTGCCAAACTTAAGTAGCAGTGGGCAGGGCACATTGTTCGCAGAACGGATGGCCGATGGGGCGAAAAGTTCTGGAGTGGCGACCGCGAACCGGAAAACGTTGCGTTGGAAGACCTCCCACTAGGTGGACCGATGACCTGGTGAAGGTTGCGGGAATCCGTTGGATGCGAGTCGCACGGGACTGGTCAAGGTGGCGACACTTGGGGGAGGCCTATGTCCAGCAGTGGATGTCTTTCGGTTGAAATGATGAATGATGATGATGACTTTAGCAGGCAGTGTGCGTTCTATATTTTATTTATCTACAATATAATGTACTATGAATTAAAATTGGCCTACCTTCTATTAACAAAACTTCACACTCATTTACGTCACAAAGCCTTTGAAAAAAAAATGTAAATCGTAAAAGTATATCTCAGACGTAAGACACACAAAACAAAAACGAAGCGAAGCTATAGTTGACGAAGTGCACCCCTCCACGTCATCCCTCATTGGACAGTTACAGTGCTATACTATTTTGTTCTAATGAGAAAACTATGTCCGCGTATGTTGTGCCGAAGACGGTCTCAAATAAAATAAATTATAAAATTCTGTATGTCAAAGTATCTATTAAAAATACAATAATTAGTTTAAATTAAACTGATTTTAATTTTTACCCGGTATAAATTAAAAATGGGAAGGTAAAAATGGGTATAAATGGGTATTTACCCAAAGTCTGGGTTTTTACCGGGTATATGCCCATCTCTACTTACGGCGAGAAAAAAGGACCTGTTCTCGGAATGGCTTATTCATCAAAGGACTTGTTGTATGCAAACAAACAGGTTTCAAGTCGAAGCATTAATTGGGGTTTGAATCAAACCCACTAATAATGACAATCACAGAAGGACCTCGCTCTTTACCCAGGAAAATAATAAACACAAACCATACAAGCATACACAAAAACATAAAATGGGAAATTCTAAACATTTTTTTTTACAACTCGAAGACCTTGGCAACGCTGCTCTTCGTAAACGCCACTTATAAAGTCAATTAATTGTTAGATCTCGTGATTTTTCATGGTTTAACACCTGGTAGGCTTTACTGAGAACGTATGATTTTCCATACCAATCGTCACTGGTAAACTGGGCCTTTGAGCCACACTGAATCATCATCATCCAGGAAGATGATGATGATTCAGTGTGGCACTTGTCGTATGGTACTTTGTAGAGATGAAACGGATAGTTGTTTGGCCGCATACCGAATAACGGATATTCGGCGAACTGCGAGACCGGATGGCCGGATATCCGGCCGCCGGAGCTCCGGCGGAGAGTAAGTACCTAGTTCTCTGAGGCAAGTTGTGACATGTTTAGCGTCGTACAGCTGCGGGCAACGCTATTGCATCATTTCGGGCGGTTTCGGGTCTCATCGAGACTCATCGGGAGTGATGGTGCCACTTGTTGATTGTAAATATTAATTTTTAACTTGTTAAAAAAACATGTTTTAGTGCGGTGCGATGAGTTAGAGAAGTTAGAGTAGGTACATGCACGTAGCTTTTAATAAAACTTATGATAATTACTACCTGTTGTCTTATTTCATGTCCGTTTTAAAGGATTTTTTAGAAAATTTATGGATATCCGGTATTCGGCGGATAATGAGTTACTATCCGGTATCCGGCCGAATAGTAAAATTTGGGCCGAATACATATAACCGGATTCCGAATAGTTACCGGATATCCGTTTCAGTCTAGTGGCTCGGTTGTTCAAATAACTGAAAAAATGGAACCTCATCTTCCCCGTCGTGCACGTCAAAGCTGTCCAGGTGACTACGTACTGGACGGTCGTCGGATAAAAATCTGAGTCCTCGATTCGAGAAGATGAATAGCTGATGGTGTGATGACGCTAGCTATTTTCATTTTAGGTACAGGGGGGGCCCCTACCTAAAATGAAAATAGCTAGCGTGTTTTTTTAAATTTCGGCTCAAGCATTAGTAGGTACAGAGTTATAGACGCTGCGCTGGCACCTCAAGCTACGCCAAACGGTCAATTTTTTCTAATCAACCTCGAACAAAATGCTAAATAGTGATAAAGTTGATAATCTATTAAAGGAAATATTGTAGTAGTTTAGCCGTGTGGTATCCGGCAGAGCAGAATAGAACCAACCCATTACACTCACGGGTGTCGTATAAGGCGACTAATGTCTGAGGCAGAACACCTTGCGCCTTCGTAGACCAGAGAATGGGCAGCAGTGTTTTCTGTTAGTCTTTCATCACTGCGATCTCCAATCCGCCTGCCAAGCGTGGAGATTACGGCAAATTCCTCCCATCATGGGAGAGGCTTATGTCCAGCAGTGGACGTTATGGGCTGTTGTTGTTGTTGTAGTAGTTTGATGTGTTGGCGTTTGTACTTATTACCTGCGAAACTTCTATTTAAATTACTATAGTTGGTGCCAGTTAAGATGAGAATAGCGGTCATTGCCCTTTCCCTATCATCTCTTCGTACGAACCAAAACAAATAAACCATGTATAGTTTTTCATTACAAAACTTGTTGAAGATCAAGATAGATGACGATTCAAGACTTGAACAGGCTTATTTTTGGTTTTCAAAGTTAAGAAGTTTAATAAATGTAGGTGGGTCAATGACTGCTATTTTCACCCTAACTGGCACCAACTATAGTCGCTGACGTTTATTGCACTGCATCGATCAGTAAGTTTTCAATAAACTATGATGGTCCTGATGCCGACCCAGTGACCTAACAGTCCAAGCTATCGATTGAAGTGGCTAGCCAAACTGACTGCGGTAATTTGGAAGCAAAGTAGAGCCTTACGTTCTTTAAATAATGTGCATTGGCGACAGCGTTGCCAGACGTCCCGCTCGGTCCCGCTTTTTCAATTAAAATTAAATGTCCCGCGCGGGACAGGCTCAGTCCGCCTTTTCGGGGATTAATCATCCTTGGACGTATTAGTGGGAAATTGCAAAGACACCACTGCCACCACCGCACAGAAATAGCACCAGTTCTTTCTCTACAGTTATCCTGTAAAGAGTTGTTCATCTCTATTAAAGAGAAAAAGGAAACTTTAATAGAAGTTCAGTACCATGAATTCATAAGACGATTAGACGAATATGATATATAGATAAGGACTTATCTTGGGGGCCCCAGTTATCAAGAAGTGAGCCGCAAATTGTTTGCGTCTGCAGGTTCCTTACGTCGATTACGCAATTTCCTTCCAACTGCCACCAAAGCTGCGCTTGCCCAATCTCTCCTTCTCCCTATTCTCGACTATGCCAATACAAGTTATCCAGATCTCACTGAAGTGCAGCTAGATAAGCTTGAGCGACTCCAAAACTTTTGTATCAGGTTCATATTTGGTTTGCGCAAATACGACCATGTCTCCGAGTTTCGCAATAAACTCAAGTGGCCGCCTATCCGCCTTCGCCGGAATACGCATATTTTATAATTTTTGTACAATATTCTCTTCAATCCCACAACCCCCTTTTATCTCAAAGAACGTTTTAAGTTCATTAGTGACACACATATTAGACATTTGAGATCATCGGAGAATTTGAGGCTTTTGATGCCTGCACATACCACTAAGTTCTATGACCAATCATTTACGGTTCAGGCTATCCGTTTATGGAATACATTACCGGAGTCGGTAAGGCAAGCAAAGTCAATTGTTGCTTTTAAAAACTTAGTTGTGAATCATTTTCATTCACTCATATGATTTGAAGTTTAAAATTTGAATTTTTAAAATTTGAATTTGATTTAAAGTTTCCAAGTCAATCATAATTATTTTTATTATAATCAATATTGTTTTATTTATTTATTGACATAATTATTTGATTACTTCATTTGTACTTAAATAATATATTATATACATATATATAATCTTTTATTTAGTTAAATTTTGTTTGAAGAGTATTTACAGTACACCACTGACTACCCCCTCCCCTTCTTATCTTAGTCCATCCAAAGGTTGTCTGGAAGAAATCGCTGTTAGCGATAAGACCGCCGTTGTAACCATAGATTAAGCAATATTGTAAGCAGTATTTTTAAGATTTTGGTGTACAATAAAGTATATTCTATTCTATTCTATTCTATTCTAGGTACCTATCTAACGTTAGGGTAAATTTGATTTAAAATATTTTTTTTTTTTTATACATTTTGTATGGCTTTTTGCTATATATTGTCAAGTAAACGTAATTTGAACTCAAATAAAAAGATCAATATTTAAAAACTTTTGATCATAGGTATAGGATTTTTTGTTTTTTTTACTATGTCCCGCTTTCGACGAAAGAATCCCGCTTTTTTCACTCAAAAAGTTCCAAAGTCCCGACTTGGAAAAAAAAACTGGCAACGCTGATTGGCGACCACCAACTGCAACAAACTACGGAATAGTTTGTTGCAGTTTGCAGTTGGTGATCGCTCTTATATTAGCAGGGCTGCTCCCCCCATCTTCTAGCTGCATTTACAAATCACAGATTGTAAATTGGCCTAGCGACTAGTTGACGCTTCGCGTGACCCAAGGCACAGATAATATAATCCCAAGGGCTGGATTTACCTTTGCTAAAGGCTAAGCGTTGTCATACAACGTGGAAACGCCGCCGCAGTCTCTCATGCACATCAGCTGACAGCGTTGAGGAGTTTTTTGATGCCCGATGATGAAATAAACTAAAATAAATAGTAATGTAATGTAAATAGGTACAGTAATGTAAATAAACTAACAACTAACTACAAAAGTGCAACAAAAAAGTCCTCCTCATCGTTTTTAATTGTAAAAATGTGTATAGGTAGCCAGTTTAAATAAAAGGTGAATTATAATAAAAAAAAAAAAACGGAAAGAGAAACACCAACTTTTTGTTCATATACAAAGTGTTGTTCGATCAGCAAAAAAAGGTGACGGAAAAGTCAAAAGTGCATTGAATTGACATAAGCTACCGAAAAACTTACGTAAGTAGTAGTCTGACCACTCTAAGTGTGAAGTTCAAGGTGGCGTTGCTTGTCAAGCAAATATGCATCGAAATGTCAAACTTGGTACATTTATTTTAGCTCTATGTTTTTCCGCCTGCACTAGGGTTGCCAGATCGATTCTTCCTGTTATCGGGATCAATAACCGATTTTTCGGGATTTTAGAGCTTTGGTCGGGACTCGGGAGTTTTATATTTCCAGGTATCCCAGTTATTCTTGCCTTGAAGTCGGTGAACGAACTTGAAGTGGTACAATTTGTACCTTTGTACTTAAATTTTCCACTTTTTCGCACATTTCCACTTTTCCGCTAGCACATAACCTGTAGCAGAGTACTGCCTTTGCGGTGAAGCGTTTACAGAAACGATGAGAGGCTTTTAATAGGAATAAAAGTAAATATCTGAAGAAAATGTATTTGGATGACAAGTTGAACAGTGACAGACAAAACTCAAACGTCATACCCAAAAAAAAACATTGACAATTTATGTCTCTTCAGCTGTAGCAGATTATCAAATTAAGAGGCTTTAATACTCAGTTCAGGTACCAGAACAAGAAGAAAAGTCATCTCAGATGTATATGATATTACTGAGTTTGTGGTTGGGTCATACCAAGACACCTATTTCTTGAATGTATAGGCACAACAATTTTAACACGTTGAACGCCAACAACCGTGTTGGCGTTCAACGTGGCGTTAACGTAAAGGAAAAATCACAGTTCTATTCAAATTTAGACCAACTGTTTTTTTAATTAGATACTTGTATACTCTGCGCCAAGCACCCAAGTGGTTTGCAAGTTTCGTTTGACGAAAATGTGAACTTAAAATTATCAAACTTGTTTTTCGGGAGATTATTTGCTTTGTCGGGAGTTCGGGAGGACATACAAAAATTCGGGAGAATCCCGCCAATTCCCGACCGTCTGGCAACCCTAGCACAGATAAGTTGTTTAAAGTGTATGCCTATCCTGTCGAAATACGAAAGCCTTTGAAAACAATTGCCACTTGTCTAGGTCCTCTAATCCCTGTTAAAGGCCTCACATGCCTCAAATGGCTTAGCATGATCCTCCGTTACGCCTAAAATACTGCAGCATTAATTTTGAAATAAATATATGGTAAAGTTGAGGATTAATGCTAAGTACATGTGTGACAAAAACACGATTCCATATACTTTTCTTGATAAAAAAAATCCAAAGTTACCTCCAAATCGAACAATAAACCGCTGGTATTCAAAAAGTACTTCAAATTAGATCATGAAACTTTGCATACTAACTGAACTAACTATAAAGCAGGTCTTATGTGTTTTATTTTTTAGTCCAATCAATAGATTTATGTAAATCGCAAAAAACCACTGATTTCGCACTATTCGGCCGCAGTGACTGACGTAACAACCGCTTTGTAGTGCAAGCTTGAACCACGAAGTTGGAACCACCACAAATAGAATCGCTAATTTTAGGGTTAGAAGGGCCTTAAGTTAGGGACGGCGGCGTGGGGCAGTATGCCGCTTGCTGCCTCTTTCTTCAAGTAATCCTTTTAGTGTGCTTTCGGTGTGTTGTGTTGATGGCAATAGGCTCCCCCTATTACTTGGGACTTAAACATAACTGCCGAATTGTAGATGTATCTACCATTAGGAATTCCTCTGCCGAACCCTTCGGGGATTACACGCGTGATGTTATGCGGTGTCCGAACTAGTTTTTAATAAGATATTGGTTTAGTTTCATTACCTATACGTTCATAATAAACTTGTTAGAAGTGCCTCAAATTGACCATTTCGGTAAAACAAGAATTTAACAGGAAGTGAAAATATATGCTGTAGGGCCTGTAGGTATATTTATAAAATCACTTACGCAATATTTCCTTCCTTTACTGCATTGAACCTGGGATCAAGGACCATGTAAAGCGAAAGTATATAATATGACTGATATGAGAAGAAGGTCAATTGACGGTTTTATCAGACGTACAAGGCCGTCTCACCCGTCTCAGCAATATATCTGTGATTAAAAAATAAAATGCAAAGTAAAAGAACTGCAGAAAAAACTGAATTCCTACTGTAACAATCGAAAATTAACTAGTTACATAGATAGGTTTGAATGGCACAAAATTGGACTGTGTAGGGTCAGTGTGTGTCAGTTGGAGACTTGGAATGGCCCTTTTAAGAATTTTAGTCGCGAATCACTAAGAACAAAAGCTTATTGCAAGCCTACTGTATGCAAGAACATTGCAGTATTTTTTTTAAACTTTATTAACGGATCTATTCATCACTAATCTTGGAGGAGGAACTTATCGATAAGATCCCGGTCATTCTGAAACGTAGGTAATCACGTGTCTCTCCGGTGTACGAAAAACGATTTGATGGGAGTGTGGCAAATTAAAACTATCATATTTATTATATTAATAACTGACAACACTGGTCTATGGCAGTCTATGGCTAGACTACCAGATAAGTTATTCAATAGGCGGACCATTAGAACGCAAACGCAAGCGATTATGCTGACTTATAAATTACCTGATATATTGTATGGCTAACTTAAAGAGTGTGCAAACGTGTGGCGAGAAATACAATTATCACACAATTTGGACCCTTGTTTTTATTTGACAAAATGGCGTAAGCAGACGCCTAAAAAAGAGGCTGCTTTTCAAACGTCTGTATGTTAATTTAAGGTCGGAATTAGGTATTTATGCTATGTTTTTCTACCTAACTTTCAGCTTGCGTCACGCTGTTACCTAATTTTTTAACGCAGGGTTAAATAAAAGTCGACGCGACGGAGCGTTAAGCCGCTGATGGTCATCTTTACAACGTAATCGTTTTAGCTCGTGATTCATTGAACAATTAGACACGCTTTCGCAAGTTGACAGTGACAGAAAAGTCCTTTTCGTACCTGAAAGGCCTGAAAGGGTTTTGATTTATGAACCAAAGCTTGAAAAGCTTCGGGACCCGTTCTTTTGTTTGTAATAAACTGAAAAGATATAAGATGCCTCAGCGGCATTGGTTTCTCGTGCTCAGATTTACCTTTACTTTACGTACCTGCTTTCAATTTTCTACCCTATTCCCTGTTACTTTTTTTCTCCTTTGAATCGATTGCTGGTTCACGTAGGCCGCTGTATATTCATTTTGGCCAATATGGGGTAGGTGTCAAAACACATCCCGAACATGGTGTGTGTGTGGAGCCCGACACAAGATAATTATGTCGAATTTTCTGTCCTGCCGATGCATTACTGCAAGTTCTATCTGCACCATCCAGGGCTTAAAAGAGGGAAATGACGGAGCTTTCCTCATTGGTACACGAGAAGAAGATATCTCTTTTTCAATATTTGACTTACGTAGACAGAAGCTGACTGATATCACCCCTCGTAGACACTACAGTGCAAATGTAAAAAGTAGAGTGTCTTGTTCCCGTTCCCGACGACAGGCCGTCTCAAAGGCGCGTTCGTGTATGTCAGCAAAAGGAAGGGCCGATGCCTGCCGGAGCTGCGGGACTGTTCGAAAGAGATACCGTGGCCCCGGAACACAAAGGGCGATGAAAGAACATGGATGGGTTTTAGTCAGTAAAAGTCTGACACTCCCTCCCACTCCGCCTAGAGCGTGAGTAGTCATTTGATGATTTCCCATCCGAAAAAACAACGGGAAACCGGCAGGTATCGGCTACTTAGGTGCCTTTGAGCCTGCTGCCTCACTGGTATTCTAATATTCAATTGGACCAGTGTCAGCTTTCACTCTAATGTACCTACATTCTATTATTTCACATTCTCGAAAACGCATTCCACAAACTCGCAGCTCCATATTTTCCGATAATCGTCGCACTGTATATAAGGGTCGTTTGGCAATAGTAGCGGCTTATGACGTCAATGCCCCTATCTCTACGTAGTATATAAGGTACCTATGTGTGCACACTTCGGCGGCATCTCCAAGAGCTGTGACATGATTCAAGGACAAACATACCTACCTCGTTACCCTACCTATTTTACCAATTTTATTAGGATATAGAGTATAGACCAAAACGTACAGACTTAGTGTTTTTTATGATGTTATAGCAAGTTGGTTGGCTAATAAAACCGCAGGAATTCTTTATTGATGGTCAATTATTATTCGGGATCGTCATATTATTGTTTGCTTGTTCAATTAATCATTCTCATAACCCTTATACCCCAATTTATTCGGTGTCGACGTAATAACGACCTTTTCATCCATACGCCTCCATTAGCGGTCATCTCAGTTTCCGCTTCCGTCCTATCCGAAACAGGGGAGAATCAAGTGATTTTATGTAATTTGGGTCCTATATAATTAATGTTCCTGTAAGTATGTGTTATCGAAGTAGGTACCTACTTCATCAACATCGTCTTTGGCAGCTCTGTTCCATTTATTGCTGAGTAAAGATCTCCTTTTGACAAGTTTGCACGAATCTCAACCAGGGGGCCTAAAATGGCCGCATTAGCAGAACCATAATAGGGTAATAATAATTTGTGAATTACGTTACAATTCGTAAAGTGGTCACAAGAACAATTCATAATATTAACTACATCTGTGACCATTTTAAGAATTTTGACGTGATTTATAATTATTAGAATTCGATTTTATTTCTGGTCAAGCGGCCCTTTTTACTTTTTTTTAAATAATTAAGACCTGAGGGTTGTAATGTAATACATAGTCGATAAGAAAGATAAGAAATTCAAACCTCATTAAAAACTAAAACAATAATATTAAAAAAAACTTTTTAACAAAAAATAAAACCGACTTCAAAAAACACAAAAAAGTGAAAAATAACTTTAGCTTCAGAAGTCGGTGACCTTTGTTTGATTGATTTACTTTTTTTGTCACCGACTTCTGAAGCTAAAGTTATTTTTCACTTTTTTGTGTTTTTTGAAGTCGGTTTTATTTTTTGTTAAAAAGTTTTTTATTTTTCCATTTTTAGTTGTCCCCAAACAAATATTTGCCATGAATTTATTGTCAAATTGTTAACAACACATGTCATGGTAATAGGCGTATCCCCAATATATGGAAGTTATGGAACTTCACATACCTTTTTATTCGGATGAGAAATCATCAAATTAGGGGTCCCGCTCTCGGCGGAGCGGAAGGTAGTGTCAGAATTTTACTGACTGAAACCCATCCATGTTCCTTCTTAGCCCTTTGCGTTCCAGGGCCGCAGTATCTCTTTAGAACAGTCCCTTTTGCTGACATCGCTTTGAGGCGCGCGCGGAACACGAACGCGCCAACTTAACATACTTAACTGTCGAAATCTGGGTGTATTGTACACATCTGTGTACCCCTTCAGAGCATACAGGCGTAATGTTATGTCATGATGTTGTATAAACAATAAACATCCAAGCGATTTCAGCAATCACGGCAGATTTGCCGTCTATTTTTGAAGAGTTCCATTGTATATCTCCGAAGATCAGCATCATATGTTCACAACATTAAAATGGGACCACACGGGAAGCACCAGCTTTCAAATAAAAAAAGAATCATCAAAATCGGTTCACCCAGTCGAAAGTTCTGAGGTAACAAACAAAAAAAAAAAAAAAAAATACAGTCGAATTGAGAACCTCCTCTTTTTGGAAGTCGGTTGAAAATAAAAGATAATTATTATGAAGTAATATTGAATGCTATTCGAAACAGATTAGTTTTAAGCGGGAACTACTAACGTAACTGAATTAGGCAGGAAGCCTCATCAGTGTACTTATGAATTCAATCCATGGTTTCCGCTGTGTCAAATCTCTTGTGCTATATTTTTTTTGTTCAATTTTCCTATTTTGGATGAAACTTCTGCGTTTTCTGCGTCTGAGATTTGCCAACGCGGATCTTAGGACCTTTTTTTTATATATTATCGTATTTGCATGTTCCGTGATTATTCGATGTTTCGCTATGTCTCGGTACCAAAATTATGGTCGAAAGTTTTTCATAATACATTCTGCATGTACAATTGTGCATATTTTTGCGGGCAGGAGGCATATCTACATAGATTTTGGCGTAATTAAAACTAAATATTAAAATAGAGCAATATTTTATTGTCATGGAGTTTCATAAAATAAGTCTATTAGATAGTATACTTAATATAGAATATTACCTTATTGTACAATAAGGTAATATTCATATTATAGGTACTATTTATTAGACTTGAATTGATACACAGCTATTTTATACTTAACTTAAAACCCTCTACAAACCCTGCTACAAAATTCTCCCATAAGTTGGCTCCAACTGGACAGCTTACAATGCTGACGCAATCGACACAATATCCCGCGTCCCCTAAGTCCACTGATTTCATGAGCCCTTTAGATGGATCTAGGCCAAGGGCGACTGCTTTGGCAGATGTGGCGTTGTTAAATGAGATGACAAACATAGGGGGAAACTGCGACGGACATAAGGGAAAGATTTTAATTTAAACTTGATTTTGTGAAAGCTGTACTGTGGGAAAAAGACATAGTGTCTTGAGCTTCTAAGATAGATAAGACTTTTATTTCGATACCTATGTTCACAAATAAAGATGATTTGATTTGATTTAATTTGATTCCAAAACTGCAAAAAGAAACAAGTATCACAGTAGTATCGTAGTTCATTTTGAATTCTGAATATCTTGCAGACTGTCATAAGATGGCTTTTTACTTTAGGAGTCCTATTACATTTTTTAGGCAAATTTTTGATTTTTACTTCCTGGATCAAATTATTTCGGTCGGCGTACACGAGTTGATAATAATAGCGATATTTTGACGATTGTCGATTGATATTGACGAATATACGAGACTGACATGAGACTGAGGAGCGAGCTGAATTAAGAATTTTAGTAGGTACTTTAATTTTATTTATTGTATTTTTGTCTTATTATATTGACAAACGAAAACTAATGAAACTTATTCATTGTAGATCGAAGTTTTATATCATATTAAATTGTTTGATAAAATTGAGTTTATTTGGAATATAATGGACGCTGAATTAAGATATTTATGGCTTAAATTACTATTTCTTTACGATTTTTTCCATGAAAACTCAAGGAATTTAAAGAAATTCTAAAACTCCAATAAACAAGTAAAACATTCAACTTATCTTTTAGTAATTTTAGCTTTTATAAGAATTGAATATAACTATGTGAATTTGAGCGTTAAAGTTCCATCGTCGACGGTTTTTCTTGCAAACTGAGTTCGTAAAATATTTATAGTAAATTACACGAAAAGAAAAATGAAAATGTGTAACTCCAACTTACAAGAAAGAGAATGGCACTATCGTTATTCTTAAGCAAATAATTAAAATATTTTACTGCTGCTGAGAATTACTGCGTCAAAAATCATGAATTTACCAAAAAAATGTAATAGGACTCTTAAGCCTGCTCTGTCCCACTCCTGCGCAAAGGTCTCCCTCCACTCTTTCCATTTCTCGCGAACCCGCCTGTCTTCCTTCCAGTTCTGACGGAACATGACCAGTTCGTCCCGCCATCTCCTTCGTGGTCTGCCGCAACCACGCCTCACTGAGTCAGGGCACCATTTTCCTGCTATTTGGCCCACAGTTTTTGACGACCCGATTGGCGCAGCGGTAGTGAGGCTGCCTTACGTTCTTAGGGTCCCGGGTTCGAATCCCGGTCGGTGCATGATGTTTGTGTGATGAGCATGGACATTTGTTTCCGAGTCATGGATGTTTATATGTATATTAAGTATGTATTTACAAACAAAAAGTATATATTATGTAGTATATCAACTATCTGGTGTCCACGACACAAGCCTCGTTGCTTAGTGTGGCACTAGATGGCGCTGTGTGTAATGTCCAGCAATATTTATTTATTTTATTTATTTATTTATTTAGTTTGTCGGCCATGCGGCAGCCATGTCATGCTCTCTAACGTTTCGTCGGGTGTATTCGGATCCATCCGTCTCTCTCGCGCACGTCTGCTGATGAAATCGAGTGAGAGAAACTGATAGATCCGAATATACGAACGAAACTTTAGGGCCTCAGTCTCATTTGATTTGGGCAGCCTTTTAAGCCACGTCAACTATTAAGGTCGATTATCTAGTAAAAATGAAAATGGGAAAGCTAAACTTCATCATTTCACTTCGTCATCCATCATTGTCCACTCTTATACAAAAACTTGCATACATAGTAATATGTTTAAGTATGTATAGGCGCTAATGGAAACTGACGTGAGAAAATGTAGTTTTAATCACCACGTTCATTATTTTTAATATCTGATCTGATTTTAGTCGGTAGCTCCTAATCAGTAATTGTATGCCTAACAAGGTTGTTTAATTGTTTGTTAACATAAAGTGTTTCGGCAATAACCTCGTTTGCTGAAATCGATACTGCATTGACTGCCTGTGATTCAGCAACGCACTATTAACGATATTTTTATTCATCCTCTTTTATTTACTTATTAGTTCTTCAATCCGATATTTTTTATTTCTACCATTTTTTTTTCAAAATAATCTCAGTAAGTAAATTTTAATTAGGCTGAGAGATTTTTGAAAGTCTAAAATTACCTACCTAATGCAATTCTTCTAAAACCGCACTTCGCACCACCTCCTAGTGATTTGGCTGAGAAGAAGTGGTGTAACTACACCACCAGAATTCCCCAAATTCTGGTCCTTTTTTCCGATTTCCTGACGAAAAGACTGTCGGTTAATCGGGGCATTTTGTTCCCCTACGATTGCACTACGACGAACACCCGTGGCGCAGCGTGGCGAACTCTCCCTTACAATATACTAGCTGACCCACGCAACTTCGTCTGCGTCACATAAAAGAGAAACAGCTCACAAAAGGAATACATTTATCCCCGTTTTTGAAATATTTTTCATTTATGCTCCGCTCCTTTTGGTCGCAGCGTGATGTTATATAGCCTTCCTCGATAAATGGACTACACAACACTGAAATAATCATTCAAATCAGTAGTTCCAGAGATTAGCGCGTTCAAATAAACAAACAAACAAACACTGCAGCTTTATAATATTAGTATAGATATAAAGGCGAAGCTGAAAGGTTCTCCGCGTCATTGCGATATTTACCATGCAGGGGAACGTTCTAGTTACGGGGATATTGGCGGTCAAAGTTCCAACTTTTTGAAAGTTCTTTTTTTTTAACAAGTTTTTAATGAAAGATTACACCCCCGTACTATTCAATCCATCCATCAGCACAATGTTTTGAGTGCGTTACATTAATTCCTACCACAAAACATGATTTTTCACCCCAAAAAAAAGTCGTTTCTCAGCAATAATTTTTGCGTAAAGTTATTTAGTTTAATGTACAGAAATACAGAATGCTTGGTCGGCTTCGTGATGAGTCTGTTTACACCCTGTATAATATGTATAATTATTTGGTAAATGTATTAAGGTAAATTAATTAAGGCAGATTTTCATAGAATTTGGAAGTCTTAATACTTTTCAGTGCAAAATCGTTCACTAAGCTAACATTTCATATTCCCACCATATTTTAACCTACCTACACAGCCAACTCCCTAAATAATATCACGTGCGACTGCTAAATGAAATGCTTATCAAATTTTTCAAATTCAGCGACAAAAAGAATTAGTCAAAAACTCAAGATAGTATTTTTAATTAAAGAAATTGGTTCCAGTTAATTAAACAAAGAACCAAACGTTACCTTAAACTTCTACATTACCACATTACTAACGAGTTTAAAGAATTAACATTTCAGGTGGTTGTCCTTGAAAAACGTATAGTTCGTAATATCTTAATTCCAAGCGTATCTAATAAGTCGGACGAAATAAATGGCCTACTTACACGCAAATTGGAATTTTAATTATAAATACCCTTTGGTTCTTAGTAATAATTGATGAACTTGATGAATTAACTAAAAATATGTACAAGCCGTGTGGTATCCGGCAGAGTAGAATAGAACCAACCCATTACACTCACGGGTGTCGTAGGTATAATGCGACTAATGTCTGAGACAGAACATCTTGCGCCTCCGTAGACCAGAGAATGGGCAGCAGCGTTTTCTGTTAGTCTTTCATCACTGCGATCTCCAATCCGCCTGCCAAGCGTGGAGATTACGGCAAATTCCTCCCATCATCACATAAGCCTCTCCCGGCTTATGTCCAGCAATGGACGTTATGGGCTGTTGTAGTATGTACAAGATAGGTACATGAGTAGACAAAACCAAAGAAATGATGGATGGACTGTGTGAAGAATGATATTAATGGTACGAACTGACGATTGTTTCTGATGACATGACAAGTAATAGAAATTTATGGACGAAGACAAGTTACGCCGACCCCAAATGAATTGAGATAAGGGCAAAGAATAATGATGTTGATGTACCTCACTAGATATTTGCCTGCGGCAGACTAGGAAAATTACAGACTTAAATCATCGCTGAAGGAAAGTGGTGAAATATAACCGAACAGTCTAAGCATTTCTCACGTCAGAAAAAGCAATGACCTGAAATGTAAGACAATAACGAAATGAATGAAAACCAAGGAAAGGGAAATATTTACTTTCGAACAAATAAATAAAATGTGTTTGTAATATCAGAAAGAAACTTTTTACTGATTATAAATATTTACGGTACCTACCAATATACAATTTCTTTTTTAATTTTTGTGAGTTCTGTCTGTTTGTTCCGGGTAATCTTCTAAACGGCTGGATCGATTTTGGTACTTTTACTCACATATGGCTCATGTCATAAAGAGTAACTTAGGCTACTTCCATTTTAGAAAAATAATTAGGTTTCCATGCAAATTTGTAAATTGAAACCCTTGAAATTGATAACAAGATCCGATTCAATTATGGAAGTGATATTTTTAAAAGTAATAATTTTACGCGAATGAAGGTGGCGGTCACCAGCTAGTAAAAGATAAAACAAACGCGAAAGAAACTAAGAAGAAGGAAGAATGCGTAAACATTTTGTTTGTAAACACAGTCAATTACATAAATATACTTACTATTTCAACTATATTATTATATCCTAAATTAATTATAATGATGTTCGTATCGCCCTCGATACGTTGCCCCAATTAACTCGTCACTGAACTGAAGAGAGCATTCACTCTGTTCATATCAATTGAAAACTAATGCAATTTATATTACTTACTGCCTATCGGATTTATTATATCAAAATGGACATATCAATCAATCATTTGACAAATTCATTAGGTGACCGACAGGTGGTCTAGTAGTGCCTGGCTACTTCGAGTATCGTATTTGGATTTTGAATAGTAACTACCTAATCCTATCATTTTTACATTTTATAGGCATACAATAAACAAACCACCAGATTTAGCAAAATGTAACGGCAAAAAAAGCACTTTTGATTGCCAAAATTAGTAAATGATCACCAAAATGAATCCCCATTTTATCGTGAAATTAGAACCAAAAATTTATTTTTTTAGTTTTTAGTTAATGACCACCAGAAATTGAACTGTTATGCTCTTGCATCCTAGTCGAGGGAGACCCGCTCGGGGCTCCTACTTCTGAATTATTAATAAAAAAATAACCACGGCGTGCCGCAAGTCGGCCTAGGCAAAACTAGTTTGCCAACAACCACCTCGTTCAAATTTGGTGCTCAATTTACTAAATTTGGTGATCAATTGATATTAATAATAACTTTATAGTCGTGTCGGCCAATGGCTTAATAGCCATGAGCCTCGACCAACATCTTAGGAGGCTCTCGCTTGGCAGCTGGATCAAGGGCTTGATTCAGAAAGCAGTACGTCTGGACACGGCACGTATTGTTAGGAGGTTCCTCTCTCAAGAGCCCTGACCACCGGCAGCTCGGACCCTGTTCCCAGGGCTGGTGGGCTACTGTTTTTTATATTTTTAAATGTTTTTTTATGTAGTTTTATTAAGAAATATTTAAAAATGTTAAAAATATGTACATATAAATGAATAAATGAAATAATATAATATATCATTTAATTCAGGTAACAAAAGACCCATATCATATACTTTACAGACTAACATAGCATATTTATATAAACTACAAAAACCTAATTAAACTATTGTACATGAAGAGACGGCGTCATGTCTATTGTAGGTGATATTTATGTTAGTGGTCACAAAGTTATTTTTGGTGGTCGTATATTTTCCCCCATTTCTATTAGCCGTTTGTGTCTCACTCACCACAGGGCAAAGGCCTTCCCTCCGTCCTTCCACTTGTTCCTTCCTATCCATTGCTTTATTGGTCAAACTTTAAAGAAAAGTCAAGTTATTCCCGACATCTCCATCTGGACCTGTTTCATAGTAGGCAGCATAATTATTTGATTAGCCTAAATATTTATTATTGTAACGCACAGGCAAGGTAGTCAGACGCGATTAGGAAGGCAGCATTGAGCATGTACCGGCCAATCGATCCATACTGAAAGAAAGGAATAAAATAGTTATTATTTTGACCTTATTTTCATTTTCTATATCAGCGCCATCTTGGATTTTCATTTTGACCTTATTTTCATTATCAGCGACCCCAAATACCACGAAAACGACACCCTTAGAGAAAAATCCGAAAATTTTCTTTGGTGCCATCTTCGATTTTCATTTTGACCTAATTAAAAAAACACCGTTAAAAATACGCACGGTGCTATACACCAGGGTATGCGGTAAAATAGGTACTTAGGTGAGAGTACCTATTTTACCGCACGTTCCGTTGTATGGTGCGTAAATTTTAACTTTCGAACAATGTATACAGGCTCCGTAAATGCATTTTTTGAGAAAATGTGTTGAAAAACAATTTTCCAAGTACCGCACTCCAGAAGATAGCATAACTTGGAGACACGTCGTATGTGGTCGTGATTTTCAGCATTGAGCGAGCGATGAAGAAGAACAATACACAGAAAATATTTTATTTAAAATATAGTAGAACGTTCAGAAAACGTAAAAATACCAAATCCGTGATACCGTAATTATGGATTTATTCTGATCAGCTGCAAAAATAATCGCTAAATGTCATCAGCATTATGAATCAAGTACTTTGTCACCAACCCGTATGCAATCAGGAACTCCAAACTCGAACTTATCTCTATATTGACCTACGACCCGCGTTATCTCAAGCAACTACAGACGCTGATAAATGAGTTGTCTCTCTTAGAGTAAACATGATTCTGATTTGTTTCTTCATGATTTGGGTCTTGTTATTTTAAAGTTGTATGCGGTAATAATTGCTGGGTGGTGGCTTTAAGATTAAGAGGTTGTAAGTTCACATTTCGCTCGTAATCTTGACCTTAAAAGCTTCTTAAGCCAAGTTTTTGCTATCCTAACAAAACAAAGTTACCACATTCGTTGTGTATAATTATGAAGCTTATTAATTGTGCTATTAAGTTATCCGACTGAAAGTAACTAAAACTATGAACTAAATATATAATACAGGGTAGTTTTCAATAACCGGCCAAATTTTCAGATATGGTTTTTGAACCGATATTTTTTTTGTTATAATGAAAGAAAACCGGCCAAGTGCGAGTCGGACTCGCGCACGAAGGGTTCTGTACCATTATTTAAAAACATTAGACAAAACTGCAAAAAAATCACGTTTGTTGTATGGGAGCCCCCCTTAACTATTGATTTAATTCTGTTTTTAGTATTTGTTGTTATAGCGGCAACAGAAATACATCATCTGTGAAAATTTCAACTGTCTAGCTGTCACGCTTCATGAGATACAGCCTGGTGACAGACAGACGGACAGACGGACAGACGGACAGACAGCGAAGTCTTAGTAATAGGGTTCCGTTTTTACCCTTTGGGTACGGAACCCTAAAAAAGCAACACTTTTTTTAAATAAAATTTAATTCCTGTCCACCACTAAACCTAGATAGGTAGCAGTTAGCACACACAAAAATTTGGCGGTGCATGCACGCACACAAGTGCATTGATTCCCACTAGGTTTATGATTTAGGACATTTTTAGGACATTTTCAAACGAATGCTATTATTTTATTTTATATTTTTCACACACACAGGCTTGAAATTGTTGGCTCGTTTTTTATGTTTTGATTGTAGGGCGACGCTCCATCTAGAAATTATATAATCAAATCCCGAGACTATAGTAATCGATTCTTAAAATAGGAAAAAGCTCGCTATATTACTGGGAACTTGGAACTTACCACAAAATTCCCAGAAACCCATGCTCATGTAACTGTAAACGGCAATTGGCAATTCCCTGGAAAGGAAAGGCAGTTCTACGGAAAGCTCTACCCACTCCTTCAATAGAATTAAGTAGTAGTTTGGGAAAGTATACCATTCGTATTATTGAAGTCCATATTTGCTGAACGGTTATGGCGGTATACGTTGTTAATATAAACTCCAACCCTGTGAAGAAAACTTTTCAGAGTGCTTTAAAAGCTTCCGCAGTTCCATTTGACCCAAATCTGTTCCAACGTGAATGGAGTTCAACAGTTGTTATTTATGAGGCTTTGAATTTTTAAGTTTTGGTATTTTTGTGGATACTCGATACACAATGTGTACTTAGGTGGCATCACATTACAAAATACCCACAAATACCAAAATGAAAGCTTAGAAACCTTAAAGTGTCGTTTAATCAATAAAACCTGTTTTAACTCCCAAATAAAAAAAACTATCGTAATCTTAGAAAAGTATACATTTTGGAACACCATTGCATCTATAAAACACATACGCTCGCTGTCTTAGGTTTCTTTCACCTTTTAAGTACTGATGTAGTATATCGATATACCATCTACCGTCCTCCTCCATTTCTTGATATCGATTCAGACATTACGTTGGTTTGTAACTAAGTAACAAACACACACAAACCTTCACATTAATATAACTCCAATCAAACATAAACACTTCTTATCAAAGTAAAGGTCAGTGGGTCACAAACTGCTTCTTACTGATCTTGTTTTTATTTATGATTATGGTGTTGAGATTTTCAATGTTGATTATGATTGTTGATCTTATGTACCAATCCCAGGGGAGATCAGTTCTTTTTAATCGTGGTAAAAAGAACTTCCCGTGGCACCACTGGATCGCTTGGTGGTACCACGGAATTTCTTTTACCCGTGGTACCACGGGCAATAAACGTTTTCCACCGCTCATTGTCCTCATGTCACTTCTAAGTATATCTAAAATGTTAATAACGGTATCTTATTATGCAAATCAAAAGTTACATAAGGCGCGCCAATTAATTCAGACCGGTTTTTCCTACTTTTAAATTGTTCTGCCGAAATTCTCACGTGATACTGGAGGAACGGGTATTTTAGACGATTTTTTTCATTGTTTCTGTATAACTATAGATATTTACTGCTAAACACTTTTTTATCCTCTACAATACGCAAACAAATCGTATCAAAACAAAAAGAAATCGATTTTTAACATACCCGCCACTGGTCAACTCGATCAAAGGCTTGCGAATAAACTACAACGCAGATGTAGTCCAAGCATGTGTCCTTGTGGGACCCCAGCGGTTCGTTTCTTTCTCAAGATCTCTTTGAACGTAATCGCTCCTTTGACCGCGCACAAAAGACGTCTGGGAACATTGTACAATGATATTCACATGGATTGCTCTGATTCGGATATAACTCTTTTGAATAGTACCGTTTTATGTAGGAACTGGTTTTATTTCTTGTAACGTTACATTTTCCTGGATAGGATCCACAAAACTGTAAGGTCACTCTGAGCACTCACCTACCTAACTTTCAGTCTGGAGGGGAGCACTATTAAAAGAAATAAAGGGGACGAGTTATAAGAATTTATTAACAAAGATAATCTAAAGGCTGGAGCTACTTAATTACTAATGCCAGTGAAGCTGGCGGAAAGTACTGAAGATGAAACGCAGAATGAAATAAATAACTGAAGAACGTCCGTCTTCAGACTGTGGAGGAGGACCGAGGAACCATCAACTCTCAGGCCGTAGAGAAGGGCCTAGGGCATCTGTCTTCAGACGGTGGTGGACGGCCGAGGACCGTCAATCCTCAGGCCGTAGGAGGAGGGCCGAGGGCATCCGTCTTCAGACGGTGGTGGACGGCCGAGGACCGTCAATCCTCAGGCCGTAGGAGGAGGGCCGAGGAGCATCAAATCTTCATCAGGCTTGTGTAGCTCAAGGATCAAGGTTTCCAGGTGTTCTTCGTGAGGGTGCGGCACGGAGAGAGGCCGACTTAAAACCGAAGAATAAGGGTAACTGCCCTTTTACAAATACTTTTATATGGAGCTTCTCAGAGGTGTTACTGCTCTCAGCTCTGAACGTAGACTGCCATTCCACCACCAGGCTCCTGTCAACTCCACATAATTTACATTTTAAAATTAGAAAATTATTAAAAAGAAAATCGAATGAGGTCGATGTGATTTACCTATACAACCTACAAATAGCTCCAGCAATAAATTAAAAATAAAACTAGGGTTGCCACTAACTGACATCACAAAAGTAAGACAAAGATTTTAATAAAGATAAAAACTTAAATAACATGAATTACAAGGTAAAAAGGCCAAAGCCGTTGCTAAGCCTCCAAGAAATGACCATGAAGCTACCTAGGGAGGACAAATGCTTAAATTTTCAGGTTTAATAATATCCAAAAATGTAAATAAAGAAACATGTAAAAGACATACACATTACATTACCCCGAAAACCCCGGAAAATTTTTGAATACAATGAAAAAATTTTCTTATTTAGCATTAAGAGAGCGTTAATCAACAAAAAATTAAGCTAAATGAGTATATACAGTGATAAAGTAAGTTTAAAAACAATTAAAACTAAGATTCCCCATAACCCCAGAAAATTACTAACTAGAAAAAATTTCGAGGTTGTAAATAAGACCTTGCTCTTTCATACACCTTTCATCAACCTACCCTACACACTTCCTCAATCATACATCACCAGCATACTTAGGGGATATGGTTCACATTCAATGACGCATACTCCACAAGGAATTATTTTTAAGGTTTACGAAGGCTTATTTATTTAATTTAGGTGTCGTAATCCGCACCTGTTCTAAAACCCGTTAAAATTAAAAGAATATATTTACAAAGTTTTTCTGCTTTAGAAAAGCAGCCAAGGTTTAAGAGCATAAAGCGCTTAAGAGAAGCCTTTAAGCTTGAAGTCAAGGGTCAAGGAGGGTCAAGGATAAAAAATTATTATCTAAGTTTAAAAAAGTACACTAAGGCTTATTTAACGAGTTAATGCGACCGCTCGACACAACGGCTTATTTAATGAGTTGTGCACCGCTCAACACAATGGCTTATTTAAAGAGTTGTGCACCGCTCTACAAAATAAAAAGAGGGATTTAAATAAGCCAAAAGTTTTAAGAGAAGGTAAACCTTGTGAAGTATTTACAAAACTTAAAATCTAAATGGTTTTTACAAGGAATGAGTTAAAGAGGCTAGGCATTGAAGTTATAAAATAATAAAAACCGTAAAGAACTCCAGACAGAAAATAAGGCGATAGCAAATTCAAAAGTAAAAGGTATCGAAAAAAAATATAAATAAAATATTATGAAAGTGATAAAAGAAATTAAAAAAAAAATCTACGGAGGCCGAGAGTGTTTGAGTTAGGACTCAAGTCCAAGGGAGCGTTTGAGAGGACACTCAAGTCCAAGAGAGCGTTTGAGAGGACACTCAAGTCCAAGAGAGCGTTTGAGAGGACACTCAAGTCCAAGAGAGCGTTTGAGAGGGAACTCAAGTCCAAGAGAGCGTTTGAGAGGGAACTCAAGTCTAAGAGAGCACTCAAGATTAAGAGTGTTTAGGACTCGTCCTTAAGAATGTGGACCCATGTTTAGGACCCGCACTTGAGAGTGAGGACTAGCCTTTAAGAGTGTGGACTCGTGTTTAGGACCCACACACTTGAGAGTGTGGACTCGTGTTTAAGAGGAGAAGGAGGGAAAGAGGGATCAGGTCAGGACCGTAACACCGTATTCAGTAAACTGAGTAAACATCAGGACAGCTCCCGTAATACAGTAGTCGGGTAAGCTCCGAATAAAACATTAAGAGGGTCTGAGTACTTGAGCCCAAGAATGTTTAAAAATTTATCAGACTCAGAGGGTCCAAAGAGGTTCGATTAAAAAAATAATATTAAGAGTATGACACAGACGGTGCAAAGAGGTTTGATTAAAAATTATCGTAAACCAATAAAAACTGTATGGTGGTAAAATTTGGAACTAATGCATAAAAAGTTTAATATTATTTTTAGTACCTATTTTGGCCACCGCAAAGTTTGATAAAAACTTTTTGCTGCTGCAAAAGAACTAGATCTCTATGGGCCTGTTACCTAGCAACGCGTGACAAATAACAAGTCAACCCAAAATAATTTTATGCAATTTTACCCGACTAGGGCGAAACTCAAAAAGGAGGTTATGTATATTATCTGTATGTATGTAAGTATGTTTTTTATCGAAAAATGAGGGATTTTTTAACGAGTATGTTTATAAGATTTTGGTGTTATTGAATAAGAATATCACCCAAAATTATCATAGCTCCGTCTAGATTTAATTCGTTAGAATTTCTTAGAAAAATCTAGATTTAGTTATTTTATTATAGCCCAAGGATTCAATTTTACGCAAAATTCGCGTATGGCAAATTTATAGTCTAGGATCAAGTATTTTTCAGTGAAAATTTATAGATTGCACTAGCCGTGTTATCAAATAAAAAATGAAGCGTGTTTAAAGTGTTAGTAGTTTAGAATATATTAGTAAAGTATTTGTAGTGGGTGAAACGTAGTATTTTAGGGTTGTATAAACATCCACAGGATATTCTCCTGTGTCTGTCGTGAAGTGTCCCAACGACCCACTTGGGAGTGTCCACGAATGGATTAACACATCAAGCGACCGTTGGGTACGAATACCAGAGGGTAAACGTAGTGGTGTGCAAGTCTGTGGGATGCAGTATAGCGATGTTTTGGTAGAGAGTAAGTATAATATGAGATGAACGATTACGGGATATTGTCCAATAACCGTCGTAGAGTAACCAATCTCCAACCTTGGCAATGCCCACAAGTGGGTTAACACAACCAAGAGGCCGAGAGGGTGCCAATTATCTTTCGATAATGGAATGTGTGTGAGGTGAGGAATACCTAGATGATGTTTAGTTGTAAAAGAGTTGAGTAAGAGTTGAGATGAGTGAAAAGATGAAAATGAATAAAATGCTTACCAAATATACTCACTTGAGGAAGTGTTATTTTCGAATTTTGAGAAGTGCAGAATGCCTAGAAATAATTAAAGAGGGGTGGGTTAGTAAATATTTGGGCGCCAGTCTGTAACGTTACATTTTCCTGGATAGGATCCACAAAACTGTAAGGTCACTCTGAGCACTCACCTACCTAACTTTCAGTCTGGAGGGGAGCACTATTAAAAGAAATAAAGGGGACGAGTTATAAGAATTTATTAACAAAGATAATCTAAAGGCTGGAGCTACTTAATTACTAATGCCAGTGAAGCTGGCGGAAAGTACTGAAGATGAAACGCAGAATGAAATAAATAACTGAAGAACGTCCGTCTTCAGACTGTGGAGGAGGACCGAGGAACCATCAACTCTCAGGCCGTAGAGAAGGGCCTAGGGCATCTGTCTTCAGACGGTGGTGGACGGCCGAGGACCGTCAATCCTCAGGCCGTAGGAGGAGGGCCGAGGGCATCCGTCTTCAGACGGTGGTGGACGGCCGAGGACCGTCAATCCTCAGGCCGTAGGAGGAGGGCCGAGGAGCATCAAATCTTCATCAGGCTTGTGTAGCTCAAGGATCAAGGTTTCCAGGTGTTCTTCGTGAGGGTGCGGCACGGAGAGAGGCCGACTTAAAACCGAAGAATAAGGGTAACTGCCCTTTTACAAATACTTTTATATGGAGCTTCTCAGAGGTGTTACTGCTCTCAGCTCTGAACGTAGACTGCCATTCCACCACCAGGCTCCTGTCAACTCCACATAATTTACATTTTAAAATTAGAAAATTATTAAAAAGAAAATCGAATGAGGTCGATGTGATTTACCTATACAACCTACAAATAGCTCCAGCAATAAATTAAAAATAAAACTAGGGTTGCCACTAACTGACATCACAAAAGTAAGACAAAGATTTTAATAAAGATAAAAACTTAAATAACATGAATTACAAGGTAAAAAGGCCAAAGCCGTTGCTAAGCCTCCAAGAAATGACCATGAAGCTACCTAGGGAGGACAAATGCTTAAATTTTCAGGTTTAATAATATCCAAAAATGTAAATAAAGAAACATGTAAAAGACATACACATTACATTCTTCGTAAAAAGCTGTTTATTGCCGTTTTATTTTTGATTGTAAATGGCCTCATCGTTGCTAAACTTAAGTTAAAAATAGTCGCAGGTAGCACCTAAAATTTAATACCTAACTGTTTTCTTAATCAATTCGATAAATTAGGAGAAACAGAAATAAAAGCGTCATTTTTCAAATGCTATGCTTGTGAGTTGTGACAGTATTTTTTCATCATTTATTCTTTTACACCCATTGCACATTGTGTGAAGCAGACTTGAAACTAAAACAAAAACTATCACTCTTAAAATCTTTCGTAGCGCTACGAAACCTGCCAAATTAACCACTTTATATACCAAATTGTCTTTATTAATCGAATTACTGGAGACCGGAGCAACTGCAACCCGAGTGCGGAAGACACAGCTTAACACAATATCTCGGGGCTAGCCAGTCGGTCTCCTTGACAATAGAGTAGAATTGATTTTGACAGACAAACCTTGACTTTTGCAGATGAAGATTTTAATTTCCATTTTAATGAAGAGTGCAAGATGGGTGTTGCCAATGTTGTATAAAATCAAAAGTTTATTCAAATTAGAATGAGAATTTGTACTTTTTGAACGACAATATCATATAAGGTAGTCCTCCAAACGCACACTCTTCACTACTTCCCAGTGCTTCCGCTGGGGAGAACATGTGAGCGGGACACGCTTTCCAACAACACATATTTACATTAAGTTAGAAGAACTAAATAAAGACAATATTAGACAGTGATAGAGAATAGTAGTAATTAGAATAACACGAAAAATTTCCACGAAAATATGGATCTACCTAATACAAAGATTACAACAAAACTAAAAGGGTTTGAACAAAATGGCAAAGTATGTAATGCATGCTATTGCTCAGCCCAAAAGGCATTTTCATTGCGAATAATCGGGACCTAACATTTCTGTGAAGACCGCCTACTAAGTTAATTAGACTAGGGTTTCGGGGAGAGTAGGTGTTTATCGGGGAGACACGCGGGTAGCTGGATTAACAACCTCGTTACCCCTAATCAACCGTTTAGCTATACGGTGTTGTGTTGAGCTATGTTCAGTTCGGATACCTCGAATTAGGTAGGGACATCTCTTGGGAAAGGCGTTTACAATTACAGTTGTCTGTATACATAAAAGTCATCATTTGTAATCACGGCATGTTTTGCCTTTCTTTCAATATCTATTACTGTTTCCAACCTATCCCATCTGAACAGACAACTCAACGCCATAGGTCGGAGCAGACTATTTTCGACACTCAAATTATTCTTGAAAAGCGAATACGTAACAAATCCTATTACGAAGTATTATCCAATCAGTCCAAACGTCCTGTGTCACTGAACTGGTGAAGTCTTTACTAGTCTATTTGACCAGTTTCTCTTGGCACGCGGTGAAATTGTCAACTGAATTTTAATTTACAGTCATCTGCAAATCAATGCAGGTGACAATTTTACACTGACTTTATGTCATAACAGTAAGGGCGATAATTGTCGATTGTACCTATAGATTGATTTCCGTTTTTCTGTTTAGTGTGAACATTAAGTACCAAGATACACTTGACCCTATATTTTCGTAATTCAATAATAGCTTTTATATCTAAAACTAAATAAGCATAGCTGACGAGGTCAGTGGAGAAGTTACCACATACACGTAGAAAATAATTTATTGCTTCATAATTTTACAAAAAGTTTAGTGTTTTGAGGTTCCCTTTAAGCAAGTAATGCTTGTGTTGGGAAGCCCCGCTCTTTCATAGCAAAACAATACAAATTTCTAACCAAACTGGGTATTTACAAAAAACAATAGGTACTTACAGAAGTACGACAATATACATTACAGAAGTTACGATTTAATTTTAAACTTAAGAAAATCTTGCTTGCAGGTATGTGTACCACATAGTATATATTATGTTATCTAGGTATAAAGAGTACCTATAGCCATTTGTATAATTGTATTAAATTAAACTTAACTGTCTTCTTGGTGTAATCGTCGCAAGCACTACTGATGACCACGTGGTCCTGGGTTGTATTCCCAGGTCGAGCAGTGGGTGTGTATTGATACTTTAGTAGCCTTGAGTTTTTTGTTCGATCGATAGTAATAGGCCTAAATCTTATTGAAAATTATTGTTGATCGAAGGCGTAAACCAAAACTTATTGGCTGCAAGAAAAATGCATGGGGGATGATTGAACATTACTGTCAATCGAGATGTGGTTGTACTTAAACTGAACTTAGTAAAAAACGACATTCAGAAAACACTGGGCCATCTAGATAACTGTACTAACATTACTGTTTTCTTTCTACCCAGGTCGCCAAAAAGTAAAGAAGAATGCGAAAGCGAAGCCCTCAAATCGGATCCAGAAGGGGACATCGAAGTGAAAGATGGCGGCGAAGGGGCTTTGGAGGCGAAGATGTCCCTAATGAACGGCATCACAGTCATCGTGGGCTCCATCATCGGCAGTGGAATCTTTGTATCTCCTACCGGTGTCTTGAAGTACACTGGATCTGTTAACGCTAGTCTGTTGGTGTGGGTGGCTTCGGGAGTTTTCAGTATGGTAAGTAATTTGTACTTAGATGCTTTTTTTTGGGGAATTTTTGATAATTCATCAATGTTTTAGGCTATTGAAATTCAATGATTTTATTTAATTGAAGATTAAAATCCTAAAAAGACAATGCCTTCTAAATATGCATAAGTACCATATTTCCCAAACGCCAAGCCTTTCACATAATTTGCCTTTTCGTGGTAACATAGAATGAAATCAAGTAAACTGTTGTTGAATTCGTCCTCCATGGGCAAAATATATTTTCCAGAGCAATCTCTTTCATATTATTTTAAAATCTCCTTTATGTCCCTGCTAATTAATTTTTCGACTTTAAAGAGAATACCTTTAGGGGCTTATTAGGACCTACTTACTTTAAAACCAGAATAATAAGCTTGAGAGATTGGTTCCTTATTGGCTGTAAGAGAAATTGTTTCAAAGCTCCGAGGGACTTATTAAAAATTGTTGTTCCATTTTGATTTCTTTGCTTGTTGTATTGTTAAAGTCATCTGTTCTTGAATTTGAAATGTCTTTTTAAAATATTATTTATTGTGAGACTCATCTTTTGCTTTGAATTATTTGTCCTTTGTTGCTTTTCAATTTATTTATTTGTTTTCTTGTTCTATATTATAGAGTGTTTAAAATATGTTCAAGGAACATTATTCATTACTGTCATCTGCCCAGTATTTTTCTCCATGTTGTGTCAGGTTTCATTTAATCTAGCATCGGTACCTATAGTTTTATTAAGAGTGAATACCTACCACCTATCTGACCTCCACAGTTCACAACCTGGTAACCCCTGGTCAGAACGGGACCTTATCAATAATGTAATAATAAATTGATAATAAGGTGATTTAATCTGTCGAAAGCATGACCCAAATCTGAGCATCATTCGCACACGATAAACACGCAAACTTGAACATTGTTTGCTGCAAATAAATGCAATAAAAACGATATATAAATATACATAAAAACAATATTTTTTACTGCGTTATTGTGGTCTACCTATCACTTGCTGCCCGTTCAGTGGCGTAGCGCGAGTCACTGTCGCCCGGGGCGGAGTCATAATTTGCCGCCCTTTTGACGTTGTAAAAATAATAATGTTGGTGTTGGTGAGAAAAAACGTAACGAAATGAAAGAATTGAAGGTTTCAGACGTTACTTTACAGAAATCCATGATATGCAAGATACAAGGGGGCCACCAGCTTTTGGGGAGCGTAGCCAGAAATTCTTACGACACCTTGCCTTGGACAGGTTAGAATGGTTTCGAACGCTCATATAAGAGTTACTTGGTCGAATTTTAGATAAATTCAAGAGAAAGTAGTCTGTAGAGCGAGCGAAAAAAAAGGGGCTTTTTGATAAATGTTTTTTCGCAGGGTTAAACAATATCTTAATTTAAGTGATTCCATTTTACGCTACAATTTATTACGTGCTATGGAATCAGGCAGGAAAAGCTATAACTTTTAAAAATCCTGAGCCTCTAGGGGCAGCTGCCTCCTCCTGGCAACGCCCATGACAAGATATAACAACTAGAATATTTAGTTTCAATTCCGTCAAACTAGTTCAAGCTTGGCTAACGACGTATTTGGTCCGGTTCAGGGAGGGGCATTTGATTTTTATTGATTATTTGATTATTTATTAATTATTTGATTTTTATTGATTATTGTTTATTTTATTTTGTTCAATTTTTCTGTTTGTAACTATTTCTTATGTACCACATTCAGACACAATGTAATTTGTTATTGAATAAATGAAATGAAATGAAATGAAAATTGCACACATTGCCCCCCCTGTATCCGCGCCTGCGTCTAAACACAAACAAGGGCCGACCACCACTCGTGATTTGCAACAATTTTATTGTTTTGGTGACCGGCAGTGACCGCACAAAATATTATTTTTCCAATTTTGCCGCCCTTCTAATGGTGGCGCCCGGGGCGGTCCGCCCCTCCGCCCCCCCTCGCTACGCCACTGTGCCTGTTTTTAGGGTTCCGTAGTCAACTAGGAACCCTTATAGTTTCGCCATGTCTGTCCGTCCGTCCGTCTGTCCGTCCTCGCTTATTCTCTGTGACCGTTAGCACTAGAAAGCTGAAATTTGGTACCAATATGTACCAAACACGCCGACAAAGTGGTAAAATAAAAATTGGAAAAAAATGTTTTATTAGGGTAGCCCCCCTATATGTAAAGTGGGAAGTGTTTTTTTTTTTAATTTCAACCCTAACGTGTGATATATTGTTGGAAAGGTATTTAAAAATGAATAGGGGTTTTCTAAAATCATTTTTTGATAATGCCAATAATTTCGGAACTAATCGCTCCAAAAGTAAAAAACAATGTGTCCCCCCCCCCTCTAACTTTTGAACCATAAGTTTAGAAAATATGAAAAAAATCTGAAAAGTAGAACTTTATAAGGACTTTCTAGGAAAATCATTTTGAACTTGATGGAAACAACAGTTTTTGCACAAAAAAGACAAAAATTTGTACAAAATAATTTCTGGACTACGTTTGTAGTATATTCGTATATGCAAGCATTTTTACATAATGGATACCCACCTTTAAACTCATAAGTGGGAACACTTATTGTGACGGACGGGAAACTACGGAACCCTACACCGAGCGTGGCCCGACACGCTCTTGACCGGTTTTTTTTTATACTTGTAGGAGAGGAAGACGTTTGGTTAGCTACGTGTTGGATCGGTTTCAATAGGATGAATGGCACTAACTGAAACTACGATCCACTCTTGTGTGGATCAGTGGCGGATTTACACATTTGCCGCCAGTAGGCTTTTCAAATTTTGCCGCCCCTACTCACACTGTGTAGAGGTACACAATGTGTTAGTGATATTTATGTAAGCAGCGCGCGCGCCGCGCGCCTCGCGCGGTCCCTTCGGCAAATCGGCAGTAATACACTGGTGTTCAAGCAAGTCGGTCGTTTCTTTTATCTCCCGCTCCACATACGTTTCACTCCTCCAGTTCCTCTAGGATTGTTTTTACAACCCAAAAATTTTGTTAAGATTACCCAAGAAATAGTTTTTGGAAAAATTTTAACACTACCTTGAACAGGCTAGAATTGTTTCAATCCTGATACATAAGAGTTACTTGTTCGACTCGCAGATAAAGGCAAGAGTAAGTAGGCTGCAAGAGCGAGCGAAGCGAGCTCGAAAAATTGTATACTTTAAATTCAAATTCATTTATTTTGTGAACATAAGTAAAAAATAGGTGGTAAAAATACATAAAATTCAGAAACTAACTATGTTCCGCCGGTAGGCATACAAAATGTTTCTCAAATCACATAAACTTAAATTCAATCAAAATCAATAAATAACAGTACAGTTTGATTCACTAAATAATTAAAATCACCAAATAACAATTATTATATTACATTGCACAAAATGTCAGCTATAAAAAACAAAAAAATAATAAAATAAAAGGCATAAAATATAAAATGGTGTCACTGGTTAAATCAAAATTAAATGAATAACAAAACTCATAAAATAGAATGTCAGAAATATTACAGTTGTTAAGGATAAATATTATTACATTAAAATGTAAGAATTAAATAAAAAATAACAATAATTATCATATGTATTTAAAATTTATCACTAAGGTATGCATCGACAGAGTATTAATATGCCTTGTCACTCAAGAATTTAAAAAGCTGATGTTTAAAATTATTTATCTACACCCATGCTATAAATCCTCTATAAAAGTATCTGAAACAGTTAGCTTATGGCCAACATTAAAACAGCCAGTGTCATAATAACCATTATAACATCCAAACGGGTGTTATAATGTTGTACTGAATTTCATTATGCAACTCGTTTTAAAAAAAGAACATTGTCTAGCACGTGCGATTCACTACCACAGAGACGTAATAAAAAAAAAAACTAAATAGGTTAATTCGAATTCACGTCGTATTCCGCCATCTTTGTTCGATATTTGGATATTAGTATTGCACTAAGTACTTTGTTGTTTACAAAAATGAGTGATACAAGCTTTGTGTATTTAATAATTATACAATCCAAAATGTTAATAATTATATTAACATGGTTTGTTTGTATTAAATACTCAGCAATTAAACTTTCCTTGAATTTACATAGACTTCTTACAACACTGCAACACCCTATGGTTTCAGAAACTTTTATGGAGGATTCATATCATGGATGTAGATAAAGTCTTGTATGCAACTGTACATAATTAGTTATTAAAACACTCATGTGATACTATTATCACACTCGGCTTCGCCTCGTGTGATAAACCCACATTCGTGTTTTAATACCCCTCATTATACAACAGTTGCATAAATAACTATTAAGTTGTTTGCCAAAATAACTTTATCTGGTAATTTATTGTAAAGTTTTGGAGCCATTGCAATAAATGCTTTTATGGTAAAAATTGGTTTTTGTAGATAGCAAGTGCAACTTATTTGAGCGTCGTTGACTTTCCACAGGCCTTTAAAGATGCATATTGGTTTTTACAAAAGTACAGGCTTCATAAGTATAAAGTGATAGTACAGTCAATATTTTTAATTTCTGGAAATGTGGCTTGCATGAATCCGTCCGTTTTATTTTGCAGATAGCTCGAATGTATTTTTTCTGTGCTATAAGTACTTGCTCAACTTTAGCACCATTCCCCCAAAATATCAGGCCATTATATATTTTACCTACCTTGGACATGTTAGAATTGTTTCAACCTACCGGAGTTACCTGGGCGATTTATAGACAAAGATAAGATTCAAGAGAAGCTAGTCTGCAAGAGCGAGCAAAGCGAGCTCGAAAATTTTTACATCTGGCCTCGAGTAAATTCAGATAGTTATAAGGTTTGAGATCAAAATATCCACATGCTATGCAACCTTGCGTATGTATGCTATAATCGCCTATTAGGGCCTCGGGGCAAGGGGCTCCTAATTTATTTCAGCCTCTGTCTGTACGGATCGATCGAGACATTTTTCGCAGGGTACGAACCGCGCGCGTTTGTTAGAAAATGTGTAAGTTTGTAGCGATAGTAAAAGTACTCAGAGGCTCATTTATAACCTTAAAACACACGTTACAATTTGTTACGTATAATACCAATTCTGTGGCATCAGGCAGGAAAAAGCTGCCCCTGGCGACGCCCTTGTTACCTATAGCTTCGACACACTTGTCTTGATTCCATGGCGAAATACAATAATAATTTTCTGACTCTCTCTCTTTTAGCCTGAATTTGAACCTTCACTTAGTTTATTGTTCCAAAAAAACCTTCCACACTAACAATTTACTGCCGTTTCCAGTTTTTGTAAATGTAAAATTAGTCCCGTCGCTTGTTTTCAATAAACGCGATTCAATAAGTTGTAGAAAAAAACATCTAACTGGTGAAACATTTAGTACATATTGAATTGCTTGTCTGGACCTAATAGCATTTAGGAATATAATTATGAATGTATTAATTTCTGTAACACTAAAAAAGAAAACTGGCTCATATTTGCCGCCCCTAAAATCTGCCGCCCTAGGCTCCAGCCTACTCAGCCTATTGGTAAATCCGCCACTGGTGTGGATACTTAGGTTGAGGTACCTTCTTATTCTGCACTGGGGCAATTGAAAGAAGGTACTGCTAGCCATTTAAAAAAATGATGCATTTGCCGTTTTTTGTATTCATTTTCAAGTGGAAATTACGGTTTTTTCCTAATCCTCCGCTATACTTTTTCTGATTAATTTCGTTGCGGGATCCAAGACAGTTAAATGCATTCTCTGGGACTTCATCGAGCTTCATTGTCTCGGCGCTTTTCTGGTGGTCGCCACTGTTGATTCTGGCTTTCAGGAGTTACAGTGATTTGGGAACAGTGTGGTGGGCTTGTCCCAAATAAAAAATATTCATTTTCAATTCTTTGGCATGAACTATTGTAATTCTCGCCATTAGCTGTTCCACGATATTTATGATTTATTATTAAATCACGCCTGTTATCCCTGAAGGGTGTAGGTAACTAAAAGAATCTCCACCTTTCGCCAATGCTTTAGTCCCATGTAATAGGGGGCGAGCCTATTGCCATCAACCGGGCTCTAATCCAGACTCGGGACTGCTGTGGTCTTATGCTGAACTTACTTATGTTTGAATTTGGTATAATGCACAACTTTTACCCTCCTATTGATTACTAAAAACTTCCTCTCTTCTCCATCTTTTTTTAAATAAACTGCGGTATTGCGTTATACAAATGATATTTAATATGAATACTGAACTCAACGTTATCAGAGCATCATATTTTGTCGTCATATGTACTGCTATCATCACGTGTGCTATAAAGTTGAATCACGTACACATATAACATACACAAAGTATCTACAATCTATCACATGCCCGGCAGAACATAACATTAGCGATAGTCTACCAGGGATAGTGAACTTTATACTGTCATTTATCTTAGGGTTGCAATAGGGTATATGCATGATTCTTTTTATCACTCTAAACAAAGCGTATTAACATCAGAAAAAGCAAAGTGAAATTATTTTTTTTATATCTATAAAAAATACTATGTTATAAGCATTTGAAACTGCTGATTAGACAAAGAGATCCGATACAGCGAATGACATCATTCGCTGCATCGACGTACAAAATCCATACTAAATTCCGTTTATCTAGAAAGAGATATAAACAATAGTTTAAATTGTTATAACTTTGTGTTGTTTGGCCGATTTATGTCTTGTTTTCGCTTTTTGCCATTATTTCTATACCTAGTACTTTAACATTCCGTATCAAAATAAAAAAAATAAAATGTATGCATATACCCTATTGTTGAAATTGTTTTCGAGAAAGCATTTTCATTACTGTATAAGAATCTATCTTTGACAGTCGTTAGGTAGTCAGTGGCCCGATAGACTGACCACCGGTCTTACCAAGGGGTATCGTATTTACCCAGTATTAACTGGGTTGTGGAGGTCAGATAGGTAGTCGCTCCATGTAAAATACTGGTATTCAGCTGCATCTGATTAGACTGGAAACCGACCCAAACATAGTTGGGAAAAGGCTAGGCTGGAAAGAAAACATGAAAGTAAATCCTAGAAAATAAAAAAAGTTCTACAATTTCATTTGAATTTGCGATAATACGTATTTTGAGACATCGCTAAGTTCATGAAGTTTTTGTTTGGAAAGGAAAGTTTAACTTCCGTCACAGATAATATAATCCTTCACCTTCACCTTCCGTGTAAGAATTAGCTTCATTGACGATCTTAGAACACTTTTCGTTTTATAAATCGAACAACGTTTTTTTTTGTGCCACTTAATTTGTTTGACATAGTTGTAGATCCCTGTTATATTTATGTGAATAATATTATAGTGACGAAATTAGTTTGTATTGAATTTTTCTACGTTTTATTGGTAGCGATTTAAACGTCAAGATCTACCGTACTATCTTCCGTTATATTTAGTTTTTAGGAATATTTTATAACGAGGCAGAGAACTTAAAATAATTCGTTTTGATGAGGGTTTAGAAGTTATCCCAAGAAAAGAACATTCTTTTACTAATAACTGTAGTTGGCGAGCGAGGTGGCATGTAACCCTCGTGCCTAGGATAGCGAGTTAAGCCGTTGTTCTTGAGCCTAATCTCTCTCAAGTCTTGTCAGATTACTGTCTCACAGGGGCCTGATCTCTCTCAAGTCTTGTCAGATTACTGTCTCACAGGGCTTTGAGACTGAAGGTGCACTGATGTTCACGTACCTACTTGTGTACTGTCGAGGAGCTACACAACAACTAACAAATGCGTGCACATACTGGAAAGGTCCACTCAAATCTGTGTGGTTCTTTCTTCCAAAGACTATCTCAGACGCTTAATCTTCATGGTCCTTATGTAAGTTGACCAAGATTAAGTCTGGACTTTGGCGAGACTGTAACATCTGTGTTTGTTTCGGCTGTTTCTTTCGGAGTTTTCTTGTCAGACGTGTAAAAGTTTTTTTTTACCGAAATAATTATTATGATCTAGGGTAATTTATTTTATGTAGATAGGTAATATTATTTGCGTGGATACATAGCAAGTCTCCGCTTGGAATTGAATTGAATTTGGGAAGCCATCAAAATTGGTCAGGAGAACTTTAATTAAATAAGAATATTTCTTTCAAACTTCGAGGCGCATTGTATCGCATTCATATAAAAATTGTACCTGTCTTTAGCACTTTTCCTATATTGGCTCTAGGCTGCATAGTCGGCTGATTGTGCCCGACTGGCTGCGGTTGGTCGGGCTTCCTCTCCCATCCCAGAGCATGTCTTTCCTTACAAAAATGTGCCCCCTGGTGGTATCCGGCTTGTCCGGGTCAGGCTGCTCCTGGCTGGGTGTGGTGCTCAATCATCATCATCATCAACATCGAGGCGCATTGTATCGCGATTTTGACAATATTATCTTCCTTGCTCGGCAAATGATGTTACGATTTTGCTAAAATGCTTGTGGTGAACAACATTTAATCAAACCTGTGGTTTGATAGCAGGATGTGCTCAACCACAAAATTCCAACCATTAGTGGTCTGGTCCTATAAACCCACATAAACGAACGATAAATAGTTGTTACTTATCAAGCAATCATGTTCCCATAAAGATAAATATTTTCCATAGAAATCTTACGATTAATTAAAACGGAACCTTTCATGAGTAGGTACTTATCTATTTTAATTTTATCTTATGTTCTATAATATTTACATTATTTACATACTAACTCTATAATAGAAATGAAAATATTTACAAGTAACAAAAAGGGGTTACAGGGCGTCGAAAAATTTGTCCACATCGCTGTCAACAGGAAAAGTGCCCAGAAGGCTGGCAGCATTGCCACGTTGGATGGCAATGCTGATTCTTTGGCCAAAAAATAGGCCCGCCCTCTGGTCACGTGAAAAGTCGACCAACCGTTTGGCGAACCTTTCATTAATTTTATCGAAAGAAAATTGGTCAACCTCTGGGAGATCTTATTTCTCATCATTCTATAAAGGGTGTAAATAGACCCTTAACGAAGCCGAAAGGTACTTGTTCTACCCGTCATTGTGATCATTTTTTCTTCTGGACCATATACTTGTGAACTTTTTAGTTACGTAGATATTGGAGGTCTAAGTGCCAACTGTTTCACAATTTTTTTCAAACACTAGTTTTTAAGGTAATAACTTTACTTTAAATACTCCATAACCCGTTTAAGTACTATTAAATGCGTCCATAAGCACAATGTTTTGAGTGCGTTAAATTGAGTTTTACCAAAAAACGTGATTTTTCAACCCAAAAAAGTAGTTTCCCAGCAATAATTTTTGCGTAGAGTTACTTAGTTTGATGTACAGAATGCTTGGTTGATGGCTTCGTGATGAGGTCTTTTACAGCCTGTTATTTATTTGTTTAGTCCAATAACTCTAGGTACGTTTACCTACAGCTGGAACACAGATAATATGTATAATACTTCGGCTGGGAGAAACCCAGAAGAAAAATAAAAGAGCTTGTGCGTTTGACCTTCCTATCTTGCTTTTACTTTTATGATGTATGAGACAGTTTAATTAGGTAGATACCAACTTGGTTTTGACTATAACTCCTTCCAAATGGGTTCAGTTAGACTGGAAGCCGAAAAGGTTAGCCAGATAATCTCAGAATTATAATTTCGCGAGCTACCCTGGCTTAGAAGCGCCAGGGTAGCTCGCGAAATTATAATTCGGATACAGCTGAATAGAAGTATTTTACCTAGAGCGACTGCCTATCCGACCTCCACAATCCAGTTAGTACTGGGTAATACGATACCCCTTGGTAAGATTGGTGGTCAGACTTTTGGGTCACTGTCTTCCAGCAACGACTGTCAAAGATCTACAAATGACAGCTGATACCATCGGCTTAATGGATGGTCACCCATCCACGGACCAACCTAGGCTAGGTAGACGACGATAAATCGATACCCATCACGTCCATGGAATGTCGATAACTATATAATTTAATTAGGTTCAAATCTAAGACTGAAAATAGGGATGACGACTGACAGACTAAAAAAAATATGATTATGTTTAGTCCGTCAGTTAGATTATCTATCGTAAAATATTGGATACAATGTGTTTTTTGTTTTATCAAATTAATAAAAAATGACGATGATAAAACGCATCAAATATCACGAGTGGGGGGCTTGTGAGTTGTGACGTTATTTTATTTAAAAAAAACCGGCTAAGAGCGTGTCGGGCCACGCTCAGTGTAGGGTTCCGTAGTTTCCCGTCCGTCACAATAAGTGTTCCCACTTATGAGTTTAAAGGTGGGTATCCATTATGTAAAAATACTTGCATATAGGTACGAATATACTACAAACTTAGTACAGAAATTATTTTGTACAACTTTTAGTATTTTTTGTACAAAAACTGGTATTTCCATCAAGTTCAAAATAATTTTCCTAGAAAGTCCTTATAAAGTTCTACTTTTCAGATTTTTTTCATATTTTCTAAACTTATGGTTCACAAGTTAGAGGGGGGACACGTTGTTTTTTACTTTTGGAGCGATTATTTCCGAAATTATTGACATTATCAAAAAATGATTTTAGGAAACCCCTATTCATACCTATCCAACAATATATCACACGTTAGGGTTGAAATAAAAAAAAAAAAAAACACTTCCCTCTTTACATATAGGGGGGCTACCCTAATAAAACATTTTTTTCCAATTTTTATTTTACCACTTTGTCGGCGTGTTTGGTACATATTGGTACCAAATTTCAGCTTTCTAGTGCTAACGGTCACAGAGAATAAGCGAGGACGGACAGACGGACTGACAGACATGGCGAAACTATAAGGGTTCCTAGTTGACTACGGAACCCTAAAAAGGACGAAATGTGACGTCACATGAGTTTTCGACGCACTGTATCGTCTTCAATTTTTGTTTACGTGAAAAAAATAAAAAAAATGTGTCCACTATTTTTTGGGAATCTATCTGACGGACTAATTAGATTTGGTTTGTCGTCTCGCCTCTATTATCTCTTCTTTTATTTTAAATCCTTTTTCTAATCCTCAGATAGGTGCATACTGCTACGCGGAGCTCGGTACCATGATCCGTCTCAGTGGCGCCGACTACGCGTACATCATGGAGACGTTCGGTCCTTTCGCCGCCTTCGTCAGGCTCTGGATCGAGTGCATGATCGTCAGACCTTGTTCACAGGTAAGAACTTCATCATCATATCAGCCCAGAATCACCCACTGCTGGGTATAGGCCTCCTCTTTTTTCTGTCACAGTTCCCGGTTCTGTGTGTCCCTTATCCAGGCGTTTCCCGCGACTTTGACGATGTCGTCGACCCAACAAGCTTTAGGGCGGCCTTGGTTTCTTTATGGCCTAACCTTAGTCACCTCCTTGGTAAGGACTTAGAAGAAAATTGAGTTTAACCACTGTTTTAAGCTTTCACGGTTCATAACTATACTACAAATGTCACTTATTACGGGATATCTTCCCTGATTATTGTTTATTTTTGTAGTAAAATTGAGTTTATTTGGACCTTTTGGCATGATATTTAGGTGTGACCCGAATGGTGCAGTGGTAGTGAGGCTGCCTTACGTTCTTAGGGTCCCCGGGTTCGAATCCCGGTCAAAGCAAATGTTTGTGTGATGAGCATGGACATTTGTTTCCAAGTCATGTACAAACAAAAAGTATCTATGTAGTATATTAATTATCTAGTGTCCACGACACAAGCCTCGTTGCTTAGTGTGATATTTATTTATTATTATTCAAAACGAAAACACCAAAAAAATAACAACATAACTAAACAAACAAAACGAACAATGTGAAAAGGGCCTAGCAGATTACCAAATGGTGTACCACCATAACACAAAGTGTACCACCGGACGCTGATTTTTAGCTGTAGCCCACGAGTGCCATCTCTACCAGACTCTTCTCTCTCTGACTTTGATGATGCCATCTAGCCGATTTCAGCCACAATGATAACTTTCTAGGGTAATTGTTTAGAGCTTTGGTGTGCTGCTCTTTTATGTTCTTTCATTCAAGTGACTAACGTCAAACTTTGGCCGAGTAACTCTGAGCACAAAGCGGACATATCAGAGCACCATTCGCCATTGTTAGTTATAGCTGTATGTGGTCTACTATACCGTAAATCGTGATCAAAAAAACTACTGGGCAGTATTTTGGGACTGCCGATAGAAGTGAAAACTAAGTAATGATAGAATCAATCGTCTCAGGCCCCGCCCCAGTCGTAGCACTGCTACGGGTTGTGTCCCACGCATGCCTAAGTGGTGCTACGCCGTAGCGGATCGGCTACGAGTGCTATGAAGCTTTAGGTGACGCGAGTTCCATGATTTTTGTTCACCCAAAAACTGCTCTACGCGCCTAAAGAAGTTTTCAGTTCAAAAAAATATAAAAACTCAAAAGCAAAAAATGAAGATAAATACTAAAAGATTTTTTGTTTTATGATTTAAGATGCTTTGATATTACAGCCCGTGGCTTTCGTCTTAAACCTTGACATAAATATATGTCTAAGCTTTATGAGGACATAGCATAAGGCCAAACAGAAAACGGAATCTAGACACTTATGTTTTGCTACTAATAATCTTACCTACTGGTAAACAATTCTACATCATTCATTGCTTTTGTTTCATATGTCAATGACAAACAAGGAATAAAGTTAGGCTCGGTAGTAAATATCGTAATTCTAAAGATCAATAGTATACGTACACACATCAAAAAAAGTTTGTGATCACTTTGAAAATTCGAAATTTTACTTGTTACGTTTTTAGAAAAAAAAACTAGCGGACGTCACGCGGTTGAACCCGCGTAATTCCCGTTTCCGTGGTAGTACGGGGATAAAATATAGCCTATGATACTCAGAGTGTATGTAGCTTTCTAATGGTGAAAGAATTCTTGAAATCGACGCAGCAGTTTTTGAGTTTATTCATTACAAACATACACACAAAAAAATACAAATCTTTCCTCTTTATAATATTAGTGTAGAAGTGTAGATAAAAAATAGTTTTATTTTTTAATTTCAAACAGGGAATTTGTATTAAAAAAAAACACACACAAAGTTTTTTTCTTGATAAAGTTCAATTTAAAAAATTATATCAGCTTATGCTAGTGATCACAAACTTTTTTTGATGTGTGTACGTACTCTAACAATAGTAACAAAGTAAAACCACTGTAGTAAAACTAATTTACTTTTAAAACTGAATGGCTAGTCATTATGGGATAACCGCAAACCGTTACTAGAGGATTATTTCAGGAAGGTCACCTGAAACATTGTACATAGGTAAAATATCACCGTATGTAGATAATATCTAGTAATGTAGAAAATAGATACCTTACTGTAGTATCAATTTACTTCCGTACAGTCATACTTCTCTCTCTATAACTCGTCATCTCGTCAGTATTATACAGCAGTTCTGTAGCGGCACTACAAAAAGTACAACAGCACCATCTATGACACAATTGAAAAACTAACATGAAAAAATTCTAAATGGCGCTATTTATGTAATCTGCGACATAAAAAAACAAAAAAAAAATAATCCTTAATTCGGATAAGCAACATCCATAAGGGTTAGTAAAAACAAAAAGATAACTTAAACCTATGTTAGTAAACTTATACGTATTATCTATTTGTCAACAAGGCTGTTGTCAAATAGATATCCGAATTAAAGTAATCTTTAATTCGGATAAGCAACATCCATATGGGTTAGTAAAAACAAAAAGATAACTTATACCTATGTTAGTAAACTTATACGTATTATCTATTTGTCAACAAGGCTGTTGTCAAATAGATATCCGAATTAAAGTAATCTTTAATTCGGATAAGCAACATCCATATGGGTTAGTAAAAACAAAAAGATAACTTATACCTATGTTAGTAAACTTATACGTATTATCTATTTGTCAACAAGGCTGTTGTCAAATAGATATCCGAATTAAAGTAATCTTTAATTCGGATAAGCAACATCCATATGGGTTAGTAAAAACAAAAAGATAACTTATACCTATGTTAGTAAACTTATACGTATTATCTATTTGTCAACAAGGCTGTTGTCAAATAGATATCCGAATTAAAGTAATCTTTAATTCGGATAAGCAACATCCATATGGGTTAGTAAAAACAAAAAGATAACTTATACCTATGTTAGTAAACTTATACGTATTATCTATTTGTCAACAAGGCTGTTGTCAAATAGATATCCGAATTAAAGTAATCTTTAATTCGGATAAGCAACATCCATATGGGTTAGTAAAAACAAAAAGATAACTTATACCTATGTTAGTAAACTTATACGTATTATCTATTTGTCAACAAGGCTGTTGTCAAATAGATATCCGAATTAAAGTAATCTTTAATTCGGATAAGCAACATCCATATGGGTTAGTAAAAACAAAAAGATAACTTATACCTATGTTAGTAAACTTATACGTATTATCTATTTGACAACAAGGCTGTTGTTCAAAATGGATCTTTGAACAACATCACCTAACAAAGGAGAATCCAACCTCTCCGCTATGGTCTTCAAGATGGAGTTGGAGCTGCCCCGCACTCTGCAGAGCAAAGAGGCAGATTTCTGTCTGACTATGGCGTGGAAGCCATCGACGTGTGCTTGTGCAAACATACCTGATGCACTGCAGAAACGGGGCAGCCCCATCAACATCCTGAACCCATTATTATATTGGACCCGTAGGGCGCTGATAGCCCACTGAGTATAGTTGGTCCACAGGCTGCACGTGTAAAACACTTGGCAATAAGCTTTAAAAAGCGTTATTTTTATTGCCCTGCTACATCGTGCAAACCTGCACGAAGACCACATATACCTGACTACAACTGTCGCGCAGTAGCCCACCACACCAACACCCGTCTGGTCGGAGGATCCTCCCTTTTCTATGGGGGATGAAGAATATTACACCCTGTTCTATAAAACCCTAAAATTCAATAATAAAGTTCTTCTGATCGGAGATTTAATATTGACTCGGCACTTAATAATTATTTTAGTCTGTTGAACGGCAAAGAACTTTCCAGGTCTATAATCAAATTCCAATACCTTTCAGTAGAATATTGGGGTTGATTTTAACCTTATTGAATTTCTATCTAACCTTGATTTCTACCCTCGTGTACATATTTCATAAGCTATTTTATTTTATTGGCCCCAAGTTATTTTTATAGTTCACCCATTGCTTTTGAGATATCATCAGAACCTACCGTTGTATTGATTCGAAATTTGAATATTCGTATGACGCAATAAGTAAAGCTCAGTATGTCATCAGACACGGTGGGGCGATGACGTATTTTTATTGCTTAGGAAAGACTAGAATGGAATACTACTACTACTACTACTACTAGAAATAGGGACCAACTAGTTCAGCCAGGTTTCAGGCTTGCTAAAGTGGATTCATCTTTCATGGGGTACAGTTTGAAATGTTACAATAAAATACCTCCCCACATTCTTCAACTGAATGAGACGAAATTTAAATCTTGTATAAAACGCACACTATGTAGGCAAGCATATTATAAGTTGGGGGATTACATTGATGATAAAAATGCTTGGCTAAATGCTGGTCCTGCTCCACAACCATAGGTGGGGGGGAGGGGGGCAAACTAATTGTTTGTACTGGACGGGCATTATTTGAGTCCATCGACACGTAAAGAAGAAGATGAAGAATTGATTCCCATGTTAATGTATTGTGGAAGCTGCAGAAGATTGTAAAAATATACTTGCATTGTATAGATTCCAGTTCTTAGTATTATATAATTGCATAGCACATGTGTGAGTACTTTGTACTGTTCAGCCACCATTTACATTTATTTATCTTTCATTGACTTGAATATGCCTTGGTGACTGAGAGAATGTCATGCTCACTTAAATGTCTCGCTGATGGTGGCGGGTGTGTCGGGTCATTTAGTTCCCTTCAATATGGTTGAGTTGAATGGCGCCGGTACATGCGTCATGTCTGTGAACGGGCGCTGTCAGTTGGGACTGGTCATCTCTTAGCTGCCAAGGTTCATTTTAATTACTTTATTCATACATTTTTAATCTAATCTTTCACTCTGGATGCTCTTAGTGTGCACGTCTTTCTACATCGTTCTCACATTTATGTATAATCTCAAAATTAATGATGTAACCAAGATTTTGTAACAATATTTTGATTTTAAAAGAGTGTCCATGGAGTTTCTTGCCCATTCTTCTCCATAGAGATCTACGCTAGGGAATGGGCAACTACAGTACTTTCTCAAGTTATTATGCCTTGTGACTGGGACTGTAGCTTTGATTTTCTTTTTTGTATTTTTGACTTTCAAAAGTGCCGTAATGGTCTAATTGAAATAAATGCTTTGAGTTTGAGTTTGAGTTTGAGTTTGAATACAAATTATAGCTTTCATCGGTACGGTCAGTAATCCGATTAGGGATGCCACAGCTTTTACTGTATTTCACGAACAAAGTGGATAAAGGGAATTTTATCTGAAATTATAAGCAAGTACTTTAATGGTTTGAATTACTTCCAGAATTCAAGTTGTTGTGATTATACTGGTTGCTTAAGTTAATTTTTTGAAAATTAAAAATTTGAAGTGTATTTAACTCAAAAGACCAACATTTTAAATATGTAAATAAAAACAAACACACACACTATCAATTCCAAAATAAAGCCATATTGCCAAGCCAAGCAAGCCATGTTCCATAAAGCCATAATTATTGCCTCAATCAATAAAAAAACAACCCTTCAAACATCATCCCACACATATTGCCCTCAAAGTAAATAATATACTTACAGCCTACGCTCACTGACGGTGTCTTCTTTATTCAATGAACATTTTCCTACATTTTTACAGACATGCTCCTTATTGACGCCCAACGCCTACGTTGGCTACATTTAGTGATTTAGCCCTAGCTTATGTTATCTTTATTGTAATTTATTTTACTGTGACAAAAGATTTAAGTTTATTGGTTGACAAAGCTCAACATAATTTTGCTCCTGTTTTTATTGGGAATCAACACAATATTGCTACAAAGATCTATCTCACTGCTTCTCTGATATTTGACAATGGCGCCCGACGTGGGACTTTTTCAAAGGTATTTCATTGGATTTCTGTTACTGCGAGAATATCTATACTTGTTGATAAAGTTTATTGAACTGGTATCAGAATATTATAATGTTCTTACCGTTTTTACGAGATCGCAACATATTATTGATCTAGAGATCTGTTTCGCTTTGTTCTGTCTTATTGACGCCCAACGCGGGTCTTACTTAAATGTTATATCCATTGAATTTATATTTATAAAACTATAACTCTGCTGACGGGTAAAGTTCATTTAACCACATTTTGTTATATTAATACTTTTATACAACACGTTATTGCTACAGAGATTTGTTCTACTACTTTGCTGATTTTCTCCCCTATAGGCGTCCAACGCACATCCTAATTAAGAGTCCGTGCACAAAGTTCAGTCGCTAGAGTTTAGGCAAATTCGTTGCGATCCTATGTTAGTGTGCATTGTTCATGCAGATACACGCACACACGGGTGAAGATCGAGCGTAGTGATCGCTTAAACCATTTTGATCCTGTAGACGATATTATTTTATGATACATAATTATAAAGTCAGTACGGTTTAGAAATAAAAGTCTGGAATGTGTGTCTACTGTATATTTATCACAATCAAAATAAAAATGGTTTAATTTTGTATTAGAAGAATATAGATACATATAAACATTTTACAAAATGATAAATAAAAGTGCGAGTTGGACTCGCGCACTGAGGGTTCCGTACAAACTTTTTATAGGACAAGTTAATTTTTCTGGATCTGGGACTATTGCGCGAAAGACACTTGCGCGAAAAGACAAATGCGCGCATGGACTTTTGCGCGATTGGACTTATGCGCGAACGGACTTTTGCGCGCCTGGACACTTGCGCGAATGGACTTTTGCTCGATTAGACTTATGCGCGAACGGACATTTGCGCGCCAAGACACTTGCGCGAATGGACTCTTGCGCGAAAGGACACTTGCGCGACTGGACTTTAGCGCGACTTAATGGCCATGACTGAGGTTCACTCTGTAGGGTAAACATAACATACCCCTGTTATTTATACTTGAAGGTGGTTTTTTCTTTTGGTTTTTCTGTCGTGGATGTCATTTTCATGGTTAAGGAGTCGCTGATAACGAAATGAGATCAAAATGAAAATCCAAGATGGCGCCGAGGAAAACTTCTGTTTTTTCCATCATGGGTGTCATTTTTATGGTTTTCGGGGTCGCTGATTACGAAAATGAGGTCAAAATGAAAATCCAAGATGGCGCACAAGAAATTTTTTGTTTTTTCCGTCATCGGTGTCGTTTTCATGGTTTAAGTGGTCACTGATAACGAAAATTAGGTCAAAATGAAAATCCAAGTTGGCGCCAGGGAAAATTTTTGGTTATTAAGTCATGGGTGTCGTTTTCATGGTTTTTGGGGTTGCTGATTACAAAAATCAGGTCAAAATAAAAATCCAAGAGGCGCCGAGGAAAATTTTTGGTTTTTCTGTCATGGGTGTCGTTTTTATGGTTTTTGGGGTTGCTGGTTACAAAAATCAGGTCAAAATAAAAATCCAAGAGGCGCCGAGGAAAATTTTTGATTTTCCGTAATGGGTGTCGTTTTTATGGTTTTTGGGGTTGCTGGTTACAAAAATGAGGTCAAAATGTAAATCCAAGATGGTGCCGAGGAAAATTTTTGGTATTTCCGTCATGGGTGTCGTTTTTATGGTTTTTGGGGTTGCTGGTTACGAAAATAAGGTCAAAATGAAAATCCAAGATGGCGCCGAGGAATTTTTTTGATTTTCCGTCATGGGTGTCGTTTTCATGGGTTTTGGGGTTGCTGGTTACGAAAATGAAGTCGAAATGCAAATCCAAGATGGTGCCGAGGAAAATTTTTTGTTTTCCGTCATGGGTGTCGTTTTCGTGGTTTTTGGGGTTGCTGGTTACGAAAATGAAGTCGAAATGCAAATCCAAGATGGCGCCGAGGAAAATTTTTGATTTTCTGTCATGGGTGTCGTTTTCATGGTTTTTGGGGTTGCTGGTTACGAAACTGAAGTTGAAATGCAAATCCAAGATGGCGCCCAGGCAAATTTTTAATTTTCCGTCATGGGTGTCGTTTTTATGGTTTTTGGGGTTGCTGGTTACGAAAATGATGTCAAAATGTAAATCCAAGATGGTGCCGAGGAAAATTTTTGGTTTTTTCGTCATGGATGTCGTTTTCATGGTTTTCGAGGTCGCTAATTACGAAAATGAGGTCAAAATGAAAATCTAAGATGGCACCCAAAAGCAAAAAAATTAAAATAATGAGCGACCTCAAAAACCATGAAAATGACACCTACGTTGAAAAAACCGAAGTTTTTTCTCGACGCCATGTTAGATTTGCATTCGACCTCATTTTCGTAACCAGCAACCCCCAAAACCATGAAAACGACACCCATGACAATAAAACCGAAATTTTTTTTGGGCGCCTTCTTGGATTTTTAGTTTCACCTCATTTTCGTAATCAGCAACCCTAAAAACCATGAAAAGTACACCCATGACGGAAAGTCAAAAATTTTCCTCGGCGCCATCTTGGATTTTCATTTTGATCTCATTTTCGTAACCAAGAACCCCAAAAACCATGAAAACGACACCCATTACGGTAAATCAAAAAAATTTCCTCAGCGCCATCTTGGATTTTCATTTTTACCTCATTTTCGTAACCAGCAACCCCAAAAACCATGAAAACGACACCCATGACGGAAAATCAAAAAAATTCCTCGGCGCCATCTTGGATTTTCATTTTGACCTTATTTTCGTAACCAGCAACCCCAAAAACCATAAAAACGACACCTATATCGGAAAAACAATATTTTTTCTCGGCGACATCTTGGATTTTCATTTTGACCTCATTTCCGTAACCCGCAACCCCCAAAACCATGAAAACGACACCCATGACAATAAAACCGAAATTTTTTTTGGGCGCCTTCTTGGATTTTTAGTTTCACCTCATTTTCGTAATCAGCAACCCTAAAAACCATGAAAAGTACACCCATGACGGAAAGTCAAAAATTTTCCTCGGCGCCATCTTGGATTTTCATTTTGATCTCATTTTCGTAACCAAGAACCCCAAAAACCATGAAAACGACACCCATTACGGTAAATCAAAAAAATTTCCTCAGCGCCATCTTGGATTTTCATTTTTACCTCATTTTCGTAACCAGCAACCCCAAAAACCATGAAAACGACACCCATGACGGAAAATCAAAAATTTTCCTCGGCGCCATCTTGGATTTTCATTTTGACCTCATTTTCGTTATCACCAACCCCAAAACCCACGAAATCGACACCTATGAAGAAAAATATCGCTCGCTCACTCGACCCCGCCATACCCTTCTTGTATACCTCCTACTACACACACACACACACAACAACATACGGCATTTTCTTACGTGACGATTTCTACCAAATCGCACTTCCAAAATAGAAAATTATCTTTATTTTAAAATCAAATTGTAGGTAGGTACCATAGGTTACCATGAAAACCAATAATAATATGAAGTAGTGAAATCCCCTAAATGAAAGAATTTTCGGAATCGGATCAGTAGTTCCGCAGATTATTACCCTTACATACAACATATTAAGTACAAACAAAGAAACTTAACTTTAAATAATATGAAGACGAAATAAATCTTAATGAACAACCAACGTCAAAAAAAACTCTTATCTTAATACAATCAAAAAGTTTAATAATTTTAATATAAATACTGGATTGAAATGTGGTAGTCTGCGTATATCTCGGAAATATATTCACGTAATAACTCGGGAGCGCTTGCGAAGCAAAGTGATACGTGCTCACGCTGGGAGAGCCCTTTCGTTACTGACGGGATCGGGTTTGCGGCGCGGTCGATTATATAGTTCACTTTGCATTTAATTTACGAAATGAAGTTATTGTTTATTTATAAATTAAAATTCAGATTCTATTAAAAAGCTACCTTGAGATTAAGAATTATTTTTTTAATTTTCTTTAAAGTGTTTCTAAGGTATAGAAAAAAATACTTATTTGTCCCGACGTTTTCCACAAATTACGTTTTTTCAACATTTTTTTTCTGCTATATTTCGTATTGAAATCAATAATGTTTCTTGCTATGTTACGAGTAGACCATATAATGATGTTATTCATATTTTTTAATGTTCAGAATATTTTGTAGTTCTTTGTTCAGCGAACCACAAACATCACTCGCTCGTTACTTTTGCGGAAAAGGGGTTTTGAATATGGGTGATTGCCATTAATATATACATTATTTTAAAAAATTGTTCAAGCAGTCGACAAGATGAAGAACCTGTCTCTTATAATAAAAATAAATAAGGTTCAAATTCTTCTTGCTTTTCCCACAAGTAGTGATCAAAAATGTTCAAAATGCCTTAATTTTGTGCACGGGCCCTTAAATGTTATTTCCATTGAATTTGTGATATTGTGACACGATCGATATTGAACTATATTAGTTGATAAAGTTTCTTGAAATACATTTTTTTTATGATATTACAACTCAATATTGCTACAGAGATTTGTTAAACGACTACCCCTACATTCTCCTTTATTGACGCCCAACGTGGGACTTACCGAAATGTCTATTGGATTTCTATTACTCTGACACCAGATTGAACTCTATAAATTCTATTGGTTTATGAAGTTCATTGAACTTCAATTTGTAACTGTCTTTATGAGGATACAACACAATATTGCTTTTGATGTTTGTTTTATAGTTTATATGGCATTTTCTTTTATTGACGCCCAACGTGGGACTTATTTAAATCTTTCTTTCCATTGGATTTCTTTTATTGTGAGACCAGAGAACTTTATTTGTTTGTATAAGTGTCTGTCTACATAGTATAGAGCAGATGACAATATATTTGGTGAAGCTTACTGTGGCGTTTTATTGGCGCCGTGCTGTGTTGGTATTTAGGCTTTTACGCATAATGCATGTTTTGGACGTGGAGTTGCTAACACCAGCCCGATATATAATATTTATAACTACAATGCAATACAATACTAGACTTTTCCAGAGCCTTTTAAGGTTTTTTTGTAGAATATTATAAACGGGAATATGTGAACTATTACAATAAAATCTATTATCCTGTATTATTTTTGCCAATAGAATTTGAATGGTAAAGCATTTTTGGAGATAGTACGCTAAAAACCGTCTGCAACCAAGGCTCGAGGGACCATTATCCCTTTTCAGATGTACCAAGCTACAAAATTCATTGAATTTTTAGCAGGAGTAGCTTCACAAGGCTATTTATTTTCTTCATCGGCAAGAATACGACGTAAACGTCTAGAGCGGTCTAGCGTTATTCGACCGGGGAGAGATATAGTCTCGGAATGCTAACATAAGGCAAAAGTGAAATCCGAAATGATTTTTTTTTATTTATTTATTTAAAGAAATTTTAATACAGAGGTGTTGCTTAATTCTAAACTCGCCAAACTTTTACGTTTGATGACGAGAGGCGCTCTTTTACATCATAATTAACCACATTACTTACTTAACTAATACTTTTAATATCTATAATACTTACTGTTATGTTTAAATCTTGTACAATGTAGGTATTGAAGAACAAATTTTATTTCGAGTAAATATTTACATAATTAATTAAAAACTAAGTATTAAATAAACTAAAATAAATAAACTAACCACAAACTATATATATCTTCTCATCGCTGTCACTGTGGTGAAGCTGTCAACAGCCTCGGTCACCACGGCCTGTCGTGCAGCCGAAGTGCGGGGCGTTTTGCACGGCACGCGAACATAAACGACATTATCCGACGAGCTCTTGTCACCGTCGGCGTTCCAGCTGTTTTAAAACCTAATGGCTTGGCACGCGACGATGGCAAGAGACCGGACGGCATGTCTTTGTTTCCTTGGAAGATGGGCAGGCCCTTAGTATGGGACGCGACTTGCGTCGATACTCTTGCGCCTTCTCATCTTCCAAGTTCGTCGTGCTGTGCTGGCGCTGCTGCTGCGGCTGCAGAGAACCTCAAACGGCGTAAATATAGAAACCTTTGTGGTAACTATATTTTCGAGCCGTTTGGGGTTGAAACTCTAGGGCCGAGTGCCCATAGCCTGTTCAAAGAACTTTCAAAACGCCTAGTTGACGCTTCCCGTGACCCAAGAGCTGGCTTTTACCTTGGTCAGAGGCTAAGTGTTGCCATACAACGTGGCAACGCCGCCAGTCTCTTGGGCACATTACCAGCTGACAGCGTTGAGGAGGAGTTTTTCGATGCCCTTTTATGTAGGTATTAGGTATTATTAGGTATACCTCTTTGCAATTTTCAGGTCAGTAACAAATATTTATAGATGTCATCATCTCGCTGCCTTTTCCCAACTATTTTTCGATCGACTTCCAGTTTAACCGGATGCAGCTGAATGCTAGACAGAATTATAATTTGACGAATTTAAAGTTATCAACAAAACTTTCAAATATTAAATGAATTCAATTGAAAGACTATTTTCATGAAATCATGATATTTAAATCCGAAACTAATGCAACTTGATGGTTCTTATGATTTTAAACTCTGTAGAAAAGTACCATTTTGCTATTTCGGTTCATATTTTGATCGACATACAATTTGATCCTGACTTTTAAATTGCTAAAAACGTAAGAAAATTCCAAATTCAGTTCCTTACCACGTCCTCCTTAAGTGTATTTAGACGTAAATCCTCTTTACTGCCTTCGTAAGTGAAGCCTTCTTTATTTCCAGGCGATCGTGGCGCTCACATTCAGTGTGTACGTGCTGAAACCCATATTCCCGGAATGTGACCCTCCTGAGAACGCGACCAGGCTGCTGGCGGCTTGTTGTATATGTGAGTATAGTTCACTGCCATTTTGAAGAACTTAAAGGGCCTATACCCCCCTCAAATGAATAAAATACTGCAGCATTAATTTTGAAATAAATATATGGTAAAGTTGAGGATTTCTGCTAAGTACTATGTGTGACGAAAACACAATTCCATCAACTTTTCTTGATAGAAAAAAAATCCAAAGTTACCTCCAAATCGAACAATAAACCGCTGATATTCAAAAAGTAGGTACTTCAAATTAGATCATGAAACTTTGCATACTAACTGAACTAACTATAAAGCAGGTCTTATGTTTTTTTATTATTAAGTCCAATCAATAGATTTTTTGTAAATCGCAAAAAACCACTCATTTCGCACTATTCGGCCGCAGTGACTGACGTAACAACCGCTTTGTACTGCAAGCTGATTGGAACTTTATTCCAACAGTATTTCAAACGACGTTTGAACCACCACAAATAGAGTTGCTAATTTTAGGGTTAGAAGGGCCTTAAGAAACCAGTGGCTGGGTTAGACTGGTTGCGGAACCCAATTTACAAAGAAACAAAGTGAAATTGGTAGAATAATGCCTATTCGTCTACTTATTATGTACCTTCGCCGCGCTGGACTTAGAACTTCTCGAAGTTTGATGAAATTACATCAAACGCATTCCTGGAATACCAAGGACCGGCCCTGTTGGTCCTTGCTCGACTTTACGCGGTAGTAATCTACTTTGAGCGACGTGTCTTGAATCGCTTATATACTAGATCCTTCATTTGCAAGATTAATTTACATGAGTTGAATACTACAAAAAGTTTTTCTTTTTTTATGGACATCAGACAGACTTTTCCCATGAAATTTATAAAGGGTGTAAAACACCTCTTAACGAAGCCGAAAGGCACTTGTTCTTCTCGCGGAATTGCGATCATTTTTTTGTTCTACACCATACCTGGGAACCTTCTAGTTACGGAGATATTGGTATCAATCCATCCATCAGCACAATGTTTTGAGTGCGTTACATTGCGTTCTACAAAACATGATTATTCACCCCAAAAAAAAGTCGTTTCCCACTTTCCCAGCAATAATTTTTGCGTAAAGTTACTTAGTTTGATGTACAGAATGCTTGGTTGACGGAAGTATTATATTATCTGTGTTGACGGCGTCGTGATGAGGTCTTTTACACCCTGTATGTAAGTTTTTTAAAACGCAACGTACTTAAAATCGTAAAACAAATTGCTTAACATCTTTAACTCTTCCCAAAAACCTTTGAAAGGCGTATATTTTATTTTTACTTTGTATATTGGTGAACCGTTGTCATTATGTTTTCACAGTAATACTTACTTTAACGAGTTTTCTTCACCCCAGACATATTTTACCACAGTACGAGGAAATATGTAAGTTATTTTAATCATTTCCGAGTCCCCACGCCAGTCGACCCCAGCTTCCGGATTCCTCTCCGCCTCCGCTCCAATACGACATTAATATTTATATTATTGTCCCAGTTTCCAATCTAAAAGAATAAATATTTACGGAAGGTTCTTGTTATTATTTGCAAGGTTTACGTCGTAATTGAGGTTTCAGAAAGTTTTTAAAAATATGCTTATACCTACCTACAGGGTTAGTTTTTAATGACCAGCCAAAATGTAAAATTAAGATCTAGATATAAAACCAAAAGTGCAAAAAATATTACTGTCGAAAAATATAAAATAAAATAATAGCATTCATTTGAAAGTGTCCTAAAAATTTCCTAAATCATAAACCTAGTGGGAATCAATGCACTTGTGTGCGTGCATGCACCGCCAAATATATATATGTGTGCTAACTGCTACCTATCTAGGCTGTTGAACTAAATTGTGCTGTTGTTATATCCACACTATTGCTTTTTAGTGGTGGACAGGAATGAAATTTTTGATTAGCAAATTTTAATTTTTTTTTTTTCGTTATATTAAAAATATTATCGATTCTAAACCATTTCTGAAAATTTGGCCGGTCATTGAACTGTATAACCTCTAAAATATCGTAAAAGGTTAAGGTACATTTTGAAAATTTCCTAAATGACCAAAAATTTTGACAGAACCATTTAATCTTGAAAAATAAAAACTGCACAGGTTCCTTTTTTTTGTTCTGTCTATAACAACAATATTTTGTCCCCAGTGCTGCTAACATTCGTGAACTGCTGGTCAGTCCGCGCCGCCACGAGGGTCCAGGACTGGTTCACGTACGCCAAGCTCCTGGCGCTCTTCATCATTATAGCTGCCGGAATCTACCAGCTTTGCAGAGGTATGTGTCCTGTTCATTGTCTGAGTTGTATACTTGATAGGCTTGCCGACTTAGTTTCCGTGGATGGGTGACCACCCATTACATACCGAGTTTCTTCCGTGTCTCGGAAAGCACGTTAAGCCGTTGGTCCCGGCTGTCATTTGTAGATCTTTGACAATCGTTACAGGTAGTCTCAGAGGCCCGAAAGGCTGATAAGACCAAGGTGTATCGTATTACCCAGTACTGAAGTAACTGGGTTGATAGGCACCCGCTCCATGTAAAATACTGGTATTCAGCTGAATCCGGTTAGACTGGAAGCCGACCCCAACATAGTTGGGAAAAGGCTAGGCAGATGATTTATTTATTTATTGACACACCAACGGCTTATTCACTAAATCATTTAAGTACATTGATTAGTTTCTATTTCAACGGCTTTGCGGTGAATTCGTCACTTATAGGTGTGCAGAGCCCTTGTATAATCAATAATAAAAATGTAAATATATGATAATAATAAAATTAAAATTTACAAACTTTACATAGAATTTAAAATGTCTAGTAGTTAAATTAAATTACAGTATAATTAAAAAAAAAATTATCAATTAAATTGGAATAAAAAACAATTATAAATTAAAACTATAAATGATGAGGTGTACCCAAATAGTTTTATCTACTAATATAATAGCAAAGTCTACGATGAAGTAAGTTAAAACGCTTGCTCAATTACTGATTAAACACACTGATCAACCTTGGACATTTTAAAACATTTGTTCAAACAAATGTTACCTACTTCAGACCGTTTAAATATTACATTACGCTATAGAGAATGTGTAATTGATTCGATGACCTGGATATAAAGAGGAATAACGTCACAGGACCTGGAGAAGATGGTGAAGGTACACCGTAAACATCTGGAGACAAGATACAGCATTGATAGTCTAATGGTGTAACGGTGGGACTGCTAAGTCATAGGTGTCGAGTTCAATCCCAAGACACGCATCTCTGATTTTTTGGATTCATGTGCGTATTGTATACTTATCACTTGCTTCGGTAAAGGCAAATATCGTGAGGAAACCGGTATGCCTTACAGATATTTCAGAGGCCCATATGCGGCATAAAAACTCTGACACCGGGTTAGGCACTAACCACACGATAAAGAAAGAGACAATATGGGATAGCCAAAGTTTTGTAATCACCAACATGATAAGGCCTGAATTCCTGTCACGCTGACGGTCGGTCGCGCACGGTCGGTTGCGCACGTCAGCGAAAAAAGTACAAAACAGTAGCAAATACGCGCCGCTGATGTCAGCGTCGCAGTATGGTGCTATAAAGGGTGTGAAACACTTCCTAACGAAGCCGAAAGGCACTTGTTCTCCTCGTCATTGCGATCATTTTTTTGTTCTACACCATACCTGGGAACCTTGTAGTTACGGAAATATTGGGGATCAAACTTTTTGACAAGTTTTTTTTTTTTAATACAAGTTTTTTATTTAGGATTTTAACTTTGAACACCTCCACGACCCCCGTACTATTCAATCCATCCACCAGCACAATGTTTTGAGTGCGTTACATTGTTTTCTACCAAAAAAACATGATTTTTCACCCAAATAAAAAGGCGTTTCCCAGCAATAATTTTTGCGTAAAGTTACTTACTTTGATGTACAGAATGCTTGGTTGACGGCTTCGTGATTAGGTCTTTTACACCCTGTATACAACATACATAGAACACAATGTATACTCGTACGCGCGACCGACGCACGCGACCGACGACGTCAGCGCGACAGGAATTCAGGCCCAAGACCAGCAATGCTTAATAAAATTCTCTTCTCCATGTGAAGTAGTAGCAGTTGACATAACAAATAACTAATTACACTTGTAATTCTTGATTCAGGTGGAGATGTAGCAATATTACACCCATATTTTTTCAGTCATTCATGACTCAGTCCCATGTACCTAATAGGGGGCGGGCCTATTTCCAACAAACAGGCATAAATCTAGACTATTCTAGACTATGGGTTGCGTTAAATAGCTCGTTAGGAAAACCCTTTGCCCGAAAACATAACATCACGCCTGTAATCACCAAAGGCTTAGGCAGAGGTGTTACTTACTTAGTACATTCATATTTCGCCAGTTATATTTAAGTTTCATGTAATTAGGGGCGAGCCTATTGCCGTCAACCGAGCACTAATCCAGGCTCCGTGGCTGCTACTTAGAAATTTCTGAGGAAAAAAACCAATAACAATTTGCCCGACCCGGGAATCGAACTCAGGACCTCATGTTCAGCAAGTCGCGCTTGTAACAACTAAACCAACGAGGCAGCACAACAACAAACAGTTACATCTATACTAATATATAATATAATATTATAAAGAGGTAACATTTGTTTGTATGTTTGTAAGTTTGTTTGTAGGGGGTAATCTCCGGAAGTAATGAACCGATTTCAAATTGTCAAATTCTTTCACCATTAGAAAGCTACATTCACCCTGAGTAACTTAAGGTATATTTTATCCGCGTACTCCCACGGGAACGGGAACTACACGGGTGAAACCGCGGGATGTCCGCTAGTCTACACTAATATTATAAAAAGGAAAGATTTGTATTTTTTGTGTGTATGTTTGTGATGAAAAAACTCAAAAAATACTGCGCCGATTTCAAAAATTCTTTCACCATTAGAAAGCTACGTTCACCCTGAGTAACATAGACTATATTTTATCTCCGTAATTCCACGGGAACGGGAACTACGCGGGTGAAACTTGTGACGTCCGCTAGTCCACACTAATATTATAAAGACGAAAGAATTGTATTTTTGTGTGTATGTTTGTCTATACTAATATCTATACTAATATTATAAAGAGGTAACATTTGTTTGTAAGTTTGTATGTTTGTAAGTTTGTATGTAGGGGGTAATCTCCGGAAGTAATGAACCGATTTTAAAAATTGTTTCACTGGTAGAAAGCTACATTATTCGTGAGTGCTATAGGCTATATTTTATTCCCGTACTCCCACGGGAACGGGAACTACGCGGGTGAAACCGCGTGACGTTCGCTAGTTCTAAAATAAAGCAAAACACAATTCTTTATCAGAAACAAACAGATGAAACCAGTTTCATAAACACTCAGGCCAGACAGACCACTAAAGAATTTGATTGCGTTCATTATTACTCAATCGCGTTCACGACACGATAGTTTTAAACTTGACCGTGATCCACTTACGTACATGCAAATATGACGCTTAGAAATGGAAACAGTTGTTACATCATTAGATTTGATTGTGTTTTTATTATAATTTCAGTAAGGCGTGTAGTTTTTGTTATAGAGTTGTTTTTTAGGGTTCCGTAGTCAACTAGGAAACCTTATAGTTTCGCCATGTCTGTCCGTCCGTCTGTCCGTCCTCGCTTAATCTCTGTGACCGTTAGCACTAGAAAGCTGAAATTTAGTACCAACATGTACCTATATCAATCACGCCGACAAAGTGGTAAAATAAAAATTGGAAAAAAATGTTTTATTAGGGTAGCCCCCCTATATGTAAAGTGGGAAGTGATTCTTTTTTATTTCAACCCTAATGTGTGATATATTGTTGGAAAGGTATTTAAAAATGAATAGGGGTTTCCTAAAATGAATTTTTGATAATGTCAATAATTTCGGAAATAATCGCTCCAAAAGTAAAAAACAATGTGTCCCCCCCCTCTAACTTTTGAACCATAAGTTTAGAAAATATGAAAAAATTTTGAAAAGTAGAACTTTATAAGGACTTTCTAGGAAAATCATTTTGAACTTGATGGAAGCAACAGTTTTTGTACAAAAAAGACAAAAAGTTGTACAAAATAATTTCTGGACTGACTACACTGAGCGTGGCCCGACACGCTCCTTGCCGGTTTTTAAAAGAGGCTGTCTGTGAAAGCAAGCATTTAGAACTATTTATTATCCTTAATTCTATCTCTACTACCCACCACTCCCACTCTCTCTACTATCTCTTCTATTCATTATTCATCCATTGTTTCTGCTTGCACTTGCAGGAGCTCGTGGCTAAATAATAACAGTCGCTCGGGTCGATCGTTAGGTTAAGCTGTGCTTGCCTAGGTTGGTCTGTGGATGGGTGACCGCCCATTTCATACCGAGTTTCCTCCGTGCCTCGGAAAGCACGTTAAGCCGTTGGTCCCGGCTGTCATTTGTAGATCTTTGACAGTCGTTTGGTAGTCAGAGGCCCAAAAAACTGACAACCAGTCTTACCAAGGGGTATCGTATTACCCGGTGCTAACTGGGTTGTGGAGGTCAGATAGGCAGTCGCTCCATGTAAAAATACTGGTATTAAGCTGCATCCGGTAAAACTGGAAGCCGACCCCAACATAGTTGGGAAAAGGCTAGGCAGATGATGATGATGTTTCTGCGTACACTTGGAGGAAACGCCAGGGTAACCCACGAAATTCAAATTTTCTTAGTCGCAAGGTGGTCGCAAATCAATCAGCCTGCATGTCAAACAAAATACGCAACCGTATAGGTACCGCCGTATATTCGCGACCGTAACACGAACTTATTTACAGAATAATAATCACTAAATTTAACAATACAAGCCTCTAACTTTATTGAATCCTATATGACTATTTCAATTGTTGATCGAAGCTATTTCATGAAGAACTCATTTAATGGGAATAAATGAACAAACAATTTGTTAAAAATCCTTATAGAAAAATAGCTATGCTTGAAGTTTACTCGTCCACAAAAGAAACGCGATGAAAGTTGTTGGATTTTCAATGAACAGCATTGGGAATACGACTGTGTGACAGAATTACCCCAGTACAGGCGCGGATACAGGATTTCCTTTAAGGGGGGGGCAATTTTTGGAAAATTATTAAAAAAAAAAATTATATACTTTTGATAATAAATGGGTGTTACTTTACAAAAATCCATGATATTCAAGATACAAGGGGGCCGCCTGCTTTTGGGCCAGGAGAGGGGAGAGCGTAGAGAGAAATTCTTACGACACCTTGCCTTTGACAGGTTAAAATGGTTTCGAACGTCATTTACTTGGTCGAATTTTATATAAATTCAAGAGAAATTAGTTTGTAGAGCGAGCGAAGCGAGCTCGAAAATTTTAACACTTTTCTTACCGACCTACTGGAGTTACCTGGGCTTCTTATAGACAAAGTTAAAACTCATGAAAAACTAGGCTTCTGGAGCTAGCGTAGCGAGCTCGAAATTTTTTACAACATTGCCTCAAATAATTATGCTTTTTACGCTACAATGTATTACTTATAATACCATTTTATGGCATCAGGCAGGAAAAGCTATAACTTTTAAAAATCCTGAGCCTCTAGGGGCAGCTGCCTCCTCCTGGCGATGCCCATGATAAGATATACAACTAGAATATTTAGTTTCAATTCCTTTAAATTAGTTCAAGCTTGGCTAATGACGTATTTGGTCCGGTTCAGGGGGGGGCAATTGCACCCATTGCCCCCCCCCTGTATCCGCGCCTGCCCCAGTAATACCTAATGGATGATGAAATTATAAGACGATTCAAAACGGGGTTCTAGGAGGACATAAGGTCTACTGCGTTTAAAGCTACGACTGCTCATTTTTCGCACAACCCCCGGGGACCTCACCCTGCGTGTTATACCGCTCCCCTCTAAATGAAGCGTGGACTTTTTAGTCGTATCATTGGGTCCCATATGCTAGGGGGCGAGCGTAATTGCCATTTACGGGACGCAATTTTTAATGAAAACTTTACGGTGCATTATTTGCGACTTCTCTTCCAAAACACTAATTTTAAACGGAGAATGGTAAGTACCTATTAATTACACAGGGTCAGACTATGACCAAAACAAGTTTTACCTTAAATATAATATATTGGCTGACGTCCCGCGGTTTCACCCGCGTAGTTTCCGTTCCCGTGGGAGTACGGGTATATACCCTATAGCACTCACGAATAATGTAGCATTCTACCAGTGAAACAATTTTTAAAATAAAATTGGTTCACTACTTTCGGAGATTACCCCTACATACAAACTTACAAACACACAAACTTACAAACAAATGTTAGGTACCTCTTTATAATATTAGTATAGATAATGAAAAGCTATTCATTCATGTTTACCCCAATGTGGATGAATGGTTAGGCAGTATCGATGTTTTCCTTGTCATAAACATGCGGCCCTCATTCACGTGGTTAAAGTCCGGAAACTTCTATAATATTTTAAGAATCTATAAGGATAATGTTGTTTTTATTTTTTAAATATTATTCGACGAATTTGCTACTATGATGAAGTTTTTCTGTTTTTAAGATCGGCAAAATTTGGCATTGAGTCGATACGTTATATTATGGAAAGCGTTGTGATAACCTGGCTTTTCAATGATAGACAAATATGCTTGATAATAATGAAAAGCAGCTATTTTTAAGTTGTGTTAAGGACATAGCATTTTTGTTATGGACCCAAGGATCAATTTCGATCAAGTTATTTCCAGCGGTTTCCGTACAGTTTTCACTCCAAAGAGTCTAATTAAGTTCCTACGGATTGTAAGCTTCAAATAATTTTTAGAAACAATGACTGAGCAGCCGCCAATCCCTTGCAGATACGCTTAAGGGCCTATACTCCCCCAAATAGCTTAGCATGATCCTCCGTTACGCCTAAAATACTGCAACATTAATTTTGAAATAAATATATGGTAAAGTTGAGGATTAATGCTATGTGTGACGAAAACACGATACCATAAACTTTTCTAGATAGAAAAAAAATCCAAAGATAGAAAAAAAAACCAAAGTTACCTCCAAATCGAACAATAAACTGCTGGTATTCAAAAAGTACTTCAAATTAGGTCATAAAACTTTGCATACTAACTGAACTAACTATAAAGCAGGTCTTATGTGTTTTATTTTTTAGTCCAATCAATAGTTTTTTTGTAAATCCCAAAAAAAATACTCATTTCGCACTATTCGGCCGCAGTGACTAGCGTAACAACCGCTTTGTAGTGCAAGCTGATTAGAAATTTATTCTAACAGTATTTCAAACGAAGTTTGAACCACCACAAATAGAGTTGTAGATTTTAGGGTTAGAAGGGCCTTAGCCCTTCTAACCCTAAAATTAGCAACTAGCAAGATACAAATTGAATAAAGGCAAATAAGTATCTAGAGTAACCAGGATCAAAGGTAAAGAACACAGGCCCATCTATCTGAATCAGCAAAAAAAGAAATCTCACGGATGCAGCAACCAAACAATTATCCCACGACAAAAGCATCCTGAACAACAATAAACTCAATCGCAAAAACCAGTTAGCAATGAGTTCAACGAGCCTTAAATAACAGAGCGATTGATAACGGAGAGCAATCTTCGTGCAATTGAGTCAGCACTTGAACACTCCGCCAGAGATTCAACCAAGATTGGTTTTTGGAAGGTTATCAGAAAGGGAATATTAATTGATTTGATTACCGTGTGACACGGCTGGATCTTGAGGCCTTGATTGAATGAATGAATGTATAGGTAAGATTAAAAGTTGACTTAGATTCTGGTAGGCTTACGAATTGCAAGTCTCCTTAGCAGGAGTACCTCAGGGGTTCCTCCTTAGGTCCGAGGAGGATGTACTGTGTACCAACATAGATTTCGTACATTTTGTATTGAAATGCGAACAATACGATGCGGTTGTGTGTGTAAGCGCAGCGCTTAGGTACCTTATAAAGTAAGTGTATTTTTTCTTTTGGGGCTTTTGGGCTACTCTGTCAGGCCATTCCTTCGTGTATTCAATAGTCTATTTAGCTTTAGTCTTATAAAATTGGTTGTAGGTAGTTCTTTTGACAACCAAAAAACCTAACACATGTTCAATTCTTCACAGGGACTTGGGGGGGGCAGGGGGTATCAGCTCAGATGCGTAGGTTGCAACACTTCTACTAGTATTTATTATCAAGTTCAATTAATCTCAAAAGAGAGTAGAAAATATTACTTTATGCCAAGTTATTTTAAAGGTAATTTTCATCTCGCTTGATAGTGAACGATGATACTTCTGGAAGTCTGTGCAGAAATGTGAATTGGAAGTGAATGTCACTAGACCCTGTATAAAAAATCTATACCTACCTAGAATAATTTTGTGCCAGAAAAGGAGTAAGTACAAAGATAACGAGATAAATATTCAATAATCTATTGAATATACTTTCGTGTTCTGTGTAATAATGGCCGTGACATTACGATCGAGGAAAAAAATTCACTTTTACAGATGTCGATGAAAAAATTATGAATGGGTGGGTTCTTGGTAATCTGGTTGAGTTTGTGGGTTGTGAGTCTTGTTACTTGGCGAAGAGGGATTATTTTTTATTGATAACGTAACATCACGCCCGTAATCCCGGGAGGGATAGGCAGAGGTGTACCTAATAGACTAGTACACCCACATTTCGCCAGCTTATTGTCATCACACGGTCACAAATACAGGATCCGTGTCTGCCACTGAGAAATTCCTGATGGAAAAACTCAGTAACAATTTGCCCGACCCAGAAATCAAAGCAAGCACTTTATGCTTAACAGTCGCGTTTACGACCACTAGACCTACAATATTTTTGATTAAAGTTATCACCTGTTTGCAAAAATTACCTAAACTTTCAAATAAAGCTTACAGTTATATGCTTGACTAGCGGACGTCACGCGGTTTCACCCGCGTAGTTCCCGTTCCCGTGGGAGTACGGGGATAAAATATAGCCTATGTTACTCGGGGTAAATGTAGTTTTCTAATAGTGAAATTTTTTTGAAATCGGCGCAGTAGTTTTTGAGTTTATTCATTACAAACATCACACACACAAAAATACAAATCATTCCTCTTTATAATATTAGTACTTATAGACAAACATACACACACACAAAAATACAAATCTTTCCTCTTTATATATTAGTATAGACAAACATACACACACACAAAAATACAAATCTTTCCTCTTTATAATATTAGTATCTAGAGAATATTAGTATATATAGATAGATTATTAGTGTAGATTTGCAAACGCATTTTTTTAATTCTCTCACTAATAGAGGACGCAGATCCTAAACCATTGGGTCAAGAAACATTAGCTTAGGAGTTCCTTAATTTAGAAGAAGTAAAAGTATTTATTAGACTCGCACAAAAATAAAATATATATGACATACATTAAACTAAATTGGTCCTATAAGCTCATAGTCATCATTCGGAAGTTGAGAGTGGATTTTGACTAATGACCAAGTTTAGTGCTTAATACAGTTTAGGATGTAAATAAAAATACTGGATAATAAGATAAATGGTAATTTAATCGCTAACGATTTTTTTAATGACCCAACCCTAACAAGGAAAGTTAGTTAGTTACACAAATTAGACAAAAATTATAAGATACGGTCAGGTAAAAACCTGCTGTATTCCTTGAAATTGACCTAAATCCATACAAATCTAATTGTTAAGTCGGCGAATCAATCAATTATGTTTAAAAATTATGATTAAACATTGTCAAGCAATTACGGTTCGCGAAACAGTATTGCTCATTGACTCATTCACTGTTAATTATGTACTTGTACTTTAGTAGATACCTGGGCGACCAAGTTCTGCTTGGGTTAAAATAGAGAAAACGAATTTTCTCAGATAAGAGACCTAGCTATAGTCTGCCCCAGATAAGTAAGAATTAAAGGTCATTGCTCTTTCCTTAATTTCTCTGCGTAGGTACCCCGACAATACATTATGAATCGTTTTTTATTACTAGAAAAAGTCAAGATCACGATAAAGGTCGTTTCGGGACAATAAGTTTATATAATTATTTCTGTTTTCGGAATTATGTACTTATTTTAATAAATGTATGCGGGGCCTTTAATTCCTACTTATCTGGCGGAGACTATAGATTGACTTTTCGCCCCCGTAAACTGCAACTTTCATCGAACTCTTTAGAACCGTTTTCCAGAATTAGTCATTACAAATTAGTCATTACAAATATTGCTAATTTAATAATAGTAAGTATAGGATGTAATCACCAAAGAGTGTGTTATTATCATCCTTGCAGCTGAAAGTCGTCCATTGTTGGACATATGCCTTCCAGAATCTGACCTTATAGGCTTACCTTTCATTTGACTTGTAAAAAAGTAGATAACTGTCAGCCTGTCTATAGCATTCCCACAGCTGGGTCGGGCAGGCCGGGTAGGCCGCATTGAGTTGCGGCCAAACGCAAACCTCGATACCGTGTAAAAATAACGTTACTTTGATTTTTTAAGAACATAGGTCAACAACGCAGTATTATCATCAGATCATACACTTTTCACCATAATACGCTGTTTCTGAAGCAGACAAATTGATTTCGCAGTCCACCCTCTTATAATTATGCCTTTTATGTGCCCCAAAGGTATGGGGGTGTTTATTTTTTGCCGTAGACAGTCAGCTGCACAAAAAAGGCAGAATGTAGAGACAAATTGCAAAGAGGTCTATTGATCGCATGATTCAATACAGTAGGCAAAAATGTCCTTTAGGGACAAAGTTAAATCAAGAATCGCGGAACAAACATAGGATACTTTCGGATACCCCTGGGCATGAGGAATCTTTTTTTATGACGTTACTATTTAGACCAGCCATGTATTTCAACCTGTTATAATATCCTTGTTATAGAGGGCGAATACAGACTCCGATAGAAAACCCTTCGTTTAGCACGATCAGTAACTAAAAAAAGATTAAAAAAAAAAAAAAAAAACATTTATTTCAGGTCATTGACCCATATTGGAAACAACACATAAACACCATTTTTGTCCATTATAGTCTGCTGATTGAATAATAAGTAATAAAAAAAAAATAACAATAAAGTGAATTCAATGACAAAAATAATTAAAACATTAGGAACAAATAAATGTCAGATCAAATCAATTAATGTCAATGGCACAAAACAATATTAAATGAAATAAAACAATGAATTAAAATAATGAATATAAGTTGATGTCAGAAGCAAAAAGAAAAAAAAAAAACTAAGGATAGCAGTGCCATGGTGCTTAGTAGTGTGACCGTGTGATCCTCAGACTCCCAAGTCATAGGTCTCGTCGTCTCGAGTTCAAACCCAAGACACGCACTTCTGATTTTTTGGATATTCATGTGCGTATTTTACGTATAATTATCACTTGCTTCGGTGAAACCAGAGATATATTTCTTGACGGCATGTAAAGTCAAGTCAGCGGCCCATAGGCGTCATAAAAACTGACACCAGGTTAGCATTAACCACACGATAAAGAGAGAAAGAAGAAATTAAGGGAACACATAGGGGTCACTTACCATCTAAGACGACTTGAGACATGCACAATGCACAAATAAGAGCAATTCACACTTCCTCTGGTCGCGTGGGCGCACAAAGAGAGCGTTATTAAATGATTGCTACAATCCGGACAGTCTGTTCGTGTGAAACGATATTACAATAGAATGCTGGATTAGTGAAGCTTGGGTATGATAAGCTAAGATGTAGAAAAGGGCGGTAGAATTAGACGTTGTTGATTTATTTTAAGGGCCTATACTACCTCAAAGCATGGTCCTCCGTTACACCTAAAATACTGCAGCATTAATTTTGAAATAAATATATGGTAAAGTTGAGGATTAATGCTAAGTATTATGTGTGACGAAAACACGATTCCACAAACTTTGCTCGATAGAAAAAAAAACCAAAGTTACCTCCAAATCGAACAATAAACCGCTGGTATTCAAAAAGTACTTCAAATTAGTTCATGAAACTTTGCATACTAACTGAACTAACTCTAGACCAGGTCTTATGTGTTTTATTTTTTTAGTCCTATCAATAGATTTTTTGTAAATAGCAAAAAAAACACTAATTTCGCACTAAATATTCGGCCCGCAGTGACTGACGTAACAACCACTTCGTAGTGCAAGCTGATTAGAACTTTATTCTAACAGTATTTCAAACGAAGTTTGAACCACCACAAGTAGAGTTGCTAATTTTAGGGTTAGACAGGGCCTTAAGAGAAGAGTGGTTTTCGTCGAATTGTCTATTCTAATCCTAAGCCGTTCTATGGTTGAAGTTCCACGGACCCGAACAATGCGCTTTGCTTCCACGTTTATTGTGCCAACCGCCAGTCTGTGGAAATCACTACTAGTCTCTGTTCCCTGCAGGCCTATTACGTATGTTTCTGATATATCCAGTGACTATCAAGCTTCGGTTGTACACCGAACTTTGATGACAACCGTGAATATCATAATATTGGTATTACGTATCACACTGAGGCGATATCATTATAAGGTGACTAACAGCCCGGGTACGGTGTAACGTCTTTCACGAAAGCCACTTCAAACTCAGTTGTCATCAATTTGATACCCACTATGCTTACTTGATCGCAATATTAGAAGAATCGATACGAAAGCGTCTGTCAAAATGAGTTACGGTGACTATCAGCCACGATGGGCACCGATGACGTCATATTTGATCGCGACTGGTCATACAAAATATGAAACTAACCTTTTGACAGTTATTTGATGGACACTGAGAACAGTTACTATCATTTCGAGCTGTCAACAGAGATACGTAATAGGCCTGCTGATCATTATAATCTGGAACTATTCAAAGCTCGAGTGAATCGGTTTCATCTAGGCAAGACGTGTGCTTCACTCTAGGCCGCGTCATCGCTTCACATCAGGCGGGTAGCGGCTAAACGCAAGCCTATTTAGTATAATTAAAAAGTCCCTTTTTAAGTTTACAAAGATGAGGTGCATTCATATTCTAACTTGTTAGGTTCTGGATAATTTTGTAGTTATACTCTAAATCTCCTTTTTCTTTTGAATCGACAATACGAGTAGATCTTACAATTTTACACGCATTACATAAGAGGAGAGGTCTTATATCTAACTCATTATACACCGTTAATTTTAGTTCGTTCTGGAACCAAAACAAAATGAACGGAACAAAAAAATGAAGTTTAAATTTTTGTGTTTTTGTTTCAAAAAAGAACAAAAAAATATTAAAAAATCACGAAAATAAAATTTATATACCTATTATTTTTATTTTTGTTATTAAAAAAATAATTGTTCCAATCGTTCCGAGTTCGATGATCGAATTTATGGCTTTCGGTTCCAGAACGACCTAAAATGATTTAGATATATAACTTCTCTTATTATATAATGCGTGTAAAATTGTAAAAATAAGCGTGTATGTAAGATACTTATGGATAAATGCTACAGCCTCTCACATATGGATATATGCTTAATCATTCAGTAAAGCAACTATTATCTTCTTCCAGGTGAGGTGCAACACTTCACATTCGAGGGCACCACCAGCGATGTGACGTCAATAGCGCTCTCTTTCTACTCGGGATTGTTCGCCTACAACGGATGGTAAGTAGCGAGTATAGTGTTGACTTTTTCTGAAAAATTAAAGTTCAACATGCTCAGAAATATTTTTGGAATGGTTCAATAATGGTATTAATTACTTGGTTGCTGAGTTAGCTGACCCAAAACCTAAATTCTAAAAGCTCGTGTTCTTATTGTATTGCTCTATTGGTAGGTAAACTGACGTAGGAGAAGACTTGAATTCCATTTTTTTTTAAATTTCGCGAATATAAGCGCTTCGTTATGTCTGCAACTGCATGTTTTATTAAACGATACTCTTTCTACCAGGAACTATCTAAACTTCATCATCGAAGAGTTAAAGGACCCCGTGAGGAACCTGCCTCGTGCCATCGCCATATCTTGCACCCTGGTCACCGTGGTGTACACCTTTACCAACGTCGCCTTCTACACCACGCTGTCGCCTACTGAGGTATGATCATCATCAAGATACTAAACAAAGTACTTATAAACAAACTTAAAATTACAACAACGTATAATTATGTATAAAAGCATACTAGACTAGAATTAATAAAAGCAGACTAGAATTAAAAAGCGTCAAATATAAAAGCATACTAGAATTAAAAAGTGTCAAACATAAAAGCAGGCTAGAATTAAAAAGCGTCAAATATAAAAGCATACTAGAATTAAAAAGTGTCAAATATAAAAGCAACCTAGAATTAAAAACCGTCAAAATGTATAAAAGCATACTAGAACTGACCCTTGGGGGAGGCCTATGTCCAGCAGTAGACGTCTTTCGGCTGAAATGATGATGATGATGAACGCCATCCTGCAGTAAGAGTGCACAGAAGGTAAATGACACACCAATAAATTGAGATACTTTTTAAGAGCTGTCAAAACGCGGTTCTCTCATAGATTTTGTATGGCAATAGCCAACTGTGACGTCACTGTTTACTAAACTCAATGACACAACTATTTATTGATTTCAAAGCAACTAAAAATCGAATTTGTCAATTAATTGAAAATAAATTGGGTTTTTCAGGCCCAAGTGTTTTTTTAGAGATAGATGTCTTGGAATTATTGTTTTATGGTGCACTAGAGCCCCTGCTTCGCGTTTATTCCCAGTCGCCCCCGCGGGGATTGCCACCGGAAGCAAATAGGAATTTAAATTCCCAGTCGCCACCGGCGGTGACTGGGAAGAGGCTCCACCTATGGGGTCTAAAACTATCCTATCTTTCAAGCTGGAACATCACAATATCACATTCACAATTAATGGTTTCGCAGATTAGAACTCGAACACGTACTATCGAGGACACTCCCGCCTGACCACCACTAAGCTCATTTTTGCTTGCATTCGCAACATAAAAACGCTCTCTAGACCCGCCCCGTTGACTTTGTGTAAAAAAAAATGAATGAAAAGATACCGAATCGGCCGAGCGCATTGACGACGCACGCCAAACGAGAGTTATTGTTATTTTGCGCGCCAAAGTTGACGCTTTCCTAATAGGCCCAAACTTTAAGGGGGCGTGGCTCCGGCTCCTCCGCATGATTTAAGCGAAAAAAAATTAAAATGGTCAGGCGGAAAAGACCCCGATAGTACCTACTCGGTATTACCCACAGACTCGCAACAAGGAAGAAAACTGATTTTATTTTTCGACATCTTAATTACTTACCTTACCTTACCATTCACTCATACTGAGAAGGAATTAACATATTTTTTGCTACAAATTTACATTCTTTGTAATTTTTGATGGCCAAAATGAGGCAACCTTTATTTTGTCAATGTTATTGTTAACTGTTGGACATTAAAGGCATTTGAAGGTTAGTCAAACAAATAATAATAGCCCTCTTATAATCACTCACTTTACACCAAAAGTAGTCTGCTTGTGCGGTCGTGCTACATTTATTACTAGTTATTTCAACTAAAATAAGAAAATAACCTTAGTCAGCAGGATTTTGTCCATAAAAAAAAAAAAAACAAATCCAGTTGTGTATATCTTTTTTTATTTTTAGGGTTCCCTAACCCACATAGATTCGTCCTGTCCAAGTCTGTCTGTCTGTCCGTATGTCACAGCCATTTTACTCTGAGACTTTTGGCGCCATACATTTGAAAACGAGTGACTTCCGAGTGTCTTCTATGAACCGCTACACAAAAATGACGTGAAATTACGAAAAACAAACATAAAATAGGGGTGATACTTTAAAACCGTAATTTTTGACGTTTCAAAACTAAACGGTAGAGTAGGTAGGTACAGCCAAGTTTTTTTATTTTATTTTATTTGTTAGGGACTAAAAACAGTTACATGCAAAGCTTAACTAGAGATTCTTAAATTAGCATAATACTAAGAAATACATTTAAACACAATCTATTCCATATTTATGTTAATACACATATTGTAACCCACATTAACATTGTCCACGAATAACAAAAAAAAAAGAATTAAAAGAAAACAGACATAATTGTGAGCATCCTACAAGCATAATAAAAGAAAGAAAAAGAACCAAAAATAAAATCCTACTTATGAATTTAATAACTCTATTGCTCTTGCCTTGAAACGATCCTTGGAATTTGTAAATATGTCAAGCTCCATAAAGTGAGCGTTGTACGCATCAACAAGGCGACGAAGAGGTACAAGTTTGTAAAAAAAACTTTTTTGTCATCAAGGTGTCAATAATCTTTTGACAAAATTTAATAACCTTTTCTAATAAATTAACTAATATTACCTATTAATTCGTAGGTGCTCGGCTCAGCGGCAGTAGCGGTAACATTCGCAGAGCGTCTGTTCGGCTGGTTCGCTCTGTCCATCCCGCTGTTCGTCGCGGCGTCCACCTTCGGAGCCGTCAACGGTGTGCTGCTCACTTCTTCAAGGTAAAGAAAGCCTTTCTACGCTAAACTTTAATTTAAACATTCTTGTTACTATTTTATATGACAACAGAAGCTGTGAAAGTAAAAATGACGAAGGCAACGCTAGTGCGTAACAGCGCGGTTGTGAACGAAATACTAGCAGTTTGGGGTTCCATCGCTAAATTGTAGTAGTCTGTGTACCTGTGCTGGGCATTCGAAAATTTGAAATTTTTTAGCGAATCTATGGCAAACAATTCGAATTTGTTTGGCCCAAAATTCAGCTAGTAACCGCTCACCGATCGAAGTAGCTGGTGTCAGGGCATGTGTATACTAACGTACAGTAAGCGTTTATAAGTGCTGAGGTACGCTAAGGATTGTATTGCTGTGAACGCACGGTCGAGCGTCCGTGCGTCTATATGTGTAAGTGGTCTCAATACAGTACGCACACCACAGCCACAGAGTTCGCCCAATCGCATGTCGCGCGTCACACTCCACGAAACATAAGAATATATTTCCGTTTCTTTTATTATACACGCAGCAAACCTTATTTGTGTAGCGACCTGTTCTTACCATTGGATAGTTAAAATTCACATCTATTGACCATGTGTTGATAGCTGTTGGGGTAATCAGTAGGATCCACGATCATTGAGATCCGAGTTCAAATCCTGTTAACAACGTGTGGGGTTTTTGTTTCTTGGTAACATTAGTTATTGATTCATTATTTATTTTTTATAAGAATAAGTTAAATATTAGTAAAAAAAAACATAGTATTATTATTCAACTATTTATTTATTATTTTAGCTGTTCGGTGTTGGAAGGTGGAAATAAAAAAGTCGTGGTGAATGATAACAAAAATGTTTATTCGTTTTATTTATTTATAAAATTAACAAACTTTCATGATAATTGTAACGTCACATTCCTACCTAGATGTAAAAAAGTTCTCTTGTAACCGATCATAAGATTTTTTATTGTATACGGTATACCCACTTACTTTCAATTCATAATAACATACTTAAGTAACAAGGAAAGGATATTCTAATCACACAAATATAACATATAGTTGATACCCACTTATTATAGGTATCGGTAATCAGCAGAGTTTATTGAAAACTAATATAAATAATTTAGACTTTATGAATATATTTTTTTGTGACGTCACAATAAATGTAACTAGTATTGAGGTTATAGTTTAACTGCTCATTTGCCCGAAGAAAAGAAGATTGAAACTAAACCTCAATTTAAGATCATTAATATAATTACGGATAAGTTAATATTCACTAAATATTTTGTTACACATCTAATTAAAACTAAAGCATCTAGGGATTAATTTTGTCGCATGACATCTTCTAATACTTCTACATAATTAAGTAGAACTGTTGGCGCGTGGAGGATTGCGCCATAAATGAAGCCTAACCTTTTGACTTTATTTAAAAAGTCAGTTTTTTGAGTCTTCTCATGAGAAGACTCAAAAAACTGGATTTTTACTGGAATACTACCATGGTAGTATTCCAGTAAAAATCTAAATAATCCCGTGCGAAACGTAATCGTTCCTCTATAACTCTTTCTGTCAAAAAGGGCTTCTTAGCTGGTCTTCGTGATACAAGCCTTCAGCGTGGAGGGCACGGCGAACAGTTTGCGATGAGGTCTCAAATAATTCCACAAAGTGTCTCGTAGGTGTGAAACCATTTGTTTCTTATTCGCCAACCATATATTATGTCGTCGCTGCGCATCGATAATAAGCGACGGCTTTCCACTTCACAGTATTCCTCTAAAACAAAAAACAAAAAAAATATGTTAGGCAGCTATAATAAAATACTGAAGTTATCATTCACTCTGCGTTTATAAATCCAATAATTAACACTAATTATTTATCTTTTATGCCTCGTGATGGATTTAAAATCAATTTATTAATCCCTAAGTCACCAAATAAATAAACAATAACAAAGTAGGCTTTCATTTTTAATAAAACTTTGTTACAATAATTCATAAATATAATACTCACATTAGTCCGGTTTCTTCAGATATTTGTGTTCTATTAAGACCACTTTTATGCAGCACGATAATATTAGTCGCCCTCGCCTCAATATCAATATTTGCCTACATTTTGAGAAATACCAACAACAATACCGCTATCTATTAAACCACACGTCACTAACCAAATTTAACATAACCAAACGACAACGTTCATTTCGATCAAGTAAAATATTCATAAAACTCAGGTTTACCTCACAGAAATATAAATTCTTGACTTATTTTTCTATGATCTACCTTCTTCTAACTTTATGAAATGTGTGAACAAAGCGAGAATATTTTTCTGTCCCATTACTCCAATCGAGTAAACACTTACAAAAAGTCTAAAAGTAACAACGTGAGATTTGAACTCACGACTTACTGATTCACTCTTAGATGTGGACGCGCCTAACCACCAGGCCATCTTGACTTATGTTTCCATGTTGAAATTTTGGACTACATTTACTTGTAGATGACAATGTCTATTTTCTTGAAAGTAGAAGGTCGTAAGTCAAACTAAACGTCAAGCTATTGCTTTGTGAGATTGCCTATCGACTTTCGGTCGACACTGTACCTATTACCGGTATAATTAATATTAAAGGCAATTTTAGCGGAAAAGCCTAAGTGCGGCCTGAGTGCAATAGCGTTCGGCGGCGCGTTCTGCGGGGCGTCGAGCGGCCGACTGCGCGTTCAATGAGTGACCATAGTGCACGCTCTGCGTTTGGGTGAATTCGCCGGCCGCGAGAAATATACGACGGCAGTTTTCAGACGACTTTTGGCAAAATATAATTAATTAAAAACATTTTTCCTCATTTATCTGACCTCCACAACTCAGTTAGTACTGGGTAACACAATACCCCTTGGTAAGACTGGTTGTCAGACTTTTTGGGCTTGTGACTACCTGTAACGACTGTCAAAGATCTATAAATGACAGCCGGTACCAAGCTTAACGTGCTTTCTGAGGCACGAAGGAAACTCGAGGTATGTAATGGGTGGTTACCCATCTACAGGCCAACCTAGGCAAGCACGAATTAACCTAAAGATTGACCCGACCGGCTGTTATTATTTAGCCACGAGCTCCAGTAACTGGATTGTGAAAATTAAATAGGCGGTCGCTCTATGTAAAACTACTGGTATTAAGCTGCATCTGGTTAGACTGGAAGCCGATCCCACTCTAAGCAGATGAGACCGTGGGACTGTAGCACAAATGTGTTCCCAGACTGTTCTACGCGGGCGCAGCTCAGGGTCAGATGCCGGAGATGCTGACCATGGTGAGCGCGCGCGCCACGCCGGCCGCCGCTGTGCTGGCGGTGGCGCTGCTGAGCTTGGTGTACCTCACCGTGTCCGACATCTACGCGCTCATCAATTATGTGGGCTTCGCTACTTGGGTGAGTGATATTTACGTACATTATACATTCGAAAGTGTGTTTAAGACTTTAAGATGATATCGACAGAAAAAGGGTGACTTTTTTGACGACGACGACGGATTAGAGATGGAAGGAGAGGCCTGCGGTAACCCCAAAAAAAATGGGATAAGGAAAAGGCCAGAAGAATAATGATTGCTCACTAAGGTCGACATCAACTAAAAGGATCGAATATAGGAGGAATTCCGATTCCTCCTGTATGTATGTGGTGCTAGAAAAGCTGCCTCTTTGGAGCCCAGCAGGCTTAGCCAATTTGACAATCTACAATCGTTAACGCTAGTAGAAAACTTATCAAATGTATGAGAATGACATCATGTCAACGTTAAATCGCGTGATCAACACAAACATCGTTCAAAAATGATAGAATAGAATATTATCGTTTCTACAATGTTGATCGCTATATTCTTTGGTAGGAACGCTCACTATAGACTAAACTAAAGTGTAGGTTTTTTTCTACATACATTAGAGAACGAACGATCGACTCAGTCGTGTCAACTTGGCTACCAAGAAAGAGAATCGATACGAAACGTTTGTAACTTGCACCCCTAGCCAAGTTACAAACGTTTCGTATCGATTCTCTTTCTACAATCGTAAACGACTCGGCATAAGCGATTGTAGAAAGCGCTAAATTGGTAGCCAAGTTGACACGACTAAAAAAACTCCAAAAGTCTCCAAAAAACCTACACTTTAGTCTATACTGAGTGTTCCTACCAAAGAGTTTAGCGATCAACATTGTAGAAACGATAACATTCTATTCTATCATTTTGAACGATGTAAACTTATTCTATATATTCTATTATACTTATTCTATTCGTTTGTGTTGATCACGTGATTTAACGTTGAGATGATGTCATTCCCATTCATTTGAATAGTTTTCTACTAGCGTTAACGGTTGTAGATTGTCAACTTGGCTTGGGGGGTTTGTTTGGCTAGGCCTGCAGCTCAGCTAGTATACACGATACGTGAAACCATCTTTGGAAAGATGTAGGTCAATAGGCATGACGACAGTATCAAAAAATTGCAAATCTATTTAGTCCGTCAGTTAGAGTATTGGAAAATAATGGACACGTATTTTTTGTTTTTGTATATCAATGAATATTGACAAAGATAAAACGCATCAAAACTCGAGAGTGGGAGCTCGTGATGTCAGAACTATCTAAAAATTATACCTAGGCGTGACGTACCTATTGAGCATTCTAAAAGCGTCATTTTTTCGTCAATTTTGGTTAACGTAACAAAAGAAAAAATACGTGTCAAATATTTTTTGATAATCTAACTGACGGACTAATTCGATTTTTTTTGTCGTCTCGCCTATTGCTGACCGAAAGTCCCGAAAACGTATCTTCTAAATGCTATATATACACGTATGTAGGATTTAAACATTTTTTAAATGAAATTTAACTGACAGGGATCTTATAATATGTTTTCATTTCAGTTAAGTATTGGAGCGGCAGTTCTGTGCTTACCTGTGCTGAGGTACACACAGCCCAACCTTGAACGACCCATCAAAGTCAACTTGTTCTTCCCTAGTAAGTAACACGAAGTTATATTTACTTTTTATCTAAAACTCTCATTCTTTTAAATAACATTCAAGTTCTAATAAGCGTAATCGTCTCGCTCAGAAAAAGTTTTTTTTATTTCCATTTTTAGTTGTAATATCCTATACAAATATTTGCTATGCATTTATTTTACATTGTTAATAACAATACATGTCATGGTAATAGGCTTATCCCTAATAAATGGAACTTAACATACCTTAACTGTCAAAATCTGGGTGTATTGTACTCATCTGCGTACCCCTCAGACCATACAGGCGTGCAAGTGATTGCAGCAATCACGACCGATTTACCGTATTTTTTAAGAGTTCCATTATATATCTCCGAAGATCAGCAGCAGATCTTCACGAAATTTAAATGGGACCACTTCGCTCCACAAATGGGAGAGAAATCGGTGAACTCACATAAAATTAGACCACACGACTGAAGTAATAAAATGACACAAAAAATGGTACCGCGTTGATGTCTTTTTGAGGTCCCTTTCTTGGTTATATTCTCTATGTTTAGACCATACGACTGAAGTAAAAAATGTTAACGAAATGAAAACTACTGGGCCAAACTATGTTAAATATTTTTCGAAGCCGCGGGCAGCTAGTAATAATGAGGTAAATTCCTGTTGTTGACTAATTCAAAAATGTCGTTTCCAGTAATCTACATAATCTGCACGATCCTGGTGGTAGCGTTCCCGGCTTTCGCGTCTCCCGCGGAGACCGGCGTGGGCTGCCTGATGATTCTGACGGCGGTGCCGGTGTACCTGCTGCTGCTGCACCCCAGGACCAGGATCAAGGGGCTCGGCTCCATCACCAGTGAGTTACCGTCACACACTTGTTAGTAGGTAGTCAGGCTGCCTGATGATCCTGACGTGTACCTGCTGCTGCTGCACCCCAGGACCAGGATCAAGGGGCTCGGCTCCATCACCAGTGAGTTACCGTCACACACTTGTTAGTAGGTAGTCAGGCTGCCTGATGATCCTGACGTGTACCTGCTGCTGCTGCACCCCAGGACCAGGATCAAGGGGCTCGGCTCCATCACCAGTGAGTTACCGTCACACACTTGTTAGTAGGTAGTCAGGCTGCCTGATGATCCTGACGTGTACCTGCTGCTGCTGCACCCCAGGACCAGGATCAAGGGGCTCGGCTCCATCACCAGTGAGTTACCGTCACACACTTGTTAGTAGGTAGTCAGGCTGCCTGATGATCCTGACGTGTACCTGCTGCTGCTGCACCCCAGGACCAGGATCAAGGGGCTCGGCTCCATCACCAGTGAGTTACCGTCACACACTTGTTAGTAGGTAGTCAGGCTGCCTGATGATCCTGACGTGTACCTGCTGCTGCTGCACCCCAGGACCAGGATCAAGGGGCTCGGCTCCATCACCAGTGAGTTACCGTCACACACTTGTTAGTAGGTAGTCAGGCTGCCTGATGATCCTGACGTGTACCTGCTGCTGCTGCACCCCAGGACCAGGATCAAGGGGCTCGGCTCCATCACCAGTGAGTTACCGTCACACACTTGTTAGTAGGTAGTCAGGCTGCCTGATGATCCTGACGTGTACCTGCTGCTGCTGCACCCCAGGACCAGGATCAAGGGGCTCGGCTCCATCACCAGTGAGTTACCGTCACACACTTGTTAGTAGGTAGTCAGGCTGCCTGATGATCCTGACGTGTACCTGCTGCTGCTGCACCCCAGGACCAGGATCAAGGGGCTCGGCTCCATCACCAGTGAGTTACCGTCACACACTTGTTAGTAGGTAGTCAGGCTGCCTGATGATCCTGACGTGTACCTGCTGCTGCTGCACCCCAGGACCAGGATCAAGGGGCTCGGCTCCATCACCAGTGAGTTACCGTCACACACTTGTTAGTAGGTAGTCAGGCTGCCTGATGATCCTGACGTGTACCTGCTGCTGCTGCACCCCAGGACCAGGATCAAGGGGCTCGGCTCCATCACCAGTGAGTTACCGTCACACACTTGTTAGTAGGTAGTCAGGCTGCCTGATGATCCTGACGTGTACCTGCTGCTGCTGCACCCCAGGACCAGGATCAAGGGGCTCGGCTCCATCACCAGTGAGTTACCGTCACACACTTGTTAGTAGGTAGTCAGGCTGCCTGATGATCCTGACGTGTACCTGCTGCTGCTGCACCCCAGGACCAGGATCAAGGGGCTCGGCTCCATCACCAGTGAGTTACCGTCACACACTTGTTAGTAGGTAGTCAGGCTGCCTGATGATCCTGACGTGTACCTGCTGCTGCTGCACCCCAGGACCAGGATCAAGGGGCTCGGCTCCATCACCAGTGAGTTACCGTCACACACTTGTTAGTAGGTAGTCAGGCTGCCTGATGATCCTGACGTGTACCTGCTGCTGCTGCACCCCAGGACCAGGATCAAGGGGCTCGGCTCCATCACCAGTGAGTTACCGTCACACACTTGTTAGTAGGTAGTCAGGCTGCCTGATGATCCTGACGTGTACCTGCTGCTGCTGCACCCCAGGACCAGGATCAAGGGGCTCGGCTCCATCACCAGTGAGTTACCGTCACACACTTGTTAGTAGGTAGTCAGGCTGCCTGATGATCCTGACGTGTACCTGCTGCTGCTGCACCCCAGGACCAGGATCAAGGGGCTCGGCTCCATCACCAGTGAGTTACCGTCACACACTTGTTAGTAGGTAGTCAGGCTGCCTGATGATCCTGACGTGTACCTGCTGCTGCTGCACCCCAGGACCAGGATCAAGGGGCTCGGCTCCATCACCAGTGAGTTACCGTCACACACTTGTTAGTAGGTAGTCAGGCTGCCTGATGATCCTGACGTGTACCTGCTGCTGCTGCACCCCAGGACCAGGATCAAGGGGCTCGGCTCCATCACCAGTGAGTTACCGTCACACACTTGTTAGTAGGTAGTCAGGCTGCCTGATGATCCTGACGTGTACCTGCTGCTGCTGCACCCCAGGACCAGGATCAAGGGGCTCGGCTCCATCACCAGTGAGTTCACGAAACATACTTGTTTTAAACTTTCACGTTCTTTTCCTTTATCGTGTGGTTAGTGCCTATTTGCCTAACCTAGTGTCAGAGTTTTTATAAACGAATTAATAAATATCGCTGGACATTGCTGAGTCTATAAAACAGCAGTATACACGGTTAATTTTGGGTCGTTCTTTTTGGAAAAAAAAATACGTCTTTTTTTTTTTTTTTTAATAAAAAATCTCATTATTTTTGAGTTCGATGATAGTTTATGGCTTTCGGTACCAGAACGACCTAAAAATAAGCGTGTATTTGCGGAAAAACACAATCCAATCAGTCTTACATTTTGAAAATGGGATGGCTAAGGCAAAGTAAATCTCAGATGGCGCCACCATAGTTGATCTCAATCTGACCAATGAGGTTAAGCTATTTTGAAATACAAAATGTCATTACCACATTTTCAACCAATGACGATGTTGGAAACCAGCTATGCTAGCGCCATTAGTTCCACGGTTATCCTCCACATTGTATTTTGAACAAAGACATTCAAATATTTGCGATTTGAAGAAATTTATTTCCATCTTACGTTTGTCTTTTTTTTTCAGATTGCGCTACCCTCCTTGTGCAAAAGTTGACTTTATCAGCGCGTCCCAAAATGAAGGTAAGTTCCATAGGATCAGTGGGAAATAGTTTGTCCTACCAATTCTTTAAGAGAACTATTGTTAACTAGTTGAGAACCAGGGCCGTCTTTTCCATTGAACATTTTGGGCTTCTAGGCCTAAGCGACTGTTACTGAAAATCGAAACAGCTATAGTCTCCGCTCGCTAGATAAGTAAGAATTAAAGGTCACTAACCCGCATACATTTATTCAATTCAAATAAATAATTCCGAAAACAGAAATAATGACATAAACTTGTCCCGAAACGACCTTTATCGTGATCCTTGACTTTTTCTAGTAATAAAAAAACGATTCATAATGTACCTATTGTCGGGGTACCTACGCAGAGAAATTAAGGAAAGAGCGATGACCTTTAATTCTTACTCATCTGGCGGAGACTATAAATATAGTCACAGAAAAGTTTCAAAATTTAAATCCTGTTAAAGTCGTTGTATAGTATGATTACACATATATGTATAATCTCAAAATTAATGATGTAACCAAGATTTTGTAACAATATTTTGATTATAAAAGAGTGTCCATGAAGTTTCTTGCCCGTTCTTCTCCATAGAGATCTACGCTAGGGAATGGGCAACTACAGTACTTTCTCAAGTTATTATGCCTTGTGACTGGGACTGTAGCTTTGATTTTCTTTTTTGTATTTTTGACTTTCAAAAGTGCCGTAATGGTCTAATTGAAATAAATGCTTTGAGTTTGAGTTTGAGTTTGACCACGTAAAATATTATTTGAAAACGATTGTCACTTTTATTAACGATTGTTAATTTTATTTTAATTATTGTATTATTATTATATATATTTTTTATATTTTCTTTTTCTTGGTCCATAAGGTCTCCAATTAGTTAAAACAGACCCGAAGTCTTTCGTTTAATTAAAATAAAAACATATCATCATGCTTGTTATTCCTGAAGGGTTTGGCACTACCAATAGTAAACCCACATGTCGTGTTTCGCATTTTGATAAAAATCTAATACATAATTAATCTTACTTTTCAGTGAATGCCCTCCACGACGACTGCTTCCGACAACATATCCGACCACTTCGGTAAGGCACTACACCTGCCTGTTTTACTATGAGAGAAAAATACGCTATAGTAGTGTGTAGTTTATTAAAACAAAGTATAACAAATCATCATCTGCCTAGCCTTTTACCAAATATGTTGGGGTCGGCTTCCAGTCTAACTAGATGCAGCTGAATTATATGGAGCGACTGCCCATCTGACCTTGGGTATGATACCCTTTGGTAAGACTGTTTATCAGACTTCCTGAAAAAGTTTAATTTAAAATGCATTGAGGCAGTTTTATGTTGAACTTGGTTAGGTACAATAAAAGGCTTCCAAATTTAGTTTTTTTTTAGTAAAACAGGTAAGTGTAATGTGCTTTTAAATTAGAAAAAAAAAATGTTATACTATTCACTGTATAAGAATATAGGCATAGGCCGCTCACATTTATAAAATTTTCTGTCGCTAATGCGATTTTTCTATGCATTTTGTCGCAAGTGTGTGAGCCGCCTACTTGTTGTATGTTTTAAATACAATTATATGTACTCAATTACCAAATATGTAAGTAGGTATATTATAATAATGACATATTGTATTTACAAGTGACCAGTATATTTTGAAATTTCCGGTTAGCGCTGCTTGCCAAATGGGGAAGGCTGGTCAAAGCTGATTGTAGATGGCGCGTCCATAGGTTAGACCCAATCTGACCAATGAGGTCAAACTATTTTGAAATATAAAATGACATTGACAGATTTTCAACCAATGACGATGTTTGGTACAAGCGATGCTAGCGCCATTAGTTATACAGTGTTGCCATCCCCATTGTCATTATGTCAAATTCAGTACATTTAGATTTAGTTCCATGTTTCGCCACATATCGAGATATACTGGCCATTCTGTATTTTAGGAGCACTATGGTCAGCTGGCGAGCGTTAAAAGACAATGAATAGTAATAATTTGATTTTGCGTGAAGTAGTAAAAAATATTTAAGGGCAAAAAAGATAATATGTTAGCGCACTAGATAGATAGGCACTGCTGCTCGAAGATTTGAAAAGAAAAGAATCTCGTCTTAGTGCATAACATTTTCAGTAACAGCTTATATGCTTATAACTTCATTACGTACGCTATGCCAACATTTATATTGTCTAATGAAGGATATTAGATAATTACAGATGCGTTCAGTAATCAAAATACGTAAAAATATGTTTAGTCGGTCGCTATATTTTTATCATTCTAGCTTTGACGAATTTAGTCCTTTTTTTTGTAATTTTACTAAAGTATAATTCTGCAATAAGTTTTGATTTTTGTAGACAGGGGCAGTAATTGAGAAGCCAGTATTAGTCGTTTTAGCAGGGTTTATTAGCAAAAGATTACAGATAATATGGTAACATAAAGATGGCGTCTACACAAGTACAGCGAGCACACATAGACAAAGTAGAACAATCATAGACAGCTTGGGAGTGTTGCTAATCTTAAAAACTTTAACATTGCACCTCAACACCCTCCCTCAATGATAAACATATCAAATTTCCTTTTACATAGAACACTCATGTACGAAGACCTAACAAGCTTCTAAACTTTTGAAATTTGACTCTACCTAAAGGCTTTGTTAAGACATCAGCTGGTTGTTCACTAGAACCAATATGCTTCAGAACTATTTTCTTAGCAAAGACCTTTTCTCTTACAAACAATACTTTGACATCTATATGTTTTAACTTATGATGAAATTGAGGATTCTTACACAAACTTATAACTGGTATATTATCCTCAAAAAGTACAACAACAGCTTCAATACCAGAAAGACTACAATACAAGTTACTAAGCCAGCAAGCTTCACTAGCTGCCATACTTAACGCTACAAATTCTGATTCAGTTGATGACAAAGAAACAGTGGGCTGTTTCTTCGATACCCATGAGACGCTACATCCATCCAATATTTTAAATAAGTAGCCCCCTGTAGACCTCCTGTCCACTTTGTCACCAGCCCAATCTGAGTCAACATAACCAACAATGACATCAGAACAATTCTTATTTCTAGTAAATACCAAACTTAAGTTTAGAGTACCCTTTATATAACGTAAAACACGTTTCAAAGCATTCCACAAATCTAAACTAGCACAAGATTGGTATCTGCTGAGGATATTCAATGCTACACAAATATCTGGTCTCGAACATAACATTGCATACATTAAAGATCCTATCAATCTCCTACATCTATTCTCAATAGCATCATTTTCAGATTTATCTCTCTTAAGAATACTATGATCAAAATTTTCCTCCATGGGAGTAGAAACAGAATTACATTCAAACATGCCAAAAACTCTTAAAATATTCTCTAAATAAGCACTCTGACAAATAGTTAAAGTTCCCTCCCTTAAATTTTGCACAATATTCATTCCCAAATAGTTTCTTATCAGACCTAAGTTCTTCATTTTAAAACTCTTACTCAATAAAAGGTTTAGCTTGTTTATTTCAGACTCACAAGTAGAAGCTAATAGCAAATCGTCAATGTACAGAAGTAAGTATGTTTTACAATTATTTTCCATCTTTATGTATAAACAATACTCAAAATTACTTCTTACAAACCCTAAACCAGTAATAACATTGTGAAACTTAACATTCCAATTTTTTGGTGAATCCTTCAGACCATATAATGATTTATTAAGTTTACAAACCTTTCCATTCTCACAATCAGTATACCCAATAGGCAATTTAATATAACAGTCACCCACTATATCTCCATACAAAAAAGCACTACACACATCAAGTTGATGTATAGGAATATTACTGTTATTACAAAAAGCCAGAAAAACACGCAATGAGGTCAGCCTAGCCACCGGGCTATATATCTCAGAATAAGTTTTTTGCTGAAACCCCTTTGCTACAAGTCGTGCTTTGAAAGATATTATTCTACCTTTTTCATCTCTTTTCCTTCTAAATACCCACTTTGTATCTATCAAACTACAATCATTTGGTTTGTCCACAAGATCCCAGGTGTTATTCTCTTCCAAGGCTTGCATCTCTTTTTCTATGGCATTCTTCCAATGCTCAGCATCAACACTAGACATCGCTTCAGAGTAGGTACTGGGGTCATCGTCAACCCCTGTCGTCAACAAACCTAACTCATAGTCCTCTAAATATTTGGGTTGTTGGCAGCGCCTTCTGGGTCTTAAACTATGTGGCAACTCTTCTTCATTGATTTCATTCTCCAATGCCTCATCTGCATCCTCAAAATGGTCCTCTTCATGGCTAATCTCTTGGTCTTCACCAACGTCTCTGTCTCCTCTGAGTTCTTGGTCTTCACCAACGTCTCTGTCTCCTCTGAGTTCTTGGTCTTCACCAACCTCTCTGTCTACTCCGGATAAACTACAATTTTCCTCAACAATCGCAATTGTTTCTTCTCTTTGTCCTCCCTCTAAAGCTGAACTTTTCTCATCACAGCATAATATGCTATCTTCTTTACTAGGAATATCACCTCTTTCCTTTTCAGGCACTACTTGCGGTAAGAAGACAACATCTCGATGTACCTCCATTTTTCTCGAGGATGGTATGAATATTCTGTATCCTTTCACGTCAGCACCATAACCTACAAAGATACCCATCTTATTCTTAGGATCTAGTTTCAACCTCTTCTCTTTAGGCACAAGAACAGATACACGAGTCCCAAACACTTTTAAATCTAACAAAGGTGAATCTCTTCTATAAAAAGCTTCAAAAGGAGTTTTACCTCTCACAGGACTTGGACCAGTTCGATTAAGTACATAAGCAGCCGTGTTTATGGCCTCTGCCCAAAAAACTTTAGACATACCTGTGATCATGGATCGAGCAGCTTCTACTAAGGTACGCATTTCTCTCTCAGCTCTTCCATTTTGCTGAGGTGTATACACAGTGCTTCTCTGGTGGGTTATCCCATTCTCATTCAAAAAAGTACTTAATTCGGCATTCACAAACTCTAGTCCATTGTCACTCCTTAGGATCTTTATCCTTACACCAATTTCTCTTTCAAATGTCACTATGAAATTCTTAATACAGCCTTTAACCTCGTCTTTATGTTTCATAAAATACACCTTACGAAAACCCGAATGGTCATCCTTCAAAAGTAAAAAATACCTCGCTCCCCCGAGCGACGGTGTCTCCATAGGCCCGCATACATCTGCATGAACGAGTTCAAGGGGCTCATTAGCTCTCGACAAGCTAGAAGGGAAGGGCAATCGATGCTGCTTGCCCGCCAAGCACTCCTCACAAGCAACATAGTCGTCCACGAATTCAACACAATTACGCTTCAAATACTCCCTAATATGCGCAATATCTTGATGACATAATCTACGATGCCATACAGTTAAGGACTCAACCCTTTTTGATAAATTTACTAGTCCAAAGTTTGTCATAACACCAAAATTCTCAAAAAGTTTTACATGTTTACAAGTACAAAAAGAATTACAATCACAACAAGTGTCAAAAACATCAATGTCATTACCGCGTTCCGATTCTAAAAATGTAGCCATAGATTGCATTTTATTTTCATCTTGTAAAGTGACCATAGACATCTCACATTGTGTTCCAGTGCACGAAAACAGCATATGATACATTTTGTTTACTCGTTTTGACAATGCACATACATAACCTTTACTGTTTACAAACTTACAATAATTCTTATCAGAAACTAAATGAAAACCTTTATCCAAAACAGTTCCTACTGAAAACAGATTGAATTTCAACTCTGGCACATAAAGTACTTCACTTAACACTGTTTTTATAAACTCTGACCCGTTCCACGCGAACAGTTCCACACTACCACGCCCAATAACATCCAGAAGCTTGCCGTCTCCCACAGCAACCTTTATCGAGCCTCTCAGGTGGTTTAGCTTACTGAATAACTCCTTACTGCAACACATGTGCTCACTAGCACCCGTGTCCATGTACCAGTTTTCTATGCCAACATCTTGACACGAACTTCTCCTACACATGAAAGCATTCCCCTCTGGAGCTGGAACCTTCTGCTTTTCCTTATCCTTTAAAGATCTGCAGTCTGCTCTTAAGTGACCCCTCTTTTTGCAATAATTGCAACTTCTAGTCTCCTTTTTCTTTTTCTCCTTGCAATCTTTAGCAAAATGGCCCTCCTTCCCACAAGCGTAGCATTTACTCTGTTTGCTTACACTGGCCAAAGCTGTCTCCTGTAGTTGAATGGACTGGTCACTTCTCTCTTCTTCGATGAGCAATCGCGAAGTCAACTCAATCAATGTCTGCTTCTCGATAGGGACGGACTCCCAGGCTGAGCGGAAGTGCTTGAACCTCTCCGGCAACGACATCAGCACTTTTGTTACAATCATTTTCTCAGAAAGCGGCTCACCTGCTTGTTTCAATTTGTTGCTGATTTCCTCCAGTCTTGACATCACTGTAGTCACTGAGTCATGTCCAAATTCCAAAGAAAAGAACTTCTGCTGCAGTAGGTGTATGCTGACAGCAGATTCCCTCTCGTACACCGACTTCAGTTTGGTCCACATACCAGCAGATGTAGTGCATGACAGTAAATGTATGAGCGGTCCTGAATCCATTCGCGTCACTATCAATTCCTGAGCTTTTGCGTCGCTTTCGTGCCATGTCTTTACGTCACCTGCTGATGGTTTTTCCTCTTGGCCACAAACTATTTGAAACAGGCCTCGGCCTCTAAATATAACTTCCATCTGGAATCTCCAAACCGCCCAGTTGTCCCCTCCAGACAATTTCAAGGAATTATGTGTGGATTGCTCCATGACGCCTCGATGCACGTACCGGCCTCAACTCTCAAGACTTTGTAGTCGTACGTAATCTAACTCAATTTGCTCACTCCCAAAATAAACCACTGCCACGTCCTGGAAACAGACTAAGTGCTCTGGGCCCATAACCTGTAGACAGGGGCAGTAATTGAGAAGCCAGTATTAGTCGTTTTAGCAGGGTTTATTAGCAAAAGATTACAGATAATATGGTAACATAAAGATGGCGTCTACACAAGTACAGCGAGCACACATAGACAAAGTAGAACAATCATAGACAGCTTGGGAGTGTTGCTAATCTTAAAAACTTTAACATTGCACCTCAACAATTTTAATAAAAAATAACGTAAGGCTTAGCCGAGAGAGTTGAAGCAAGCAAGTCTGAAGCCACAAAAGACATTCACCCACATACATAATAATATACAACATACCTACATAATAAAAACGTAGTTAAATTAACTTTAAAGCCAATTTGCTAACAAGTAACAAATAAAATGCATAATAAATAATAGTAAATTATAATTTCATGACGGTAGCGTAATATTATAAATAGCGTATACGTTATTTTGAATGTAGAACTTGGATGTGCACTCTGCCGTGCATCCAGTTCCCAGAAATTAGTTTATAAGTTACAAATAATTGTAAGTAGCCACTTTTCTTTTTAATTTTTCAAGTAATTTATTGTTATTTGAGTTTTTTTTAAATAAGACAATGCTGTTACATATAATGATTTGACCGCTTAATCGCGCCACAAACAAAATAATTACAAAAATATGTAAGTATTGCATAAGTACCAATGGTGGTACCACAGCCAATACACGTATTAAATGACCAACTTCATAATACCCTATGAAGTAGATATCTAAATTTTAGATATACTTCTTAGATATATAAATATCTAGATATCTAAGAAGTATATATCTAAAATTTACCTTTTAGATTCTAAAAGGTCTACGTACTTACCATCTCATCATCAATGAAATTTAAAAAAATAGTCCTTTTTGGGACCACTAAATGGGGAAGAATGATCAAAGCTCACTATAGATGGCCTGTCCATAGATAGCTAGATCCCAATCAGATCAATGAATTCATTCAAGTCGTTTTGAAATATAAAATGACATTAATAACAGATTTTCAACCAATGACGTTGTTTGGAACTAACTATGTTAGCTCATCGTCATTCAAAAAATTTTCAAATTAAGGTGAATGCTTCGACCAGCCCGCGAAATTCAAATTTTCTTACGTTTTTGGCAAATTGCAAGCCAGTGCAAGGTTTTATGCTGATTAAAATATTGGACGCGATTGTAAGACGTATATAGTTACAGAATTATAATCATCAAAACCATCAATACAACCCTCCAAATTCATAAAGTCATTGCTAGACCTCTAGGAACTTGGAGGGTTGTATTGATGGTTTTGATGATTATAATTCTGTAACTACATACGTCTTACAATCGCGTCCAATATTTTAATCAACATACAACCTAGCACTGGCCTGCAATTTGCCAAAAACGTAAGAAAATTTGAATTTCGCGGGCTACCCTGGAGCATCAGCCTTAAAGTCATCTTAATGTAGAGCTGCCATAGATGCTGAAACGCAGACCGGGACATCTAATGATGACAGTACTATGCGGGCAAGATTCATTTTTCAAGGACTTCTTTAATAAGAAGAGATTTTTTCAAACCAGCGGGCTTAGCCAAGTTGACAATCTACAATCGCTAACGCTAATATAAAACTAATCAAATGTATGGGAATAATATCACCTCAACGTTAAATCACGTGATGAACACAAACGAAGAGAAAATTCGTAGACAAGTTTACATCGTTCAAAATGATAGAATAGAATGTTATCGTTTCTACAATGTTGATCACTATATTCTTTAGTAGGAACGCTCACTCACCATAGACTAAAGTGTAGGTTTTTTCTACAGACATTAGAGAACGAGCGGTCGAGTCAGTCGTGGTCGTGTCAACTTGGCTACCAATTTAGCGCTTTCTACAATCGCTTACGCTGAGGCGTTTTTGTAGAAAGGTAATCGATATGAAACGTTTGTAACTTGGCTAGGCCTGCAGCATACGCCCCGGTGTACCGGGATTTAAGGCAGCTCTAATAGAAATGGACAGTACGATACATAACAGTTAAATAAGTAACAATGTTAGTTGTAGCTTTTTTAAGCCTGTAACCCTATATGATAACATTGTATGTATTCTTAAAAATGTTATAAGCTTTAGAAATGATTAGTTTTCGTAACGTTGGTAGTGTCAAAATGAGAAAAGATGATTGAAACAACTTATTGTAAAAAAAAGATGAATTAGGAATGTACATTGCGCTACAAAATAATTTTGAATTTACACATTTATGAACCTAATTATAAAATCATTTGAATTTATTTTATTGCTAAGAAAAATGTTCATTTTAATATTTCGTTTCCTAACTTTTTCGTGAACAGTTTTTTGAAGGTTTTTTTTAAATATACTGACTTTGACAATGACAAACTTTTGCCTAGTCAGTAAACTGGCAACCCTGTTTTAACGGGACTAACCTCTATTTTTGTTACTACATTGAAAAAAAAATAAAAACCATGGAAGTACGTAAGTACAACAATGTAGTCGGTATATTCTTATTATATTTTTAAGTAAGCAATCTGTTTTAAACTTGGTTGATTTGTCAGTATGGCTGTGCTAAACTAAGATCTAAGTGTTGCCATTCCCAAAGAAACATTTTATTCGATTTTCGTAGAATAGGTTTAGTTTTAATGTTTGGATGTTGTAATCAAATCATATAAATATGTAGAAATAGTCAAGTAAGCTCAATGCAAAACCTACTAGAATTTAACGTTGTATGATTACGGAACCGTATGTTTTTTTTTAATTAAAAAAATGCATCACTACAAAACCAGCTTTTTAAAAGCTATGAATTCATAAGCTTAATAATATTTTATTATAATTTAATTTTATTGGTATAACTGTATCCTGTGTGTATGTTGACATAATAATAGGTGTTGTAACGAATTTTATAGAAATCGTGGCGTAGGTTAATTATTTTTGGTAACTTTTGGTTTTGTAAATATAAAAAAAAGTTCGAAACATACTCAAAACATTCCATTGCGAGTTGCAACTGCCGCAGTTACCTGAGGTAGCTATGTTAAAATAGGTATATTTATGTATTTTGACTCTAACATGCAATGGCTCTCGTATGCGTATTTCACTCTAATTTCTGTTAGCTGGAGTTCTACCACGTCCTCATAACAGTAGGTATTGTTTGATTACTATAATGTGGGGAAGATATTGAGCTATTCGTCCTACTTCACACACTAAACTAAGATTACGATTATTAGGTGGTGACGGCGAGCCTCCAAGGGATCTAAAATGGCCGCTCTAGCAGAATCGTAATATGATCACGTTAAAAATTTAAAATTCTTAAAGTTGACCATAATGTCATATCCATGTCCATTTCAAGAATATTAAATTTCGAACGTCTTTTTGACAGATCAAAAGTAAGGTACCTTCCACTAGTAAACAGTTTAAATAACAAATATATTATGTTTTAAGAATTTAATCGTAATTTTGAGAAATTGTAGCCTCTGAACATACAGAAATACCTAATAATTTAATTTGAAACAGTAGATTTACTAAGTTTTGGCTTTGAGAACGAGTCATAATCATAAGCCATTGTATGAAGAGTCTCTAGATATTGGACTAGTTTGTATGAGATGTATATAGATTTGTAAACAAAATATGTTAACTGCCCTTAGGTCTCCAGTATCTGTTCAATATTATTTTGACGGTAAATAAGAACAAGAAAAACGTATTCACTTGATCAGTACCTTTGGATTATGAAGCTAATAACTTTACAACTTTTATGAAAGCCTTAGTTATGAAAGAGATATCCAGTGGAAAATTGGTAGAGTCAGTCAGAGACATGGGCCAAACGCGTATACGTATACATCGTGTAACGAAAAGGGTAAAGTCATACTTTGGATGTCAGACCATCAAACTAAACGAGTTCCTCCATGGGCCCCACATCGTATCGGGAAAAAATGATTTGCTTCCATAATCCATGTTGTATGGGTAAGCTGATTACTTTATTGCGAGTACGATGGTGTTCACAAGAAAAATGTTGTTCAGATAGGCATATCCCTTTTTTGTTACACGTTGTAGACTAGTAGCTTGTGTCAACGAGTACAATCTCGCCATAGGAATCTCTAAATGTATAAATACGTACCAATTTTTAACAATAGCAACATTTTAATTTTGTAGATGATAATTAAAAAAAAAAATAAGAATATTTAATTTAATGAAAATTAAGACGCGCTCGAAATAAACAATTACATGCAGAAATATTGATGCAAACTTGAATGCATTTATTTTGCTCATTTCTTTTGTTATATTTATACGTTTAGATTTAAATATTTTCGTCGTAGGTTTAATCATGTATTTGTATATCAATGTTACATGTGTCGATGTTTCTGTTAAGCGCAATGTCTTAAGGAGACGATATGACAATAATAAATTATTGAAGAAAGTGTACAACGTGTTTTATTGTGCTATTTCAGGCGTTTTCCACGTCAACTGTACGAGAAACAATCTCTGTTTCCTCTTGTTTCCTATTTCGCTCAGAAAAAAATGGTCACCCTAACCTAAGAGCCAGCCCTGTGTGTATGCTGGTGTGGGGGTGCACGGGGAAGGTTCCGCACCGGATGTCCGGTTAATTTTCCCTAGAAAACCTGTCGCACGCGCCTGTGCCAGTCAGCAAGCTCATGTGTGACTGACACTGGCTTGGCCACCATCAGGGATTTTAGTTTTGATAACACAAAAATTAAGTCTCTAATTTGTCGCTAAATATCAGAATTTGTCGGTCACTGGTTCAAAAAATATTAGGGTTTATAGGTGGCCGATCTGGAGAGTCTCCCCAGCTTGGCCACATGTATAGGTATCTCAAAAACTAGGGCACCTAGCGCAGATCTGTTTTCTACCATATTTTGTCGCTAATTTGTTAGAATGTCATACATTTAATCGGGTCTTATTTTAGAAGATATAATGAGTTCAATTAGTAAGGTATAGTCCAAGAGCTAGATCGCAAAGAAATTAGAGTGTTCATTCGATCTAGCTCTTGGACTATACCTTACTAATTGAACTCATTATATCTTCTGAACTAAAACTCGATTAAATCTTTGACTTGGCGACAAATTGCGAGTAATTGGCGACAAAATATGGGAGAAAACAGATCATCGCTAGGTGCCCTAGTTTTTGAGATATAAATGTGGTCAAGCTGGGGAGACTCTCTAGATCGGCCACCTATAAACCCTAATATTTTTTGAACCAGTGACCGACAAATTCTGATATTTGGCGACAAATTTCGACTAATTAGCGACAATTTTTTTGTGTTATCCAAATTAAAATCCCTGATGGTGGCCAAGCCAGTGTCAGTCACACCAAGCTCATCACTATTTTTCAATACAGTTAGGCGAGCGCTAGTTTTATACATGTACGTTCACTGCATTCTCTCATCTTCCAGCTGCTGCAGGGACCCGACTCTCTAACGCTTCGTTCGTATATTCTCTCTCACTCGCACTCATCTGCAGACGTGCATGAGAGAGACGGATAGATCCGAATATACGGACGAAGCGTTAGAGAGTAGGGCCCCTGTAGTGCCACTTCTTCACTAGGATGATTAAACGGATTATGTGCGGGACAGTGCAATATATAGTGAAAAGTTATAGTGATACATAGACATTGCACAAACAGTACTTAGTGATATTATAAACCGATAGTTTAGTGTTTGTGTGCAGGACAATAATGACAGTGTATAGCGGTGTATATAGGTGTATAGGGTACATAGGCTGCTAGGATAGTAAATAGGGACTAGTGGAATAGTATATAAGCGTTTGCAAATAGCATGAGTTTATATTTTAATAGTTTTCTTGCATTTTTGTTCGTGTACCTAGTAGACTTAGTGTTAGGAGTATATAAGTTTATTATGTTATATGTTTTGTTGATTTTATATTTTTGTATGATAGTTTTTGATATATAGATCTCGTTAACATATAGTTTTATATAGGTTTTCATAGAAAAAGTTAGTGAAAAACGCGAATATTGTCACGCGATTCTTGTTACAGTCAAGTTTCGTTATAAGGTAACTTGCACAATGTTTTCCCGCTTTTTTGTTGTGTTTTCATTGGTTTTTAGGTTTTCCCGCGTTTTTTGGAAATCTGTTAACAATTGTGATTGGTCAATTACTTAGAAAATAATGTATAAAAATAGGGCCATTTTGTTCAGTCGATACAGTAGTCGGCAAGATAGTAATATGGAAACCCTCTTCCCAATAAAGAAGCAAGAAGTTCATCAGTGGTTTTACTCCTTACCACCGCACAGATTAATTAGCCCATTTTAATGAAACCATGGCATTAAAATCTCTAAATATATTTATAAAACCTCTGTTGCCGTGGATTGAGATTTACAACTTTTACAAGGTAGATGTGAGTGCGGACGACGCCGGGAGGGGACGCCCTCTAAAGACTTGCACTGACTTTATTGGTGAGGTTCTTCAGAAAGGTCAGGTACGTATTAATGGCGTGCGTGTATGAACACGGACGAGGCAAAAGGAGTATGTAAGGACCGTAGCAGGTAGGCACGCTGTGATTTCTGCCTACCCCCACGGAGAAAAGGCTTAGGTTTATAATGTATTTGCTGCATAGAGATAAAAAGTGTGAAAAATGAACTAAACGTACCTGACAGGCCATCATTTGGCTGACGTTGACATTTGGCTCTGACACTGACATTTATAAAACTTCTGTCTGTTATGTCAGGTGCTGTTGCTGTTTGCAATTTTGCATGTGCATTTTGTTGTGGAGTATTTTGTGCTATAATTTCAATTTAAATGTAATTTAAAATGGTGAAATTCGGCAAGAATAAGTTCAAGGCACTGAACAAAGTCGCTAAGGCTCAGAAAGTTGCAGCAACAAGTCCGGTAGTATCGAACAAGATCTTGAAAAAGAAAATAAACGCGGAAAAGAAGGTTACGTTTCAGAAAGAAGTTATAAAAGAAGTGGTTAGTGGTAATAATAAGCTCGTAAAGAACATAACAGCTAGTGAACTACGAAATGAACCAAAGAAAGCAGTAAAGGACAAATCTACAGGTCAGGCAAAAGTGGCGAAACCAAAAACAAAACCTGTTGAAAAGAAGAAGAAACGGCTAAAAACACAAATCAACGACACCAAGTTAATGCTAAAATTGATGAAGAAATAGAATATGACGTAGCTATATGTTAATAAATAACTTTTAATAATAAATAACTTGTTATTATTTAAATGTTTTCTTTCCATTCACCATTAAGTACAGTACCAAACAAAAATATGACATTCCCCAGATTGCTCTGAATTGCAAAATAAAAGAACTTCATAAGTTATTTAATTTTTGCTCCTGAACAAACATTGGCTCTCTTAGGCTGTGTATCTACCAGAGATGAGAGGATATGGGTGGCACTAATCAATAATGTCGCTTCTTTTTCATATCTTGAAGTATTCTAGCTGTGTGATTGGTTATACACACATCCCTTGCTCATCTTTTGTAGCCTTCGTTACCAAGCTAATTAGATGAGAGGAAGAGCTTTTAGAAAATAATATTAATTTAGAGAAAATAATTAGATGCATGATACATTATCTAATGGTATCACTAGCTCTTTCACCAAATTAAGGCCTTTTACCCATTAGTAGAATCGTAGTGCTGATAATCATAATATATAATATAGTTCCCAAATTATTACTGACTAGCGGACGTCACGCGGTTTCACCCTAGTAGTTCCCGTTCCCGTGGGAGTATGGGGATAAAATATAGCCTAAATTCTATATTACCTATTCAGTAAAGACGTGGCTTTCTAATGGTGAAATATTTTTTTAAATCGGCGCAGTAGTTTGAGTTTATATTCATCACAAATCTTTCCTCTTTATAATATTAGTGTAGATTTCAGAGGCAAACCTCACTTGGTATTCTTTCTATGCACCACAACTTTCTTTTTCTTTGTGAGTAATGGTCATGACCCGCCTCAGTATGCCAGCTCTCCATCATATACAAGGGCTTTTTTTTCAATTTTTCACACATGAGACTTAATGTATAGACTACGTCCGAGATATTTGTGGAAAACTCACGGAATCGCAAGTTATCTGCAACTTACAATTATACACTTGCCTGAATCCTGTAAATATTATAATATATTTCTTTTCTTAATCTTTCTTTTTATTTCAGGCAGAGTATACTCTGCCTGAAACTGACAACCCCCCATTGCTGAGGGAAGTTTGTGTACAAATGAATAGATAACCACAATCAGTGCAGTTGCGTTCTAATCAATCTATCCATCAATTTTTTAGAGCTGTGGTACAGAGGAAAATAAAATAAAACAATGGACTAGAATTTTACTGATTTATTTTTATTTAAAAAGACACAGTTACATTATGAATGACATAAACAGGGCGCATCAAACAAATAAGGTAAACAACAGTAGGGGTGTAGCTGTAGTAAGTATATGAAGTTGGTAAAACATTGAATTTTATTAATCGAATAATAATAAGTATGACGAACTATATTTGCTACCTTACCCCATAGGCCACCCATTTATATGATTACCAGCCGTTCCCGAAGGGGAACGGTGTGTTGTTATTTTATTTGTGTCTAATTGCGGGTATCTAAGAGCTACATCAAGAAGATCCCCTAAACTATAAGGGCTTTACTCCCAAACTCTGCTTCAAGTTAGAGAGACGTATAAATGCCAGCAAATGTTAGGCTAAGCAGATAATAATCATAACCAGAAGCAGTGCTTTTGAATAAAATAAACCATTTAGTCCTAACATTTTGGCTACTATGTGACATTTTCTAATAGAAAAAAGCAAGCCTACTATATTCTATCTAAGTTTCCTACAATTTCTAAAGATATATTAGTTTATAATTAAGAATTTTGAGATACAATGAAGTCTTGATTATATTGTTTTAAGCCTAGAATGCAATAAATGTTATGTCTACTCTATAGTTATGCACTAGCAAGTAAGCGAAAGTAAAGGCGGTATATGCTACAAGGACATTAATTTTGTCGCAAGACTATTGTAATTCTATGCAAAACTTACATAGTGCTAATAAATGGTGAAGATGTATTCGACATTTATTTTAAAACAATATTATAAAACACGTTTCTTGTGTATTTACTAGCCAACATTTTTGCCCAGTGAATACACAACTTAATATTTTTGAATCAGTCCCAAAGAGGTTACACTATTTTTGTAGAACAATATAAACTTGAAAGATTACTTTCTATTTGATTGGATACCTACAAACTAGTTTTTAGTAAATTTATACTTTTTTAAACATTTAATCTGCTCCATACATCGATCACTAATAAAAAACTAGATACACAATCAGCGACAAAAAATGTCCTCACCGAATGAGCGCCCACTCGGACATTTGGGTGCTCTTTTGATCTAGTAGAATTTGAACGCTCCGACGGTAAACATGCCTCAGTGCTCGTTTAAAAAGTGTAAAAATTACATGTCCAGGACGCTAAAAATGGATGGAATTTCATATTTTCGGCAAGTATTAATATTATCATGATTTAATTGTTATCACTGTATTGTAAATACTGATATTTTGCCAAGAAATCATCGTAAAAACATTTTTTAGATTAATTCGTAATAAATAGCAGGAGTTATAAGGCATCTCAATTGTAAAGACCCCTAAACGCATTTAATCATACTATCGCATGCCCACTTAAATTGTTCGAGTTATGTACAGTCAAAGGTCAAAATTCCACTTCCACCGCAACGCACATTATCGTTTGCGCTATACGGGCTGCGGTGCCTATACATACATACGCATATTTATCCGTGTGAGTGATGTTCCAACGCTAACAAATTAACATGTCGTGTAGCATCGCTACGAGTAATAATATAGATGTGGTCAATGTTAGACAAGGATGACAATATCAGTAACTTCTTTTTATCACCGTCTGATTATTTTTTTCATAGTAATGCAAAATTTTGACAAGTTTGCGTAAGTTAACAATAGCTAGATCGGTAACGAGGCTAGTGTGATCGGGATAGATGTGAGTTCGAATCCAAGATGGACCGGTTTTTTGTGTTTTATTTAATTATGTTTAATAATTTATTTTTGTAAGTTATTTTGAACAAATAGATATTATAATAAATATATTATAAAGGTAATTTATTATTACAATAATGATAATAAATGAAACAAACAAGTAATATTATTATTTTTTTTATAAAAGAAGTCCTTTACACTTACTTATGTTATTATTGTAGTATAGAATGTTAAAAAACATATTTAAGGTTACATAATATAGATATTATGAAAATTCTGACATCATTGAGGTTAAATTTAACTATTCATTTTCTCAATGAAAAGAGGATTGAAACTTAACCTCAATTTTACAATAATATAAATACTAATTTGTTTAAGTTACGGTCACTATGTCCCCTGACATAAAATTACCCTACCTGTTTAGGATTTTTAATATTTCGTATGACCTCCGTTAGCCTCGATACAGCTAATGAGACGTCGACGCATAGACGCCACAATATTTGCACAGACATTTGTGCCACGCAAACTATCCCATAATTGCATGCAATGGGATTTGAGTAGCTCAGGGCATCTCTCGTCCCGAGCTTCCCATCTTTGCACCATTAAACCCCATACATTTTCTATAGGGTTTAAGTCAGGGGACCGAGCTGGCCAAGGAATAACTTTAATTTCCGGATGATTGCTAAACCATTCGCGAACAATGCTGGCACGGTGAATAGGACAATTGTCTTGCACAAAACTTATCTCTTCTAAGTCTTCTGCGGGGTAGATATTACGCACCGTAGGCAACATTACATCATTCAGCACTTCCACATAGTTGGCACTGTTGGCTCGCGTCGATATAAAACTTAAGGCTGATGCTCCAAGGGTAGCCCGCGAAATTCAAATTTTCTTACGTTTTTGGCAAATTGCAGGCCAGTGCTAGGTTGTATGTTGATTAAAATATTGGACGCGATTGTAAGACGTATGTAGTTACAGAATTATAATCATCAAAACCATCAATACAACCCTCCAACTTCATAAAGGTCGAGAAACAATTTTTTCAAGGTCAAAGTCATTGCTAGACCTTTATGAACTTGGAGGGTTGTATTGATGGTTTTGATTATTATAATTCTGTAACTACATACGTCTTACAATCGCGTCCAATATTTTAATCAACATACAACCTTGCACTGGCTTGCAATTTGCCAAAAACGTAAGAAAATTTGAATTTCGCGGGCTGGTCGAAGCATTCACCTTAATTCACCGGGCCCTTGAGCACTTATCCACCCCCACATATTCACACTGATTCTGCCTGATTCCGTATTTGGTCTTATATTGCCTTCAGACCAACGCGTGTTATTTCTACGCCACAAATGCAGCCTTCTTTTTTGGGACGATTTAAAAGATTTTTCGTCGGTGAATATTGTCGTCTCCCAATCAAAGTCCAAATATTCCCGTGCGAAATTTAACCTCGCCTCTTTATGCCGTTGCGTTAAAAACGGTTTTTTAGCTGGCGTTCGGTGATGAATACCTTCGGCATGGAGTATGCGGCGAACGGTGCGTACTGATGTGCCGAACTCATCGGCAAAACGAGTTGTTGGGATGAAACCATTCGTCTCATATTCAGCTACCATATAACGTCGCTGAGGCTGGCTAATAAGAGGTGGTCTTCCGCTCCTCTCACGACTCTTCAGGCTACCTTCTTCCTCAAATCTCTTCACCCAGCGCCTAACAGTCTCTCTCTAAAAAAAAAGTCTATATTACACAATTGCAACAAGCGATTTAGGTCTACCATTATATTTTGTAGGTATCATCACATAAAATTTAAAAAAAATAAACTTACGCATAAACCGGTTTCATTCGATATTTGAGATATATTAAGGCCATTCGAATATAGGGCCACAATATTTGCCTTAGCTTCAATTCTAATATTAGCCTGCATATTGAATTCAGAAGAATACTAAAATAGCAACAGCAAGATAACACAAACGCTCGTAACTATTTTCACCAACCAACAACAGCGAATAGTGGAATAATTTATGTGAACTAGTAAAGTAGTTAAAATATGCAGGTAGATTTGAAACAAAGTGAACTTATCACTTTGTTTCAAATCTACCCTCATATTTTAAAACGACGCTAAGATTGAAAATTATTGTAAAACGAAAGAATCTTCGTTTAGTTGTGGAATATATTTTAACATTATATTTTGTTAACAACTCTGCATTTATATTTCACATGTAATACTTAAAAAATGTTTTTCATGTTTGACGTGAGACTCGAACCCGAACACTCGCCATGCGAGGCGCAGTGCTAACCAATTTGGCCACCGTATCACTTACACAACTCATTGAAATTTGTAATAACAATCTTAGCGGGCAACAAGTTGCTAATGTGTAAGTGTTGTCAAACGTTCTTATAGAAGAAGGTCATAAGTACAACTAATATTGCTTTGCCATTGTGTTGCGAGATTGGCAGTCGACTTCTGACTGTTATAGTACGATGATTCTGTTCCATTTGTTGGAGACGCTATTATTCTTTATTATTTTTTTATTATTAAAGTATGATTGTTTTTTTTTAACGAGACTTCTTTGCTGTTTCTTTAAATATTATAGTAACATTTTACAGATTTAATGTTGAATATGTGCATGTAATAAAATTAAAGACGTTAAGTTTTTGTTAGCTTTCCTCTAGATTGAGTCTAGATCCAGTCAGGTGTGGAGAATGGATTAAAGTTGTTTGTCAAGCAATATCTTTAAATTTTTGAAGAATCTGTGAATGTGTGTTTGTGTGATGAGCATGGACATTTGTTTCCGAGTCACGGATGTGTATATGTATAATAAGTACCTATGTATTTACTAACAAAAAGTATCTATGTAGTATATCAACTATCTGGTGTCCACGACACAAGTCTCGTTGCTTGTGTGGCACTAGATGGCGCTGTGTGTAATGTCCAGCAATATTTATTTTATTTTATTTATTTTTATAAAGAATAAATAAATAATTATGACTGTTTCAATTACTTTCATTACTAAATGAATGTGGTGCCCTATCCGAAAACATATTATCATATATTCAGGTAAATTATAACCTTCACACTTATACCAGAGCTCTGTCACTCGTGTGTAGGCATGAGATAATTACATACCGCTTCGCTCATATTGACTATGCAAGCTCTCTAGGTCTATCGCGCTCCAGCCGTGCGTAACTGCATACGTCATCATTCATCATTTCAGCCGAAAGATGTCCACTGCTGGACATAGGCCTCCCCCAAGTGTCGCCACATTGACCGGTCCCGTGCGACTCGCATCCAGCGGATTCCTGCAACCTTCACCAGGTGATCGCTCCACCTAGTGGGAGGCCTTCCAACGCAACGTCTTCCGGTTCGCGGTCGCCACTCCAGAACTTTTCGGCCCCATCGGCCATCCGTTCTGCGAGCAATCTGCCCTGCCCACTGCCACTTAAGTTTGGCAATTCTTCGGGCTACGTCGGTAACCTTTGTTCTCTTGCAGATGTCTTCATTTCTGATTCGATCGCGCAAGGAAACTCCGAGCATAGCCCTCTCCATTACCCTTTGGGTGACTTTAAGCCTTCTGATGAGGCCCATTGTGAGCGTACGTATGCCGCGTTAATTTTTCGCGCTCTTTGGACTGGTTGCTTGCGTCGAGTACTTACTCTTACCTAATTCGTGTTTGTTAACTGAATGATTAATTGATCATTAATCATTATTAATGAAAATGACAAGCCGGATAAACTGTTGCGTGTTAAATGCTGCTATTAAATTTAATAATCGTTATTTTAGAGAAGGCAAGAAATATATATGTGACATTATATTAAAGTAAAACTAATGTATCTAAATAAGTTTTAATGAACAGATAAATAATAATACTTTAAAACACAAAAATGTTGGTGTTTTTTTATTTTTAGTACTTGTGGCAACCCTACCGATTGACCATTTAAGCAGCGAGACGCCGAATAACATACGCTAACGCGTGGCTTCAAGGCACAATTTAGATCGAGTGCGCCCAGTTTAGGTATTTAAAATGTCGGCTTTCTTCAAGATCAAAGGAGTGCAACTTCTGTACGCTAGTACTATTATCTATTCTGTGCTTATACACCATAGAATAGAATAGAATTTGCCTCATTACACCAATTTTTTAAAACAAGTTTAACAAAAATAATTAAATTAAAACGTTGAGCAGTTCGACTCCATTCATTCCTTGTCCAAACAGCGAGCCTCGGTCGTAAAATTTTATTGCTTTTTATATGCACTTGGTAATTCTGACTTTAAAACATGCGTGTAAGGTTGAATTTATTTTAATATAGGTTGACCAGCGAGTATAAGTCGTAAAAGGTTATTATTTTTTGTCCGTAGCTTTGTGAATACAACTTTAGCTAATGTGTCTAAGGTTGAATTTACATTAATGTATATTTATTTCAACTAGAAGTACGTCAAAACATTTGGCGACAGTTTTTAGAGAACTTTTGCATGGGATTGTGTATCTAGTTTTTTATTAGTGATCGATGGCTCCATACAAATAAAAGGTTAGGGAAACCGACGCTAAACGGCTACCACACATATACAGTACACCATTCTGAACTACACCCACACTGTTTACATTATTCGTAAATTATTAAAAAAAAACCAAGTATCTTGTGAACTGTATCGTCGACAAATCCTAAATAAACTTTATCTTAATTGTTTAAGGTTGATTTTGACTAACGGTTCTATGAAAGCGTTCAGTGACGATGACGCGAGTTCCATGATTTTTGTTCACCCAAAAAGTGCTCGACGCGCCTAAAGAAGTTTTCACTTAAAAAAACAGCCTATCCTACAAAATGTATGGAACTTTTATTCAACTTGTCTTGTTAGTTAGTATGTGTGGGTCAAATTATGCAACTGAATTTCTAACCAGTTCCCCCAACCGATAGAGCTGAAATTTTGCTCATACCTTTGGTTCAGGTGTCAATTTTTTAATTACCGCTGAAAATTTTCCTGCCTTCCACATAGAAATTTTTCATTGCAGTTTTGTTTTGTTCAGAACGATGTACTAAATACATGGTAATTTAGCGTCGGTTTCATTCCATCCAGTTGGCATTCACACATTACTAAATTTACACACTCATTGTTAAAATTTATTTTATTAATCAATTTTATTGAAATCGAAAGGCAAATGATAATTTTACAACTAATAGAGAAAAAAAAGTGTAAAAAATAAAATGCAAAACAATATCTTAATGATATTATTACTACTACACGCCATATCTGCTTTTAAATTGAAAATTCATTCTAGATACAGAAATAGCGAGAAATTAATCTAAATATTATATCTCATTCATACACTTTCGTGTAATACACACACATATTAAGGTTGGTTTAGACCAAAAGAGTGAATGCACATTTTGATTCCAGTCAACCAAACTCAGCAACAGAGCATTTTTCCGTTACTCTGCCAAAAAGTCAAGAATAATCAGAAAATGTTACTTTTTTTATATGTTCGTTTGGTCTAAACCCATCTTTACATGAACCATTTAGACTGTAGTCTAAAGAGAAACCCATCCCTGACCAAAACTGCAAACAATTCCGATTATTATTTCAGCTAGCCCATTCTATCCCTCTGGTCAAAGCTCCTACATTCCTTTTAAATATTAATTCCTCGATAATCGCGAGATTATCTTGGAGTGGCGAGTTCTTAGTTAATATCCCCACTACTCTGCTAATATGACTATAGTTGGTGCCAGTTAAGATGAGAATAGCGGTCATTGACCCACCTACATTTATTAAACTTCTTAACTTTGAAAACCAAAAATAAGCCTGTTCAGGTCTTGAATCGTCATCTATCGTGATCTTTGTACATTTTTTGTAATGAAAAACGATACATGGTTTATTTGTTTTGGTTCGTACGAAGAGATATTAGGGAAAGGGCAATGACCGCTATTCTCATCTTAACTGGCACCAACTAGTTTTATTGGTAGAGTAGTAGTTTCAATTTCTAAAAATCTCTGGTTAAATCTACCCAACCCATCGTCCTATGCTGCAAATGCTTGACGAGAGCATTAAAGCCTACATGGCGTTAAAGCAACATATTGACGGTCGAAATTTCGCAAGGTTTTTTCAACTTTTAGCGATGAGCTGAACGTTGCAAATTGAACACTGCATTCAATGTTCCTTACGACGTCTTAAATTCCCACCGTCGATGTTTTGGAGTTGCAGGGAAACATTGCTGCCAGTAATGTTTCAGTGTTGTTAGAATATGTTAAAGTCTCGTCAAAACCTCGTATTTATGTTAAAAAAAATGTGCCTAACATTGTTCTTGACAGGAAACAATGTTTACAATTCTTTTACAGTTTCACCTCTGGTGGCCTACCATGACGTCGTAAAGCAGGATTGTTTTAATTTTATTTCAGTGTGGGAAAGAGATGGCGCTAGACGTCCTCTATAGCTCCGTCTCTTACCCACACTGGAACAAGATTAAAACGATCCTGTTTTAAGACGGCATGGTAGGCCACCAGATCTTAAATCACTGCAAAAATCACCGTATTGCCAATGTAACAGCAACCTACAAGGTAGAGTTACTTATTGAGTTGATGATCTTTGTAATAAGGTCCATTTTGGGTTGCTGCAGGAGGATTTTCCCAACTGTTATATCCCACAAATAAGAGGTTAAAGTCACAAAAACCGACTAAACAAAAAAGAGCATGTACAACCTAGGACGATGATAACTTTAAAGAAAAAGCGCCGTTCAGGTATTAGTACCGGCCGCGAGCCCTGCCTCTGCCGCGTCCGCGACCGCGCGGGGAGCCCCGGGGCTTCTCGTACAGGTTCGCGGCCACTGCCAGCGGGGCTTTGGGCTTCTCTACTTCCTGTACGACTGGTTTGGGCTTCTCTACTTCTTGTACGACTGGTTCAGGCTTCACTTCGACGGCAGGTTCTTCAATAACAGGCTCGGGTTCTTCTGCTACAGGCTCAGGTTCTTCATTTTTTACCACTGTGGAATATTTTTTGGTATTAGTTGTGTGCTAGTTGGTTATGTCGACGTAAAATTGTAAATACAGTTAGATTATTATCTATCTCGCGAGATTGTGAACTCTCGAAAGATTGTGAACTCGGAACACACCTCGTGCGCTGATTGGTTGAACGTCATGTGCCCCGCGCGGCCATATTTGTTTGTTGTCGATTGTAAATGAACAGTGTTTTGGTGATTGTAAATTAAATTGATTTCGTGTTGATAATAACTCACAGCTTTAGAATTAAGGCCGTCTACGCCAAGCAAAGTAGGTATTTAACGCTACCACCCTTTACGCGAAACGAGTCGTGCACACGCGTCGCCGACTTGAACCCAAAGCTGAGCGAAGTGTCACAGTATAGGTAAGCGTGTCGTGTAGGCAGTAGCTCAACTTATTTTATTAAATTGTCAGCTTGATTTATTATAATAGGTAGTAATTGCGAAAAGCTAACATTTAAATGTAATAAATTAATTTGAATAGATATTGTAAATGCAAATTGCTGCAAGTCGTAATTTATTCAATTATTTGTGTACCAGACGGGTGGACTCGTGTTTGGAAATTCAAAAACTATAACGGAACCAAATCTGAGCCACTAACCGCCCTGTACCGAAAGTTCCGGGTGTAAACGTTAGCTTCGTGGAACGGAGAGGTGGGTTTGGAAAATACTGCACTATTATTGTAGATGGAGAAGAAAGGAAACACTATTTGACTATGGTAAGACACTACAAGCAGACAATACTGGAACAACTGAGCTGAAACTATAATCGGAAAGAACTGTTAACTATTCGGATATCGAAACGAAACTGACTGCTTGAATATCGTAAACAAAACTGACTGTTCCAATGTCGAAAACAAAACTTACTATGCGGTGCCTGCGCTGTGCTTTCATACTATTAGCAGACACACAAAAAATATTCGCGAATCCTCTAGCGGTGTGTTGTGTAGTATTTGTTCGCTAGACAATCTTTTAATTCATACAAAAAGCATGAACAAAAAACATTAACAAAAAAATACAAAGGAAACTATAAACAAAAGGATAATAAATAACTCGAACGGAAGAAGGAAGTAGGTACTTTACGCTCTCGGCGTACGGTCGAAATTAAATTAACATTTCTCGATGTTTTTACCTGTGACGAGACTATTCTCGAGGGAATTTGTACCTACTTACTTTTAAAACTAATAATAACAGAAAGTACTCGACAAAGAATCACAAACACGGCAATAGCGTACTTTCTCGAACGTTCTTTCTATAGACTATATAAAAACACTGTTTGAGACACTTGTCGCGAACAATTTGACTAGGTTTCTTACATTGTTTTTGTATCACGAAGAGACACATGCTTTATTTGTTGTATGTGTCACCGTAAAATTGTAAATACCATTAGATTATAATCTATCTCGTGAGATTGTAAACTCGTTCGTTAAGGAATTCCCTCGACTGTCTATGATCTCCATCATCAGACCAATGGCACTTACAACCCATATGGGTGCAAAGTTCTCATCAATAGAAATGAATTAAATCCAAACACAAGGTAGCTACTGTAAAACGTTGAGGAGTTCCTTTGACTGTCCTTCGTCTTTATCATCAGACCCCTAAAGATGACCACAACCCATTTAGGTGTAAAGTTCTCATCAATACAAATTAATCAAGCCCAAACACCAGGTAATTATTGTGAATCGTTGAGGAGTGCCCTCGACTGTCTTCGGGTTCCATCATCAGATCGAGTCCAGACTTTCTTTAAATAGTAGTGCTCTAAAATACTCAATGAACAAAAAAACAAACGCACTAGTCGCACTACGATGTTCAAAGGTTCCCCTCGATTTCTCTGAGATGCCATCATCAGATCCCAGTTTCATGGTCATGGTACTACTTTTGGAATATCTTCTTTCCAACAAAAAAAGAATTATCTAAATTGGTTCATAAACGACGAAGTTATCCTACGGTCAAATTGTGAAACCTCCTCCTTTTTTTAAGTCGGTTAAAAAAGACTGTACTGTTATAATTACACTACGTTCTTTAAATAAATCGTTCGATAAATCGACGGGACAGCCGTGCGCCAGCAAAAGGGACATAGGTCCTACCTCGTCAAGGCCTGGCGGGCGACTGAATCCACGTGCGCAAGCCGTTTTCTTATATAATAATTTATTATTAAAAGGATTAAATTGTTTTGAAAAAATTAACCACAAATAATCGTTCTATATGTTATTAACTTTGCTTAGATATTTTTTTTGGAAGTAAAACTTTCATATTCTCCAAGTAAAATAAGAAAAACATAAAAAAATATTCGAATTAGGCTCCTGTTCGGATTTTTTTTTCATCGAGTGAAGTTTTTGATATCATGTTTTGAACCACAAATTATCTTAGTAAATATAGTCAACTATAATATCTATTTTTTTTGGCTTTAAAAAATCACTATTTCTTTGTTTACTATTGAATCAAAGTTATGTAAAATTGGGAAAATTGGGACTACCTGCCCTTAATGGAAATAAAATGAATCTGTGATTAACCAAAGAAACAAACGGAACGGCCTACTGTAATATCGACCAATCGGGGACATGTTCACAATTTTTCGAGAGTTCAATCTCGCGAGATAGATTATAATCTAACGGTATTTACAATTGTACGGTGTTAGTTACAAGCGCGATGTCCTGCAGAGACATACTTAATACTACACCCAAATATTATGTTTAAGTCCCAAATAGTAGAGGGCAAGCGTATTACCATCAACAGGGTACTAAGCCAGACTTCGTGGCTGCTACTAAGAAATTCCTGATGGAAAAAAACTTTTAAAACTGCGCGACCTGGGAATCGAACCTAGGCCCTCGTGCTCAGTAGCCGCGCTTGTCGACCACTAGACCAATGAAACAGTTTTATAAATCAAACATGACTTAATAATTAATTAGCCAAAAAACTTACGGCGTTAGTCGCGCGGGGTCCCGTAATGACAGGCATTAAATACAAAAACAAATAATTATCATTTCAATTTTATAACCAAGCAAAAGTGATTTAATGAAATGGTTTCATAAATGTTTATGATGGTGCATCTACACCGCAGTTACTTTTTGTAGAGCAACGTTTCCAAGTTACTGAATAACATCCGATAGCAAACAGTTATTTATTGTTAGTATTATTTATGTTGCCGTATGTTAAGTAACTTTGCCTAACTTTTAAAAACAGTCAGTAACAATTGATAACATTGTCACAGAATGTTACCTCAACACGGCAACATAAATTAACATCTGTTAACGCCATTGTACGTGTCTCCTATCGCCTGATCAAACGAAAGTTACTCTTTGTTCATCATCAGCCTATTAATGTTCCCACTGCTGGGACACGGCCTCCTCTCTATGAGAGGGAATGGGCTATAATCCACCACGCGGGCCCAGTGCGGATTGGTAGATGTCACATGTCTTCGAATTTTTTGGTTCTAGGACATGCCGGTTTCCTCACGATGTTTTCCTTCACCGTTTTGAGAGCAGTGGTCATGAAATAAATTACACAAAGTATCCTTCACCGTTTGAGAGCAGTGGTGGCGGCCCCGACTTACGAACAGTAAGTCGTAGGTTCGAACCCAGACAGGCGCATTACTCTTTGTTATATTTTGTTAGTTTATGTTATTGGCGGTATGAACACGATGAGTAATAATCTACAACAAGTAACAAGTAGCCACAAAAGTTACAGATAGTTATCAAAAGTTACAAATAGTTACCAAAAGTTAACTGCTATGTGGATGCACCATAATAGTCATAAACTTACCAGCGCCGATCTCATCCTCGAGTATTTCGTCGACGGTTTGCTCCCAGTTCTCCAGCTCCTCATTGGGGGCCTCCTCCCCGGGGGTCTTCAGCTCGTTGTCCCCCTCCTTCAGGAGCGCATCCTCGCCATCATCTAGGAACAGCGATCATTACATTACATACATCATCATCTGTCTAGCCTTTTCCCAACTATGTTGGGGTCAGCTTCCAGTCTAACAGGATGCAGCTGAATAATAGTATTAAACATGGAGCGACTGCCTATCTGATCTCCACAACCTAGTTAGCACTGGGAATACTTTTTGGGCCTCTGACTACCCGTGACGACTGTCAAAGATCTTCAAATGACAGCCGGGACCAACTGCATAATGGAACAACATAAATACATGATGGACAGAATATTTTAGTAAGCACAAAAAAACCGTGTGTGCATTTTCAAGTTATCACCAAACATTGGCAGCATTTTTAACCCCCGAAGAAAAAGAGGGGCTGTTATTGCTAATTTCCACCATCAATAAATTGCAAATCTATTTAGTCCGTCAGTTAGAGTATTGGAAAATAATGAACACGTTTTTTTTGTTTTTGTAAATCAATGAATAATTAACAAGATAAAACGTCAGAACTAGCTAAAAATTATAGCACAGCTTGACGTGTTGAGAATTTTAAAGGCGTCTGAATCAAAATTGAACAAGATTTGTAACTTTAGTTTTTAAAAACATAATAATATTTATGAGTCTTTTCTTAATCCTGACTCTCCTAACTAACATTTTGACTACTTAATGAATTGTTCTTTGTGACATGTAGCATACCGTTAGAAAGGGTATTAACTAAAGAACTTTTTAAAATAAAGCTAAGTTCAAAATGGCTTTTAGTTTTTTTTATAATAAATTTTGAAGTTGTACAATTTCATGCATTTAAAAAAGAAAATAACTTTGGTATCTCGTAAGAAATTTTCTTGAAACCAGTTCTATCAAACAAAGATTTATTTAGATTAAGAAGACTTTGGAGCATACAACAAAATTTATTTTGTGCCATTACACTCAACGAAAAAGTTATTTGGAATTAAAGGAAACATTTTGGGTATTTTTTTCATTTGAAAAGAAAAAACATATGTAACCAACCATGACATTTAGGACATAGGGTGTATGGGTAGAACCTAGCTAGTGACCCCCCAAATCCCTGGAAAAATTGTGTCGGTCCATAAGCCAAACACCCTGTAATACAACCGTGACTTTGTTTGTTTACAACATTTTTTTTTTTAGATGATGATGTGCACAGTAAAGTAAGACGAAGAGAGCTTTACTCACCCTTCATCACCACATCTTCATCAACTCCATTCTGTTCCTGCCCATCATCGTCAGTCTTAGGTCGCTTAGCGTCGCTAGCGTCCTCGGAGTCCTCAGCATTCAGTGGTCGCTTGTTGCTGTCACCGCCAGGGCCCTGTTGACAATATTTATAACATTAGAGCAGAAATTATTTTAATACTCTTGCATGATTCTTTTGACGCTTGAGTGAGAGCGCTGTCATTAAACATTTTTAAAAACAAAATGGCGAAGTTAGTTCCGATAAAGACCACGCGCCAAAAGAACCATGTTTAGTAACACGATAGTTGCACACACACAGATAAACAAAAAAGGAGTAGTAACTGAAACAAAAATTGGCTTGAAGATACAGTACAATTAAAAATTGACCCTCCTGTGTTGATATTACAAAATAATAACTATGTATGTGTTCACTAGAAACACTAGTTAGGGTTTAGAATAAAACCAGCAAATTTTCAGTAAATAGATGAACCACTTCAAGGGTATGTTGCTACCCAATGACCTTTGGGCCAAAATAGCCACTTTCTGGAGCCCTGACGCAGATAGAAGGCGTTGTAGCAGACCTAGACCTGACCAGCGACTGGTGGTCCATATTGGCCCTGGATCGAAACAACTGGAAGTCATAGTGGGAGGTATTCGCCCAGCAGTGGGACTGTGGGATGTTGCAGTATGTTATTCTTAGATTTTCTTGGATGGACTTGCGGTGAAAGTAAATAAATGATGTATATTACAATACTGTGCTTCTGTGTTCTATCATGCCCTATTAGACCCAAAGGTTGACTGGTAGAGAATGCCTAGTGGAATTAAGTCCGCCTATGTACCACTCTTGTACATGAAGTTTAAATAAATAAATATATTTTGATTTTTCTATAGACTTTTACACGTCAAAATCAGGTGGAAACCTGGAGTTGGTCTGAAATTGTAGGATCTGATTAAAGTGGTATTAAATTAATACTGAAAAAAGAGATCTGTTGGGATTATCACCGATACCGGTAAAATATAGTAAAAAACACAAAGATTTCGAAGGGGTAGATAGATATCCTTTCGAAAGTACAGTCATTTAAGATTTTTAATTTTTAAGACACTCAGTGCCCGTTTGAAAGAGTTTATCTCAGACATTGCTGAATTTAGATTTGATTGTGGAGAAGAGACTCTCTTGGATAGTATTTTTGTTCACGTATGTGTTGTCAGGGCGAGTCAGCAAGGTTTTGAAAATAAAATAAAACATTTAAGGCTGAAACTCGGAAATACATTTTTCATGCAATCAGGCACATCAATTCTAGATAAAACGCAAAAGGTTGGGTGTGTGCTATCGACAACAACGGAATGTGTGACCATTCAAAGATAATACGAACTTAAAATATACACATACTGGGTCAGATTGAATTAGCTAGCAGAACATCAAAGATGTTATAGTATCGATATCTAAACACGATAAATCAAAAAATATAGTTTCTAAACTCGCGCATCAAGTAACAATGGGTCGTTGACCCCAAAAAAAATAATCCATACAATAAATAAAACTGAAATGCTGTTTGAAATTTTGAAATAACTTTTTTCTGAATGTTTATGAACAAATTTTTTTGTTGTCATCTGTTTGTTCCGGCTAAACTCCGAAACGGCTGGACCGATTTGCGGGCAACAGCAAGTCTAATCACATTTTTTTTGTTTTAACATTTTTAGATACCCATGACGTCTGTAGAGTTTCGCTAGTCAATTTAACATGACCTCTTATGTAAACGATCAACTTTTTGTCATGCAAAAACAATGAGATAGTAAAGCATGCCTAGTGTACTTTGGTAGCCGGCAGCATAGGAAAGACATTTACTCCCAAATAGTAGTGAGTATTCGGGAGTTAAGCTACTGGTATGGTATGTCTTTGGGTACTTTCGTGCGTCGCGATCGATACGACAAAACTATATACTATGGTAATGTATGGGTGTCATTGACAAGATCGAATGAACTTTCTTTCGATCAAGCTCTAGGAAGCTCTAGGACTTAATCTTACTAATTGAACTCAATAAATCTTCTAAACTAAGATCCGATTGAGCTCCTTGAGTTATAAGTCGAGCTACACGTTAACTGACAAATGCTTGCACTGACTGGACAGGTCCACTTAAATCTGTGTGGTTCTTTCTTCAAAAGACCATTTCAGACACTAATCTACATAGTCCTCATGTGAATTGAGCAAGACTATGTCCGGACTTCAAAAGAGACTATTTCTTTCGGCTGTTTCTTCTCAGAGTAGTCAGGTACGAAACACCGGCCACATCTAGTTTTGAAAATGTGTTTGTAAAAACCTACTTGCAAAATAAACATCATTTATCATCTAGCATTAAATCTGTGACTTGGCGACAAAATATGGGAGAAAACAGATCTTCGCTAGGTGCCCTAGTTTTTGAGATATAAATGTGGCCAAGCTGGGGAGACTCTCTCCAGATCGGCCACCTATAACCCCTTATATCTTTCGAACCAGTGACCGACAAATTCTAATATTTGGCGACAAATTTCGACAATTTTTTTGCGTTATCAAAATTAAAATCCCTGATGGTGGCCAAGCCAAGTGTTAATGACACAATGTATGGTGTTATTTCGCTATCTGAGATAATTATCATGTTTTGGGTAGGTCTTGTATTTCATGAACTTACAAAAAGTTCAAATTCCATGGCAACCGTAATTTATTATGGACCGCTATTTTTACCGGTCATAAAAATCAAATTAAGACTGTATGCTAAACTACTTACTTGATTAAGATTTTTATAGGATTGTATATTCAAGTATATGCATTTCAATGGGGGAAATTTTGAAAACCATCAACCCAAACTCTGCACTTTATCTCGACATTTATAAGTGCTCATAGCTAGGTAGGCCTACACATACAATGGTCCACTTTAAGAGCCTATACTACCTCATATTAGCAACTCTATTTGTGGTGGTTCAAACTTCGTTTGAAATACTGTTAGAATAACGTTCTAATCAGCTTGCACTACAAAGTGGTTGTTACGTCAGTCACTGCGGCCGAATAGTGCGAAATGAGTGGTTTTTATACTTTATAAAATCAAATTTTCGTTATTTGCGTAAAATAAAAAACATAAGACCTGCTTTATAGTTAGTATGCAAAGTTTCATGATCTAATTTGAAGTACTTTTTGAATACCAGCGGTTTATTGTTCGATTTGGAGGTAACTTTGGATTTTTATCGAGAATATTTTATGGAATCATGTTTTCGCCAAACATAGGACCTAACATTAATCCTAACTTTACCATATATTTATTTCAAAATTAATGCTGTAGTATTTTAGGCGTAACGGAGGATCATGCTAAGCCATTTGAGGTAGTATAGGCCCTTAGGGTCAAAGTCCAGAAACCAAAATCCTAAGATAGAATATAGGTAGGGCTATGTGAAATAAAATATGATATTGAATATCCTATTTAACACATTGACATTTAAAATTTGTCGTAAGGGACTTGGTAGCGACTCCATATCATCACAGCGTTTGATCGTATTTGTCGCAACGCGCGAAAGTCTTACATTACGTTTGTAGGCAGAACGGCTGAACCAAAATAAACCACGGATTCTTTTTTCTTTCTTCGGTACCGACTCCTCAATTATCGGGTACGGGTGTGGCTAAAAATAGATATTTAGTGTTAGTATCTTTAAGTAAAAATAGTACGGAGCTGTTATCAAATAGTTGTTGTTAGTTCATTTTTACCTAATACAGGAAGGGGATCGTCGTTTAGAAGCCCTCCACCCCTAGCCAAGTTACAAACGTTTCGTATCGATTCTCTTTCTACAATCGTAAACGCCTCGGCGTAAGCGATTGTAGAAAGCGCTAAATTGGTAGCCAAGTTGGCACGACTGAGTCGATCGCTCGTTCTCTAATGTCTGTAGAAAAAACCTACACTTTAAAGAGTATAGCGATCAGCATTGTAGAAACGATAACATTATATTCTATAATTTTGAACGATGTAAACTTGTCTACGAATTTTCTGTTCGTTTGTGTTGATCACGTGATTTAACGTTGAGATGATGTCATTCCCATTCATTTGAATAGTTTTCTACTAGCGTTAACGATTGTAGATTGTCAACTTGGCTAGGGGCACTGGTACCCACCCACGACTCTAAGCGCGTAATAAGCCGCAAGGGCTACGCGCGCCTCAAAGAGAGTCAGCAAAAGGAAGGGGTCTGTAAGGACCGATGCCTGCCGGGGTTGAGGGACTGTTCGAAAGAGATACCGTGGCCCCGGAACACAAAGGGCGATGAAGGAACATGGATGGGTTTTAGTCAGTAAAAGTCTGACACTTCCTCCCACTCCGCCCAGAGCGGGAGGAGTCATAAAAAGGGCTACTTGGGACCTCCGGACCGCCGCTCGCGCCTGTCAGTCCTGCGATACTAAAACACGAGTGTGCAGCCGCAGAAGTAAAAAATAGCTGTTCATTATTGTATCTGTAGACCTGCCATCACTCATTGCTATAATATAATATTATATACATACCAGTTACACACTGCCTGCTGTTAAGAGATGAATGGAAGACAAACATAATACTCTAAATCTTAAGAGAATGATTGCGTAGGGCCAGTTGATGCCGGCAGACAAAATATAGTAGTCCCTGTTCATTGATTAGTTGCATAGGTTTTTAAGACACGTTATAAGCCTTAGGTGTGATAGTGATCTTCAAAGACACACCTTTGCTTATCCCTTCAGGGAACAAAGAGTGCTTGCATAATGATGCAGGTTTCTCGGTCTCGATTTGCGGAGCCCAAATAGGCAAGCCTCCATGTAAAATACTGATATTTAGCTGCGTCTGGTTAGACTGGAAGAGGAACCCAACATAGTTGGGAAAACGCTAGGCAGCAACTATAACACGGTAACACTACAATGGATCAAAGGTCACAGTGGATCACTTGGGAAAGATGCGGCTGATGAACTTGCCAGAAGAGGATCCAGCACAAAACCCGGGACCCGAGCCCATTGTGCCTATTCCTTTCAAGCAACTAAGAAGCTGGTTAAAGGAACACACTCGAATACAAGCGGAGAAATGGTGGACCTCGGCACCAGGGTGTAGGCAATCCAAGGAAGCTATGCCATCCCTGGACACAAAGCTGACCAGGCGCCTTCTGCGCCTGGACAGAGATAGCCTACGACTGGTGGCGGGGACCATCACTGGACACAGTTCACTGAATAAACACTTCCACACCCTAGGAATCACTGACAATCCCCTGTGCAGAGCATGTATGGAGGCGGAGGAAACGGTGCAAGCATGTGCTCCTTGAGTGCACTGGCGTTACCAAGATTCGCGAGGAGACCCTGGGAACACCAAGATCCCTTGCGGATGCCCTGAGAAGACCGGGAAGTTTGATCTGCTTCTGTAGGGCGGTGGGCTGGTTGGAGTAAACGGTCACCACGGCTCACGCACAATGGTCCACTTTAAGGACTAAGTGCGGAAACCAAAACCCCATGATAGATGGACCTTGGTTCATTACAAATGCTGAAATACAAACGCTAGGCAGATGAGTTATGATGGTGTACTACAAACACACCTCTTCAGAGGACACAGACGTAACACATGTGGTACGTACCAGCTGAGTGCCGCTCTTCTCGGCCAGCAGGCGGGTGAAGAGCTGGTGATGTCTCCAGGTGCGAAGGTGGACCTGCGCGGTCTCCTCGCTGTCCAGCAGCTTGCGGCACAGGCTGCACTGCACGCAGCGGAACTCCGACAGGAACGACGCGCCGACGCCGCGTTCTGTGCTGTTGGTATGGGAAAAAAGTTGTAAATCGGTAAAACTAAAAATTAAAACCATTTTTCAATACACTTCCTCGAAAACTGGTTCATTTCGCACTACGATTAGGTTCAACATGCAATGTATTTCACAGCTGTGCATTTTTTTTTTTTTTCATTTTCCAAAACCGTGTGCAGGAACAGATTTTGCCATAGATAACTATGCCTATACTTAGTCCAAATTGGTTCAATGCCTATAGTCGGCGGTGATTGATTTTTTTTTTAATCTCGGCAAAGGAAATATGCGTCTTTACGGCGTTAATATCTGTCCAGCCCATAATCTATTATCTGCTCTCTGTTCATATTACGCTACTCCCACATCTGGGTAAGCGTTAACGTTAATGGCAATGGCCAACTACTCGTTAATTAACGCATTAAAAATGCGCGTTGACTACATTTAGGTTACAATGCCGTTAAGAGTTAATTCTGTTGGCCACATCTATGTAACGCCTAAATTAACGTGCTAATTTACACGTTAACACGCAGGTGGAGCCGTAGCATTATAGGGACACACTGAGGAACATTTCGAACAAGAAAATCCGATAATGATCAACATTGCTTTGTATAGTTTGATCACAGGGTTGTAGAGGCCTGTGAAACAGACCTGCTTACCATGTAGGCAGTTGCATAATTATTTTACCAGCCCATTTTTTTCCGACTATATTTCAGCTTAAACACACTGAGATAGAGCTCTTTCTATCACCACAATGCGCAATTACTGAATAATTCCTAAATCAAAGTCTATAATGTAAAAAAAAAAACTTATTTTAAAAGTGCTTAAAGTTTCACTAAAATTTTATTATAAAATTGTTATTGCAATTTTTGATTAGATAGAGAATACGTCTTGATTAGAGCACATTCAATTAGTAAAATTATTCTATTATGGGCAAAAAATAAGATGTAAACAAGACAGATTGTGGTAAATGACGTCACATCATGGCTGTGACAGCTTCGGACGTTTGAACTGTTGTAGAAAACTGCAGGAGTTTAATATTATTTTTAAGCGACATGCAGTAGTTGGACTTAACTTTTAATACTTTTGTTGGGTTGATAGTACTGTATTTTATTGATTTAACTGAAAAAAAAATCACGTGCATATTCCCTATTGCATGAGATTAAATACACATCAATTACAGCCACTAAAGAACACTAAAAAAATATATTATTCACAAATATGAATAAGTAAATTTTCAGAAATATAAAAGAAACTATTTGTTGGCTAGTTGTGGCCTGTAGTTTGTCCTTTCCGTGTACAATAAATAACATCAATCCAAAGAAGACCCACCTGTAGGATGGGAACTGGTCCTGGGTGGTTCCCGCCAGCTCATCGCCCTCCTTGTAATCCAGGATGGTGTTCTCCTGATCGATGGAGTTCTTCTTTTCCTCTCCTTCCGGTTTAGCTTCGCCGTCTCCCACTTTCTTTGCTCCTTCCTCCTGGTGGAAATATTATATTTTTAAGTTTAGGAGAGGAGCTTTTGGCTAAATAAAAAATGGCCACTCGGGTCCATCTTTAGGTTAAGCCTTGCTTGCCTAGGTTGGTCTGTGGATGGCTGATGATGTAATTTGTAGATCTTTGATAGTCGTTACAGGTAGTTAGTTGCCCAAAAAGACTGACAACCAGTCTCTAGTGGTATCGTTTTACAAAGTACTAACTGGGTTGTGGTGGTCAGATAGGCAGTCTCTCCTTGTAAAATACTGGAATTCGGCTGCATCCGGTTAGAGTGGAAGCCTACCCCAACATAGTTGGGAAAAGGCTAGGCAGATGAAGTGGAGGTTAATACAAATAAAAAATTAATCTGAATAAGAGGTAACTTGAAAGTTGTATGACACGAGTGATTGCAGTGAGAACTGCAACAATCTAAATCATATCTCATTTATCTGTTAACAACTGAGTTCCTGTTGGTTCCCGCAATTGCTTGACCAATTAACTGATTTATTCCATCACAACAGCTAACAAAACTGTGATGGACAACATCCTGAACAAACCCGAATGTTCTAGAACAATAAGTCAGCCGTAAGACAGCACCAGAACCACGCTCTGTTGTTGATTTTTATAATGGCCGTGTGTTGCATTCAACGGGCAAAGTGGCAAACTAACTCACTTCTTTATCACTTTGCCTGATGAATACAACACGGCCATTATAAAAATCAACAACAAAATGAAAACGTTGACGTTCACAAGCCCACGTGGTAGATTACGTACGCTGCAGAACAGTCTCTCAGGCTGGATATGGTATTACTAATTATTCTGCAACTGACCTGATTTTCTCCCTCTCCCTCCTTGGCCTCTGTCTCATCAGCATCCTTATCGTTGTCCTGTTTGTCATCGTTGCGGCGACGACGCTGCCTGTCCTCGCGCAGGTACAGCTGCTCCATGTTCAGAGTTGAGATCACCATCACTGAGGAGAACATTTGTGTGAATAGAGAAGTTTTTAACAAAGTGATGATGGAGAATGCAGATTCTGTCGTTAGATTGATTTTAAATTGTCCGCCCTCCAAAAACTATACAATACAACTACAAAAGTTTTTCTGTTCTTTGGAGAAAAATGAAACCAGCTGTAGAACAACAATGACGTGAACTTTTTATCATATTTCAAAGTTTATTATTGCTAAAAATCTGCTAGATACTACTGCCATAATCAAAAGTCCCTATAGTTTAACAAAGAAACATGCTGTTTGGTTTGATGCAGTTCTTAATTTTTGCAGCTAACACACTAAGAATTGTTAAAGTATGTGTGCTGTTTTCGTTTGTTGGACTAACGTTTTTTGGTTTGTTGGGCTAACCATTTGATTTTGACATTGACATTCAAAGATAGTTCATTCAAATTTATTTTCAGTTTTAATTTCACTCACCTTCAGGCTTAGGCTTAGTAATAATCTCCTGCTTATCCTGCATATTCCTGAGATGCTCAGCCGTCAACCGATGCTCATCTAACTCGATCCTGGTCGGCATCTCCTTGTGGCAGGACGTGCAAGTAGGATGCAGGTACTTCTTGAGCTTGCGGTGGCCGACCGTGGTGCGATGGATGGCGCCGTCGGCGGCGTACATGTCACACATGGCGCAGTAGAAGTCGCGAGCGGGCTGCTGCCCGGCCTTGCGGGTGCGTTTCATTTCGCGGATCTGGTATGGAAAGAGGTTTATTTAGCAATGGGCAGATCTATGACATGCCTCGGCAAGCACGTTAAGGTAGTCCCGGCTGTCATTCGTGGATTTATCCGTCTGAAAATCTGACCACCAGTCTTGCCCTTGATTGGATTGGAAGTCCATCCCAACATAGTTGGGAAAAGGCAAGACAGATGACTGACCCCGACTCTAAGAAACTAAACTTTAATCATAAAATGAATAGTGTCCTGCAGAAGTCTTAAGTATTTCCATCTAAGATGATTTTGAATGTTTTCTAATAGAAATCCTGAACAAAATAAAAAGTATTGCATATTCACCTTAAACTCCTGCCTCATAGTATCGGCAGTTAGCGCATAGCTCTCCGCAGTCTTCGTCATCATGATAGCATGAGCTCGTCCACTCAAATGGTTCTCAAACGACCTGCCATCCCACATGCTCTTGTTGCAGATATGACACTTCAGCAAGCCAGGGTTGATATCATCGTATCTGGTCTTCGGAGGCTCCTTCTTCCCACTGGTCTCCTCACCCTTCTCCTTATCTTGTTGTTCGGTAGATTCACCTTCATTCTTGACCTCAGTCTCAGTGCGGGACGATTTGCTGGTAATAACAGCAGGTTTATAGAAATGAGGTTTTTATGGCTTTGGGACACTGAAGTTGTCTATGCTATTTGGATTGGGTTTATAAGTTTGTCTATTACTAGACTAGCAATACATCAATAAAGGAGGCGTTTAAATAATACGTTTTTCTGTGTGGTGTGGTTTCTTTTGCAAAATGTATGTTGGCTGGTCTGGCATTGATAATTTTATGTACTTTTTATTGCCTGGTAAATAATCTGAGTAGTGATATTGTATTTTCAAACACTTACTGGAATCCAATTGTCATGCATTTTAATTTTAATCAGTTGGAGTTGGCAAAGCCAATGTGTTCACTGAGAAACATTTGTTTAAAAACACAGTTTCAGAAACTAAATCTATTCGTAATCTATTCTATAATCTATTCGTAAAATAAATGAACATATTTCGTTTATTATTATTTGGTTTATTAGAATATCATTGGAATTTTCTAAAAAAACAACTTGTTTACTATCACGGTATCACGTTTCTATGCCCCCTAATGTTTTGGAACGGATGGATACGAGTGGAGATGAAAGTTCCTAAAAATAGCATAACAATGAATAAATTCATAAATAAGTAGAAATGTTCAAAACAAAGAAAATTAACTAATATGTATAAGATTTTTTACTAGAATATAAAAATAAAATTAAGATATATATATTTTTTTTTTAATTTTTTGCATGCCTATGTGATAAAATATGGCTGTACTATTATATGTTTTTGTCAGCATTTGAGGTTACCCATATTTGCAAAAACTTTATATATTTAATTTTAATTAGATATCCGTTAAGTAGTGTTTTTGAGAAAAGAATGGAAAGCAATTTTTGAAAGGAATCTTCTAATACAGGCACTGTTTTGCTTAAAAGAGGCTATAACAAGTCTAAATGTACTGATTATGCTAATTGCGACAATAACCAATTATTTTTTTCTATCTTTTTCTTTTCTTCCGACTAGATATACCTCACCATGGGCGACATATTTTAAATTTGTAAATGACTGTGTGAACTGTGAATGTAGGAGTAATTTTTTTGAAAATTCGTATTGAGAACTGTTTCTCAGTGAATACATGGCTTAAAAGATTTTGTTTTTCATAATAAAGAAAGGATAAAAAGACTTCTAAATATTATTTGTAAATTCATCTTATTACACACTTACCAAAAATTATTACAAATATTAAATGTTTATCGGTCCATTACAATCCAAAGAAGAGCAAGCGTTAAACATAAGGTTTGAATGGGTGCAAAAACCAGTGACGGGTGATGCACCCTTGGTTATGAAGCTCCAAGTGTCAGGTCAAATGAGACACAGTATAGACAGATAACTATTTATACCTGCCTATGGTGAAGACGATTTTCATTGAAACGTAAAAACAAACATTCGAGATTTGTAATTGAAATGTATTCATACCTCATAAGAGGCAGAAACTGTTGTAATGCCAATTCGGCTAACGTACAGAGGCCGGTGAACGTAAGGTGTTAACAGAAATTTATTCACAGTGAGGCTCAACCTCAGCAGAGGCACAAGAAATGCGGTGTTACCACCGGAAGGAAACATTCAGGGTTCCTTACCTCTCCTTAACAGGTTTAGCCTTGGAATCGGCCTCCTTTTTCGGGGAACTCTTGTTTTGTTGCCTCTGCCCGTCATTGGGCCTATACGGTTTACGATTGTTGTTGACACGCTCACCGGAGCGATTGTAAGTTCCCGTACGCCGGAAATTACCTTGATTGCCCATCTAAAGGGAATTGATCAGAACATGTTTGTTAGTACGAAAACTGCAGGGCTCTACGAGCCACGAAGAAGCGCTGAAATTTGAAATACTTCAGGTTTGTCATTAAAATGTGGTTATGAACATTATTTGAACTATAGCTGAAGATTCTGGGGTCCAATATAAAGGGGCTTCCAGAAGATTTTAATATTTTTTCATGCATGAAAATAATGACAGAATTACTTCAAAACTTTAACATTATTGCAGGAAATGACATTCTTATTTGCATAGAACAATCATCAAAACTTTATTTTTACTATTGAAATGGTATTTTAAATACCAGACATTTAGAAAATTTGGATTACCAGGTCATCAAAACTGTAAAATTGCATTTAACTTCACTTCATACTGTTATGTAGCTCCATTATCTGTTGAAGTGTGTTACTTACCCTGCTGGGTCCATAACGATCATACCGACCCATGTTGGGTCCACCAAAGTCCCTTCTAATAGGCATGTCGAGAAGTGAGGGGACAGGGTTCTGCCGCGGCTGCAGCAGGTTGATGATGTTACTTGCTAGAGCCAGGGTGGCTTCAGTGGAGCCCCCAGAAAGGGGTAGCAGATTGGGTAGGCCCCCGCCGGGGCCGCCGCCCTGCCATGGCGAGACACCGCTGCGCCCGAAGTTCTTCCCGCGATCATTGCGTTGGAAGTCCATGCGACGCCCACTGTTATTTTGCGGTCTTCGGTTCGCCATCTTAGATTCTAGGACACAAAGTAATATGCGTTATAAATTGTTCGCACCCAAATCTTAACGATCCGCCCTTTAAGCTACACACCCACGTCACCCACTGAAGCGTGGTATTTAAATTACTAGCTTTACAAGTAGTGTTTAGTTGTAGAAAGTTGCCGGCCGGCAGAAAATAGCACAAGGTGATTGTGCGGATTATTGATTTTTCCGACTCTATTCTTACCGAAGTGTATTTTACAACAAAATGGTTATACTCTTATGTATCTGGCTCATAGAGCTGTTACAAGGCTTAGAAAGCTTTAGAAACAAGAACAAAAAAAAGATCATGCGAACCCTAAACGATGCTTACGTAGCCCGTTTCACGATCGATTTAGTATCACGACAATTTAAAGTTTCTTATTAATTACGGATTGAAACATTATTTATACCAATCGTAATACTTACAGCTCGACAGTAAGATAGCACAATTAAACACCACTTAATTTAATTGATACAGTGAAAATACACACGATAGCTACCAAGCCGAACGAACGCAAAACGTCAAATGTAATAAAAATGGCCGTCCCCGCTCCCACACGGCTTGGCTTGCTTGTTTATGGTTTATTGATTGCTGGATTGCACCATAGACTATCAAAAGAGTGTTTTTGTGTTTTTCACTCTTGGCTGTTTGTTATCTCGTTAGGCACCCTGCCCATGAGTAAAATAAGTATATAAAGGAATTCACTAAAAGCAAAGAAGAATGGATTCAGCTAGCAGCAGATAGAGGCTGCGTTCCGAATTAGGCTATAATCGCTCACAGCGCTCACATCGATATTTTGCGTTCCGATTTAGATATCACGATTATGACAGCTAAGAGCCGTCATCAATTCGGAACGCTCGTGAACGCGTTGACAGTAAACATAACCCCAAACCAAAACATTTCACAAGACTTATTTTGAAAATGGAAGTTATGTTGGTTGACTCTATCTACTCTGTTATCTCACATTTTTAGATAGAGAACGACGATTCGTCCAGTGATGAAAAGGATGACGAAAGCGTTTATATTATGGTATTTTGCTCCCGGCAAAGATTTACCCCTTACAAAAATCCTACGAATTACAAATTACATAGATGCAACGGTAATTAAAAATAATGTTCATGAGTTTGAAACTCATTTCAATTTTTTTCAATCAAATTATACAACACAACCTGTGAAAAAAACTGTCATTTTTGACAGCGCTCACAGTGATATTTGTTTGGGGCATGGTCAGTGTAATCGCAAAATGGCGCATGTCATGACGTCATCTATGACGATTCAAGGGACATCGATATCGCGCTCACGGTAATTCGGAACAGCTTTATGGACGCTCAAATCGATTACAGCCTAATTCGGAACGCAGCCAGAGAAGAATTCAAGTCAGCCGCCCATGAAATATATCACCTAAGCGAAACTGACAGTGTGACCCTGCCGCAAAGAGTTTATTTATTAGTTCGCATGTTTATAATGATTGCTTTTGCTCTAATGGAATTTTGTAGTAAAACCTGGTAAAACCAGGTAAAACCATAGACTTAGTATAGGTAAAACCATACTTCAAAATAATGTTCAAAATAATATTTTCCACAAACTTGCAACGCACCAGGCAGCTGTCAAAATTACAGTCGTTTTTTTTTTACATTTGGCAATTTATCCGAAAATGATCTTTATTTCAATAGAGTAAGGTTAAGAATCAGTCAGATTCAGATAACATGATGATTTTTCCAGACTTTTGCTAACGTGATATTTGTTGAAAGAAACATTAAATAAATTCCAAACCCACGTGAAATTGAATAATATCAGTGCTGAAATCGGACACAATCCTGTTGTGTAACAAATTTTATCAGGTGTTAAAATATCAACGAAATGGAGGACGTAGAAACTGAAAATGATCAAAAACGTACCAAGGTAAGAACATTTTCTAGAAAAAATCTGGTATTTACTCAATCATTTAGCGCAAAGGAAACAAGTAATAAACTCTGAACTATCAATATGGTGCTACGTTAAAATGTATCGAAATTACTTTTAACTATTTACAGAAAATTAGAGAAATAAAGTTTTAGGTGATAATAATAAACAGATGTTTTACAAAAACATAGTGCCAGGCAGTGCCAGGCATGTGCCAGGTTGACGACCTCACTTCATGACTGAAATTAATCGTAAATTTGTTTTATCTGATTTTTAAATGATAATTTTAATATTTTTAGGTGCTTCGTTTTGTCTATGTTTGTTTTTATTTTTTTTGTTTTTAAATTACATGTTATTTTTTGTATGCCTTCGCGGCAAAACATAGCGCTAATCTAAGTTAACTATAACCTATAGGTAAATACCAATGTTTACCAAATAAAGATTCTGATTCTGAGCAACTTAAGTTTTAAAATCGAAAACCATCCTTATCAAAAAATAATCTTAAATGAAACAGGCAAAATCAAAGTTAAAAAAATTAAAGAACACTAGCGACCTGCCCTGGCTTCGCATGGGTGCAATGTAGCATCAAACCTTCCTCTTGATATTGCTGAAAACTGCATTAAAATCCGTTACATAGTTTTAAAGATCTAAAAGTGTTATTACATTACACAATTTATCGGGCCCTGTCAATCGTGTACCCTGCCCCGATCAGGCAGGGCACCGCTTATTATTTAGGGACCCTGACTCCCTGTTTCTTATTACACTTCCCTGTCCCTGCGGGCAGGGCCCGATAAATTGTGTAATGTAATAAGGCCTTAAATGTACAGACAGGGGAAGTGACTTTGTTCTAAACTATGTCAAGATGACATACTGAAATATGGTTTATTTTATTTTTGTTAAATAATTTCTTGTATCAGCTGAAATCTTAAAATATTTATTGGTATTCATATCTGGCTTTGGTTAGACTGGAAGCAATCAAGAAAAAAATAAATTAAATTCTGTATCGGCAAAAAATAAACCACATGTCTGGAAAATAATTTTTCAAACATGTTTTGATCACCAGTTCAATAATCCTTGATCCTGCAGAATAGGTCAAAAACTCATAACTGAGTGCATAATACCCATTTAATAGTCTTTTCGATAACAGTGGTACAATAGTGGAGATTAGCCATCAGCGCGGGAGATATTATAGTGCAGATAAGAATCTCCCTTTGCTCGCATAGTCCGATGATGAGACAGCAGTCCGACATGACCGGAGCGATATCAGGTGCAGGGTCAACGGATTAACTTGCTTTCCAAAGCACCAGGGTATCTTACTGTCCAAACTCTGGGATACTACTGAGAAATTTGTAATGATAAAACCCATAGGGTGAATGCTCCAGCGTAGCCCGCGAAATTCAAATTTTCTTACGTTTTTTTGCAATTTTCAATAGTTATATAGTTACAGAATTATTTTCATCAAAATCATCAATACAACCCTCCAAGTTCATAAAGGTGGAAAAATGACTTTTTCAAGGTCAAACTCATTCCTGCACCTTTATGAACTTGGAGGGTCTCATGTAGGTATAATTTACTTACATAATATATTTTTCATTCAAACTAAATGTTTATACTTTCTCACTTGCAGAGTCGCAGCCCCTCGCCGGGCATCAAATCCACAGCAGTAGTAAAGTACACCGCGTTCCAGAGCCCGGTGGGGTACGCCCGGCTGCAATGTAACACAGACCTCAACATGCCCCCCTCCAACTGGGGGGCTGCTATAGACTCGTATGGGTTGAAGCAGATACTGACTAGGGGCGATGGACTGTCTAGGTAAGATATTCAAATTGTGATTTCTACTGTCTTAAGTGACATATCGGAAACGGTTGGAGGCTTCCAGCATACATGAATCAAAGACCTTAAATTGGTAGCTGGGTTAGACTGGATGCGGAAGGCCAGAGACAGGAGAGGAGAGAGAGGGTATTGTGGTGCAGTTTGGGAAAGGCCTATGTCCAGCTGTGGACTGTGAGACATTGACTTGACTGCCTGTCATAAGGAAGAGAAGAATGTTATTGTGGCTCGATATGCTGTGTTCTGATGATCAATAACCATCATCATCATCATCATTTCAGCCGAAAGACGTCCACTGCTGGATAAAGGCCTCCCCCAAGTGTCGCCACATTGACCGGTCCCGTGCGACTCACATCCAACGGATTCCCGCAACCTTCAACTAGGTCATCGGTCCACCTAGTGGGAGGTCTTCCAACGCATCGTCTTCCGGATCGCGATTGCCACCCTAGAACTTTTCGGCCCCATCGGCCATCCGTTCTGCGAGCAATGTGCCCTGCCCACTGCCACTTAAGTTTGGCAATTTTTCGGGCTACGTTGGTGATCCTGGTTCTCTTGAAATGAAGACATCCTCTTCATTTCTGATTCGATCACGCAAAGAAACTCCGAGCACAGCCCTCTCCATTGCCCTTTGGGTGACTTTAAGCCTTCTGATAAGGCCTAAGCCCCTGATAATCAATAAGATCCGTTAACTGTCAACAAATTTTTGACGAAAAGTACGGTATCGATTAACTATTGCTTAAATTTTACTGGCACGAAATGCTTCCTTCAATTTTCTAAAAGTTATGCACGGAAACGAAACGAATAGTATGAGCTCAGTGTCATTTAATTCTAAAGAAAAGAAAAGCGGTGCTTGTTCACCCGCGCATTGTTTCTTGATCGAGTGGCCGGCGCGGGCAAGGAGACTTAAAATGTTTTTCCTACAGCTTCAGGATGGCGCACATGTTTCCGGACTGCGTTGGGGAAGTCGACGTCATTTCCGGCGCCGAGTGTATCAAAAAACTGCTCAAGTTACCCTACCAGCCTAATGGAACTGTAAGTATTCTCTCTTTAAAAAAAAATAGGCTGGCAGTGTCCTGTGTATTCGTTTCTAAAAACGAATTTCTTGTGTCTATGTTTTGACGATGCTGCCACACCCACGTGCTCAAGGTCAGATAACTGATACTTTTCCATTTGGGCGCATATGCCTAATACGAGATGTTACAATTCCCGTCCGCAATCCATTAAACGGTTCGAGATATATAAGCTCGAAAATTACAGTCAAATTGCTTTTCTGACATGCATCCCCAGTTCACTGCGAATAGACGTTCATACGAATTCACGTCAAAAGCTTTAAATTAAGAAGTAGATAGTGTTAGTGCAAGCCAAGCTTTTGTGGTTATAGAAGGTACCGCCACTGCATGTCATACTTTGTTTTGTTTGTAGGTAAGCATGATGGTCCACCGCGTAGAGAACACACTACTGCTGGACGATTTCGACGTGTACGACTACCTCATGAAGTCAGAATGGTCCTGGCTCAAAGACTTCTTTTACGAAAACATATTGAAGACTATGTCTGAACAAGTAAGTGCCTTTAAAACCTGTGTCTAAAATAACCCGCATTTAATTTTATAAGTTGTTTCCAAATTGCTGCGCTGTTTGGCGTCGTGTTTAGGCTCTTAGGGCTCCACCTAAGCTCCATATCGCTGCCCTAGTTCAACAGTAAGATATGTTGAACAAAGTATGTTTTGAGTTATTCATACTTTTATGATTTTAGTGTCATTCATTCACTCGTTGTTAATTGAAATGTGGTTGATTTTTTTAAACTATAGCTTAGTTTAATGTTTTAGGGAGTTATTTATATTTCAATATAAATAAAATATTTTGTATAATGGTTTTAAGGCTTTTAATAGTAAGATAACCTTACATTGAACTTAGACTAAAAAAAAAAAGTTTTATGATTTTAATGTTGTCTCTAAAATGGTTTATTAAATATTATATCTATATTGTAACTCATAGAGTTATTATTTTTTGTTTTGTTTAAGAAATACTAAAGATTTAGTCAGCCAAGCTTCCAAATTTATGATAAAGAAACAGAGATCGACATAATTTAATGATATCTTAGTATTACAGCACATCGATATTTGAAAATGTAAGTTGTCCGACTAAATCCGCGGAAATGTTTGGGAAAGGGATACGAAAATGAATTTAAGACTGAGAAATTAGTTTGCTTGTAATGTATTATTTATTACCTTGTATCATAATTGCACAAATCAGTCTCTTAATAACAGTTAAAATCTTATTATTATTATTGCACAAGTCAGTTTAACTATTATAATAATCAGTCAGTGCTCTAATGTTATTTAGGTATGTGAATAATGACACAATTAAGTAAGTCTGTATAGCAGCCAAAATTTAGTTTTATAATAAAATTTAAAATAATATAAAATTAATTAATATCAATAGTGAATTAATTGATTTAATTAATTCTATACCGAAAAAACACACGACCCTATTTCGTTGGCCCCTCTTTTTTTGGCAATACCTTCGTGCCAAGCATAACAAATTCCATATTTATTAAATATATCACATACAGTGAAATTAATGAAGTTTAACTTTGATTTGTCATAGAATGTAGGAACTTCTCTTTGTGGCAATGGAACGAACGGTTGCACGCATTTATTTATTTATTTATTTAAAATAGGTGCACCAACAGTACATACATATAACATTATAGATAAAAGTACACTTGCTATGGTTCTAATGTACGTACCAATTATAGGTGTACACAACATTTTTAGTATATTAAAGCTACTTTGCTAAAAAGAGATCAGATAACAGACTTATACAATAACAGACTTACAATAATAATGTGGAATAGACAAAATAACATAATAAAATATAAATATAAAAACTAAACAAAGAAATATTACTTACACGCATTGTATTGGTAGTGCGCCCACGCTTGAGTGTCGCGCGACATTCGACGAACGGAACGAAAAATCAGTTTAGAATGATCCGTAGGTGCCGTTTGTGGAATAAAATTTTAAATCATAAACTATTCCACTTAAGGCACCTGCGAAAAATATTGGTAGGTGCCGTATGTGGAATACCTTAGGTGCCATTACTTCAGGTGCCGTTAAATCAGGTGCCCAATTTGGCATACATCGGTAGGTTATTTTAAAATGTCCTAGAAAGAAATAGAATTTAACGATATTTTAGTTAAGCACTGGGACAATTTTTTAAGATGTCTCAACATAGAAATGTTTTTATAATTTCATATAAGGACATTTGAAGAAGTCTCAGTGTTGAAATAAAAGAAAAGTAAAAATCTTCCTGACTTTATAAATATCTTAAGATGTCAGAATCTTGAACTAAAAGTCGGTAAAAATATGCTTAAATGTCTCAGTGAGACATTTAATTTTAGGCACTTTGGTTGCGTTTTACAAATATCTGTTTTTTGAACCGGACAGAAGAGCAAATTTTTCACATGAAACAAAACTTATCTCAATTTTGATTTTTTTTAAGATATCTTACTGTTGAACTAGGGCAGCGATATGTCCGTAGGAGCGCATGTCGCTGACCCTGGCCCCGGCCCCCAGCTCGGCGCTGCAGCTAATGGCGGCCTTCCTGTCGCACAGTGTGGCCGCCAGGATGTGTTTAGGCTCTTAGGGCTCCACCTAAGCTCCATATGTCCGTAGGAGCGCATGTCGCTGACCCTGGCCCCGGCCCCCAGCTCGGCGCTGCAGCTGACGGCGGCCTTCCTGGCGCACAGTGTGGCCGCCAGGCTGTGTTTAGGCTCTTAGGGCTCCACCTAAGCTCCATATGTCCGTAGGAGCGCATGTCACTGACCCTGGCCCCGGCCCCCAGCTCGGCGCTGCAGCTGACGGCGGCCTTCCTGTCGCACAGTGTGGCCGCCAGGCTGTGTTTAGGCTCTTAGGGCTCCACCTAAGCTCCATATGTCCGTAGGAGCGCATGTCACTGACCCTGGCCCCGGCCCCCAGCTCGGCGCTGCAGCTGACGGCGGCCTTCCTGTCGCACAGTGTGGCCGCCAGGCTGTGTTTAGGCTCTTAGGGCTCCACCTAAGCTCCATATGTGCGTAGGAGCGCATGTCACTGACCCTGGCCCCGGCCCCCAGCTCGGCGCTGCAGCTAATGGCGGCCTTCCTGTCGCACAGTGTGGCCGCCAGGATGTGTTTAGGCTCTTAGGGCTCCACCTAAGCTCCATATGTCCGTAGGAGCGCATGTCGCTGACCCTGGCCCCGGCCCCCAGCTCGGCGCTGCAGCTAATGGCGGCCTTCCTGTCGCACAGTGTGGCCGCCAGGATGTGTTTAGGCTCTTAGGGCTCCACCTAAGCTCCATATGTCCGTAGGAGCGCATGTCGCTGACCCTGGCCCCGGCCCCCAGCTCGGCGTTGCAGCTAATGGCGGCCTTCCTGTCGCACAGTGTGGCCGCCAGGATGTGTTTAGGCTCTTAGGGCTCCACCTAAGCTCCATATGTCCGTAGGAGCGCATGTCGCTGACCCTGGCTCCGGCCCCCAGCTCGGCGCTGCAGCTGATGGCGGCCTTCCTGTCGCACAGTGTGGCCGCCAGGATGTGTTTAGGCTCTTAGGGCTCCACCTAAACTCCATATGTCCGTAGGAGCGCATGTCGCTGACCCTGGCCCCGGCCCCCAGCTCGGCGCTGCAGCTAATGGCGGCCTTCCTGTCGCACAGTGTGGCCGCCAGGATGTGTTTAGGCTCTTAGGGCTCCACCTAAACTCCATATGTCCGTAGGAGCGCATGTCGCTGACCCTGGCCCCGGCCCCCAGCTCGGCGCTGCAGCTGATGGCGGCCTTCCTGTCGCACAGTGTGGCCGCCAGGATGTGTTTAGGCTCTTAGGGCTCCACCTAAACTCCATATGTCCGTAGGAGCGCATGTCGCTGACCCTGGCCCCGGCCCCCAGCTCGGCGCTGCAGCTGACGGCGGCCTTCCTGTCGCACAGTGTGGCCGGTCCTGCCGCCCGGCCCGACCAGCCGCAGCCGCTGGCCGATATGTCCACCATGGCACTCACTGATAAACGTAATGTATTCTTTGCGATGACTAATCCCTTATGAAAATCCAAAAATAAAGTCATCTATCTACATTCAATTTCCACACAGGTCCATTCCTCCCAGAACCAGAAACACGCGCCGAAGAGCCTCCTAACGAGCACCTATACAACCGCAACGTCCTCTGGACCTTCGAGGACATCCACATGCTCATAGGCAGCGACCTGCCCATCTTCGGCGACAAAGACAGACCCTGCGTGAGTCTACGTCTCAGGGACGCACGGGAATCAATCAACGTACTAACTGGCATCGACTATTGGTTAGACAACCTGATGTGCAACGTCCCTGAAGTGTTAATGTGCTACCATATAGATGGAATAGTCCAGAAATATGAACCGATGAAGACTGAGGATCTCCCGAACATGGAAAATTCTAAATTCTCGCCGAAAGTTATACGCAATGTTGCTCAAAACATTTTATCTTTCCTGAAATCCAATGCAACGAAAGCAGGACATACCTATTGGCTTTTCAAAGGCCCTCATGATGACGTTGTCAAGCTATACGATTTGACGTCACTATGTCCTGATAGCTTAGACAATCCGTTCACGACTCCAGTGGCTATGCTACTCTACAGAGTGGCTAGGAACATGCGGATGACGAACAGGTCGAAACATGTCCGTCAGCTGTTGGAACATGTCATCGAGTTGCTGAAGGTAGAGAGGTATCCTCAGATTATCGCGTCGTCGCACTATATGTTGGCGGATTTGTATGTGCCGGCTACAACTAATCCTGCTAATCCGGATTTTAAAGGTGAGCATTTTTTTCAGATATTATATCATTTAGTTTGGGCGGGGGAATAGAGTTCATTGGAAGGAATTTGGGGAGCCCTTTGCCCAGCAAAGGGGCAGTATAGGCTAATAAATTAGTCTGTGGTGACCTGAAGGTGAACATTGTCAAAAGCGTAATTTGTAAATCCGGGGATAAACAAAAGTATTCATATAACCATAACATAACATAAAAAAAGTGTTCCATAAAACATTGTACAGCTTGCGTTCACTCTACGGAGACGTGCAAGATTCAACAAATCTCATTAGAGACAAGATAAGCGTTGTGTGTTGGATTCCAATCGATGTGAATGTAATCAGTTGAGTTCCCGAATGCGTCCTCTTCGCTCCGCTGGTCTCCGATTTGGTGGAGTCCGGGCCGCATATTCGTAAACAGCCGACGCATTAGCCATTCGGGAAATTTCGGCTGTCGCTCGTGGGCTTGGTTTATAATACCGGACGTGTCGTGACGACTCGTCTGCTGTTTTTGAGATTGATTGGTAGGTTTTCTGAATGGTTAAAAAAAGAAATAACCACAAAAGGCTTACCGGGGTCTCCTTCTAACCTATAAGCTGTCGGGGTACCCCAAGTCGGTTTAAAAAAACTCAATAAAATAAAAACAAAATGACTCGATACCCGACGCGTTAGTCCGACACGTCTGCTATTTACGAAGTAACTTCGAGCATCTTACACGTCGGGTATTTACGAATATGCGTCCGGGCCTCTTCTTCTTAGCGTTTCGATGGCAAAAAGTTCAAATGCGATCCCTGTCCACTGATGCAATAAAAGATCGTCAAGTGCGACGGTGGGCCATTGTCTGCGGGGAGTCGCCGCATACAAACTTGAGGTCTGAGCCGTCCTGCAACCCTTATTCCAATACGGTAGATGACAAAATAAAAACTAATTAGTCCGTCAGATAGATTTCTAAAAAATATTGGACACATTTTTTCTTTTTTCACGTAAACAAAAAATGAAGACACATATATACAGTAGATACAGTGCGTCAAAAACTCGTGCGACGTCACATTTGAGTACATTTTTTACTAAAATGTGACGTCACAAGCCCCCACTCATGGTCTTTGACACGTTTTATGTTAGTCAATTTTTATTTAATGATAAAACAAAAAACACGTATCCAATATTTTTCGATAACCTAACTGATGGACTAAACACAATCTTATTTTTTTTTCATCCCTGTTAATTTTGAGTCACCACTTCAAAAAAACGTCAATTTATTGGCGGTATTGGACATTAAGTATTCCTAATCTAATTTTCTTTTACCTCACATTCTAGAAGAAAATTCAGACTCAGACTGCGAAGATACAGACTTCGTGAACACCGACTACCCGCCCGAATCCACGGACATTTGTTCGGACAACGCGGTGGACGTCACGGAGCAGACAGATTCCGCAGACAGTGACGCGGACACCTCACTCGCGCTGCAGATCAGAAACCTGGAGTTGAGGGACATAGGGGATAGGGTGCGGAATACTGTCGGGGTGAGTCACTTAGCGGACACGTAGTGGACGTAACGGAGCAGACGACGCGGACACCCTCAGCAGGTCAAGCGTAGCGTGAGACATCTCCGACCTAGATGAAAATATTGGTTGGTACAGATCCAATGCGGCTGCGACTAAGTTGATTGGCGGAAGCTATAAGCTACAAACCTTTTTGACGTGAAACGTCTTTAAACATCGGTACCATACACGGGGTACCATGTCAGAAAACCGGACCGTAACGAATTGGTCTATATCGTCTGACATTAATATCTACAAAGCTATTCATCGTAGAAACATGAATTTGGTGGTATTATTTAGCGTATATAGTTAGCACGCTGCTAAGACTGAGTTTGCATCGGGGCAGGGCGGGGCGGTGGGGGAGGGGACTGCGTAGAATAACGGGAACCGGTGCTCTCGCTGGTTTCTATTCAGTATAGTTCACGACTCCAACACACATTCGCTTATAGCGCGGTGATTCTTTCGTGTATTTACAGAGTTCATTTAGACCAATCGATTTAAATACCTAATGATAAATGTAACTTGGACGATATTTGTTGTTAAAAATAACAAATAAGTGTAAAAAATTAAATAAAAAATGAATATGTCGGCCTCAGCCCGTGCAAGGGCCAGCAATAAATATAAAACACGGCTATCGTCGGAAACAGGGCCACGCACGGTTATAGTTCGGTTCAAACTTAATGGCGGCTCGGAACTTAGCTGCGAGTGACGGACTGCGCAGGAATAATGCTTTAAACTTTATGGTGATTCGGAACATCTTATGTAAAGCTGCTCAGACAACAATTTTAGGTATCAACGGGGCGCAGACGATGCATCGTTTTGTCTGTATAATGCGCAGACCGTCACTTGCAGCTAACTTCCGAGCCGCCATTCAGTTTGAACCGGATTATGTCCCAGTGTCTGACGCCGAACAGCGAGCAGCGAAAACACGCTCAGTAAACGACGCCGATTCCGCGAACACTATAGAAGTAAAGACGTTTCATGTTAAAACCAACAGCCGTGTGCACCGACACAGCCCCACCCGATTTTTCTTCCTGACTACAGGCGTAATAAACTTAACGAAGTCGAGAGGCACTTGTTCTTCCCGTCAATGCGATCATATTTTTGTTCTGGACCATACCCGGAAAAGTTCTAGTTACGGAGATATTGAAGGTCAAACAACCACATTTTCATCAGTTTTTTTTTTTTTCAAAATGTGTTTTAAATGTTATTCTTTGCTTTCCTTCATGGCATCTGCACTATTGGATATAATGCATCCATCAGCACAATGTTTTAAAATAATAATAATTTATTTGCTTTGCATCAGACACAACAATCCATATAACTTAGTTCATAAACACACTCAAAATAATGTTACTTGGAATTCAAAATTAGAGACAAATACACACCACACAATACTAAATTATAACTAGACAAAAAAAAATTAAATTAATACAATATTTTCATGTCAAATAAAATATAAAATGTCAAAATTAAAAATAAAATAAGTCAATTTCAAAAGCAAAATAATAAATTAAAAATAAAATAAGTTAGCATCAAATCAAAATAATAAATAATTAAATCACCCTAAATTATAAGCTATTTTATATTCTGTGGTCATTATTTACAATTTTTACCTGCCCCAGGCCCGATATACGGGTGCATGTAAGGCTTGCCAGTGCTGCATGAAAGTGCGTTAATTTTTCACCCCAAAAAAAAGTTGTTTCCCAGCAATAATTTTTGCGTAGAATTAGGTACTTAGTTTGATGTACAGAATGCTTGGTTGACGGTTTCGTGATGGGGGTCTGTTTACCCCCTGTATTTCCTATGTATGTAAATATTATCATGTACGTACCTTTCAGGAAGGTAAGGAGTCCTCAGGAGAGAGCGCGGGTCTTGGCTGTACGCCGCCCGAGCGCTGCGGCCGCGCACTCACGCACGCGCTCAAGGGGCTTCTGGCGCTACACAATGTTACCATACACAAGTGCAAGGTAGATATATTCATAAAGGGTGTAAAACACCTCTAACGAAGCCGAAAGGCACTTGTTCTCCCCGTCATTGTGATCATTTTTTTGTTCTACACCATACCTGGGAATCTTCTAGTTACGGAGATATTGGGGGTCAAATTTCCAACTTTTTGAAATGTTTTTTTTTTAAATACATTTTTTAATGTAAGATTTTTACTTTAAACACTTCCACGCCTCTCGTACTATTCGATCCATCCATCAGCACAATGTTTTGAGTGCGTTACATTGAGTTCTACCACAAAACATGATTTTTCACCCAAAAAAAAAAGTCCAGTCCAAGTTCCCAGCAATAATTTTTGAATTTTTGCGTAAAGTTACTTAGTGTGATGTAATGCTTGGTTGACGGCTTCGTGATGAGTTCTTTTACACCCTGTTTAAAGGAACTTTGTTTGGCCGATTTATGTCTTGTTTTCGCTTTTAGTCATTATTTTTATAGTACTTTAACATTCCGTATCGAAATAAAAAAAAGAAAATTTATGCATATTCCCTATTAAGCCATGGGCTGATGCGACTATCGGCGCAATGATAGCTGAGTTCACATCCCACATGTCGACAACCTCGCGAGCCAAGTCAAGATACTTGATTTGCTTATCATTCTTGGCTTTCACGTCATGTGGAACCGTTATTTCAAGTCACGGTCATAAAACGTGTGAGTAGGTCGGTGAGTGGTCCAGTGGCGAAGGTTCCATAAAACTCGATTCCTACCGGATTCCCTTTGTAAATGGCACAGTCAGTATTCTATAGACAAATAAAATAATCACATTAAAGATCTCCGAGATCCGGCTTACCTCTTACTAAAATTGACCCTACGCTACTGGAGTGGTCTGGGGTTGGTAGATGACAAAAAAAAATCTAATTAGTCCGTCAGATAGATTTCCAAAAAATATTTGCCACATATTTTTCATAAAAAATTAAAACGATTCAGTGCTTATAATATTTTTTGTAGTCAGTCATCATCCCTGTTACCTAATATTGTTATGTCCACTCATAATAAACAATGTCTATACCTTCAAACAGGAAGAAGAACGCGAACGGCTAAAACAGCAAATATTAGTAGAAGAACAACACCCAAAGATGGCAAATCCATACGAACCAATCAAAATGAGCTACGAGCCAATCACAAATAAGCCGAAAGCCGATGGGAAAGAACAGTCGTCCCGCAGCCGAAGACGAAAAAGAGATCGAAAGACGAGTGACAAAACAGCTAATTGCTTAATAGAATCAAATTCTAATATCGACAAAAATGCCATACAAGTTCTTAAAGAGAAAAAAGTTTACTCTACGTGGCATGAACCAAATCGAGACGATAATTTCGCTTGGAAACTCCATCTCAAAACATTACTGTACGAAAAAATATGTCTAGCATACGCCACTCTAGCAGAATATAGTTACTCAAACGAACAATACGGATTTTCTCTCAAATACATAGACATGGCAAGCAAATGTCAAAAACTATTATCAAATATGATTATTAAAAGTAAAGTAGTTGATGCAGGAGCGTTGATAGGTCGTGTCGGGGATAATTACTTCCAAATGAGCAAGAACTGGCATCGGTTGGAGCAGTTCAAGAAACAGTTTGAGACGGATCATGATATTGACGGGAAGATTCGGGTGGAGTTGGAGAATGACATGGCTGAGGAAGTCGATCATGTTGTTGTTGATGAGTTTGAACTTGGTGAGTTTTCTTTTTTATCTTATCTTGTGGTAGATTATTATTGTTTGCAATAATATTCATGTTAAAAGTTACTATAGTAAATTCTGGTTGATAATAGACCCTGTGCAATCAACTACTAAAAAGGAAAAATAAAAAGCTTTACATAAAATACAAACCACTTCCAACAAAAAAAAGACCAATTATTGCCAAATAGAATAAAAAAATAATAATTTTGCAAATATGGGTAATACACAATAGTTGTTATGAAATATCAAAGCTCAGCCATGTTTTAGCATTCGGAATGCAAACATTTACATTGTTTATGAAACTTGTATGTACTTACATTTTAACGACCAGATCAATTTATGAGGTATTGTTACCATTATAATTTTATAATCATTCAATAGATCAATTAATAAATTAAGTTAATCATTAAAATTATCATCATCGATAAACAAATTTGTTACATTTTTAAATATTAATTTAAAAAATATATGAAAAACATTTAAAAATATAAAAAAAATTGTAGCCCACCGGTATCGGGAACAGGTTCCAAGCTACCGGCGGTCAGGGCTCCAGAGAGAGGAACCTCCTAACAATACGAGCCGTGTCCAGGAGTACCGCTTTCTGAATCAAGCCCTTGATCCAGCTGCCTAACGAGAGCCTCTTCAGGTATTGATCGAGGCTCTTGGCAATTAAGCCATGGGCTGATACGACAATCGGCACAATGATTGCTGAGTCCACTTCCCACATGTCAACAACCTCGCGAGCCAAGTCAAGATACTTGATTTGTTTATCTTTCTCGGCTTTCACGAGGTTCTCATCATGCGGGACCGTTATGTCAACAATCATTGCGCGCCGCTCTGATCGATCTACTACCACTATATCACGCTTATTGGCTACAATAGTCCTGTCAGTCATGATGGATTGATCCCAGTACAATGTGATACAGCCATTATCGAGAACTGGGTCGGGCACATACCTATAGTAAGGCACTTCCGATTCCACAAGGTTGTATTTTAGAGCAAGTTGCTGATGGATAATCCTGGCTACAAGGTTGTGTCTATGCAGGTACTCTCCGTTAGCTAGACGAGAACACCCGGAGATAATGTGACGGATTGATTCGCCTGGACGGTGGCATACCCGACATATTATGTCAACCGTGCCATCCTTCACAATAAATCTCCAGTAGTTTAGTTATTCGTCATCATAACTTCATCCATTATTGCATAAACAAAACCTTCGGTTTGTCCGAATACGTCCCCGGAACATAGCCAGGCTACGGACGCTGGTAGGTCTACATCGGGCCCATGGAGAGCCCGGAAAAAGCGTCCGTGAAGCTCCTTACTCTGCCATACCTCGCTGCGATCGTTAGTGTCAAGCACTGGAGGTTTGCGCCAGTTCTGTTTAGCCAAGGACAGCGGAGTGAGGCCCTTGTCCATCGTGACGACATCTCGATGCATTCCCACATCGGTTCCTAAGAAATATTTCCTGAGGCTGCATATCTCGCGATTGTGGAGAGTCTTAGCATTTAAAAAGCCTTGACCCACACTTCCGCGGGATGTACAGTCTCATAACCGAAGAACGTGGGTGATGCAGCCGATACGCCGTCAACAATTTACGGACCTTCGCATCCAAGGCGTTTAGTTCTGTTTGAGTCCATTTGAGTATGCCGAAAGAGTACATCAAAACCGGCATGACCCAACCGCTGAAGGCACGCACCTTATTCCCACCTGATAAAAGACTATTAAATACTTTTTTCAGGCGGCCATAGATGCGCTCCTTCAACGATTGCTTCATGTCAGCAACATTGACGCCCAGCGCTTCCAACATACCCAAATACTTATAGGTTTCGGTTGCCGAGAGGGATCGAAGAGTTATGGAATCTGAGAGCTGGGTTCCCACAGATTCCACAATCTCCCCTCGTTTTACATGCATGACCGCACATTTGTCCACACCAAATTCCATCCTGATGGCGCTACTGAATGTGTCAGTTACCTTCAGTGACTCCATCAGTCGCAAATCGTTGGGAGCAAACAGTTTTAGGTCATCCATGTAAAGCAGGTGAGATATAACCTGACCATCTTTCCGCAACCGAAAGCCTAAACCTGAATCCTCCAGCAGTGTGCTAAGAGGATTCAAGGCTAAGCAGAACCAAAGTGGACTCAAACTATCGCCCTGAAATATACCTCGCTCTATCCTTATCGGCTCGCTATTCCTCTGAATCTGCCGACATCCTGGATAGCGAAGGACTGTCCTCCATTGCCCCATATTTCCCCATACACGAAATCAGGAAGGTGCGCAGAGTTGCATCAACTTTATACAACTCTAACACCCTCATGAGCCATGTATGTGGCACCGAGTCATAGGCCTCCTTATAGTCTATCCAGCATGTCGACAGATCCTTTCGGGAATGGCGAACCTTGTGACTAATGGCCATATCAATGAGGAGTAGCTTCTTAGTACCACGGAACCCGTTCCTACATCCATTCTGAGAAGCGGACATGATAGAATTGTCTTCTTTGTGTTTGCTAATTTACTGTATGTGTGTACTGTGTGTGTGTGTGTCTGTATGTGTGTATTTGCTGTGTGTGTATTTACTGTTAATTTAACCATTTTTATTTGTGTGTTGTCCTGTGCGGGCTAATAAATGCTTTTTCTTTCTTTCTTTAATTTTAGTTCTCAAAATGGATGTAAGAACTTTATAGACTGTCGGGAGACAGGTGATCGGTCTATAATTTTTGGGTTCCGCAGTACTACCCGATTTATGGAGCAGGTGGGTTATACCTGTTGTCAGGAACTCTGGCAGCGACACAGACTCTAAGGCTGACTGGAACTTCACAAGGTCGCCAGGCGAGCGTGCGACCTTGTGAACCATTTTATCCAGAAGTTGTGCAGCCCATCCGGCCCTGGAGATTTCCAGTTAGGCAACGGACGGACTGCACGAGCTACGCCTGCCTCACAAAACGCATTACTATTATCATTACTATTATCATTAAATAGGTCAATTAATTAATTAACTTTTTCATTACTATTATCATTCAATAGATCAATTAATAAATTAACTTTTTCGTTACAATTATCATTCAATAAATCAATTATAATTCGAATTACAATTAATTCTAATTAATTTAATTATCTTTCAATAAATCAATTAATAAATTATCATTTTCATTACAATTATCATTCAATAGATCAATTAATAAAAAATACCTATCATTTAACTTAAATTCAATAAATATATTTTAAAACGTTGATTGCACAGTATTTTTGTACAAAAGACGGTAGCAAAAACGTAAATCAAACTTCAAACAAAAGTCACCGACTTACAAAATTATTTTTACCAAAAACTTTTTATTTTGCACTTTTGTCGGAGTGTAAAGCACCATTTTCAGTTTTTGAAAAATTTGAAATTTGCTCTTACCAAATTACGCACATTAACATCATTATTCCTCCCACAGACATATCCCTCCCCTCTAGCGAGGTGTCCGCCATGCTAGCCTCGTGCGCGACGTATAGACGCGCGGCGGGCGCAGCTCCAGACAGACGCGCCGAGCTACTGCGCCGCCTCGCGTCTGTCGGGAACGAGCTCGCTGTCAGGCACATGAACGATGCGCAGCGTACGTATACACACACACACACACACACACACACACACACACACACACACACACACCACACTCCACACTACACTATACAGACGCGCCGAGCTACTGCGCCGCCTCGCATCCGTCGGGAAAGAGCTCGCTGTCAGGCACATGAACACACACACACCACACTACACTATACTCGTTACGCCGGGTTGGACGCAGAATGTGCAAAATGAATGCGCAGAATGTTTAAGTATACACCGTTAAGTTTAGGTCGTTCTGGACGCGAAAGTTATAAACTCGATCATTGAACTCAAAACGATTTGGACTATTTTTTTTAAGTTTTGAGTTCGATGATCGAGTTTATGGCTTTCGGTTTCAGAACGACCTAAAATTAACCGTGTATACTCATAGTGCACTAAGATTCCTTACAGTTTCTCAAACTCCCCTTATTATTTTCAACAATAAAACCACTATCTCTTCCTATAGAAATCTACATGAAATACCTAGAAGAGCCAGACGCCAAGGACCCTAAAGCGAAGCTCCTCCTCAAGCAGTTCAACGTGACGTCGCGCAAATCTCTGGAATGTCTGGACGAAGCCACGGACATCTTCAAACAAGTCAATGATATACCCAACCTAGCGCTATTGTACTGTAACAAGGGACGGTACTTGAGATTCAAAGCGCATTGCGATCAAGGTGGATTTAGGTAAGAAAATTGGTTACGGTTTTATAATGTACAGTAGTTTTTTTTTAATATGAAATATTGGTGTCGATTCTGTTGTGCACAAACTAAACTTTATTTAGGCTATTGCTATCTTTTACTAAAAGGCAGTGCGAGAAAAGGACGGCTAGATAGATAGATTTATTTATTTGCCTGAAATATGGTATTTTACAGATCTTATAACAAATAAACAATAGCTATAGCTATGATTTAAGTTAGAGATGTCAAACTTGTTTATGCCTTTCGGTTCACCGTGTTTTTAGTCGACATGTTTTTACGTGCACCCATTCATTTGTATGGAAATATTAGTTCGAACTAAATTTGACAGCTCTAAGTTACGTCCGTCTCTGTCTCGTTTTATTAGAGAGAAAAAGATAGCAATAGCCTATGTTCGACACCTAACCTGGCCAAGCTCTGGGTGTCGATGTCCGCGATCCGCGGAGCCAAGCTAACAATACTCTTGCCTTAATTGTACTTACCTAGCGCTGGTGATGAGGTCCTGTCTGGAGGTCACGTCGCTTCTGTGTATGTATGTAGGTGTCTTGCTTGTGTAATGAGTGGAAAGTTTGGTGTCAGATTCGACGATATTCCTAAAGGACGCTGGTCCGTACAGCGTGTAATAGCGCGAATGCCCACCACAATTGTCCAAGATGATCACAAAACGGCTCCGGGCCTGAACTAAATCGTTCACACTTCTCACCAATGTCTTTATATGAAACTAGCTGACGTCCCGCGGTTTCACCCGCGTAGTTTCCGTTCCCGTGGGAGTACGGGAATAAAATATAGCCTATAATACTCACAAATAATGTAGCTTTCTACCAGTGAAACAATTTTTAGGGTTCCGTACCCAAAGGGTAAAAACGGAACCCTATTACTAAGACTTCGCTGTCTGTCCGTCTGTCCGTCGGTCCGTCTGTCCGTCTGTCCGTCTGTCTGTCACCAGGCTGTATCTCATGAACCGTGACAGCTAGACAGTTGAAATTTTCACAGATGATGTATTTCTGTTGCCGCTATAACAACAAATACTAAAAACATAATAAAATTAATATTTAAGGGGGGCTCCCATACAACAAACGTGATTTTTTTATAATAATTGGTACGGAACCCTTCGTGCGCGAGTCCGACTCGCACTTGGCCGGTTTTTAAAATTGGTTCATTACTTCCGGAGATTACCCCCTACATACAAACTTACAAACAAATGTTACCTCTTTATAATATTAGTATAGATATGCAATTCCACGCGCGGCTGACTCATTTAACCTCAAAGTGAAACTGTTACTGTTCATCTATTAATAAAGTTACTGCATACAACTTAGCATGTACTTTATGTTCTGGGCAGTTTTTTCTTACCACTGTGCACAGATTTTCTTCGCGTTTAAGATGTACCTACGTAGCTCACGGCGTCATCGCCATAGGGTGCCCTGAAAGACCATACATAAACAAAGAAACGAAACAAATAAACATACGGTTCAATTTAAAAACAATATTACAAAAGTGCATTTCAAAGACATACTTTTACCACACTACTAAACCTATTTTGGTTTGTTAGAATAGGTACTCAAAATATTGTGATTTTAAAATGATTACATAGATTACATTTATAAAATGTGTTTTAGTATTAATAAAGGTACTTATACAATGATATTATACGTATTATAAACAGATAGGTATGTTATACACCTACAAAACCACAGAAAAAAGTGTTCCGCGCAGCAGCGGCACGCGAACACTTTTTACTCAGTCTACATTTCAAATGATACAAAAGGGATAGCTCGATAAACCAATAAGAAAAAAAGCGACAGATAATGTTGTTCTATGTCTGTAGTGCACGCGTCCTTGTTGTACTCACGACAAAAATGCGTTTCCCATCTCTGTCTTTTTTATTCTCCATTATCAGAAATTCGACCATTTGTTTACGTAAATTTCCCGCGTGTTATCAAAAGTGACGTCATGCGCTGTGATTGGTGTTCAACTTAATATGGCGGACATAGGAATTTTGTAGATTTTAATTATCGTATAATTTATCAATCCCGCTCTTAATAATAAAAATAATGCGTGTTTCGCATTCCACAATTCAAGTCTTATTAAATAAATACAATATTTTAGTAATTTTCAATTACTGTCATCATGCCTATTGACATGACAGTGACAGCTGCCCCATGACGTCAAATAAAAACGTTCGGAAATGAGTGTGGTACTAAACAGCCTGAATTAAGTTTAGTTTGTGCACAACAGAATCTGTCTGTCAGTGTCTGTATGGTGTCGGACGTAAAGAATAGCACCATCCCATATCTTCCCGTGGGTGTCGTAAGAGGCGGCTAAGGGACTTACCAGAGAATGGGCAGCAGCGTTCTCTGTGCTTTTATAACAACGGTACTGCGATCACCAATCCGCCTGCCAAGCGTGGCGATTATGGCAAAACCTCCCCTTGGGGGGAGGCTTATATCCAGCAGTGGACGCCTTTCGGCTGAAATGATGATGATGATGATGACAACAGAATCGACCCCATTGTATCATCATTCTCCTGCCCTTAGCATAATCAGCCTATAATGGCCCCACTGCTGACACAGGCCTCCTCTCTATGAGAGGGAATAGGTTACAATCGCAAACGCGGGATCAGTGCGGATTGGTAGATGTCACATGTCTTAGAATTTTTGGTTCCAGGACATGTCGGTTTCCTCACGATGTTTTGCTTCACCGTTTTGAGAGCTGTGGTGTTGAAATAAATTACACTAAGTAATGCGCCTGCCTGGGTTCGAACCCACGGTTTACTGTTTGTAAGTCGGGGCCATCACTGGGCCACCCTCTTCCATACTTCTCTATTACTCGCCATCTCATCAGACACCTCCATTCTTGCCATATCCTCCTTCACACAGTCCATCGTTTATTTGGTCTTCCTCCACTCTTATATCCATCCACATTGTGTTATGTCTGGCAGTTTGAGTACTATAAGCGGCCTACCCAAATGTCCTTTCTTTGGTATTGTTCGTCGTTTCGTTGAGCTCCTTAAGTTATAAGTCGAGCTACACGATAACTGACAAATGCTTGCACTGACTGGACAGGTCCACTCAAATCTGTGTAGTTCTTTCTTCAAAAGACCATCTCTGACACTAATCTGCATAGTGCTGATGTGTATTGAGCAAGATTATGTCTGGACTTCAAAAGAGACTATGACCTCTGAGTTTGTTTCGGCTGTTTCTTCTCAGAGTACTCAGGTACGAAACACCTGCCCCACCAGTTTAAAAAAAAATGACGTGAAAAGTGTTTGTAAAAACCCACTTGCAAAATAAACATCATTTATCATTAATACTCCAAAACTTTCCTCACGACATTTTCTTCATTCCTCTGCATTACATGCCCACACCGAGCCAACCGACTTTCTTCTTAAGAGCCCGCAGTATAAAATCCACTCGCTAGAGTTTAGGCAAATTCGTTGCGATCCTATGTTTGTGTGCATTGTTCATGCAGATACACGCACACACGGGTTAAGATCGAGTGTAGTGATCGCTTAAACCATTTTGATCTTTGAGTTATTTTTAAGTAACATATTAAGTAGTAAGTACGGTTTAGAAATAAAAGTCATGAATTTGTGTGCTTAACACAATCAATATTTGTCGTCTTATTGGATTTTCCATCAGGAATTTCTCAGTAGCAGCCATGGAGTCAGGATTTGTGCTCGGTTGATGGCAATAGGCTCGGCCCCTGTTACATGGGATTTCCACAGAACTGGCGAAATGTGGGTGTACTGAACTGTTTGGTGCATTGCTGCCTATACCTTCGGGGATTAAAGGCGTGATGTTATGATGGTTAAGTCATAATAAATTAGATCTACGCAGATTAATATCTAAGATGATTTTGAGGAAAGAACCGTACAGATTTGAGGAGACCTGGGGGTCTAAAATGGCCGCTTTAGCAGAATCGTAATATGAATCATGTTAAAAATTTTAAATTCTTAAAATGGACTTTATGACCATAACCATAAAGTCCATTTTAATTTTTTAACGTGATTCATGCTAAGATTCTGCGTGGATTCTGCTAAAGTGGCCATTTTAGACCCGCTGTCTATCCATTGCAAACATTTGACAGTTATCGTGTACGTCGACTCTTCAACAATACAATAGGGTAGATGACAAACAAAAAATTAACGTCAGAAAGATTTGCAAAAAATATTGTTAAGGTTTTTTTATATTTTTTCACTTAATCTAAAAATGAAGACGATACAGTGCGTCGAAATCTCATGTGACGTCACATTTGAGTACAGTTTTTACCGGAAAGTGACGTCACAAGCCTCTCTTTATCTTTGACGCGTTTTATCTTCGTCAATTTTATTAATTTGATAAAACAAAAAACATGTATCCAATATTTTTCGATAATCTAATGGACGGACTAAACAGAATCATATTTTATTAGTCAGGATCATCCCTAAAAAAAAACATTGTTGTGTTCAACTTGTAACCCGCATAAAGTACCGAAACTGTCAGACATTAGTTAAAAACTAAGTGAAAAGAAAGAAAGAAAATGGTCATATTAATGTCGTAGGCAATTCGTATGTATGACGCGCCATTATTTTATATTATTATTAAAATTATTTAAAAAAAATAATTGTTTAAAATTTATTTTACATTATTTTATTATTGGCGCGCTGTAATTATGCATGGTTGAAAAACGCCGCCGTTATGTAATACGGCGTCCTCACGTTCAGCTGGATTACAATTCGGCTGAAATAAAGTACGCCGCATTGAATGAGCTCTTCGCGTTCGTCAAAGCGGCGTAATAACGTGCCGCCGTTATACAAACGGACGCATCGTCGATACCGCTTTGAAAGTTTTAGTTCCATTTATCACCATAATCATATCGCAAGTGGCGCTGCATGATCATAACAAGAAACATGGCGTCACAGTCGACAACCATGTCACAATGAAATGGCCGCTTTTCCTGCTTTTCAGTTTTTTATTTTTTATTTCGAATTTTTTTCATTATTTTTTTTTACCTACATGTTGAGAATTACGTGGCAGTGGTTTCTAAAAGGGGGGTGAATTTTTCATTATTTTTGCGATAGGACGCACAGTTTTCGAGATATAAGCAAATTTAGAACCTGCTACGACTCCATGACGCGCGCTCGCTACGACTCGCATTTTACATTACACATCCACTTTTTGTCACAAATGTCGTCGTCGCTCCACCGGCCTTCGCCCTACACTCCTCATGCCAGCTAGCAAGACTTTTAGGACAATTTTAGTAGGTTATTTGAGGTATCGGAATTGCTGACAATACGGCTAAACGTTGGACGCCGCTTATCGAACGTATCACCCCACCACAATCCGGCTGAACGTGAGGGCGCCGTATTACATAACGACGGCGTTTTTCAATCCGGCGCGCCATTATGTGAAACGGCGTGTTATACGAATTGGCTGCGACATTTATACAAGCAAATTTTGTTGGGTACATAATCTACTAAAGCGTCTCGTTTCAGAAATATGAGCTATCAAAGCTAAAGTCCATTCATGGTGGTCCATTAACACATTCATTATGTCTGAGACAGCAACGTTAGCTACGTTTTCGAATATATATAGCGTTGTGATCGCTACCAGTACAACTTTGAATGCTTAAATCTCGGAAACTCGACGCTTTAAAAGATTTTGTGTCAGAAAAAACTTGTTTGTATTGATGCCATTGATTGATATACGTTTTATGCGTGTCTGATCAAATCAAAGTTGTATTGAAGATGCTATCAGTGAATAGATTTTAACTTTTAATAGCTCATCAATCAGAAACGTGACATTTTATCTCATACAAAACTTGTTTGTATTGATACCAGCTATCTATTAATATAGGCTACATGCGTAGCCGCAACTTTGAAAAAAAAAAAAATAGCGGAAGTTAGACTGGCCACAAAATTCAAACTCCTTTCAGTTTGTTACCAGAGATACATTCTTTGGCCATTTTGTCTAAAAATACTTGAGGTTTAGAAAGCACCGGCTTTTTTAACTCACTTTTTCCTGAGACTTCGCTCGCATTATGGTTTAAAACTATCCCACGGGAACGTCCTGCAAATAGCCTTTGACACTCGGCGATAACATAATTTAAAAAAAAATAAAGAATTTTCGTAATCGGTTCAGTAGTTCCGAAGATTACCCTCTACATCTAACCTTACAAACACGCAAACATAGAATACAAACTTTACGCCGTCATCATAACATTAGTATTGAAGCTGAACAAAATTTTAACAATCTCAGTAAACAAGCAAAGTTCTTTGTCTATAAAATGAAAATATAAAAAAAAACTTTTCAGATCAAAATATGGTAGTCGGTGTACAATCTCCGGAATATAATTTACGTAGAACACGTGACCGCGCGCGGCAAAGTCATACGTCCTCACTCTGGGATGGCCCGTTCGTTACTGAAGGGAACGGTTGAAAAGGATAGCGCTATTACTACCGCGTGCAAAACAAGGGATAGAAAGAGTGCGTGCTCGCTTAGAATAAAATAACGTAAGCGCCAAATCAATTGCTAATTACGAGAAAACCAAGTAGAAAAATAAAAAATTAAGTCAACACGATTTAAGATAATATTGTTACCTATCTATTAGGCTAAAAATCATCATTAAATTCCTTAGGGTTTCAGAGATCCAACTCAAAATAAGTGCAAAACGAGTTTTTTTTGTATTTTTTTTCTATCGGGATTATTTTATCCAATCGTGTTTTCGCTTCAACAGATTTAATGATTATAAGTCCAAGTTTAATGGTGTCCAAATAGCGAACTCTTAGGTCTTATAGATACCGAGATCTAGATCGCCCAATATCACCAAAACAGCAAATACAGGCTCTTAAGACTTATTCATAAATCCTTGATATTTACTGACGACCCGAATGGCGCAGCGGTAGTGAGGCTGCCTTACGTTCTTGGGGTCCCGGGTTCGAATCCCGGTACGAGCAAATGTTTGTGTGATGAGCATGGACATTTGTTTCCGATTCATGGATGTTTATATGTATAATAAGTATGTATTTACAATCAAAAAGTATCTACGTAGTATATCAACTATCTGGTGTTCACGACACAAGCCTCGTTGCTTAGTGTGGCACTAGATGGGGCTGTGTGTAATGTCTAGCAATATTTATTTATTTTCCTTCCAGCGCCGAGAAACGTCGTCTGTACAGCTCCGCAGAGGAGCTGTACCAGTCGGCGCTGTGCCTGCTGGGGCCCCGGGAGAGCTGCGGCGCCAGCTCGGTGTGGGAGCTGGTGGCGTGGGAGCTGTCGTGCCACCTGTACACGCGCGCCGTGCTGCTGCAGGACGCGCCCGATACATACAACGTGAGTGTACACTGTGCCTGCTCCCCCCGGGAGAGCTGCGGCGCCAGCTCGGTGTGGGAGCTGGTGGCGTGGGAGCTGTCGTGCCACCTGTACACGCGCGCCGTGCTGCTGCAGGACGCGCCCGATACATACAACGTGAGTGTACACTGTGCCTGCTGGGGCCCCGGGAGAGCTGCGGCGCCAGCTCGGTGTGGGAGCTGGTGGCGTGGGAGCTGTCGTGCCACCTGTACACGCGCGCCGTGCTGCTGCAGGACGCGCCCGATACATACAACGTGAGTGTACACTGTGCCTGCTCCCCCCGGGAGAGCTGCGGCGCCAGCTCGGTGTGGGAGCTGGTGGCGTGGGAGCTGTCGTGCCACCTGTACACGCGCGCCGTGCTGCTGCAGGACGCGCCCGATACATACAACGTGAGTGTACACTGTGCCTGCTCCCCCCGGGAGAGCTGCGGCGCCAGCTCGGTGTGGGAGCTGGTGGCGTGGGAGCTGTCGTGCCACCTGTACACGCGCGCCGTGCTGCTGCAGGACGCGCCCGATACATACAACGTGAGTGTACACTGTGCCTGCTCCCCCCGGGAGAGCTGCGGCGCCAGCTCGGTGTGGGAGCTGGTGGCGTGGGAGCTGTCGTGCCACCTGTACACGCGCGCCGTGCTGCTGCAGGACGCGCCCGATACATACAACGTGAGTGTACACTGTGCCTGCTCCCCCCGGGAGAGCTGCGGCGCCAGCTCGGTGTGGGAGCTGGTGGCGTGGGAGCTGTCGTGCCACCTGTACACGCGCGCCGTGCTGCTGCAGGACGCGCCCGATACATACAACGTGAGTGTACACTGTGCCTGCTCCCCCCGGGAGAGCTGCGGCGCCAGCTCGGTGTGGGAGCTGGTGGCGTGGGAGCTGTCGTGCCACCTGTACACGCGCGCCGTGCTGCTGCAGGACGCGCCCGATACATACAACGTGAGTGTACACTGTGCCTGCTCCCCCCGGGAGAGCTGCGGCGCCAGCTCGGTGTGGGAGCTGGTGGCGTGGGAGCTGTCGTGCCACCTGTACACGCGCGCCGTGCTGCTGCAGGACGCGCCCGATACATACAACGTGAGTGTACACTGTGCCTGCTCCCCCCGGGAGAGCTGCGGCGCCAGCTCGGTGTGGGAGCTGGTGGCGTGGGAGCTGTCGTGCCACCTGTACACGCGCGCCGTGCTGCTGCAGGACGCGCCCGATACATACAACGTGAGTGTACACTGTGCCTGCTCCCCCCGGGAGAGCTGCGGCGCCAGCTCGGTGTGGGAGCTGGTGGCGTGGGAGCTGTCGTGCCACCTGTACACGCGCGCCGTGCTGCTGCAGGACGCGCCCGATACATACAACGTGAGTGTACACTGTGCCTGCTCCCCCCGGGAGAGCTGCGGCGCCAGCTCGGTGTGGGAGCTGGTGGCGTGGGAGCTGTCGTGCCACCTGTACACGCGCGCCGTGCTGCTGCAGGACGCGCCCGATACATACAACGTGAGTGTACACTGTGCCTGCTCCCCCCGGGAGAGCTGCGGCGCCAGCTCGGTGTGGGAGCTGGTGGCGTGGGAGCTGTCGTGCCACCTGTACACGCGCGCCGTGCTGCTGCAGGACGCGCCCGATACATACAACGTGAGTGTACACTGTGCCTGCTCCCCCCGGGAGAGCTGCGGCGCCAGCTCGGTGTGGGAGCTGGTGGCGTGGGAGCTGTCGTGCCACCTGTACACGCGCGCCGTGCTGCTGCAGGACGCGCCCGATACATACAACGTGAGTGTACACTGTGCCTGCTCCCCCCGGGAGAGCTGCGGCGCCAGCTCGGTGTGGGAGCTGGTGGCGTGGGAGCTGTCGTGCCACCTGTACACGCGCGCCGTGCTGCTGCAGGACGCGCCCGATACATACAACGTGAGTGTACACTGTGCCTGCTCCCCCCGGGAGAGCTGCGGCGCCAGCTCGGTGTGGGAGCTGGTGGCGTGGGAGCTGTCGTGCCACCTGTACACGCGCGCCGTGCTGCTGCAGGACGCGCCCGATACATACAACGTGAGTGTACACTGTGCCTGCTCCCCCCGGGAGAGCTGCGGCGCCAGCTCGGTGTGGGAGCTGGTGGCGTGGGAGCTGTCGTGCCACCTGTACACGCGCGCCGTGCTGCTGCAGGACGCGCCCGATACATACAACGTGAGTGTACACTGTGCCTGCTCCCCCCGGGAGAGCTGCGGCGCCAGCTCGGTGTGGGAGCTGGTGGCGTGGGAGCTGTCGTGCCACCTGTACACGCGCGCCGTGCTGCTGCAGGACGCGCCCGATACATACAACGTGAGTGTACACTGTGCCTGCTCCCCCCGGGAGAGCTGCGGCGCCAGCTCGGTGTGGGAGCTGGTGGCGTGGGAGCTGTCGTGCCACCTGTACACGCGCGCCGTGCTGCTGCAGGACGCGCCCGATACATACAACGTGAGTGTACACTGTGCCTGCTCCCCCCGGGAGAGCTGCGGCGCCAGCTCGGTGTGGGAGCTGGTGGCGTGGGAGCTGTCGTGCCACCTGTACACGCGCGCCGTGCTGCTGCAGGACGCGCCCGATACATACAACGTGAGTGTACACTGTGCCTGCTCCCCCCGGGAGAGCTGCGGCGCCAGCTCGGTGTGGGAGCTGGTGGCGTGGGAGCTGTCGTGCCACCTGTACACGCGCGCCGTGCTGCTGCAGGACGCGCCCGATACATACAACGTGAGTGTACACTGTGCCTGCTCCCCCCGGGAGAGCTGCGGCGCCAGCTCGGTGTGGGAGCTGGTGGCGTGGGAGCTGTCGTGCCACCTGTACACGCGCGCCGTGCTGCTGCAGGACGCGCCCGATACATACAACGTGAGTGTACACTGTGCCTGCTCCCCCCGGGAGAGCTGCGGCGCCAGCTCGGTGTGGGAGCTGGTGGCGTGGGAGCTGTCGTGCCACCTGTACACGCGCGCCGTGCTGCTGCAGGACGCGCCCGATACATACAACGTGAGTGTACACTGTGCCTGCTCCCCCCGGGAGAGCTGCGGCGCCAGCTCGGTGTGGGAGCTGGTGGCGTGGGAGCTGTCGTGCCACCTGTACACGCGCGCCGTGCTGCTGCAGGACGCGCCCGATACATACAACGTGAGTGTACACTGTGCCTGCTCCCCCCGGGAGAGCTGCGGCGCCAGCTCGGTGTGGGAGCTGGTGGCGTGGGAGCTGTCGTGCCACCTGTACACGCGCGCCGTGCTGCTGCAGGACGCGCCCGATACATACAACGTGAGTGTACACTGTGCCTGCTCCCCCCGGGAGAGCTGCGGCGCCAGCTCGGTGTGGGAGCTGGTGGCGTGGGAGCTGTCGTGCCACCTGTACACGCGCGCCGTGCTGCTGCAGGACGCGCCCGATACATACAACGTGAGTGTACACTGTGCCTGCTCCCCCCGGGAGAGCTGCGGCGCCAGCTCGGTGTGGGAGCTGGTGGCGTGGGAGCTGTCGTGCCACCTGTACACGCGCGCCGTGCTGCTGCAGGACGCGCCCGATACATACAACGTGAGTGTACACTGTGCCTGCTCCCCCCGGGAGAGCTGCGGCGCCAGCTCGGTGTGGGAGCTGGTGGCGTGGGAGCTGTCGTGCCACCTGTACACGCGCGCCGTGCTGCTGCAGGACGCGCCCGATACATACAACGTGAGTGTACACTGTGCCTGCTCCCCCCGGGAGAGCTGCGGCGCCAGCTCGGTGTGGGAGCTGGTGGCGTGGGAGCTGTCGTGCCACCTGTACACGCGCGCCGTGCTGCTGCAGGACGCGCCCGATACATACAACGTGAGTGTACACTGTGCCTGCTCCCCCCGGGAGAGCTGCGGCGCCAGCTCGGTGTGGGAGCTGGTGGCGTGGGAGCTGTCGTGCCACCTGTACACGCGCGCCGTGCTGCTGCAGGACGCGCCCGATACATACAACGTGAGTGTACACTGTGCCTGCTCCCCCCGGGAGAGCTGCGGCGCCAGCTCGGTGTGGGAGCTGGTGGCGTGGGAGCTGTCGTGCCACCTGTACACGCGCGCCGTGCTGCTGCAGGACGCGCCCGATACATACAACGTGAGTGTACACTGTGCCTGCTCCCCCCGGGAGAGCTGCGGCGCCAGCTCGGTGTGGGAGCTGGTGGCGTGGGAGCTGTCGTGCCACCTGTACACGCGCGCCGTGCTGCTGCAGGACGCGCCCGATACATACAACGTGAGTGTACACTGTGCCTGCTCCCCCCGGGAGAGCTGCGGCGCCAGCTCGGTGTGGGAGCTGGTGGCGTGGGAGCTGTCGTGCCACCTGTACACGCGCGCCGTGCTGCTGCAGGACGCGCCCGATACATACAACGTGAGTGTACACTGTGCCTGCTCCCCCCGGGAGAGCTGCGGCGCCAGCTCGGTGTGGGAGCTGGTGGCGTGGGAGCTGTCGTGCCACCTGTACACGCGCGCCGTGCTGCTGCAGGACGCGCCCGATACATACAACGTGAGTGTACACTGTGCCTGCTCCCCCCGGGAGAGCTGCGGCGCCAGCTCGGTGTGGGAGCTGGTGGCGTGGGAGCTGTCGTGCCACCTGTACACGCGCGCCGTGCTGCTGCAGGACGCGCCCGATACATACAACGTGAGTGTACACTGTGCCTGCTCCCCCCGGGAGAGCTGCGGCGCCAGCTCGGTGTGGGAGCTGGTGGCGTGGGAGCTGTCGTGCCACCTGTACACGCGCGCCGTGCTGCTGCAGGACGCGCCCGATACATACAACGTGAGTGTACACTGTGCCTGCTCCCCCCGGGAGAGCTGCGGCGCCAGCTCGGTGTGGGAGCTGGTGGCGTGGGAGCTGTCGTGCCACCTGTACACGCGCGCCGTGCTGCTGCAGGACGCGCCCGATACATACAACGTGAGTGTACACTGTGCCTGCTCCCCCCGGGAGAGCTGCGGCGCCAGCTCGGTGTGGGAGCTGGTGGCGTGGGAGCTGTCGTGCCACCTGTACACGCGCGCCGTGCTGCTGCAGGACGCGCCCGATACATACAACGTGAGTGTACACTGTGCCTGCTCCCCCCGGGAGAGCTGCGGCGCCAGCTCGGTGTGGGAGCTGGTGGCGTGGGAGCTGTCGTGCCACCTGTACACGCGCGCCGTGCTGCTGCAGGACGCGCCCGATACATACAACGTGAGTGTACACTGTGCCTGCTGGGGCCCCGGGAGAGCTGCGGCGCCAGCTCGGTGTGGGAGCTGGTGGCGTGGGAGCTGTCGTGCCACCTGTACACGCGCGCCGTGCTGCTGCAGGACGCGCCCGATACATACAACGTGAGTGTACACTGTGCCTGCTCCCCCCGGGAGAGCTGCGGCGCCAGCTCGGTGTGGGAGCTGGTGGCGTGGGAGCTGTCGTGCCACCTGTACACGCGCGCCGTGCTGCTGCAGGACGCGCCCGATACATACAACGTGAGTGTACACTGTGCCTGCTCCCCCCGGGAGAGCTGCGGCGCCAGCTCGGTGTGGGAGCTGGTGGCGTGGGAGCTGTCGTGCCACCTGTACACGCGCGCCGTGCTGCTGCAGGACGCGCCCGATACATACAACGTGAGTGTACACTGTGCCTGCTGGGGCCCCGGGAGAGCTGCGGCGCCAGCTCGGTGTGGGAGCTGGTGGCGTGGGAGCTGTCGTGCCACCTGTACACGCGCGCCGTGCTGCTGCAGGACGCGCCCGATACATACAACGTGAGTGTACACTGTGCCTGCTCCCCCCGGGAGAGCTGCGGCGCCAGCTCGGTGTGGGAGCTGGTGGCGTGGGAGCTGTCGTGCCACCTGTACACGCGCGCCGTGCTGCTGCAGGACGCGCCCGATACATACAACGTGAGTGTACACTGTGCCTGCTCCCCCCGGGAGAGCTGCGGCGCCAGCTCGGTGTGGGAGCTGGTGGCGTGGGAGCTGTCGTGCCACCTGTACACGCGCGCCGTGCTGCTGCAGGACGCGCCCGATACATACAACGTGAGTGTACACTGTGCCTGCTGGGGCCCCGGGAGAGCTGCGGCGCCAGCTCGGTGTGGGAGCTGGTGGCGTGGGAGCTGTCGTGCCACCTGTACACGCGCGCCGTGCTGCTGCAGGACGCGCCCGATACATACAACGTGAGTGTACACTGTGCCTGCTCCCCCCGGGAGAGCTGCGGCGCCAGCTCGGTGTGGGAGCTGGTGGCGTGGGAGCTGTCGTGCCACCTGTACACGCGCGCCGTGCTGCTGCAGGACGCGCCCGATACATACAACGTGAGTGTACACTGTGCCTGCTCCCCCCGGGAGAGCTGCGGCGCCAGCTCGGTGTGGGAGCTGGTGGCGTGGGAGCTGTCGTGCCACCTGTACACGCGCGCCGTGCTGCTGCAGGACGCGCCCGATACATACAACGTGAGTGTACACTGTGCCTGCTGGGGCCCCGGGAGAGCTGCGGCGCCAGCTCGGTGTGGGAGCTGGTGGCGTGGGAGCTGTCGTGCCACCTGTACACGCGCGCCGTGCTGCTGCAGGACGCGCCCGATACATACAACGTGAGTGTACACTGTGCCTGCTCCCCCCGGGAGAGCTGCGGCGCCAGCTCGGTGTGGGAGCTGGTGGCGTGGGAGCTGTCGTGCCACCTGTACACGCGCGCCGTGCTGCTGCAGGACGCGCCCGATACATACAACGTGAGTGTACACTGTGCCTGCTCCCCCCGGGAGAGCTGCGGCGCCAGCTCGGTGTGGGAGCTGGTGGCGTGGGAGCTGTCGTGCCACCTGTACACGCGCGCCGTGCTGCTGCAGGACGCGCCCGATACATACAACGTGAGTGTACACTGTGCCTGCTCCCCCCGGGAGAGCTGCGGCGCCAGCTCGGTGTGGGAGCTGGTGGCGTGGGAGCTGTCGTGCCACCTGTACACGCGCGCCGTGCTGCTGCAGGACGCGCCCGATACATACAACGTGAGTGTACACTGTGCCTGCTCCCCCCGGGAGAGCTGCGGCGCCAGCTCGGTGTGGGAGCTGGTGGCGTGGGAGCTGTCGTGCCACCTGTACACGCGCGCCGTGCTGCTGCAGGACGCGCCCGATACATACAACGTGAGTGTACACTGTGCCTGCTCCCCCCGGGAGAGCTGCGGCGCCAGCTCGGTGTGGGAGCTGGTGGCGTGGGAGCTGTCGTGCCACCTGTACACGCGCGCCGTGCTGCTGCAGGACGCGCCCGATACATACAACGTGAGTGTACACTGTGCCTGCTGGGGCCCCGGGAGAGCTGCGGCGCCAGCTCGGTGTGGGAGCTGGTGGCGTGGGAGCTGTCGTGCCACCTGTACACGCGCGCCGTGCTGCTGCAGGACGCGCCCGATACATACAACGTGAGTGTACACTGTGCCTGCTCCCCCCGGGAGAGCTGCGGCGCCAGCTCGGTGTGGGAGCTGGTGGCGTGGGAGCTGTCGTGCCACCTGTACACGCGCGCCGTGCTGCTGCAGGACGCGCCCGATACATACAACGTGAGTGTACACTGTGCCTGCTCCCCCCGGGAGAGCTGCGGCGCCAGCTCGGTGTGGGAGCTGGTGGCGTGGGAGCTGTCGTGCCACCTGTACACGCGCGCCGTGCTGCTGCAGGACGCGCCCGATACATACAACGTGAGTGTACACTGTGCCTGCTGGGGCCCCGGGAGAGCTGCGGCGCCAGCTCGGTGTGGGAGCTGGTGGCGTGGGAGCTGTCGTGCCACCTGTACACGCGCGCCGTGCTGCTGCAGGACGCGCCCGATACATACAACGTGAGTGTACACTGTGCCTGCTCCCCCCGGGAGAGCTGCGGCGCCAGCTCGGTGTGGGAGCTGGTGGCGTGGGAGCTGTCGTGCCACCTGTACACGCGCGCCGTGCTGCTGCAGGACGCGCCCGATACATACAACGTGAGTGTACACTGTGCCTGCTCCCCCCGGGAGAGCTGCGGCGCCAGCTCGGTGTGGGAGCTGGTGGCGTGGGAGCTGTCGTGCCACCTGTACACGCGCGCCGTGCTGCTGCAGGACGCGCCCGATACATACAACGTGAGTGTACACTGTGCCTGCTCCCCCCGGGAGAGCTGCGGCGCCAGCTCGGTGTGGGAGCTGGTGGCGTGGGAGCTGTCGTGCCACCTGTACACGCGCGCCGTGCTGCTGCAGGACGCGCCCGATACATACAACGTGAGTGTACACTGTGCCTGCTCCCCCCGGGAGAGCTGCGGCGCCAGCTCGGTGTGGGAGCTGGTGGCGTGGGAGCTGTCGTGCCACCTGTACACGCGCGCCGTGCTGCTGCAGGACGCGCCCGATACATACAACGTGAGTGTACACTGTGCCTGCTCCCCCCGGGAGAGCTGCGGCGCCAGCTCGGTGTGGGAGCTGGTGGCGTGGGAGCTGTCGTGCCACCTGTACACGCGCGCCGTGCTGCTGCAGGACGCGCCCGATACATACAACGTGAGTGTACACTGTGCCTGCTGGGGCCCCGGGAGAGCTGCGGCGCCAGCTCGGTGTGGGAGCTGGTGGCGTGGGAGCTGTCGTGCCACCTGTACACGCGCGCCGTGCTGCTGCAGGACGCGCCCGATACATACAACGTGAGTGTACACTGTGCCTGCTCCCCCCGGGAGAGCTGCGGCGCCAGCTCGGTGTGGGAGCTGGTGGCGTGGGAGCTGTCGTGCCACCTGTACACGCGCGCCGTGCTGCTGCAGGACGCGCCCGATACATACAACGTGAGTGTACACTGTGCCTGCTCCCCCCGGGAGAGCTGCGGCGCCAGCTCGGTGTGGGAGCTGGTGGCGTGGGAGCTGTCGTGCCACCTGTACACGCGCGCCGTGCTGCTGCAGGACGCGCCCGATACATACAACGTGAGTGTACACTGTGCCTGCTCCCCCCGGGAGAGCTGCGGCGCCAGCTCGGTGTGGGAGCTGGTGGCGTGGGAGCTGTCGTGCCACCTGTACACGCGCGCCGTGCTGCTGCAGGACGCGCCCGATACATACAACGTGAGTGTACACTGTGCCTGCTCCCCCCGGGAGAGCTGCGGCGCCAGCTCGGTGTGGGAGCTGGTGGCGTGGGAGCTGTCGTGCCACCTGTACACGCGCGCCGTGCTGCTGCAGGACGCGCCCGATACATACAACGTGAGTGTACACTGTGCCTGCTCCCCCCGGGAGAGCTGCGGCGCCAGCTCGGTGTGGGAGCTGGTGGCGTGGGAGCTGTCGTGCCACCTGTACACGCGCGCCGTGCTGCTGCAGGACGCGCCCGATACATACAACGTGAGTGTACACTGTGCCTGCTCCCCCCGGGAGAGCTGCGGCGCCAGCTCGGTGTGGGAGCTGGTGGCGTGGGAGCTGTCGTGCCACCTGTACACGCGCGCCGTGCTGCTGCAGGACGCGCCCGATACATACAACGTGAGTGTACACTGTGCCTGCTCCCCCCGGGAGAGCTGCGGCGCCAGCTCGGTGTGGGAGCTGGTGGCGTGGGAGCTGTCGTGCCACCTGTACACGCGCGCCGTGCTGCTGCAGGACGCGCCCGATACATACAACGTGAGTGTACACTGTGCCTGCTCCCCCCGGGAGAGCTGCGGCGCCAGCTCGGTGTGGGAGCTGGTGGCGTGGGAGCTGTCGTGCCACCTGTACACGCGCGCCGTGCTGCTGCAGGACGCGCCCGATACATACAACGTGAGTGTACGCTGCAGTCTAACCTTAGCCCAAGCTTCATGGATCAATTTTACAATTATTTCCTTCAAAAGAGTTTTATATTCGAGGAGCTCGTGGGTAAATAATAACAGTCGCTCGGGTCGTTCAATTTATAAGTTAAGTCCCAGATACTCCCTCAGAGAAAAATTTAAAGAGATTAATGTTCTTACTGTCCCTTCTCAGTTTATTTATGAAAACCTTTTGTACGCACACAAAAATATTAATTTTCATCCCTTCTATTCAAAAAGTGTCGTTTTGTTCCCCGTTTAGCGGGAGCAAAGTAGGTCTTTTCTCCACTAGACTTTTTAGCGGGCAGTAATGAGATTTGAATTTGGAACATGAATCGTTCATTGAAATCAAACGAAAATTGTATAAATTACTGGCTGTAAGTGTTTGTACGGTGCGGGGGTCAGCACCCGTATTGTAGTAAATATTAAATTAAGAGCTGCAGATAGTTCGCCCATACCGTTGTCACCGCGCTCTTCTACATCAAAGGAACCTTTTCCTGAACACCAGCTAGATACTGAGATTACAAACACTCAAAATACTGGATGACTTTTTTATCACTTTCCAAAAAAAAATGGGTATATTCGGTGAATGGAGTAGAAGCTTAAAGCATAACTAGTTTTGTTTTTCTATTTCCACAGTTTAGAAATGATTATTGATCCATCATCAAAAAACGCTACAAATTTCAAGTAAACTTTTCATATTAGAACAAAGAAAGAGTAATTAAAAAACAAAAAATGTATAAAAAAATCCACAACTATATCAATCCCAAACAAAATTTTGCCAGTGCCATTTATATTTATATCTATTAGATAAAAATACAAATTTGTAATTGACCTTTTTTACATTCATGTCATTTTTTTAATTAAACTTATTCATTAATTACTTAAAAGTGTCTCTTATTTATTTTTTCATAGAACGAGATGAAAAGTAGAGTATATGACTCGAGAGCAAACATATTTTTCCCTCAGGCGTCGTACTTTGAATCCCTCGCTACGCTCAGGATTCTATTTTAGAATCCCTCGCTATGCTCGGGATTCTATTCTAGAATCCTTCGCTTCGCTCTGGAATCAAAATAGCGCCCTCGCCGTAAAAATACTATTTTGCTCCCTTGTCATACAATCTACTATTTCATCCCTTCTATTCGAAAAGTGTCGTTTTGTTCCCCGTTTAGCGGGAGCAAAGTAGCTCTTTTCTCCACTAGACTTTTTAGCGGGCAGTAATGAGATTTGAATTTGGAACATGAATCGTTCATTGAAATCGAACGAAAATTGTATAAATTACTGGCTGTAAGTGTTTGTACGGTGCGGGGGTCAGCACGCGCATTGTAGAAAATATGAAATTAAGAGTTGCAGATAGTTCGCCCATACCGTTCTCACCGCGCTCTTCTACATCAAAGGAACCTTTTCCTGAGCACCAGCCAGATACTGAGATTACAAACACTCAAAATACTGGATGACTTTTTTATTACTTTCCAAAAAAAATGGGTATATTCGGTGAATGGAGTAGAAGCTTAAGGCATACCTAGTTTTGTTTTTCTTTTTTCCACAGTTTAGAGAAGAATTGATCCATCATCAAAAAACGCTACAAATTTCAAGTAAACTTTTCATATTAAAACAAAGAAAGAGAAAATAAAAAACAAAAAGTGTAAAATATCGAATTTCACATCAAAAGATTTTTTTTTTTTTTTTAAATTTCGAATTAAAAAAAAAACGAAGTGTGGCATTTGCTTCTAGTCCGTTCACCTATTATACCCATTTTATTTTGAAAGTGATAAAAATGTCATTCTGTATATAAATCCACAACTATATCAATCCCAAACAAAACACACACAGTGACAATAAATTTTCAAAATTTCACCAGTGTATTAGATATAAATATAAATTTGTAATTGACCTTTTTTACATTAATGTCATTTTTTTAATTAAACTTATTCATTAATTACTTAAAAGTGTCTCTTATTTATTTTCTCATAGAACGAGATGAAAAGTAGAGTATATGACTCGAGAGCAAACATATTTTTCCCTCAGGCGATGTACTTTGAATCCCTCGCTACGCTCACGATTCTATTTTAGAATCCCTCGCTGTGCTCGGGATTCTATTCTAGAATCCTTCGCTTCGCTCTGGAATCAAAATAGCGCCCTCGCCGTAAAAATACTATTTTGCTTCCTTGTCATACAATCTACTATTGTTTAAAAAATACAGTGATATCCACAACATAAATACGAGGAACAAACACAAATTTGTTGTTCGTGCAACGAGGCTCAAAAAAATAGGGGTACGTTCAGATGCCAATGTATACGTTTTTACAATAAACTTCCGAGCCAAATTCAAGCACTAAGCCTAAATAAATTCAAATCGTTTATAAAACGGAAGCTGTGCCTGAAAGCCTACTATCATGTTAATCACTATCTCGAAGATAAAAAGGCTTGGGATTAAGCTGCTCCAATGAAATTTGCTCTGTGAATGTCGAAGCTTCGGACTTCGCTTGTTTATTATTTATTCCTTTCTTTTCCTTTTTTTTATTTTTTCTTTTCCTTTTTTTATACACGCTGACATTTAATGTTTTGACATGTATTTTATTATTTTTTATACATTCTGACATTTAATGTTTTGACATGTATTTTATTATTTTTTACTTTATTATTTTTTTATTATTTTATTTGACATTTACTGATTTGACATGAATACTTATTTTGTTAAGTATTTTACTTTTTTTTTTTATCATCATTGTGCCTTTTAATGATTTTTGTGATTTTTATTTACATTCTTTTTGAATAGAACTTGTTATGAATTTTATATGATTATTGTGAATGTGGGGACCATGTGGGTCACATTTATATTTTTTGTTTATTTTTTCCCACAACTGTCTGACAGTTTGAGTACTCTAAGCGACCTACCCAAATGTCCTTTCTTTGGTATTGTTCGTCGTTTCGTTGAGCTCCTTGAGTTACACGAGCTACACGTTAACTGACAAATGCTTGCACTGACTGGACAGGTCCACTCAAAACTGTATGGTTCTTTCTTCAAACGACCATATCAGACACTAATCTGCATAGTCCTCATGTGAATTGAGCAAGATTGTCTGGACTTTAAAAGAGACTATGACCTCTGAGTTTGTTTCGGCTGTTTCTTCTCAGAGTAGTCAGGTACGAAACACCGGCCCCATCTTTGTAAAAACCTACTTGCAAAATAAACATCATTTATCATTTATCGATCTTTAGATTATGCCGTGCTTGCCTAGATTGATCTGTGGATAGGTGATCACCCGTTACATACCGAATTTCTTCCGTGCCTCGGAAAGCACGTTAAGCCGTTGGTCCTGGCTGTGATTTGTAGATCTTTGACAGTCGTTACAGGTAGTCAGTGGCTCAAAAAGTCTGACAACCAGTCTTACCAAGGGGTATCGTATTACCCAGTTCTGAATGGGTTGTACAGGTCAGATAGGTAGTCGCTTCATGTAGAATACTGGTATTCAGCTGCATCTAGTTAGACTGGAAGGCGACCCCAACATAGATGGGAAAAAGCTATGCAGATGATGAGAATAAGGTTCATAATAGCATGGACATAAAAATCGAAGATAGGTTTTTAGGGTCCTCAAAATACACAATAAATATGAAATAACTCTTGAAACACGAATAATGGTTTGGATATTCATCATATTATGCAAGTAATTGGAAAATATATCTGCATGTATTTCAATTTTTATACAAATATGAATTGCGTAAATGGTTGACAAAAATTGGCATTTACGGAGCCTGTATAACTGTATACACTGTTCGAAAGTTAAAAATTACGCACCATACAACGGAACGTGCGGTAAAATAGGTAACCCCTACCTAAGTACCTATTTTACCGCATTCCCTGTTGTATAGCACCGTACGTATTCTTTACGGTTTTTTTTTAATTAGGTTAAAATTAAAATCGAAAATGGCGCCGACGAAAATTTTCGTTTTTTCATGGGTGTAGTTTTCGTGGTTTTTGGGGTCGCTGATGAAAATGAGGTCAAAGTTAAAATCCAAGATGGCGCTGACGAAAATTTTCTGTTTTTTTTTTCATGGTTGTCGTTTTCGTGGTTTTTGGGATCGTTGGTAACGAAAATGAGGTCAAAATGAAAATCCAAGATGGCGCTGACGAAAATTTTCGGATTTTTCTTAATGGGTGTCGTTTTCGTGGTTTTTCGTCTACTCGTTTGTAAAACCCAACTTACCGCACTACTATCATAAATAACTATTATATTTTTGGCATGATAATCAACGTTAACTTTTTACAAACAGGAGGTGTCAGAAGTCGCAGACGCATTGAAACACGCCCTAAAGTACTGCCTGCTGAGTCCCGGACCGCGGCAGTACCTGTACCAGTTCAGGGCAGCCATGATATACCACAGACTGGGATCGCTGTACCACTCGCAATATCGGTAAGTTTTAGGTAGATTTCGCCAGAAAAAATCTACCTATTGGTCTTGCACCTAAAGTCGAGTTTTTCGATTTTTTTTGGATCGTTTAATATTTTTATCACTCCGAGTGAGAATACGGACAACTTCTGTGTTCGGTGGAACCTTCTTCGAAATAGATTTCGAAGAAAGAATCTCTTCTTCAAGCCGCAGGAGGAGGTAGACCTCCTCCTGCGGCTTGAAGAAGAGATTTTTTTATAAGTTGCTGTATTAATCCTTTAGTGACTCTCAAGTATTGTTTGTGTACCAGTTCGCGTACACATAAGATTGCAGTTACGTTAAGTTTAGTGGAAGTCTAAAGCGACCCGCTCAAATTTTGGGTTGATAGTACTGATCTTTTTTTTTTTAATTACGTGCATATGGGAAAATACACGTAATTTAAGTTTTTTATTAAAAGTTTGACATCAATTGAGTTTTTTTTTTTTAAGAAATAAATAATCTTTAAATTTACAATAATTAAACCTGACTCCTGAACTATTCGCGAGACGGGGGTATTAACTAATGGGAAAAAAATGTCGCGTTCGTCAACACTGTTAACCAGTAGAACGCATCATTCCCAGTAGGTAGTTAATAGTGTTAACCAGCGGGAACGACCGGAGATGATTCGTCGACGCATTTAGCGTTAATGAAACTAGACCGTTCATTTTTAGGGTTCCGTACCCAAAGGGTAAAAACGGAACCCTATTACTAAGACTTCGCTGTCTGTCCGTCTGTCCGTCTGTCTGTCACCAGGCTGTATCTCATGAACCGTGACAGCTAGACAGTTGAAATTTTCACAGATGATGTATTTCTGTTGCCGCTATAACAACAAATACTAAAAACAGAATTAAATCAATATTTAAGGGGGGCTCCCATACAACAAACGTGATTTTTTTGCAGTTTTGTCTATTTTTTTTAAATAATGGTACGGAACCCTTCGTGCGCGAGTCCGACTCGCACTTGGCCGGTTTTTTTTTATAATAATGGTACGGAACCCTTCGTGCGCGAGTCCAAACTCGCACTTGGCCGGTTTTTGTTCATTTACTAGTCCATCAACTAGTTGTTGTTGTTGTTTATGCATCGACTTGGTTATGCATAAACTTTGCAACGAAGTCTACTACGGTGACGGCGACGTAGGCAGTAGACTAGAGACTCTTCTGTGCTGTGGGTAACATGTTAATTTTTACTACTTCGACTAGCCTCTAGTCCATCGCCTATAACTTTCGCAACAAAACAATAAATGTAATTTGCATTCGTCGCATACAAATATCAACTCTCTCGTGCTAGATTTAGAGTTTAAATTCGTTTGATTATTTTATTTCTAAGTACGAACGAATTAGTGCTATTTGCCTGCGTTCTTGAGTCGGTCGTCGCATTCAGTTTAGCCGTTGACTGCCGCTGAGTAGCCTGCCGACTAGTCCATGGATTGCTGGTGAACTGTCGATTCGTTCACAGTACGTCGAAGGTAGAACTAACTAGTTCGTTCATTCAACGCTCATCACTAGCCAAAACCAATTTAAATCAGCCAGCCGTACTTTCTTTCTATGACTTGGCCAATAGGCCAATGTTCAATATTATGCTGCAGTGCCGTAAACAGCCTTTTCTGCGCCCTGTGCGAGTTTCTATCTATAACTGAGCCTTTATATAGGTACCCTATCCTATCCCTACCTTTTTTTTTTTTTCTAGCCTATATTGTCCCACTGCTGGGCAAAGGCCTACCTTATATAGGTAACCTATTAAAGGTACCCTAGCTAGAGCAATGCTATGTATAGGCCTACTTTATTTAATTCGGGATGATAAAATAAAGCTAAAAACCGGCCAAGAGCGTGTCGGGCCACGCTCAGTGTAGCGTTCCGTAGTTTCCCGTCCGTCACAATAAGTGTTCCCACTTATGAGTTTAAAGGTGGGTATCCATTATGTAACAATGCTTGCAAATACGAATATACTACAAACTTAGTCCACAAATTATTTTGTACAACTTTTTGTCTTTTTTGTACAAAAACTGTTGTTTCCATCAAGTTCAAAATAATTTTCCTAGAAAGTCCTTATAAAGTTCTACTTTTCAGATTTTTTTCATATTTTCTAAACTTAATATATAATAATAACGTATCTCAACCTAAGAAAACGCACCACTTTAGAATATTCCATCAAAACATCGCCAGTTTATTATCCAAACAAGAACTTCTAGAAATTACTATGCAGGAATTAAAAGAAGCAAATAATGACCCAGATGTAATATGCCTGTCTGAAACTTTTGTAAAAAAAGGCTGTGAAAATTATGTTAAAGTATATAACTATGAAATGGCTACTAACTTCTGTAGAGAAAAACAAAGAGGTGGCACCTGTATATTAGTGAAAAAAGGTTTATATTATAAAGAGCTATCATTCGTAAAAAACTATGCAACTCAAAACACGTTTGAAGCTTGCGGCTTAGAAGTATCAAGTCATAAATTAGTAGTTATATGTGTTTATAGAACACCGCAATCTGATCCGAATCAGTTTCTTACAAAATTGCATAATCTTTTACATGATTTGCTAAATAAATACAAATATAAAATTAATATAGTTGTAGCCGGTGATTTAAACATAAATACACTTAAAAAAGGTATTATCACAAATAAATTGCTAGACTTGTCCAACAACTACAATTTAAAAATGCACATTAATGTTCCTACTCGGAAATTGACTTGCATTGACCATATCATTAGCAACATTGCCAATGCAACTGCCTCTGTACTTCCCCTACATCTTTCAGATCATGACACAGCGCAAATGTTAAGCTTTCCAGCTAAACAGATACCACTAAAATCAGCAATATACTACATTTATAAAAGAGACTATAGCCTAGACAACATCCGAAAATTTAAGGAATGCTTGCAAAATCTGTCTTGGTCTGAAATTTATTTAAAGACTGACACGAACTGCGCTTTTGATGACTTTCATGAACTGGTGTGTCTATTTTATAATCTCTGTTTTCCCAAAGTACGAGTGAAAGTCAATAGCCATAATAAAAACACGCAAAAGTGAATAAGTAAAGGTTTGAGACAAAGTTGCAAAACTAAACGGAAGCTCCGGTACCTGTACTACAAAAATAAAAATGTAAATAATAAAACTAAATATAATAATTACTCTAGTCTGCTAAAGAAGTGTATTTATAATTAAAAAAAGAATGCAAATATAAAATATATTCATACTCATAACAATAAATGTAAAGCCACATGGACTGTCATTAAAAATGAAATAAATAATAACACTCACAAAGACAACATAGACTGTATAAAATTAAATGATAATATTATTACAGACCCTGTACAAATGGCCAATATATTTAATAACCATTATGTAAATTTAACGCATGTAAATGGGGAAAAAGCGCATTTAAAAACTTCTACAAAAATACATGTGTCAACACAATGTTCCTAAGACCAATGCTGGTAAACGAGGTACGACTGGAAATTATGTCTCTGTCTAACACTAAGTCAGAGGGCTATGATGAAATAAGTACTAAAATTTTAAAAGCTTGTAGTAACGAACTTTCTGGTATTCTCACTCATTTAATAAATATGTCATTTTCCAACGGAACCTTTACAGATAAATTAAAACTGTCCATAATAAAGCCCATATTCAAGAAGGGATGTAAATGTGACATCAATAATTACCGACCTATAGCTTTAATACCCATCTTGTCCAAAATTTTTGAAAAATGTATGTTTAAAAGATTAATTAATTACTGTAATAAATTTCAAATTATAAGTGACAAGCAGTTTGGATTCCAAAAGAACAAATCCACATCGTTGGCTGTATTTTCTCTCATGCAAGCTATACTTTCAAATATTAATAATAATTATCTGACCACTGGCCTTTTTTTTGATTTATCGAAAGCCTTCGATCTGGTGTCACACGATATCTTGCTACATAAGTTAGAAGCTATTGGTATTAGAGGACCGGTACTCCAGTGGCTATCGTCCTATTTAACTAATAGACAACAACGTGTCACAATTTATAAAAAAAATGAAAAAAAATACTTTATAGCCTACTCATCGGAATATAGATATAATAAACACGGTGTTCCTCAAGGAAGCGTACTGGGCCCAATATTATTCCTCATATACATAAACGACATCATAAAAATAACTAATCATAAATGCATATTATTTGCCGACGACATCTCGATTATAGTGACATCCAACAAAAAACATAATACCATTCTAGATCATGAGCTTGACATTAATAATACAATTGACAAATTACTGCATTGGCTTGACATTAACCATTTAAAGATAAACTTAGATAAATCCGTTTACATTCAATTTAATCAATCAAATAATTATAAAAATCACGTTAAACTCAATATTAATAAAATCAAAGAAGTAACGCAAACTAGATTCTTAGGTGTAATAATAGATAAAGATATTAATTGGAAAGAACACATAGATAATGTCAGCACTAAAATCAATAAATTTGTATACGCGCTTAAACAAGTTAAAAATGTAACTGACATAAAAACTGCTGTAATGTCATACCAAGCCTATGTGGAATCGGTACTACGTTATGGGCTTGTAATGTGGGGTAATAGCACCGACTTCCAGAGAGCATTCATCGCTCAAAAAAAGTGCATGAGATCAATTTGTGGACTTAAACCTGACGACTCATGTCAACCAATATTTAAGAAACTTGGTTTGTTACCATTACCGTCATTTTACATTTACGAAATATGTACGTTTGTAATGAAAAACAAACAATTATTTAGGACTGCAAATGATGTGAATCCTCGAAATAGACGAGATCCCTATAAATTAGTGTTGAATGATCACGTGTTGATTTACCTAGGCTAGCTAAATACAATAATAACTGCCTGGCAATGTGTGTGCGCATTTATAATAAAATACCGTGGCATTTTAGAATATTAAATACAAAATTATTTAAAACTAAATTTTATAAATGGTTACTTGAATATAGTTTTTATAGCTTAAGAGAATTTATAGATAAAAAAATTTGATGTTCTTAATATTAAGTGTACTGTTCAGTGTTTGATGCCTGCTTACCCTTTTCCCTGTATTCAAAATTTTTGCATGCTTGGCCTTATCCTAGCTAAACATGTTTGTGCCATTTGAATTTGTAACACCTTTGTATACCATGTTTTACGCGAATAAATATACTATTACTATTACTATTATGGTTCAAAAGTTAGAGGGGGGGGGACACATTGTTTTTTACTTTTGGAGCGATTATTTCCGAAATTATTGACATTATCAAAAAATGATTTTTGAAAACCCCTATTCATTTTTAAATACCTTTCCAACAATATATCACACTTTAAGGTTGAAATTAAAAAAAAATCACTTCCCACTTTACATATAGGGAGGCTACCCTAATAAAACATTTTTTCCAATTTATATTTTTATTTTTTTGTCGGCGTGATTGATATACATATTGGTACCAAATTTCAGCTTTCTAGTGCTAACGGTCACAGAGATTAAGCGAGGACGGACGGACGGACAGACACACATGGCGAAACTATAAGGGTTCCTAGTTGACTACGGAACCCTAAAAAGCAAGGACCTTGGTGTTGGTGGACCGATTATCAAATTTTGGAAGAAAAATATATTTTTATAAAGAACTAGAACTGATGTGGGCAAACAAGCAGGACCCTTTGCCTATTATACCAACCACTGTGTCTCACTCACTAAAACTCAAACGCAAGTTAGTGAACTTGCTTTTGAGTTTTAGTTAGTGCTTTTAGTGAGTGCAAATGCGTTGTCCACCCTGATGCTTAAAATTTAATTTTTTGGTTACTTTGGTCTTCATACTTCTATAATAAAATAACACCCTGCAAAGTTTCAGTAAACTTAAAATTAATTAAGTACTTACTTAAAATTAAATTAATTTACAATTTAATTTTAAGTAAGTACTTGGTATGGTAGTTTTGAATAAATTTTGGCCGGCCGGCCGCTTGACTCCAATGTACTTACACTAAAAACACAACTACGCTCGTGCGCTGCCAAAAAAATGAGCGCGATGTTTTTGATGATACTGGCATGGTACGCATGTGTTGGAATCGAGCACTAGGGGCGCCAGCGGGAACTTATCAGGAGCAAACCGAAAAAATAATAGGCCTGCCTGGTCTGGTCATTCTTGCGCCCCCTAGAGTCTACGCCCTGTGCCTGGGCACCGGTGACACGGCCCTATTTACGGCACTGTTATGCTGTCCACAACTTTATCTTTTAAAACGTTTAAGAGCACACAAAGGGGTTGCAGATTAGCTACGTAAGCACTGTCTATTTAGAAAGAAGAAGAAAAAATATATGTTGACAAATCAAAGCTATTTTTGAATACTGTGTTTAAACACATGATTATAAAACTATAAACCTATTATTTTTTGCAGGATAACACAAGAAGAGGGACCAAAACGACGCACACTACTCAACGCAACGCGAACAAACTACGAACAGGCATCGAACATGTTCGCTTTGTTAGAGGACGCGGGCATGTTCCTCACCGTGCAGCTCGAACATGTCGCCGTGTTGGAGACACAGTGTGCAGGTAACGTTACACATACAACTACCAACTGAACAGGACAGACATCGAACATGTTCGCTTTGTTAGAGGACGCGGGCATGTTCCTCACTGTGCAGCTCGAACATGTCGCCGTGTTGGAGACACAGTGTGCAGGTAACGTTACACATACAACTACCAACTGAACAGGACAGACATCGAACATGTTCGCTTTGTTAGAGGACGCGGGCATGTTCCTCACTGTGCAGCTCGAACATGTCGCCGTGTTGGAGACACAGTGTGCAGGTAACGTTACACATACAACTACCAACTGAACAGGACAGACATCGAACATGTTCGCTTTGTTAGAGGACGCGGGCATGTTCCTCACTGTGCAGCTCGAACATGTCGCCGTGTTGGAGACACAGTGTGCAGGTAACGTTACACATACAACTACCAACTGAACAGGACAGACATCGAACATGTTCGCTTTGTTAGAGGACGCGGGCATGTTCCTCACTGTGCAGCTCGAACATGTCGCCGTGTTGGAGACACAGTGTGCAGGTAACATACTAACTCATAACATCACGCCTGTAATCCCCGAAGAGTGAGGCAGATGTGTCCTAGCACCCAAACATTCGAAGACGTGACATTATCAACCCGCACTGGGCCCGCGTGAGAGGAGGTCTGTGTCCCAGCAGTGGGAACATTATAGGCTAGTCATGCTAATTATAATTTAATATCGATACTCGTAACTTCCATGAAGTTTCGTCATTTATTTTAATTTGACCCCAGTAAAAAAACTTTTAAAATTTCTTATTTTTTATTTTTATTACACTGTATCTAGACCAAGTTATCAAAATTAAATACATTCTATTTATCTATTATTTATTAAACAGAATAAAATTAAAATCAATTTGTACAATATAATTATCATCTTTGTTATTATAAAAAAATAAGTAATTTACAATATAATCAAATTAATTCAAATTGTGTAGTACAGGACAACTTTAAATCTTTAAATCTATGTATATTTGAAAGTATTTTTGCATGAAATAAAAGGCTTTTTATTATTTTATCACACTATCTGATGCCCGCGGCTTCGCCCGCCCACAAACTATATCCTCTCTCTTGAATCACTCGATCTATTAAAAAACCCCGCATCAAAATCCGTTGCGTAGTTTTAAAGATCTAAGCATACTTAGAGACAGACGCGGCGGGAGACTTTGTTTTTTGTTTTTTTGTTGTAGTGAAACTTTTATAAGAATAATAATAATAATTATTATTATGATCTGGTGAACGTTGCGGGAATCCGTTGGATGCGAGTCGCACGGGACCGGTCAATGTGGCGACACTTGGGGGAGGCCTATGTCCAGCTGTGGACGTAACGTCGCACGGCTGAAATGATGATGATGATGATTTGCTTAAAATATAGACATCCAATAACACCTTTTTTCTCAACAGTCTCGCCGAACCTGAAACTCAAATCCCTCCAGTCAGCTATCCAACTCCTCCGCCAATGCCACTCCATCATGAAGCTCCTCTCAGAAAAAGACCCTGACGAGAAAGACCCTCCGAAACTCGAAGACAGCGACGAGAAGAATATGAAGAACGAACATAGCCTCCTCTCACTGTACGAGAACAGACTGCATTTTATTCTAAAAAGTATCATTCAGTATTGTAGGTCGAAATCCAATAAAGATTATGAGAAAATTACTGATTTACACAAAAAATTGTACTGTGCTAGTCTTAAGATTAAGAAAAATGATGATATTAGGTTGTACGCTGCCAGTATTTGTGATGTTTTAGTTAGTATGGATGAGATTTGTAAGGAGTTTGAGTAGTTAGGTTTTTTTTAATGGATTTTTGATTTGTGATCAATGGCCTACAAAATTTATAATCTTTCACTTCCAATAAAATTTTAAAGATTAAAAATGCATATCTTTGTTTTAGATTTGCTATTAAAAGTTCTTAGTACTATATTGGCTTATTAACTTTTGAGATAAGCGCTTTAAATATTCATTATTTAACAAAGAAAGAGTTATAAATCAAAATACGTAAACGAGTGATAGAGAATTCTTAACAAACTATGGCTCAATGGTTATTTAAAATTGGTGAACGAGAGGGCGTGAGTTCGAACTACCCCTCCTGTTACACTGTTTACGTGAAAGTTTGGTTTAGACAAAATGAGCGAGGGAATGAGGAATTACCCTGCTATAGTTGGTACCATTTAAGATGAGAATAGCAGTCATTGACCCACCTACATTTATTAAACTTCTTAACTTTGAAAACCAAAAATAAGCCTGTTCAAGTCTGAAATCGTCATTTATCGTGATCTTCAACATTTTTTTGTAATGAAAAACGAAACATGGTTTATTTGTTTTGGTTCGTACGAAGATATATTAGGGAAAGGGTAATGACCGCTATTCTCATCTTAACTGGCACCAACTATAAATTATAAACGGGAGCATTAATTCAATGTCAAGAATATGAAGAAAATAATGCTCAGTTAAGGTGCGTTCCAACCGACTGGACCGGATGCTGGACCAAAGAAGAGATTACTTATACCGCTGGACAGTTACTGTACTGAGGTTTTTTTTTTGATCGCACGTTTTGCGCAGTGGCTGAGTGATCGGCTGGTGCGCTGCGTGCGGTTATTCCCGTTCGCCACCGCCAGTATTGCCCCCTCCGGTGGCGACTGGGAATTATTCTAAAAAAATATCCCAGTCGCCACCTCCGGGGGCAAGCGGGATTGTTGGTAGTAAAAATCCCAGTGGCCACCCCTAAATATAGTTAACATAAAAACTAGGTATGCTACCTATTATCTTTATTTTTTTTTTGGAATGACAAAGAATGTTAATTTTATTAAATTTCTGATTAAAAAATAGAAGTACGTAGGGTTAATCAAACGAGAGAGTTACAATATTTATAAATTGGTAGAAAATTAAACAAACATTATTTTTTACTATTTTTATTTTCAAAATCAACTATTTTAAACACAAATCCAAAATCACAGATAATTAGGTACTTTCAATAGAATATAAAATATTTCTTAAAATATACTTGAAAAAACAATTCTCCGCCTTCTTAAATCTACATTTTCATTTCCAAAATCAACAAGTTTTATACAAATTCTAAACAATCACATCAACAAGTCAACAATCATTTCTATAGGAAAAAAAAATATTATTAGAAAATATACAAAACAAATAAAGTATTACTCTGCCCTAATAAAAAAATATTTTTAACAAAATTAAAAGTATGCACTAAGCATAATGAGTATTTTCAAATAATCACAGACATAACGAGACTCTACCCTACCCTAATCAGTATTAGAAAAAATCACAGATGCGTCCTCTCAATTAAATTCGTCATTAATGTACTCGTATCACAGAGTATTTACAGTAATTGGGTTTTATATGTAAAAAAAAAACTTAGAACTAGATATTTTGCTACTTTAAAAAAAAATACTTAGGTAATTTGTTATGACTGGCACAAATCAACATCATTATTTAGGTACCCATAATTGACTACGTTATTCATTGATCGTCATCAAGTAATGAATAATTTGTTTAATTTACCATACCTCTTATGCTTTTTTTTTACCTTTTTTTATTTATTTTCATTGCCAAGAAGCCCCAAAAAATAAAATGACGACCAGCCTGAGTAATTAGTATGCCAATTGATTTCATACAAAATTATATTTTACGGCTATTTCAGGAAAAATATTATAGTGAACCGTACCTATTGCCTAAATTTCAATGCATATATATCTAGATACATAAAGGTACCTAACTAAACAATTCATTTACTTTAAACATTCTGTGACGTCGGTAATTATTTTAAAATCATTCCAAAAAAAAATATAAAGATATAGCATTTATTTTAACTATTATTAGGGGTGGCCACTGGGATTTTTACTGACCAACATTCCCGTTTGCCACCCGGAGGTGGCGACTGGGATATTTTTTTAGAATAATTCCCAGTCGCCACCGGAGGGGGCAATACTGGCGGTGGCGAACGGGAATAACCGGCTGCGTGTCACGGTTTCGATTGCCGCACGGAACAAATTTTTATGGTGTACAGGTAGTTGTTCCGGGTCTGGGTGTTTGTGTATGCGAGTTTAAATGTTTGTAAACGCTCTCACGATACAGGAGAAAATCCTAGTGTGGGGGCATTGTTTAAAAAAAGAAAAGAAAAAAGAAAATATCTTTTCATTCCATCTATTTGAAAAGGACGACTTGGTTCGCCTTTAATTGCACCCAAAGGTGGTGTTTTCTATAAGAAACTTTTAGCGTGCGGTAATGTGTTATTAATCCTCTTTATAAGTGCGCCGCAATTATCTTTGCTGCGCACTTTTTTATTTTGAAACATCTTAGTGTGCAGCGCCACAGAAATGGAACGCAAATATTGCTTGAATAAAGACTGGCTGGTAAGACGGCCCATAGTCGCGCCGCCGGCAGAATCATAAAAAAAAGTAATCAAATTATAAACGCCCGAACTAAAGCCCGCGTTTTCGCCAATTTTCACGGATTGTTAGAAAATTCATGGATTTTTTTTTGAAAAATGAGTTCTTCAAGTGACAGTGAATAAAATATGAGGCGCCTTTTATTTTCTCATAGTGGATGATGAAAAGTAGAGTGTATCACTCGGGCGCAAAATATATTTTTGGCTCGGGCGACGTACTTTGAATCCCTCGCTACGTTCAGGATTCTACTCTAGAATCCTTCTCACTTCGCTCTGGATTCAAAAAAGCGCCCTCGCCGAAAATATATTGCTCCCATGTGATACAATCTACTATTCAAAGTCATCTGCAGCCAGTCCGGAGTTCAGTCCGGTCGGATGATTGATCATAGTCTGGTTCTAGGTTCGTTTGGTCTAAACTCGCCTTTACACAAGCATGTTGTAACGGAGGGGTAACGAGTGGGGTTATTGCGTAACACACTTGTAATGGCAATGCCTTTGATATTGACAGTTCAACAATATTCATTACGTTTTTTATGTTGTTGCGCTAGCGAATTATTCCAACCTAGAGAGCAATGGATAAGTACTTCATCCCCCATTGAAAATGGAGGATCCTCCGACCAGACGGGTGTTATGTCTGGTGAGCTACTGCGCGTGAGTTGATAACTGTAACAGCGCGATTTAGAATACTGAATATTGATGATAGTTCTTTATTTGTGGCATAGATGGCGCTGTAGTACTGTCTTGTAGCGCCGCTACAGATTATATAGTAATTTTCTTTGAAATATTTCGGATTGTGGCTGCAAGTGTGTTACGTAGTTGGGGTGCTAAATACTAGTTAAGATTACCAAGGTACCTATGTGTAAAATTGTCTCGAATGAATTTGTGTAAGACTGATATGTAGGTATATGATGTGTACTTTTGTTTACTGTAAAATACAATTTTTATATGTTATTTATTGTTTTATTTAGTGTCAAAAATAAACTCAAATGGAATTCGACTGTGATATTTGTCAAAAAAAAATGGAATTTACAGCTCGCCTCACCTATGTTTCCAAACAATGTAACTATTTTAACATAAGATCACTATTTCGCGTGCTTGTTAACGGCAACGACGACTTCTAATACAGCCTTTCCCGTCTAAATTGAATTCGGTGTTTATAATGTTTGCCCATAATGTATCATGATGTAGTCGTGCAATAATTAGGTAGCTGTTCAAACGCTGAGTTTGCATTGATCTGGCCAAACGTCATCATGATGTGGTCCGGCCAGATCAATCTCCTTCACGAATAATGACTCTGATTTTGTCCGACTAGTAAGTTGCATCCTGGACAGCTCTGTCGTTTACCTCATTCAAGTCTTGCAGACCAGAGAGATACAAAAATACAAAATAGTTTATTGTGTCAATAATATTACATTACATGTTAATGTGTCTGGAACCCCCTTTTAGGCAAACAATGGTGTCGATTCTTTTATGCACAAGTTTAACTTAATTTAGGCTATTGCTATCTTTTACTAAAAGGCAATGCGAGAAAAAGACGGCTATAGCTATGGACTAAGTTAGAGATATGCCTTGGCATAAACTAGTTTGACATTGCGCAAGTGCTTTACCGTGTTTTTAGTCGACATGTTTTTACGTGCACCCTTCATTTGTATAGAAATATTAGTTCCAACTGAATTTGACAGCTCTAAATTACATGTTTTATTTTTTACGAAAACAATAGCCTAAATTAAGTTTAGTTTGTGCACAACAGAATCGACACCAATGCCTGTAAAGGCTCCGCCCTTTCAACATCATTGTCGTACACTTATACTAACACGAGTTGATATATTGTACTGTGACCTGGTGTGGCATATCCTGTGTTGGGGTCCACACACGCATTGTGTCGGAGATAGGCCGATGATACCCCATCTCCTGCTCGAGCACAAAGATTTCCATATCGGCCACTGCAGTTCGTGACCAGGGAAGTGTGGAGGATCAATTAAATTATACAGGGTGCAAACAACCTCATCACGAAGCCGTCAACCAAGCATTCTGTACATCAAACTAAGTAACTTTACGCAAAAATTATTGCTGGGAAATGACTTTTTGGGGTGAAAAATCATGTTTTGTGGTAGAACTCAATGTAACGCACCCAAAATATTGTGCTGATGGATGGATTGAATAGTACGAGAGTCGTGGAGATGTTTTAAGTAAAAATCTTACATTTAGAAATTGTATTTAAAAAAAAAACTTGTCTAAAAGTTGGAACTTTGACCCCCAATATCTCCGTAACTAGAAGGTTCCCAGGTATGGCGTAGAACAAAAATATGATCGCAATGACGAGGAAAACAAGTACCCCTCGGCTTCGTTAAGAGATTTTTTACACCCTTTAAAATAGGAAATATTTAAAAATAAAAACACAAAATTAACACATAGTATAAAACAATTTATTCGTAACAAAATATGATTAAAGACATTAAAAATAATTATGTACTTACACTAGAAATAGTAATATTTAACTTTCACTAATTTGTACTTAAAGTGTTGTAAATAACTTAGCTTAAAGTACCTGCTAATATTTTAGGGTCTTGCCAGTTCTGGGGTCATATTAGACCCCAAAAGTGTAAAAAAAGGAACATAAAAAATAAATTAAGGGGCTCAAAAAGTGCTTCAAAATTTACATAAAAATTGGACCTATTTTATTTAAAAAAATATTTTTTATTGCCGATTGGAGATCAAAAGTGTACGTATAAAAAATATGAATTATATTATAAAAATATAGCTTCACTGGAATAAACAGTTATGATTTGATCTCCAGTCAGCAATGACAATAAATAAATAGTGGAAAAATTAAGCCTTAGGAAACTTGGGATTCATTGAAGACATTAACATGTTCAGTCGAATGTTCGATAATACAAAATATATACTATTTCATTTGGAAATAAAGTAAATTTTGTATTCGTGATATTTTGAAGTGAAAACTTCTTTAGGCGCGTTGAGCACTTTTTAGCGAAAGGAAAAACATTGAACTCATCGTCACTTGACGTAACGTGCGGTCACGCTTCGTAGCACTCGTAACCGATCCGCTATAGCGTAGCACCACATTAACCAGTGCTACGACTGGGGCGGGGCCTGTGTACTTTTTGTTTTCAGTTCTATCGGCAGTCCCCAAAGACTGCCCTGATTGTTTTTTAACTTATCTAGTTTCTCAATTTCTATATTCTCGATTAAAATCGTTTCTCGTTTCTCACTCTCGATTATTTTGTTCGGGCTTACATTTCTTCTTTCAAGTTCATAATTAAAATTAGTTTCTCAATTGAATCCCCAAACAATCCTTTTATAACGGGGTCACAATGGACCCCCTGGCCCCCACGGCTAGCCCCAGTAATACTAATCTAGCGATTATTCATATAAACATCAACACTCATTATAAATTCGGTTTACTCTACTTATCACTATATGCCTTCTCTGATTTCGACGGCCTGGGAACAAAGAGAAAATGTATATTAATATTACAACATATTAAATTAGTATCACAACATAATATATATCACAACATAATATATTAATATCACAACATAATATCACGCCTGTAATCCCCGAAGGGTTTGGCAGACGTCTAGTGCACCCACATTTCACCAGTTATGACCCAAGTTACGTTTATAGTCTAAGATCCCTTACAGAACGACCTTCACTGAGCTGGTTAATGAATGAAAAGTATTTTATATCAAATTAAATATGTCAATAAATATATTGCAAATGGGTTGAGTAAAAAAATTCAGTCCAGAATATGATTCTGATATGATGAATGAAATCTAAAGTTATAAATTCAATGTGATAAATTCAATACGATAAAGCACCTTTACAATGAGAGGTTTTCTTTTTGAGGTATTAAAAAAAAACTTAGTTTCCAAGAACTCTATAGATGGCGTTGAACTTACTATGATAGTTGGTGCCAAAGCCAAAACGCTTGGAAAAAAAACATTGTGTCACGTCACATACTCTCGTTGACTAACACTTTCATTTGCTTAACCTTCCGAATATAACCTAGTTTTCTCGCGCTTTGTTAAAATCAGTTTTTTTAGGTTCCGTTCCTTGCATTATCATACTAACTCCTAGCGCCATCTATCCAGCGACTAGGGAAGAGCTAAAAAGAAAATCCCTCATTGAAGAAAGAAGATTGCAATTTACACGTGTTTGTTTGTGCAAATTGCAATCTTCTTATCTAAATAGTTCTTCGTCATTTAATCAATAAATGTCGTCAAAAGATAATTGTTTATTAGGTTCTAACTTAAGTAATTGGATGGACCTTTGAGAAAAAGTGCTTTATGTTGTCCCATTGAATTTATAAGTTGAGCTTTCACGGTTTTCCTTTCATTTAATTTGTCATGTTTGTTAGAGGGATTTGATCTTTATGATTGACCCTATCGATTGGTGCCATAAAAGTACAGGACTACAGGGGTGTTATTTTTTTGGAATTTAGCTGGTTCGATTCCCAAGTGTAGTAAGCGAATTTTCAAAATCTTTGAATGCAGATTTATTTAAAAAAATAAAGGAATGTTTCCTTTGAGTAAAATTTGCTACCTCCGGTGTTTAGAGTACTTTCCCTCCAGGTGGCATGCCGTGTGGTATCCGGCAGAGTAGAATAGACCCAACCCATTACACTGACGGGTGTCGTATAAGGCGACTAATGTCTGAGGCAGAACACCTTGCGCCTCCGTAGACCAGAGAATGGGCAGCAGCGTTTTCTGTTAGTCTTTCATCACTGCGATCTCCAATCCGCCTGCCAAGCGTGGAGATTACGGCAAATTCCTCCCATCATGGGAGAGGCTTATGTCCAGCAGTGGACGTTATGGGCTGTTGTAGTAGTAGTAGTGTAGTAGGTGGCATGCAAAAATTCCAGCCTGTATAGCAGTAAGGTGTATTTTATCAAGCCTGTATACTCACTTGCCAGCCAGGATGTCCTGGATCTCCTGGAAGCTCTTGCCCTTGGTCTCGGGCACCAGGAACAGCGTGAAGAAGAAGGCGGCCACGCAGCAGGCGCTGAAGATGAAGAACGTGCCGCCCATACCCAGCGCCGCGGCTACCGCGCTGAAGTATCTGGGGAGACGAGACGTTTTGTCAGAGATCAAAGTAGGTATAGAGAGAAGGATATAGATAGGGATAGTTTATCTTTCAGATAAGCTATTCGGATTTAATTAATAGTTGAGAGAGAAGAAGATATAGATAGGGATAGTTTGTCCTTCAGATAAGCTATTCGGATATTACCCATACCCAGCGCTGCAGCTACCGCGCTGAAGTATCTGGGGGTGGAGAGTGATCTTTATGAAACAGTGCTTCCTTAGTCTTCAAACTCACAGTAACGGGCACTTTTGAAGGAGTTTGCCAGTCAGAAAATAAATCTAGATGCCCATTCCAAAGCGTATACAAGGTTAGTTTTCAATGACCGGCCAAATTTTCAGAGATTGTTTAGAATCGATAATATTTTCGATATAATGAAAAAAAAAAACATTCCTGTCCACCACTAAAAAGCAAACCTGTGGATAATACAACAGTACAATTCACTTTAACAACCTAGATAGGTAGCAGTTAGCACACACATACATTTGGCGGTGCATGAACGCACACAAGTGCATTGATTCCCACTAGGTTCATGATTTAGGAAATTTTTAGGACACTTTCAAATGAATGCTATTATTTTATATTTTTCAACAAGAATATTATTTTATAATGCACTTCTGGTTTGATATCTAGATCTTAATTTTAAATTTTGGCTGGTCATTGAAAACTAACCTTGTATAGATTATCTATGAAGAAGAAGGGACAAAAAACTCCATGAACATTCTTTTAAATCTAAATGTTCAGGACCCAACAATTTTGACCTTTTAATAGATTATTTTCAGACGTGGACGTGGTTTCTTCTTACATCTCATCACCAGACCCCTGAGCAGTGGTAGCCTTGTGGTGTATCCGTCGGACTGCCAAGTCATAGGTCTCGGGTTCGAACCCAAGACACGCACCTTTGATTTTGCAGAATCATGTGCGTATTGTATAATTATCACTTTGACGAGCCGAATGGCGCAGCAAAAGTGAGGTTGCCTAACGTTCTTGGGGTCCCGGGTTCGAATCCCGGTAGGAGCAAATGGTTGTGTGATGAGCATGGACATTTTTTTCCTAGTCATGGATGTTTAAATGTAATAATAAGTATATTTATGTAGTATATCAACTATCTGGTGTCCACGACACAAGCCTCGTTGCTTAGTGTGGCACTAGATGGCGCTGTGTGTAATGTCCGGCGATATTTATTTTTATTATTTATCATTTGCTTCAAACTCAAACTCAAACTCAAAGCATTTATTTCAATTAGACCATTACGGCACTTTTGAAAGTCAAAAATACAAAAAAGAAAATCAAAGCTACAGTCCCAGTCACAAGGCATAATAACTTGAGAAAGTACTGTAGTTGCCCATTCCCTAGCGTAGATCTCTATGGAGAAGAACGGGCAAGAAACTCCATGGACAATCAAAATATTGTTACAAAATCTTGGTTACATCATTAATTTTGAGATTATACAAGAACGATGTAGAAAGACGTGCACAGTCACACTAAGAGCATCCAGAGTAAAAGATTAGATCAAAAATGTATGAATAAAGTAATTAAAATGAACCTTGGCAGCTAAGAGATGACCAGTCCCAACCCCAACTGACAGCGCCCGTTCACAGACATGACGCATGTACCGGCGCCATTCAACTCGACCATATTGAAGGGAATTATATGACCCGACACACCCGCCACCATCAGCGAGACATTTAAGTGAGCATGACATTCTCTCAGCCACCAAGGCATATTCAAGTCAATGAAAGATAAATAAATGTAAATGGTGGCTGAACAGTACAAAGTACTCACACATGTGCTATGCAATTATATAATACTAAGAACTGGAATCTATACAATGCAAGTATATTTTTACAATCTTCTGCAGCTTCCACAATACATTAACATGGGAATCAATTCTTCATCTTCTTCTTTACGTGTCGATGGACTCAAATAATACCCGACCAGTACAAACAATTAGTTTGGTGGGGGGGGGGTGGCATAGGTGGGGGGGGGCACCTATGGTTGTGGAGCAGGACCAGCATTTAGCCAAGCATTTTTATCATCAATGTAATCCCCCAACTTATAATAATGCTTGCCTACATAGTGTGCGTTTTATACAAGATTTAAATTTCGTCTCATTCAGTTGAAGAATGTGGGGAGGTATTTTATTGTAACATTTCAAACAGTACCCCATGAAAGATGAATCCACTTTAGCAAGACTGAAACCTGGCTGAACTAGTTGGTCCCTATTTCTAGTGGTATAGTGGTGTCTGTCCCCTCTCTTACTGAATAAATGCCGATTTTTTCTAACGTACATGATGTTTTCATAGATGTATTGACAAGGTACTGTTATGATATTAATTTCCTTAAACAGTTCTCTTAGAGAATCGCGTCTACGTAATTCATAAATGGCTCTGATGGCACTTTTCTGCAGAATAAATATAGACTCGATGTCTGCAGCCCGTCCCCATAGTAAAATACCGTATGACATACCTAATACTATGAAAATAACTAAAATAGACCAGCCTCGCGGTATCAACATCAGTAAATTGACGGATTTTTCTAACAGCATATGCTGCTGAGCTTAGCCGTCCTGCAAGAGATGTTAGATGAGGACCCCATTGTAACCTTGAGTCGAGCGTGATTCCCAAGAAAACCGTTTTATCGACAAATTCTAGTTTCTCTTGATTCAATATTATGTCACAATCACTACTTTTGACATTTGGTAGAGCAAATCTAATGCATTTAGTTTTTTCCCATTTAGTACTAAATTATTAGCGGTAAACCAATCGTGGACCTGCAGTAGGGCGTTATTTACGTCATCAAGATTAGTGGCACGTCTGTTTATTTTAAATATTAAAGAAGTATCGTCAGCAAACAACACCATATGCGGATGGTTGTTAAATAGATGGGGTAGGTCATTAATATATATTAAAAAGAGGAAGGGACCCAATATCGAACCTTGTGGTACACCCATTTTTACTTTTAAACCCATTGAGTTGACTCCATTTATTTGTACCTGCTGCTGTCTATCATTCAAATACGATTTTATTAAACTGAGCGCAAGTTTACCTAAACCGTAATGCTGAAGTTTCAAGATCAGGGTTTCGTGATTTACGCAATCAAATGCCTTCGGTGAATGAAAACATCGTGAGGAAACCAACATGCCTGAGAGATATTTCTCAACCGCATTTAAAGCCAAGTCAGAGGCCCATGGGCGGTATAAAAACTCTGACACCAAGTTAAGCACTAACCACACGAGAAAGAACGGATCTGCAATAGATCTGCGTTAACAGTTCGAAATTATGATAACTGGGCTCAGTGTCCGTCCATCAGTTAACTATCAATAGGTTAGTTTCGTATTATGTATGACCAGTCGCGGTCAAATATGACGTCATCGGTGCCCATCGTGGCTATGCAACTCATTTTGACAGACGCTTTCGTATCGATACGTAAATTATTTCGATTATGTAAGCATATAAGTGGACATCAAATTGATGACAACTGAGTTTGAAGTGGCTTTCGTGAAAGACGTTACACCGTACCCGGGCTGAGTGATATCCACTCTGTGTAATACGTAATACAAATATTCTTACATTCTGGGTTGTCATTAAAGTTCGGTGAACAACCGAAGCTTGATAGTCACTGGAGATCAAAAAAATACGTAATAGCCCTACAGACCACTATAGCCAAACGGGCTTATAGACTAAAAACAGTAGTTACTAACCTGGTGATAATAAAGCACATTGCCCAGCAGAAAGCCGTAGCAATAGGCACGGCGATAGCCTTGACCTCGATAGGGAACAGCTCAGACATGACCACCCACGGCAGCGGGCCCAGCCCCCAGCAGTACGTCACGATGAACAGCACCAGGGACAGGATGGGCAGGAAGCCGATCTTCTCTACCACCGGGTTGCCGTTGTCGGCTAGGATGAAGAACATGCCGAGGAGGATCTGGAAACACAACATTTTGAAGTAACTTAACATGACCACATTTAGGAAACGACCGTAACTTTGGCCGAAACTACGGATAAATTGGGATAAGGGCAAGAGAATAATAATGAGTCTGACCAACTTGGCTTGTGGAAGTCCGATAAGCAGTCGCACCATGTTAATTGCTAGTATTCAACTGCATCTGGTTAGACTGGCAGCCGACCCTAATATAGTTAGGGAAATGCTAAAAGCAGACGATGAACAAGTTTTTGTGTTTTGTGACTGTGAGTGAGCTATTCACGGTCGTTTCCTAACGGCCGTAACTTTGGCCGAAACTACGTATTTCGTGCTTAAAGATTAAACCTCCTGCTACGCAACCTTCTGGCTGTTTCTGGTTTCCACATAGTGGTTATTTTGGCCTAGTATGTCACAACAATAATTCAAGTTGTTGCGGGTTTTCAAGACATTTCTATTATAAAAAAAACTACTCTGAAGGATACTTACAAGTCCAATAGCAGTTCCACATGAGGAGATGAGGAGCAGGATCCTGCGGCCGAGCCGGTCCACGACCAGCGGAGTGATACATGACGCAACTACCTGCAAGTTGAATATAATGTTTTATGGAGGAAAGATTTGATTTTTTGTTTGTTTGTTACGATTTAATTTTATAACTACTCGACCGATTTTAAAAATTCTTTCACAATTGGAAAGCCACGTCTTAACTGAGTAACATATGCTATATTTTATCCCCGCACTTCCACGGGGACGGGAACTACGCGGGTGAAACCGCGTGACGTCCGCTAGTAATATTATAAAGAGGAAGGATGTTCATGCAATTCTTACTATTTGGAACAACACTATTCGCGTGGCGCGTCACTAGCGCGCGTCGCCGCGAGCGACTGATTTCCGGACTTCCGGTATGTTGTGCAACACGGGTCGCGGTGTGTAGCGCACGCGTCACATCAAATTATTCGACTGGCGAAGCAGCCATATTTGATTACATATATTGAAAATCTATATATAAGCGAACAGTTGTCGTCAAGTTACATAAGTTTACATAAGAGTTGTGCTTCTAATAAAGCAGATTTGGACTTGAAAAGTTGATTGTTATTTTGCCACCACGCTGCGCGGAGCGGTTGCGCGAACAAAGGATTTGATTTTTTGTTTGTTTATGTACCTATTTGTTACGATTTAACTCTAACACTGCTCGACCGATTTTAAAAATTCTTTTAGCAAAGGATAGCTACATTATCAGCGAGTAACATAGGCGGGAACGGAAACTATGCGGGTGAAACCGCATGACGCTCACTAGTATTAAATAAGATGGAAAATTGATCAATGAATACAATAAAAGAGTTTTCTCAGCACTGTTAAGCAACAATTTTTGAAGTGAAAACTTCTTTAGGCGCGTTGAGCACTTTTAGGTGAACAAAAATCATGGAACTCGCGTCATCGTCACCGAACTATTCGTTTGTCTCGCTAAAACTCGAGACCGGCCGGGCCGATTTAGCTGATTTTGGTCTTGAAATGTTTGTCGTAGTCCAGGGAAGGTTATAAACGGTAAGAAAATATGGAAAAATTCCGAGGAAGATAGTACAAACAACAATTTCATTTTCCCATATAAACTATTCGACCAGTCTAATACAGTAGTAGGACATAAGATTCCTGTCAGTTTTTTTATGTTATTTTTTCATTTTATTCTAATTTAATTTAATTTAATAATAATTATTTTTTTGTGATCTTAATTTTAATTGTGATGTTGATTTTAATTGTGTTGTTGATTTTTTCAATTTTAATTCCTAAGTTGGTTGAAATAAATAAAAAAATAATAATTTAACGTTCGTCCCTTCAGTACGGTATACTCTTTAATATTAATCTAATAGCTCGACGATACAATTCTCAAGTTACATATTTTTTTACTTTTATCGGCAGTCCCCAGAGACTGCCCCGCATGCTTGAAATAGAAAAAAAAAAACCTTTTCGAAGTGAAAACTTCTTTACGCGCGTTTTGGTGAAGGAAAAACATTGAACTCATCGTCACTTGACGTAACGTGTGGTCACGCTTCCTAGGCGATCCGCTACAGCGTAGCACCACATTAACCAGTGCTACGACTGGGGCGGGGCCTGTGTACTTTTTGTTTTCACTTCTATCGGCAGTCCCTATAATAAAATAGTCTGACTAACCTGGAAACGATGGATGGACTGTGTTAAGAATGATAAGGCAAGAAAGGACGTGTCTGATGAGATGACGAGTAATAGAGAAGAGTGGAAGATGACATGCTGGCCCAAGGGGAAGAGAATAATGATGAGTCTGACCACCTTGGGTTGTGGAAGTCAGATAAGCAGTCGCACCATGTGAATAGGGAATATGAATGAAACACAAAACTCTATTTATTTATGAGAAATGCCTTGTATTGGCGCATAAAAACATTGTGGTACACTTGTTTAAGTTACATATATATATTATGTCGCATCCGGTCATGAGTACGGACGGGCGATGAATCGAAAGCGCGCCAGTGGTGACATCACGCGACCTACTCCCCACCATGGCGGCTTTTGCAGAGTCCTCATGTTAAGACCTCGCGGCGAGGCGGACATTCTGGGTCTGATCGCAGCGGAGTTAAGACGTCTTGAAACTGTACCCGATTCATTGTGCCTGGTGTTAATGTGTGAAAGTGTAATGTCAAGTTATTTGTTAGACTCAGTGTATCTGTTTGAAAAGAGTAACCATGGAGTTTCTTGCCGGTTCTTCTCCATGGAAACTACCTACCCGAACCGTGCAATGCGAAATAAAATAGTGTTTCGCATCCAGTGTGTTTTCATAGCACGAAACCCGTGTTCTGCCCACATAAGCTCGAACTTAGCGAAATAAATTCCTGAGAAACTCCGACATATACATATATATACATCACTTATTTTACAATTTACTGTTTTATGTAGTTTGTTTTTGGTGAAACGGAACGCACTCTCAAAACGCGTCGTTCTCGATAACGCCGGTAGTGACGTCAAAGTCTATGTGTAAAAAAAAAACACTTTTATTTGAAAAGTGCTTAAAGTTTCACTAATATTTTATTATAATATTTTAATTACAATTTTTACTTGACTAGAGCACATTTAATTAGTAAAATTATATTCTATTATGGGCAAAAAATTAGATGTAAACAAGGCAGATTGTGGTGAATGACGTCACATCACGGCCGCGACAGCTACAGACGTTTGAACTGTCGTAGAAAATTGGAGGAGTTTAATATTATTTTTGAGCGACAAGCAGTTGATGCACTTAACTTTTAATACTTTTCTTGGGTTGATAGTACTGTAATTTATTGATTTAAGTGAAGAAAAAAAAATTACGTGCATATTCCCTATTGCTAGTATTCAACTGCATCTAGTTAGACTGGTAGCCGACCCTAATATATTTAGGGAAATGCTAAAAGCAGACGATGAACATGTTTTTGTGTTTAGTGACTATCTTTCGGCTGAATGATAAATTATGTTTATTTTGCAAGTAGGTTTTTCCAAACACTTACACGTATTTTTTTTAAACTAGATGAGGCCGGTGTGTGGGTTCGAGCCCAGGCAGGCGCATTACTTTTTGTAATATATTTCATCACCGCTGCTCTCAAAACGATGAAGGAAAACATCGTGAGGAAACCGGCATGTCCTAGAACCAAAAATTCGAAGACATGTGACATCTACCAACCCGCACTGGGCCCGCGTGGTGGATTATAGCCCATTCCCTCTAATAGAGAGGAGGCCTGTGTCCCAGCAGTGGGAACATTAATTAATAGGCTGATGATGATGATGGTGAGTGAGCTATTCACACACAAGCCTTACCTGAACAACACCAATGATGATAGTGGCGATGGCAGAGTCCAGGCCGGAGTTGGCGGCCTCGAAGATGTTAGTCATGTAGAAGATCACGGCGTTGATTCCGCAGAACTGTTGGAAGAACACCAGCGCGCACGAGATGTAGAACGCTTTGAAGTTACTGCCGCGGAATACATCGGCGATCTGGAAATGAAAAACCGATATTTCGATAAGTTATTCTGATATGAAAAAAACTTCAATTGGGATTAAGCATATATATTTTTTTTTTCGATACGGAATGTAAAAACACAATAAAAATAATGACAAAAAGTGTAAACAAGACAAAAGTTATGACCAATAAAACTTTTGTTTCTATATCTTTCTAGATAAACGAAATGGGAATGGCAACTGAGAAACTAATGGCGCTAGCATACTTTGTTCCAAGCATCGTCATTGGTAGAAAATATGTCAATGTCATTTTATATTTCAAAATGGCTTGACCTCATTGGTCAGATTGGGAATAAACTATGCTAGCGCCATCTGCTTTCAGCTTTCACCGGCCAACCCCATTTAGTATGGATTTTGAACGTCGACATGTCAAATGACGTCAAGAAAGGTATTGTTGAAAGGTATCTCTGTTTATTCTGCAGTTTCAAATGCTTAGAACTTAGTATTTTTTATAGATATTAAAAAAATCACTTTGCTATTCCTGACGCTAATACGCTTTATTTAGAGTGATAAAAAAAAACATGCTTACTCGTATACCTAACCCTATTGAATTTCTCATCAACTCAATGCTACGCCGATAGGTTATTAGCCTGTGCTAATCACCTATCGGCGTAGCATTGAGTTTCGAACCTTGAATCTTCTGTATCTCATTCAAGGTTCGAAATAATCCATGACTCGTAGATCTGAGAACGCATTAAATTTTGTACTGGATATAATGCTCTTAAAATGCTTCATGCTCGTTCAATAAGAGACAGAGAGAGAATGATAGAGACATAGGCGTCAGAGTTGTTTGCCTTGCTGTGAGAAAACGACGTAGAAAAGACCCATTCATTTAATTTACGAATGGAGATTAGAAAGAAAAAATACATTTTTCTCAAACATGCATGGTTTGAGCATTATTTTGACAACCTTCTTCGAGATAAATCGAAATTGCTGAACTAGCCAGAGGCCCTACTCTCTAACGTTTCGTCCGTATATTTGGATCTATCCGTCTCTCTCACTCTCACTCATCTGCAGACGTGCGCGAGAGAGACGGATAGATCCGAATATACGGACGAAACGTTAGAGAGTAGGGCCCCTGGTACATGCGACCAGCGGCCGGCAAAAGTTGTATGAACATCTATATCTATCGTGTTTAGCGACCAAATAAATGACATAGTAAACTTATATGTCGTGTTATTTAAAAATGGAACGATCTTTTACTCTGAAACATGGCAACCAAGGAGATAACTTATCAAAGTTTTATTATATTTCGAATTGGCTCGCAAATAGAAAGAGGTTTATTAAAAAAAAAGACAAATGAACTCTTCAACGCGAGAGTTTTAATTTCCTCGCATTATTTGAGAAAATAACTATACACGCCTTGGCCACAACTGGGCATTGATAGACTTACGTATTGTGCTTCGCCTCGGCCCACATTTACACGTCCGTCCATCAATGCCTCTGTTGCTAGCCGCTGCAGTAATGTATTATAAATAGAACAATATAAATATATATAGGATAATATAGGGGCGGTGACCCACGCTCTGGTTCTTTCCTGGTGCAGAGGCTAGCCCTGGCAATTCAATGCGGAAACGCTGCAAGTGTCATGGGCTCCTTTGAGCCGGTAACGTCTAGGGACTGTGGACTTCTCATAACCTAAGGTTTTTTTTTTTGTAAACCGGTTTAAATTATGACATGTATGTATTAATTGATTGAGAACTGTAAAAGCTGTATTGACATTATCTAATAAAGGTATAAATTATAATTAATATACTAATGGAATATAAATATAAATTATTATCTGTTCCCAGCAGAGGATATCATATAAATATTAAGGTATTATCACCCCATGGTGTCCCACAGCTGAGCAAAGCCCTCCTTCATTCTTTCGACTCCTTGCGGTTGCCTGCAAGGCTGCATCCTAGGTCCAGTCTAATCTTGGCTTGGACCTTCCACGATCACCTAAGATATTCCATATACCTACTTAGACAGTTGTTAATAACTTACGGTAGCAGTGTTCTCCATGGAAGCGCTGACATCGGCGGCCATCTTGTCGAGCTCGGCCTGCACGCCCTCGTGCGAGCGACCGCGGATCTTAGATAAGCAGCTCGTCGCCGACTCGCGGTCACCTGGAAGGGAACGTTACAGACGATTGAGGGCTGGTTTAAGAGCCTGTATTTGCTGTTTTGGTGATATTGGGCGATCTAGATCTCGGTATCTATAAGACCTAAGAGTTCGCTATTTGGACACCATTAACTTGAACTTATAATCATTAAATCTGTTGGATCGAAAACACCATTGGATAAAATAATCCCGATAGAAAAAAATACAAAAAAACTCGTTTTGCACTTATTTTGAGTTGGATCTCTGAAACCCTAAGGAATTTAATGATGATTTTTAGCCTAATAGATTGTAACAATATTATCTAAAATCGTGTCGTCTTAATTTTTGATTTTTCTACTTGGTTTTCTCGTAATTAGCAATATGTGATTTGGCGGTAACGAACGGGCCATCCCAGAGTGAGGACGTATGACTTTGCTGCGTGCGGTCACGTGTTCTACGTAAATTATATTCCGGAGATTGTACGCCGACTACCATAATATTTTGATCTGAAAAGTTTTTTTATATTTTCATTTTATAAACAAAGAACTTTGCTTGTTTACTGAGATTGTTAAAATTTTGTTCAGCTTCAATACTAATGTTATGATGACGGCGTAAAGTTTGTATTCTATGTTTGCGTGTTTGCAAGTTTAGATGTAGAGGGTAATCTTCGCAACTACTGATCCGATTACGAAAATTCTTTATTATTATTTTTAAATTATATTATCGCCGAGTGTCAAAGGCTATTTGCAGGACGTTCCCGTGGGATAGTTTTAGACCATAATGCGAGCGAAGTCTCAGGAAAAAGTGAGTTAAAAAAGCTGGTGCTTTCTAAACCTTAAGTTAAGTCAAGTTGGCCATTTTTATGTCTTCTTATGTTCCTATTGGGTCACCAGGACGGTTCTTATTCTTAGCTTGTACTTTCTAAGTTTCATTGTCACCTAGCCAAGGATTTTTAGACAAAATGACCAAAGAAGGTATCTCTGGTAACAAACTGAAAGGGGTTTGAATTTTGTGGCCAGCCTAACTTCCGCCATTTAATTTTTTTTTTCAAAGTTGCGGCTACGCATGTAGCCTATATTAATAGATAGCTCATACAAACAAGTTTTGTATGAGATAAAATGTCACGTTTCCGATATATGAGCTATTAAAAGTTAAAATCCATTCACTGATAGCAGCTTTAATACAACTTTGATTTGATCAGACACGCATAAAACGTATATCAATCGATGGCATCAATACAAACAAGTTTTTTCTGACAAAATCTTTTAAAGCGTCACGTTTCCGAGATTTAAGCTATCAAAGTTGTACTGGTAGCGATCACAACGCTATAATTATATATTCGAAAACGTAGCTAACGTTGTTGTCTCAGACATAACGAATGTGTAAATGGACCACCATAAATGGACTTTAGCTTTGATAGCTCATATTTCTGAAACGTGACGCTTTAGAAGATTATGTATCTCTCTTTATTCTAATTTGTATGTCTGTAACGACAAAACATAGCAAGAGCTTCCACTATTTATAAGATCCTTAATGTATACCTATGTTTAACAAATAAATGATTCTGATTCTGATTCTGATTCTGATTCTGTAGGTACCCAACAAAATTTGCTTGTATAAATGTCGCAACTAATTCGTATAACACTCCGTTTCACATAATGGCGCATCGGATTGAAAAACGCCGTCGTTATGTAATACGGCGCCCTCACGTTCAGCCGGATTATGGTGGCGATACGTTCGATAAGCGGCGTCCAACGTTTAGCAATATTGTCAGCAATTCCGATACCTTTTTGTTTTTTTTTTTTTTCGGATGGGAAATCATCAAATAACTCCTCCCGCTCTGGGCGGAGCAGGAGGGAGTGTCAGACTTTTACTGACTAAAACCCATCCATGTTCCTTCATCGCCCTTTGTGTTCCGGATGTGTACGGATGGACGGCGAGCTAGCCCATAGCCCACCGTCCACAGGCCCGCGCCTACGGTGGCCGGGGGCCACCACCACGTGGCCCCCGGCCACCGTAGGCGCGGGCCTGTGTAGCCGCGGGACGCCCGGGGCGTCTCCCGCGGCGGCCGAGACGTTGAGAGGTTCTCTCCCTCTCACGTTCCGCCACCTCCTTCTCTAGCATTACTGCTTCGCAGAAGGAGGTGACGGCGTCCCATTCCGTCTCGCTCCGGACCATGGCTTGCACCAGGGCCGGACGCGAGAGGTCGCCGCCGCCGATCGCCGCTTCGAGGACACGGCGGTGCTCCGCCCACGCGGGGCACACCTCCACCGTGTGTTACACCGTGTCCTCCGGTCGATCCTCACAATGAAAGCACCCCCGGGTGCTTTCATTGTGAGGATCGACCGTTCCTCCCGCCCGATTCGGTGCAGGAACACTCCGTGTCCGGTGAGGACCTGCGTCAGGCGGAAGGCGAGGACGCCGTGGCGTCTCTCAAGCCACTCCTCAAAGAGGGGACTTATCGCCACTATCGTGACGTGCCCTGCGCGGGGTTGCAACAGTCGCTCTCTCCATGTCGCCATGAGATCCCGCCGGAGGTCTGTCCGCTGAGCGACAATTTGTCGCTGCAGCGGAGTTTCCCCCCGGCGTAGCGCCTTCGCGCGCCATTCATGCAGGCGCGCGAGGACTATCGCCTCCAGATCCCATAGCGGCAATCCGGCAAGGAGGCTCGCCGCCTCGCGGGAGATCGTGCGGTACGCCCGGGCCAGCCTTATGGCTACCACCTTTTGGGGCGCGTTCAGGTAGTGGGCGGCTCGCCGCCTCAATGAACGCGCCCATACCGGGGCCCCGTAAAGGGCCATGGACCGCACGACTCACGCGTAGAACCTCCGGCAGGAGGCGTTCGGCCCCCCCAGGTTGGGCAGGAGCCGCCTGAAGGCAGCCCCAGTCCGTTCCAGTTTGGGGGCCAAACGTCGGAAGTGCTCCACGAAGTTCCACCGGCTGTCGAGGACGAGTCCTAGGTACTTCAAAGTCGACTCGACACCGATGGATACCCCTCCTACCGTGAGTAAGGATCCCGGAGGTGGCGCATTCCGAGGCCCATGAAAGCACATGGCCTCGGACTTGTGCAATGAAAGAAAGAAAGAAAAAGCATTTATTAGCCCGCACAGGACAAAACACAAATAAAAATGGTTAAATTAACAGTACTTACAATAGTAAAAATAAAAAAATAAACAAAGCGAAAAAAAAAACATGAAATGAAATTGGTCCTCCAAAAAATGAAATGCCACCTCGAGACCCAGTTGCCGGATCCTCTCTACGACTATCGCAACCCCGCGTGTCATAGCTTCGGCCGCCGCCTCGTGCGACCTCCCCTGGGCCAGCACCAGCGTGTCGTCAGCGTAGCAAACTACGCTGACACCACTAGGGAGGTCGGCGCGCAGCACCCAGTCGTAACCGATGTTCCACAAGGACGGCCCTAGGACCGATCCCTGCGGAACACCGCACGACATCTCTCGCCGGTTCCATTCTCCGCTGCGACCGGGGTAGATGACGGCTCTGTCCGTCAGATAGTCCCCGACCACTCGACGGAGGTAGGTCGGCACCCGGTGATACCGGAGTGCCTCCCTAATGCAGCTCCAGGGCATGGAGTTGAAGGCGTTGGCGATGTCGAGAGACACCGCCAAGACAACCCCACCCCTGGACACCGCATCCCCCGTCGTGAGGGCTCTCACGCGCATGATGGCGTCCACCGTAGAGCGCCCCTTGCGGAAACCAAACTAGTGTTCCGCAAGGTCCGGCCCAGTCCCCGCAAGGTGCTCGGCGAGGTGGTTTGCAATGACTCTTTCAAAGAGCTTGCCCACCTCGTCGAGCAGCACCACGGGCTGGTATGCGGACGGAGAGTCCGCAGGGCGCCCCGGCTTCCGGATGAGGACCAGCTTCCCCGTCTTCCAACGAAGCGGGAACTGGCCTCTCTCCAAGCATGCGCTTAGGAGCCCCTCCAGTCGGGGCCCGAGAGCCTCCGAGGCCAGGACCCAGGCTTTGCCAGGCGAGCCATCGGGTCCCGGGGCGGTATTTTTGGCACTGAGGCTGCGTACCGCCACTCTCAGGTCTACCCCAGTCACCTCCGGAGTGTCGTCGTCGTCGTCCTGATGATCCGCTTCCAGCACCGCAGGTGGCGGAGCCATAGGCGGGGGTGGGTATTCCCCTCGCGAAGGAAACAGAGTGCTCACCACGTCCTCCACGAGCTCAGGCCGGAGACTCTGCGTCAGTGGGGGGGCCCAGGGGCGGAGTTTGCCCCGCACCAACTTGTAAGGGCGCCCCCACGGATCTCTGTCGAGAGTCCCCAGCATCTCCTCGCGGGCCAGATCCCAGGACAGCCTCGCGGAGGGTAGTCTTCGCCGCTCTGTACCCCTCATAAAGCTCCGCCTCAATGGCTGCCGCATCCGGTGGGCGGATGCGGAGCCTGCGATGCCTGGCGTACAGGTGTCGCGCAGCCACGCACGCCTCGCGCAGAGATGTCAGCTCACGCGACCACCAGTACACCTGACGCCGGGCGCATCTTGGCCGAACACGGGGCATTGCCACGTCGCAGATGTCAGACATGGCCTGCTGGAACCACCCTGCCTCATTGTTAACGTCGGCAGGCCTGTCCGGTGATGTCACCCAGGTCTGCACGATCGAGGCTTCCAGGAGGAGCTCCCGGTCCAGCTGCTTCAGCGCCCAGTGCGGACCACTCGGTGCCTCTTGGACCGGCGCGCTTGAGGTCTGGGTGGAGACGTCGAACCGGATGTACCGGTGGTCGGAATAGGTCTCCACCCCCTCCATGACACGCCAGTCAACGACACGCGGCGAAAGAGCGGGGCTAGCGAACGAAATGTCCACCACCGACTCGCCCCGCATCCGCACACACGTGGGGACAGAACCCCGATTTAGGACGACCAGGCCCTTCTCCAGGGCCCAGTCTTCCACCATCCTTCCCCGCACGTCTGTGCAACGAGAACCCCAAGCCAAGTTCTTGGCATTGAAGTCCCCGAGGACAAGCACGGGGAGGGAATGGTTTCCGACGACAACACTCAACTCTGCGAGAGAGTTGTGGAACTCGGCGAGAGTTCGGCTCGGGGAGAAGTAGACACCCACCACTACGATCTCCCCGAACCGGGCTGCTACGCACCCCCGACCCCTTCTGACACCTTCAAGGGCCGGGGTACCGGCGGCGGCCGACGACACTATGGTCACTGAGCCGCTAAGGTCCGCCACCCAGTCTTCCCTGGGGAGGACAAAATACGGCTCAGCGACCACAGCAATGTTAATCAACCACTGCGCCATGCTCTGGAGCAACAGATCCTGAGCGCAGGCGCAGTGGTTGATGTTCGCTTGGAGGAAGCGTAATGGGGCCGTTATTGGCACTCCATTACCGCTTCCTCCCTAGGCCCCTGCGAGGCATTTCCAATACCTCAAATAACCTACTAAAATTGTCATAAAAGTCTTGCTAGCTGGCATGAGGAGTGTAGGCCGAAGGCCGGCGCGGCGGAGCGATAACGACATTTGTGACAGAAAGTGGATGTGTAATGTAAAACGCGAGCGCGCGTCATGGAGTCGTAGCAGGTTCTAAATTTGCTTATAACTCGAAAACGGTGCGTCCTATCGCAAAAATAATGAAAAATTTACCCCCCTTTTAGAAATCTCCTGCTACGTAATTCTCAACAAGTAGGTAAAAAAAAATGAAAAAAAAAAACGAAAAAATAGAAAAAAAAAACTGAAAAGCGGGAAAAGCGGCCATTTCATTGTGACACCGTTGACGATTGCAACGCCATGTTTCTTGTTATGATCATGCAGCGCCACTTGAGGCGATAAATGGAACTAAAACTTTCAAAGCGGCGTATCGACGATGCGCCCGTTTGTATAACGGCGGCACGTTATTACGCCGCTTTGACGAACGCGAAGAGCTCATTCAATGCGGCGTACTTTATTTCCATAGTCCATTTTAAGAATTTTAAATTTTTAACGTGATTCATATTACGATTCTGCTAAAGCGGCCATTTTAAATCAAATAAATCAAATAATTTATTCGCATAATATGAGTAAATAGATGGTACATAAATGTTACATTACATAATATAACAATGAGGATCCTCATATTAACCATTTCTGGTATACGAAATATAAAATAAAAGCTTTTAATAACAATTAATAGCAATGGGTGATATTACTATCATTATTGCACTATATTAGGAACTTAGTTGTTATAATAATTTTCTATTCTTATAACTAAGGTATTCCTGGATCGTGTAGAAACATTTATCGACCAACCAGGCGTACAATTTTTTTTCGGAATAAACTAGTGGGTAGGTCTTTTAGTTCATTAGGTAATTTGTTAAATAATTTAATTGACATGGGGTAACAGTTTCTTCTATACAGATCAGTTTTTATGTTTGGTAAGGGAAAGCTATTAGGATAACGGGTATTAAAATTACAATATTCACCAAATGATTTGTATAGGTACTGATGTGTTTTGACAAAAATACAAGACTCAAATATATACATGGACGGTGCTGTTAATAAATTTAGCTTTTGGAACAATGGTTTGCATGAAGTTAATGAATCCACATTACAAAGTGCGCGAATGCACTGCTTTTGCGCCAGGAATACTCTATTAAATTCTACTGAGCCACCCCATAATATAATACCATATCGTAGGTTGGAAGCTACATATCCATGGTACGCTTGTAAAGCTGTTTTTTGGCTGGATATACGTGTAAGACGCCAAAGAGCGTAAACATACCTGTTTATTTTGTTACAGATTTTATCTCTGTGTAATTTCCATGAGATCTGACTATCTAATGACATCCCAAGGAAAATTATACTATCGGATTGTGCTATGTTATTGTTTCTGTATGAGATAGTTAGTTTGTAATTACATTGTTTTCTATTGTAAAATTGAATTATTCTAGTCTTGTCTATATTAACTTTTAAATTATTGGATTCTAGCCATTTTATAATGCTTTGTACAGCTTCGTTAACTTCTTTATTGTAGTCATCAAATGTAGTATTAGGTTTTTGTGGAATTACTAACGATATATCATCTGCAAAAAGGGTACAGTGATGATTGGTCACGTTAGGCAAATCGTTGATGTAGAGTAGGAATAGAAGTGGGCCTACCTAATATACTACCTTGTGGGACACCGACTCTGTTACGTGTGAGATTAGATTTATAAGCGAATTCTATATTCTTGTAATTAATTTTGTTGATTTATACATATTGTTGTCTATTTGTGAGGTAACTTTGTAACCATTTATGTGCTATACTGCGAATACCGTATGCGTAGGCTTTTTGGAGCATAATTTCATGATCAACAAAATCGAACGCTTTGCTCATATCGAAGAACACTGCACAGGTGTTAGACCCCCAGGTCCCCTCAAATGTGTACGGTTCTTTCCTCAAAATCATCTTAGATATTAATCTGCGTGGATCTAATAATTCTGACTTAACCATCATAACATCACGCCTTTAATCCCCGAAGGTATAGGCAGTGATGCACCTAACAGTACAGTACACCCACATTTCGCCAGTTCTGTGGAAATCCCATGTAACAGGGGCCGAGCCTATTGCCATCAACCGGGCACAAATCCTGACTCCATGGCTGCTACTGAGAAATTCCTGATGGAAAATCCAATAAGACGACATATTGATTGTGATAAGCACACAAATTCATGACTTTTATTTCTAAACCGTACTTACTACTTAGTATGTTACTTAAAAATAACTCAAAGATCAAAATGGTTTAAGCGATCACTACACTCGATCTTAACCCGTGTGTGCGTGTATCTGCATGAACAATGCACACAAACATAGGATCGCAACGAATTTGCCTAAACTCTAGCGGGTGGATTTTATACTGCGGACTCTTAAGTGCCTATACTACCTCAAATGGCTTAGCATGATCCTCCGTTACGCCTAAAATACTGCAGCATTAATTTTGAAACAAATATATGATAAGTTGAGGATTAATGTAAAGCCCTATGTTTGGCGAAAACACATAAAATTTCCTCGATAGAAAAAAAACCCAAAATTACCTCTAAACTGAACAATAAACCGCTGGCAATTATAAAATACTTCAAATGAGATCATGCAACTTGTTATACTAACTGAACTAACTATAAAGCAGGTCTTATGTTATTTATTTTATTAGTCCAATCAATAGATTTTTTGTAAATCGCAAAAAAACACTAATTTCGCACTATTCGGCCGCAGTGACTGACGTAATAACCGCTTTGTAGTGCAAGCTGATTAGAACTTTATTCTAACAGTATTTCAAACGAAGTTTGAACCACCACAAATAGAGTTGCTAATTTTAGGGTAAGACAGGGCCTTAAAGCGACTGCAAGAGCTAAATTAGCAACTCTGTTTGTAGTGGTTCAAACTTCGTTTGAAATACTGTTAGAATAAAGTTCTAATCAGCTTGCACTACAAAGTGGTTGTTACGTCAGTCACTGCTGGCCGAATAGTGCGAAATGAGTGTTTTTTTTGAGATTTACAAAAATCTGATTTTGATTGGACTAAAACAATGAAACACAATCATGCTCTTGTACTTGTCTCATGTTGCTTGCATGTGGACGAATTAATACCCGACGAGAGGATTGCAACTTCTATATGTGCATTTTTCGCGGGAGGGGCAATATGCAGTAGCTCCTTATTTCATCCAAGCTTACGAACAAGCTACAAAAGCACAAATCCTCTAGCGCATCCCTTTTTAGTAATGTTTTAATTATTTCCTCGAAATATCTATCTATACTATATATCACACTCATATCACACAGATATCACACTCATAATGCATAATTATGTATAATATCATCATAATTCATATCACTTCATTTAGTATTAAGTAAATTTTCTTTTATGTATATTGTATTCAAATTTTATTATTAAGATTTGAAAAATTATATATATTGTTGTCTTATGGTGAATGCTGCGTATACCTATAATAGGCATACATACCAGCACTTTTATGTTATTTTCATTGTTTCACATTAATTCTTAGTATGTATTGCTGTTGGTGTACCAAATAAATAAATAAATAAATACTAACATTATAAAAAGGTTGGTTATTAAAAAAAAAAAAAAAAAAAAAAATTAAAAAACCCGACTGCGTAAAAAATAAATAATAACTTTAAATAAAAAAATCTGAAAAGAATAAATCAAGTTCAGGAGGCGCAGTCGGGTTTTTTATTTTTTTTTAATTATTTTTTTTATTTTACTTTTTTTAGTTACTTAGATAATATCATACCATTTTAAAATCCTCATGATGAGCCCTTTATCGAGCCGTCCAGGCTGCAGAGCGTGCCAAACATTTGAATTTGGCGCTAAAAATCCCCCATTTTGTTTCTTTATTATTTTGATATACCCAATGTCACTTTCACAGTAAATACGAATCTAACGACACCTCTCAAGCTAAAATCCATCTAGTCGTACAGGCTGCAGAGCGTGCTAAATATTTAAATTTTATTTACTTTTATTATACTACTTGCTGTTGCGCGCGGCTTCGCCAGCGTCAAGTTCGGTAACTGTCCCATGGGATCATACTAAAGGGATAAAATATAGTATCCTACATGTTAATTCAGGTTTAAAATATGATTCAGGTTATAATTATGGTTACAAAATTATGTGCCAAATTTCATAATCATCACAATAATTATAATCATCACAATCACCATCACTATCACAATCACCATCACTATCACAATCATAATCACTATCACCACCACTATCGCAATCACCATTACCATCACTATCACAATCACCATCACTGTCACATTCACCATCACAGTCACCATCACTATCACCATCACTATCACAATCACAATCACTATCACAATCACCATCACCATCATTGTCACTATCACTGTCACAATCACCATCACCATCACTATCAAAATCACTATCACAATCACAGTCACCATCATCGTTGTCACAATCACCATCATCGTTATCACAATAATTATCATCGTTATCACAATCATCATCATTATCACAATCATCATCATCGTTATCACAATCATCATCATTATCACAATCATCACAATAAATCAACAATAACTATAACGATCTTCTGGATCTCAAAATAAATGCCATATTCGTAATCAGCACCTCTGATAATCTCGAAATCGACACACATATTGATTTTTAGACATTTCAACCCCATCGCACCCCAACGTTACAGGGGATGATGGTATTTCAGGTCCACCACATTAAATCTTAAAATCGTTGTTTTTGTAATACACCCAACCCAATACACCATACAAACAATAACCATGTTGATTTTCAGATTTTTTCGCCCCATTTCCCCCTCTTAGGGGTTGAATTCTGAGAAAACCTGAAACCCGTTTCTACTCATTTATCAATAGGAGCACTCCTGTGAAGTTTCGAATAAAATAGTCTTAACTAATCTTGTTTCCCCATACAAACTTTAGAGCCCCGTTTAACCCCCTTAAGGGGTGAATTTTGAAAAATCCTTTGTTAGTGCACTCTAAGACCACATAAGGAACCTACGAATCAGTAGACCCAGCGGTTTGGGCTGTGCGTTGATATATCACCCAGTCAGTCGGTCAGTTTACCACTTTATAATTATATGGATTTGTCATTTCAAATTACATTCAAACATATATGTTGAATATATTTTTGTAATCACCTTTTAAAACCCTTCATTTTGATACCCCACTCGATGGTATTAGAAGAAAAAACAAAATCGAACTCCACAATATGGCACCCCAAATCCACGATTTTTAATTGCTTTTTGATTATAATGTAGCCAGTGACACTCGCGCCATCAAGACGAATCTAACGACATTTATTATATCCAAATCCCTCCATCCGTTGAGGAGTTACGAGGGAACAAAGAAACGGACATACATACATACATACATACCTACATACAAACATACATACAGGGCAAACACATAACCCTTCTTTTGGGCTTCACCGCAGTCGGGTAAAAAGAAAGATTTTTATTTTTTGTATGTAACGAATAAATTTAAAAACTACTGGACCGATTTAAAAAAATCTTTCAGCAATGGATAGCTACATTATCAACGAGTAACATAGGCTATATTTTATCCCCGTACTCCCACAGGAACGGGAACTATGCGGGTGAAAACCGAGTGACGTCGGCTAGTCTCTAATAATCTTTGCCCGCAACTCGCTTGAAGTGTTGCGATGATGCGACCTAGGGTGGAACACGCTTTGTTTAGAAGAAACCGATTCACTGAAGCTTTGAAGACATCTAGATTTAAATAATCCAGGAATAAACAAGCCGGCTGTAAGTGCCTCAGACCGGCCATTAGTATTGTCTTCAATATTTACCTTTGGCCAAATAGTAGAAGGGTGACTCGGGCATGAAGAAGAATCCGACGGCGAAGACTCCAGCGAAGATGATACCGACGTATGCGATGACCATGTACGACACGTAGGGACCGATGCCGTACACCAGCAGGTAACCTAGCGTGATGAACATTTGCAGGAACGAACCGACAGCGCCACGGGAGTCATCCTACAAAGAAAGTAGAGAATATTGTAGTAAGAAGGATAAAATATTGCTATTGAATTTGACCACAATGAATTTCACAGTAGTAGCTCGGAGTCTAGATTTGTGACCGGTCGATGGCAATAGGCTCGCCCCTATTACATGGGACTGAAATATAACTGGTAAAATATTGGTGATCATAGGGTAAACCTTTGCATAACTAGAATTTGTTCGAAAATATATATTCATATTTTTACACTACACGAGAAAAAATAAATACAGTCAAGATACACATTACGTCATAAAAAGAGTCTAAACCTACAAATCTCTAAGCTAAAACTGCACTCAACTAGTCATGTCGATGAAAGTTTATAATACATTGCCGGAAAATAATTAAAAATGATCTTACATTTAATTAATTCAATAAATTACAACATTTTTTACTATGTTAATGCTACTATAAAATTAAAGCCCTCTTTCTCTCTCCTACTTTGCTGTGCCCTTACAGGGTCCATATTTATGTACCTAGCTTTAAGCCCTTTGTAACATTATACAATATGAAATGAAAAATAAATGAATGTGAACAGTGCCGTAAATAGGGCGGTGCCACCGGTGCCCAGGCACGATCGGACTCTGGGGGGCGCAAGAATGGCCAGACCAGGCAGGACTATTATTTTTTCGGTTTGCTCCTGATAAGTTCCCGCTGGCGCCCCTAGTGCTCGATTCCAACACATGCGTACCATGCCAGTATCATCATAAACATCGCGCTCATATTTTTGGCAGTGCACGTGCGTGTTAGTGTAGTGGCCCAAAAATTAAATCTTAAGGATCAGGATGGGCAACGCATTTGCACTAGTGAACTTGCGTTGCGTGAGTGAGACACATCAGGGCAGGCGCGGATAAAGGGGGGGAGGGGGGGGGGGCAATGGGTGCAATTGCCCCCCCCTGAACCGGACCTAATACGTCATTAGCCAAGCTTGAAATAATTTGACGGAATTGAAACTAAATATTCTAGTTGTATATCTTGTCATGGGCGTCGCCAGAAGGAGGCAGCTGCCCCTACACCTAGAGACTCAGGATATTAAGATATTGTTTAACCCTGCGAGAAAACATTTATCAAAATGGCTCCTTTTTTCTACCTCTAGGCTGGATTGGCACTCCTATTGGATTTTTGCATGATCGATCTCTACAATAGACAGAGCCTGAAATAAATTAGGAGCCCCTTGCCCCGAGGCCTTATTTATATACGTGTAAAGAAAAATATAATTTTCTTTAATTTCGATTTTGCAACAAACCTCTTCGAGCCGGACTGTGACATGACAAATGAATTTTGTAATCTATGGTAAAAGTAACCGATATGCGTCTCGAGGTAGTTGTGAGAAAATGATTTTTAGTTAAATACTTAAAAGAATAATCTAATTGTGATTTAGGAACAGACATTGCGATTATTAACATTAAATGTCGTTTCTTTAATTACAGGTATGTAAGATTTTGTAACTAAAACACTTTATTTTATGTGAATTTTATATGTAAAATAAACCCAATCTTTAATTACAGAGAAACAATTGTGTTTAATTGACTGTGTCGTCCAAATCACAGAAAAATATCTTATAAAACGACATTTAATGACAGAAAATGGAAAAATTTAAATTTACTTTTCAAATTAAACCAACAATTGACGGAAAGTCAAATTATATCGCCATAACGGCAATTGCCACACAAGATGACAAAGTTTTCTTAATTCCTGAAGTGTATCAAGCAGTATCACTTCACAAACATATCCAAACCTCGAAAACATTCACTACTGTGAAAAATACATTGAAAAAAAGGTATCAAACGAGAAATGTTTGGATAAAAACGACAGAAGATATGTTACAAACATATGTTGATGAGGATGGCAACATGATATTTCAGGACCAATTTCTAGAGGAAACTACCCAAGAACAATTGGCTATTGCTGATAAAAAGTGTTCAGACGATCCTATATTAAAAATTTTGGAAAAATTAGTTGAAGGTCAACAAAACAAAGAAAAAGAAAATATTAAAAAGTTGGCTGACCGGTTTGTAATTGGAAAATTTGACGGAAAAAATACAAGTGCATATCAGTGGATGGAAGTATTTGAAAAAGAATGTGCAAGGTTTGATATTGTAAAAGAGGAAGAAAAGATCGAAATCTTCAGATTATTTCTAGAAAAATCATGCACGGATTGGTATTCTTCCATGATGATCAAGCTTACTTTACATTCTGAGTGGTCAGAATGGAAATCAAGTTTTTTGGAAACCTATGCCAATAAAGGTTGGACCACTAGCAAGTATGCTTTATCTTTCAAATATCAATCAGGATCTTTATTAGAATATGCAGTAAAAAAAGAAAAACTTTTACTAGAAGTAACAAAAACAATGGATGAAGAGACCCTAATCAATATAATTGCTGCCGGCTTGCCAGATTTTATAACAGATAGAATTAACAAAGAAGAAATTGTGCACACAAAGAACTTATTTAGTGAACTTGGCAGATTAGAACATTTGGTTACAAGGAAGAAAATAAACAAAAAAAAAGAAGACACTAAAACAATTAAAGAAAAATGCAGTATTTGTGAAAAATTAAACAAAGGTCTACGCTATCATGCAGAAGATTCCTGTTGGTTTAAAACGAAAATAAATACTGAAAAGGATAAAAAGCAAATAAAGCTCATCAACAATTCAGAATTGGAATGTGAATTGCAGTGTGAAGACCAAAAAAACTAATAGTGCCGCCATTGATCAAAGTAAAATTAGTACTCAATAAAAATGTTGAAGTATTTGGGATCTACGACTCAGGCTCTAATGTCTCATTGATAAACTCAAAGTTGTTAAAGATAAATAATAAGGAAGCCAGTCACTTCAACAATACTAATTTAAAAACGATTAATGGCGTTAAAAAGGCAAATGGCATGATTACACTCAATGTAGCCATTTTTGACGTGGAAAAAAGAATGAATATTTTTGTAATAGACAAAGAAAATTTCGATTACGATTTTTTAGTGGGACTAGATTTTATAAAAGAGTTTTACCTAGTTCAAAACGAAAACTTAGAAATTAATCAGAAAATACCTATACAAAGAAGTAAAATAGTTTCTAAGGAAACAAATAAAACAGATATAGATTCTAAGGAACTAAAATCTGATAATTTAGTAAACTTCAACGAAGACTTCAATGAAGAAAACTTCAAAATTTGTATAAATCATCTAGACTATCAAAAACAGGCAGTGATAGATGAATTAATATTGAAAAATAAATTTGTATTTGCAAAGGACAAATATGACATAGGAAAGGTAACGGATTATGAAGCCCATATTGATCTACTAGTGGAAAAATATTGCAGTAAAAGGCCATATCGTTGCACAATAGAAGACAAAAAGGAGATTGAAAACCAGATTGCAAACTTATTGGAAAGAAATATAATAGAAGAATCATATAGCCCATTCGCAGCACCAGTCACATTAGCTTATAAAAGAGATGAAAATAAAAGATCGAGATTGTGCATCGATTTTCGAGACCTAAATAAAATAGTTGTACCTCAATCACAGCCATTCCCTCTTATTGAGGATCTAATAGTAAAAACAAGAGATTGTAAGTTTTTCTCAACACTGGACCTTAATTCAGCGTTTTGGTCAATACCGTTGCGTATCACAGATAGACACAAAACTGCATTTGTGACTCAAGAGGGACATTATCAATGGACTTGTTTGCCATTTGGTTTAAAAACCTCCCCAGCTATATTCCAGAGAATAATGTGTAACATAATACGGAAGCACAAGCTCGGAGAGTTCACAGTATGTTTCATCGATGACATTTTGTTATTCTCAAAATCTTTCTCGGATCATGTCAGACATCTGAAACAACTATTTCAAGCAATTAAAAGGGAAGGTTTAAAACTAAAATTCTCTAAATGCACATTTGCAGCAGACTCAGTTAAATACTTGGGACATGTAATACAGAATAATTTAGTCAGACCGCTGAAAGACAATTTAATATCAATAAAAAATTTCCCGACTCCAAAAACCCAAAAAAATGTGAGGCAATTCTTGGGTAAAATAAACTTTTATCATAAGTATGTGCCAAATATAGCAATAAAGTTGGAACCATTGCACAACCTTTTGAGAAAAGGACAAAGCTTTAACTGGACTAAAGCATGCCAAGAGTCGTTTGATGAAATGAAACAAATATTATGTTCTCAACCAATATTATCAATCTATGACCCAAACCTACCTATTCACATATACACAGATGCCAGTATACTAGGAGTAGGAGCAGTCCTAAAACAGCCACAAGGAAACAATGAAGAAAAACCAGTAGCATACTTTTCAAAAAAACTAAATCAAGTACAAAAGAGGAAGAAAGCTATATATCTGGAATGCCTGGCAATTAAAGAATGTGTAAAGTATTGGCAGCATTTGTTAATAGGTAGAAAATTTACTGTCTTTTCAGATCACAAGCCATTGGAGAATATGAACATAAGGTCTAGAACAGATGAAGAATTAGGCGATCTAACATACTATTTATCACAATATGATTTCCAAATTAAATATTCTCCAGGAAGATACAACGTCGAAGCTGATTGTCTAAGCAGGAACCCAGTCCTTGAATCAAATGAAAACCAAGAGGAACAGTTAAAAGTAGTTAACACATTAACACTAGAAGATATCTTAAAAGATCAAGTTAAAAATGAATATATACAGTGCAGAAAAGACAAGTTAATAACAAAAAACAATGTTTACTACAAGAAAGATAAGAAAAAAGAAAAAATAATTATATCAGAGAAATTCAGCATAGAATTCATGAAAAGTGTACATATAGATCTGGGTCACATAGGAATTAAACAGATGCAAAGAATGATTAGCTCAGTGTATACAGCAGAAAACATGACAAAAAACATAAAAAGAATCTGCGAGAACTGTATAGTATGTTTAAAAAATAAATCAAGAGGACAAAATAAATATGGATTGATGTCCCACCTGGGTCCTGCCACAAAACCTTTTCAGATATGCTCTATTGATACCATTGGAGGCTTCGGAGGTTCCAGATCAACAAAGAGATACTTACACCTGCTATCAGATCATTTCACCAGGTATGCATATATTTTGACATCAAGTACTCAAAATGCAAATGATTTCATCAAACTGATAAGGAACTGTGCAGAAATTGATGACATTGACTTAATACTCTCAGACCAATACCCAGGTATCAATTCTAAGGATTTCAAGAGATTTTTGGATGAAAAGAATATTCCATTAATTTTTACAGCAGTGAACTCTCCTTTCTCAAATGGCTTAAACGAGAGACTAAACCAAACATTGGTCAATAAAATCAGATGCAAGATAAACGAACATGACACAAAAATAGCATGGACAACTATAGCACACAAGTGTGTAGAAAAATACAATGAAACGGAGCACACTGTAACTGGATATGCTCCAAAGTACCTACTTTATGGCACAGATGTTACCATTTTACCAAATGAGCTGAAACTGAAGAAGACTGAGTATGATTTAATCCAGGCCAGGAAAAAAGCTCTGGAAAATACAATCAGATCACATAATTATAACAAGACAATTTATGATAAAAATCGAAGGCATATAGACTTCAAAGTTGGTGATACCGTATTTGTAGAGAATGGAAACAAACTAAATAGGAAGAAGCTCGATGAATTGAAACTCGGACCCTACAAAATCATAGAAAAAATATCAAACTCAACTTATAAGATAAACACTGACCATAGGAAATCAGAGTCAAACTATTTCCACATCTCGAAGCTGACACCAGCCCCTGCCTGGGCTTAAAGGGTATGCATAGCAAACGTATTGTTTTATCTTCTCTAGGAGGGGAGATGTAAAGAAAAATATAATTTTCTTTAATTTCGATTTTGCAACAAACCTCTTCGAGCCGGACTGTGACATGACAAATGAATTTTGTAATCTATGGTAAAAGTAACCGATATGCGTCTCGAGGTAGTTGTGAGAAAATGATTTTTAGTTAAATACTTAAAAGAATAATCTAATTGTGATTTAGGAACAGACATTGCGATTATTAACATTAAATGTCGTTTCTTTAATTACAGGTATGTAAGATTTTGTAACTAAAACACTTTATTTTATGTGAATTTTATATGTAAAATAAACCCAATCTTTAATTACAGAGAAACAATTGTGTTTAATTGACTGTGTCGTCCAAATCACAGAAAAATATCTTATATACGTATATGCAATTATAGCATAATTATTTGAGGCAGTGTTGTAAAAAATTTCGAGCTCGCTACGCTCGCTCTTGAAGCCTAATTTTTCATGAGTCTTAACTTTGTCTACATGAGGTGAGGCCCAGGTAACTCCAGTAGGTCGAGTGTTAAAATTTTCGAGCTTTCTCTTGAATTTATTTTAAATTCGACCAAGTAACTCCTATATGAACGTAGGCAAGGTGTAGTAAGAATTTCTCACTACGCTCCCCCCCCCCCTCCTGGCCGGCTGGCGGCCCCCTTGTATCTTGCATATCATGGATTTCTGTAAAGTAACGCCCATTTATTATCAAAAGTTCATCAATTTTTTTTAATGAATTTTCCAATAATTGCCCCCCTTTAAAGGAAATCCTGTATCCGCGCCTGCGTCAGGGGGTGGTCTGCTTGTTATCCACATTAGTTCTAGTTCTTTAACTAATTAGTCCACCAACACCAAGGACCTTGTGCTTTATTTTATCACACTGAAAATAAAGTAGGCCTATTGGCATATAGGCATTCCTCTAGCTAGGGTACCTATAATATCTTAAAAAAAACATGGGCGCAGTTATAGAAGCTCACACGGGGCGCAGAAAAGGCTATTTACGGCACTGAATGTGAATGAACTCTTCGAGACAAATGTTGCTTACCGTAGAAATTTCAGCACAGTACATGGGTGAGATCGTAAACACCATTCCGGCGGCCAGACCCCAGAAGATTCTGGCGCCGTAGATCATGCCAACGTTCTGGGTGGCCGCGATCAGGATCCAACCGATGAACAGCGGGATGGCGGTACTGAGGAGACCCCATTTGCGACCGATCTTTGATGCTGCGAAACCGCCGAGGAATGGTCCTAGAAGAAGGGAAGTTTTTGTCAGTATTAACTACAAGCTGTTACTCTTAACCGCCTCCGCGTTAGGCTTATTTCAGAGCGAGATGTTTCGATATCCATAGACGTGTATCATAGCGTTCACTGTTCAACGTAAGTACGCCGGTAGTTAAATTATTTAACTAGCTGGTCGGACGTTTCGTAACATGTGACGTCCGTTTCACTCTGAAGTAGGCCTCAGTGTAGGTTTTTATCAGTGAAAAGGTTTTGTAAACTGTACTTGCAGGGATTTGTATAATCAGCCTGGGTTTAACGTTCCCCAGCTTGGAAACAGATATCCTCTCTGTAAGAGGAAGTCAGCTATAATCCACCACGCAGGCGCAATACGTGTTGGTGGAAGTCATTTATGTCCTTCATTTTTTGTATTCTAAAACATGGTTTTCTCACGTTATTCTCCTGCACAATTTTTGAGTGTGATGATGAAATAAATGACGCAAAGTAATGCGCCTGCTTAAGTTTGAACCCGAGACCCACAACTCATAAACCAAGGCCGTGACCACTGAGCCACCCTGCTCTAGCTTGTATCAAAAAGTCAGTGGGACAAACAATCATCAGTGCAATCAAATGCAGCCTTGCCCACTGGTTCTCCCAATAGGGTATTTTACTCTTTAGGAGAAAAAATCTAAAAATATATTATTGAGATAGCTTAGGCAAAAAGCAGTCGGAAAAAGTAAGTTTTAGTTCATAAAATTGCAAACTAAATTTTAAAATTCAATTCAAGGGTTTCAGCTTTTTTAATCTGTTTCATAACACCATTAGAGTAGTCGCCATGTTACTACGTCATACGGCTAAGTAAACTTAGAAGTGTCAACTGTCAATTTCAAATATCACTGCATTTGTTTACACAGCCAACTGACGTCACGACCACAGAGAAATATGGCGACCACTGCGTCCAGCGTTTTCGTCAAATTACGCGCGAAATTTGAAAATTCAAAATTTAAATGCATTTTTATGGCACTTAACGATTGAATGTTTTTGTGAATTTTTTAGTGGTTCATTAGCACTATAGAATCTAATTGAGTCACTTCAAAAATGGGTGTAATACCCTATTGTGCCACAGTCTGTGCGTATGTTATCAAATGAGGAAACCAGTCATAATATAATTACCGAATAAAGCACCAACAGTGAGTAGGGAACCGATCCATGCCTCCTGGTCCGTAGTGACAGGCTCTCCTAAGGGGTTCTCCGTGGTGTTCTGCTGCAGCTTCAGGTTCACGGGAGACGTCCATCCCATGGAGTAACCCGTCGAGGCGATCGCGATGTTCGCTGGAGGACAAAAGATAATGTTAGAGATAGGTAATGAAGTAATGGTTGAGTGTTGGTGCAGTGGCTGTAGGGTGATCTTACTAGGTACTTATTATACATACATATCTTACTACATAATACCGATATAAATGCGAACGTTTATGAGGATGAATGTTTGTTAAAATAAATAATAAATAAATAAATATCGCTGGACATTAACACACAGCGCCATCTAGTGCCACACTAAGCAACGAGGCTTGTGTTGTGGACACCAGACAGTTGATATACTACATAGATACTTTTTGTTTGTAAATACATACTTATTATACATATAAACATCCATGACTTGGAAAAAAATGTCCATCTCATCACACAAACATTTGCTCCAACCGGGATTTGAACCCGGGACCCTAAGAACGTAAGGCAGCCTCACCACCGCTGCGCCATTCGGGTCGTCAAGAGTCCTATTCCTTTTTTTTCGCAATTTTTTCTTCCTGGATCAAATTATTTCAATCGGCGTACAGGAGTCGAGAATATAATAGCGATCTCCGGACGATTGTCAATTGTTGTTGATGAAAATTAGAGACGAGACTGACAGAGACTGAGGAGCGAGTTGAATTCGCTGATTTAGCGAAGCAATTCTAGAACTCCAATAAGAATTGAATCTAACAATGTGAATTTGAGCGTCAAAATTTCATCGCTGACGATTTTTCTTGCAAACTGAGTTCGTGAAATATTTTAGCAAATTACACGAAAAGCAAAAATGTAAATGTGTAACTCCAACTTACAAGAAAGAAAATGGTACTATCAAATATCTTACTGCTGCTGAAAATTACTGCGTCAAAAACCATGAATTTGCGTAAAAAATGTAATAGGACAATAGTCCTATTACATTTTTTACGCAAATTCATGGTTTTAGCCTCACTACCGCTGCGTCATTCAGGTCGTCATTAATAATGACGACCTGAATGACGCAGCGGTAGTGAGGCTGCCTTACGTTCTTTGGGTCCCGGGTTCAAATCCCGGTCAGAGCAAATGTTTGTGTGATGAGCATGGACATTTGTTTCCGAGTCATGGATGTTTATATGTATAATAAGTATGTATTTACAAACAAAAAGTATCTATGTAGTATATCAACTATCTGGTGTCCACGACACAAGCCTCGTTGCTTAGTGTGGCACTAGATGGCGCTGTGTGTATTGTCCAGCGATATTTATTTATTAATCTTTTACGCAAAAACTACTGAACGGGTTTGGATGTAATTTAGCACACAGATAGTTTAAAACCTAAACATAGGATACTTGTTTGTCCCGGTATAGTAAAATCCGTGCCGCTACTCAGAAATTCGTGATGAAACAACCTAATTTCACTTTTCTTGAGAATCGAACCCAGCTGACCTGATGCTCAGCAGTCGTGCATGAGACCACCACACCAACCAACGAGGCTTTCATTGATCGAGACGAGGATAGTTAAAATGTTCCCGCATAATCTAAGTTAACACTAATCTGCATCTTAAAGGCCATAGACACGTATGGCCCCAGAAAAAAAAACTATAACCACAACATGGGCCACTGTGTACAGAAGATGGCCACGTGAATTCCTCCACGTCGATATTTACATGACATTACAAGATACGAGATAGTAAAAGTAAATATTCCTCTCTTATGTACCAAGCTTTATTACCAGTAAGTCAGTTGAATTAAGTTTTATTTTAGGAATTTGTTCTGAAACTGCCCCGTTGGTGAACCAGCACTACTGCAAAGCTTGAGGTCCTGAGTTCGATTCCCGGGTCAGGCAAAATGATGTTGTGTTTTTCCATCAGGAATTTCTTAGTAGTACCTAGTCACGGAGTCTGGAATTGTGCCCTTCTTACATTGGACTTAAACATAAGTGGCAAAGTGTGGGTGTACTTGTTAGGTACAACTCTGCATAACCCTGGGGATTACAAGGCTTTTTTTACGGATGGGAAATCATCAAATGACTCCTCCCGCTCTGGGCGAAGCAGGAGGGAGTGTCAGACTTACTGACTAAAACTCATCCATGTTCCTTCATCGTCCTTTGTGTTCCGGGGCCACGGTATCTCTTTCGAACAGTCCCGCAGACCCGGCAGGCATCGGCCCCCGGCCCCCACGGGCCTTGCCCTTGCCCTCCCCTTCCTATTTCTGACTCTCTTTGAGGCGCGCGTGGAACACTTCTGCTTGTCGACACGGCCTGTCGTCATGAGACGGATGGACGGCGAGCTAGCCCATAGCTCACCGTCCACAGGCCTGCGCCTACGGTGGCCGGGGGCCATGCACCACGTGGGTTTACAAGGCTTGATGTTATGTTATGAATTTGCGAAATTCTGGATAATCTTCTTAACAATATTTCACTTCATTACGATCAAAGACACCTATGCCCGTCTTTGATCCCTAATAAATATTGTTGAGAAGAAGCTAAGAAGTTTTTACTACCCAAACATGGGCCAGCATCATGGGCCACTATGTACAGAACTAGAAGCCACATGACGGCCACGTCAAAACCTCCACGTCGATATTTGCATGACATTGTAAATACCTATTTAAGATGTTATAAAGATACGAGACAATATAAGACTTTATCTCCACATATAAATACAACAGAGACTAAGATAAATCTTTATTTAAATATACACAAGTGTTACCACAATAAACTCCAGTATTATTTTAGTGTTGCTAGATTCTTTAGGCCTCTGCTGTGTTTGAGTTAAGAGATAAAATACATTTTAAGCTGATGTTTGATGAACGGTTTCCTGATTAGCGTAATAAAAATAAAGTATTTGGTAAGCTAGTTGACGTGGCAAACTAAATTTTCTCGTATTGTACCGGTTTAGTGTGAGTAAACAAAGAGCTTCAACATCCATCTTTTCCAGTCCACGTAGGCTTCCATCCAAGGCCATCTATGAACTTTTCTAAGCACACCTACTGTGTCTTCTTAGCTACTAACTACAAAACATGTAAATAAATCTATACTTAATATTATAAGTTTAATTGGTTGAACGCGCTCATCGCGCTAATCTCAGGAACTACTGGTTCGAATTGACTACGACCAATAGGAGAGGAGTATCAATGAAAAAATGGAGAAAATTGTATTTTTATAATAATTTTATGCGGACGAAGGTCGACGAACGATGTTGTCTTGTCACTGCATTAAAAAAATCTTTCAGACATATTAAAGTACAAGAAATAAAAAGCATGTAATAGCCCGCACAAGACAAAAAACACACAAAAACAAAATATATCAATACAACTAATTACACAATAACTAATTACAGTACATATAGACATTATATGTCATTGTCCTACAGATAGGCTACCAAACTAGCTTTTCACCTGTGACTTTGGAGGCAGTGTTTCTCCATAAAAAGTGATTTAATAAGTAACCAAAAATGTGCTAAGTAACATTTGTAGATATCGCCCTAAGTGCCTAGGGTTGTAAACACTTGAATAAGTATGCAAGCAAACCGACACTAGCTAAACCATAAACTTTACTACGAGTTCAAGTTAAGTTATTTACGACTAAAGCCTGACGCTCGATGTAGTTTTGTAAACAGACCGATGCATCTATGGAGCCAAGCCCGTTCTACTCATGAACTTATTAAGTTACTTATAGCTCTTGGTATTACCAAGGGGTATCGTATTATCTTATAACTGGGTTGTAAGGCAGTCGTATCATGTAAAATCAGCTGCATCGGGTTAGACTGCTTCCAGTCTTGCTTTGTATCGATAGAACGTAGTATCTACGTGATGTGATGGTGGACTCCTAGATGGCGTTGTAAAACTCCAGTCTGTGGTGATTAATGAGACGCTGGTGCTGTCATCTGTTGAGGTAATGGAGAACCGAAAATAACTCGAGCGATTGTCAAAACTTAGGGAGGTGTCATTTCTTTGTAGGGGATTGGGTATCTGTACGTAGTATTATATTATCTGTGATGATGATGACGTTTTCTCCTAAAACGGCAAAGGAAAACGTCGTAAGGAAACCGTCGGAAAATATTGTCCTAGAAATTCGGAGTTCCCATAACCGCCAACTAGGATCGCATAGTCGATGATAGATTCGAGTTTTCCGCGAAAAATCATCTGCTAGTCCATTGAATAACGAAAAATATCAATAAACAAGTTGTTGTTGTTATTGCAATGAGGGATTTTCTTTTTAGCTCTTCCCTAGTCGCTGGATAGATGGCGCTAGGAGTAAGTATGATAATGCAAGGAACGGAACCTAAAAAAACAGATTTTAACAAAGCGCGAGAAATGTAGGTTATATTCGGAAGGTTAAGCAAATGAAAGTGTCAGTCAACGAGAGTATGTGACGTGAGTGACGTGACACAATGTTTTTTTTTCAATCGTTTTGGCTTTGGCACCAACTATCATAGTAAGTTCAACGCCATCTATAGAGTTCTTGGAAACTAAGTTTTTTTTTAAATCCTCAAAAGGAAAACCTCTCATTACGACACTTATATTATAAAGCTGTTCATTGTCGGCTTATCTTTTGCGGTCAGTTTGATAGTTTACTACAATACTATTATAATTATTATCTGATACTGCGTTCGCGTTATAAATAAACCTTATTTGTTTGGAACCTCATTGTTCAGTGTTTCTTGACATTAGGTAATTATAGAATCTTCGGGGACAAGTGTTCTTCTGTTCCATTAGGTTTTACAACTTAATAACTACCGTTAAATTAACTTTCTTATGACAGTAGACTGCAGAATTTAATTTGACTATAAGGATTACGGTATTGCACGGTACCATTGGTTCAATAAAAGCGGTGATAGTCTAGTGATGTGACTATATGACTGCTAGGTCATAGGTCACGAGTGCGCACCCAAAGCACGCAGATTTTTCGGATTCATTTTTTTTTTTCATGTGCGTATCGTATAATTATCACTGGCTTCGATGACACACATGGTAAGGAAACCAAACATGCCTGAAGGATATTTCTCGGCGGCATGTAAAGCCGTGTCAGAGGCCCATGGGTGGTGTAGGAACTCTGACACAGGTTAGGCACTAAAAATACGAAAAAAAGAGTAGGTTTAATAGCGTAGCAGCTGACCTGACCGCTACGTGTTTCGCTCACGGGTTCGATTTACCAAGGGACAAAAATCTGTTCAAAACAGGAACCACTTTGAGATAAATCTACAAGAGAACTTGTAGAGTTTAGAGTCTAACCTCTGAAATTCATATAAATCTAATCTTTTTCGATATCTACATCTGATAGTAAACATATTGACACACTATTGTGTCAATTTAAAGTATGGCGGGTTGGCCGCTCTTAACTGTGACAATCCAAGCCTATAGAGGCTTGGATTGTCACAGTTAAGAGCGGCCAACCCGCCATACTTTTCGCGAGAATTTTGACAATAGCTCTTGCGTGATTATGCCGTTGTTAGACATATGTCTTTGATTTTTTTGAACTAATAGGTATCTTGTGGACTATATCTAGGCTTCTATCGAAGCAGAAAATGAAAATTTGTAGAAACAAATTCAGTATAAGCCTCCAAAAATTGCTGTTTTGCACAACTTTTACCTCAACTTTGGCCGTTCATAATGTACTTATAAATTGTAAAAGTAAAGAAAGCATCCTGATAGAAGCCTTGCAAATGTAGTGGAGATTCTAAATAACAAATATTTATTTCACATACTAATTCAAAAGCACGTATTTCCTGGAACAAGTTTTATAAATTTACGATTAAATTTTTCGTTCAATGTCCTCGCGTTAGGCGGTTTGAGGTACGCGGGAGGCAAGTAGTGCGGGTTCGGGGCTGGGTAAGACAGTGGAGTTGAAAAAATACCACCGCTGTGGCTCTGGATAAAACAACAAGTTTTTCGACCATGCTCGCGTTGACGAAAGGCGGGCCGGGAAGGGCCCTCTTAAGAAAGATTCTGGTATCTATGGGGTAGTATTTTCATAATATGGTAGCTTGTTCAATCCACCATATTATTATGCCTCCTGTATTTCGTGTCATGCTTATGATTCTCAGGTATAAGAAACATGATTAGCGATCTGGTTATTTAATTTTACAATAGTTTACTTAATTAAATTCAATATTTAATATTAAACAGCAATCGAGAGATTATGCCGTTGTTAGACATTAATTTCGTTGCGGGATCCAAGACAGTTAAATTCATTCTCTGGGACTTCGTCGAGCTTCATTGTCTCGGCGCTTTTCTGGTGGTCGCCACTGTTGATTCTGGCTTTCAGGAGTTACAGTGGTTTGGGAACAGTGTGCGGGCTTGTCCCAATAAAAAAAAAAAGTGTGGTAGTTAAACCCTATTCACGAAGGCTTTAATATGTGGGTACATGACGTTTGTTGTCTTATGCACTGAACGTTTACAAAATGCCTTAATTTTGTAAATACCTATGCATTTCCTAATATAAAATAATGTAAGAATCTTGTACTTGCTTTGACTAAGCATTAGTCTATGATTTATGTATAATGGGCATTGATTGTTTATTTTTTAATAACCAACCTTTGTAGTCATCACGACATGAAAGCATCAAGATCACGCACCCCTATTAGTGAACGAAGTCTAATAAACTATACGAACCTTGTTAAAGTATTAAAAAACAGCATAAAGAAAACCGGTAACTTAGTCTTTTGCACAAGTCACCACATCCCTATTCCTTCTCGTCTTTGTTTCCGTTTCCTGCGCGAACCTCACTAGCGCGCACACACACATATACACTTTCCGTTCAAACACCAAATCAAAACGGCGGCATGCGAGTCGGCTCCGTGAAAAACTGTGAAAACTCCAGAAACCCTCAAGATAATTGTGAGATAATTCATCAAGGGACGTCCCAGACTATTTTACATATAAACGTAGTGCACTGTGGAAGAAAATCGGGTGTGAAGTGAATAAGTGTGCAGCACTCCACGGCCACGTGAGTACCCACATCATTTCCTTCGTTCCCCTTGTTGCAAAGCTATTTTACCGGTGGTTTATACAGTCAGTTTATCGAAGGGATAGAACTACAACAAACCTAGAATACAGAAGAATCGTCCGTTCAACCTATCCCGAATCGATGCCAAAAATTATGAACGGTCATTTTGCAATCAACAAAATAAAACACGCGCCATTTGCATTCAACAAAAAAAACGCGGGAAAATAATCAAACGATCCGGTTTGAAAACAATCGTTTTTTCCTCTAGAAACACACTGACTCCTATTGTTATTCGATGACCCACACATTTCATACATATTTTATAAGACAGTGCCCGTCACACAAGTCATGCATTTTACTTTCTTTGCCTTATCGCTTATTTTTCTATTTTATATCACCGTTAAATGTTACACGACAAATTTTGATAGGTATTACATCTTGTTACACAAATAATTGTCATGATTTTCAAATATGTATTAAATAATAAGATCTGCTGTGATCTATTTAAACTAATATTATGTAGGGTTTTAAAGATTTTAATAATTCGTTTTATATTTGAGAAATGACAACACTGCCTAACCGTCAATGTTGTAGCGGGAAGGGGTAGTTTATAAAACATGACACTCGGCCGAGAGAGCGCTGTTCATTGGGAGAAATTGTGGTGTTAAGACTAATAGTCGAATCTGTGTCTGATAACTGATAAGTGTTGTAATTATTGCATTTTGTATAAAACGTGAAATAATGTAGAAGTGCCCATCCAGGCCTATGTGGACTGAAATACTTGGATTTGAATATACTCAAGAGTTGATTGGAGCTACAGTTGTTTTATTACAGTTCAGAAGTGACAAGAACCACGAGCCATCTCTCAGCGAAATAGTAAGTAATTTGTTTCCTTTTCTTTACCATAGTAAGATGTATACTTACTGTTAAATTTCGGTAAAAAAAAGAGGGTGGAAATTTAACAAATAAACTTTCACGTATGCACAGTGTTTTACACCATGGAGATTATTGTTATATCATGAAATAGAGAAAAATTTCTACCCCGCTAAAAAGCTCACGTGATTCAACTATGCAGAAAGTATACATAATTATTAAGAACTGTGTTCTGACTCGCATTGCTCGAATTTATTACTCTGAATTCTCTGAAGTTGATTTATTTAACTCTAATAAACCGACATTAAAAAAAAACGAATAGTGAACACTATAAATGGAGATAAATGAGAAGCAACCAATCTTCTTCTTCTTTTTTTTATTCAACCGTTTTCTGTTTAAAATTTTTCAAAATCGTAATCCAATTCTAAAAATAACTTAAAAATTATTTTGTATCGTATTTTTGTATTGTATTTTTATTTTTTTTAAATATCTGGCATTAGTCCGTTCGCATGTATTATATACATATATATCCCAGTTACACAGGGAAATCTATAATTGGCCATAATAACTGTCACAAGCGACTTGGTTAGTTCACTTGATTTTATGCAGGTGTGTCCTGTTGATTTATCACAGTGAATCGGTCGCCGGATCCATGTTAGGCGACTTGGTTAGTTCACTTGATTTTAGGTAGGTATGACCTACTGATTTATCACAGTGAATCTGTCGTCGGATCCATGATTATGATGATTATAATGATAATGTGAACTAAGTGTGTTCACAGGCGACTTGGTTAGTTCACTTGATTTTATGCAGGTGTGTCCTGTTGATTTATCACAGTGAATCGGTCGTCGGATCCATGTTAGGCGACTTGGTTAGTTCACTTGATTTTAGGTAGGTATGACCTACTGATTTATCACAGTGAATCTGTCGTCGGATCCATGATGATGATGATTATAATGATAATGTGAACTAAGTGTGTTCACAGGCGACTTGGTTAGTTCACTTGATTTTAGGTAGGTATGACCTACTGATTTATCACAGTGAATCGGTCGTCGGATCCATGATGATAATGATGATAATGATAATGTGAACTAAGTGTGTTCATAGGCGACTCGGTTAGTTCACTTGATTTTAGGTAGTCGTGTCCTACTGATTTATCACAGTGAATCGGTCGTCAGACAGATGTTAACCCAGTGAACTAAATGTGTTCACAAGGCCTATGTTATGCGACTTAGTGAGTTCGCTGGATTTTTGTAAATGATAAATGATAATTGATAAATGATAATTGATAAATGATAATTGATAAATGATAGTTGATAATTGATAAATGATAATTGATAAATGATAATTGATAATTGATAAATGATAATTGATTAATTATAATTGATAAATTATAAATGATAATTGATAAATGATAATTGATAAATGATAATTGATAATTGATAAATGATGTTTATTTTGCAAGTAGGTTTTTACAAACACTTTTACAACTTAAAATTAATTAATAATGGTGAGCAATGAATTAAAACAGGTTATTGTAGTAGTTGGTTATTCCCTATCAATGTTACGGGATATCTTTTCTTTTAATGGAGCCCGTGAGTTGCTCGCTGGATGCGTAAGGGGCGATGTATATTTTCTCACTGGATTATTGGGTGAGCTGCATACATTCGTCGGATTTGAGCAAACTGTATTTGCTTACTGGTTAATGACTCTTACAACGTTTAGATGAAGCGTAGTAATTATATTGAATTCGAATGATTTTAATTAAATAAATAAGAGACAGATTATGTCGATGAATATTGTACACATTTCAGAAATCAATAGGCGTAGTTGTTGAGGAACTTGACTGCTAAGCTGTATTTTTATGTAGTAGAAGTACTAGCGGACGTCACAGTCTCGAGTACGGGGATAAAATATAGCTTATGTTGCTCGCTGGTAATGTAGCTATCCTTTGCTGAAAGAAAAATGTCCAGTAGTTTTTAAGTTTATTCGTTACATACAAAGATACAGATCTTTCCTCTTTAATAATCTTGGTATAGACTGACGTCTGACAATTAATGACATTGACGGATAAAATCAAAAAGCAAAGCAAATTCACTTTCTAAAGAAAAGTTCGTACTCAATTCGAAGTCTAGTCATAATAATTATTATTAGTTTTCTCGTTATTTTCTTTCTAATTTTTGGTATTTGATAGAATATATATTAGTTAATTTTATCTGTATATGTGTATTAGTATCAATATACCTAAGTATTAATATTCTCGTTACCAAAAAGTTAGGGTACAATGTTTTCTTATTTAACCCAAAGGTTAACTGGTAGAGAATGCCTTGTGGCATTAAGTCCGCCTATGTACTACTACATATTTCATAAGTCTTCTTATTCACTTTAAATCACTAAAGTGAAAAGCATGCACTACAAAATTATAAAACCACCATTACCAGTACCACTATTGTACATGAAGTTTAAATTATACAACATTTTTGGAATCCCCTCTGGGCAAGTAAATGTTGTGTTGCTAACAACCTGGAAATGCTAGCAAACAAATGACATTTGTATGTTTCACATTGTTGGATTGCTCACTTATTGATTGATTAATTAATTTATATTGATATTTTAGTTCAATTTCTTATTTGTTTGTTTGACCAAGACCAGCGTCTTATTTTACTTGATTTGGTAAATAGTATTGTGTATATGTCTTTGATTTATAATAATGTTTTTATGCCTATTACCCAAAATATGGATATTTCTGTCATAGAGAATTAAATTAATTAAAATTAATGATAATTAAACTTATTGTGATCGATCATTCACATGACATCGTTTTTATGCGAGTGTGAATGGATTACTTCTCAAATGATGTACAATGTTTCAGTGAGCTGTGACGATGTCGTCTGATGTTGAGCTTGGTACCCCGTCTGGTACACCTCTGAGGCGCCGGCGTAAGTCCATGAAAATGAAGGCTCAGGCAGAAAAGCCCATTGATATCTACATAGTTCGAGTGAAAAGGCTTGCCTTAGTGAAGAAAGTTACGGACGTCCGTTGGAAGGGATGTTACATCGTACTTTACCTGGTGATGAAAGTATTCGTGGATATTTTATGATAAATTAATTAGGATTATTAAATAGATGTTAAATTACCGGTAGCTGTTGGCTGGCTGACTGACTGTTTGATTAGGAATAGGCCGCGGACTCGGAATAGTTCGGTACCCGAAGATCTACTTAACTTTCTTGCATCTCGGAGACCTCAACCGCAGTTTAATAATAAATTACGTGAACATACGACTCAAAACCACGGTTAAGGTCTTTGAGAAAATAGTTTATGACTTCGGTCATCGGTGTTCCAACTAAGATTGTGTCTGACCGTGACACAAGCTTTACGTTGAAAGACTAAACCTTTTGTAATACACATGGTATTAGAACATATTTTAAACGCAGTAGCTTGTCTCAGAGTTAATGGTCAGGCAGAGAGATTTAACCAAACCATCTTAAAATTCATGATCATCTAACCTATATAAAGGCTACTGAGACAAGTGTCTGGGAAACATACAATAGGGCATTAACAATTAACACTTTTTGTAATCATAATCATTTATTTGTAATGTTAAGAATAAAAATTATTTATTTGCTTAAAATACAGGTGTTACCAGATGTTAAAGTTGGTGGTTTATGCATAAACCATATTTTGCCTTTTTAGGGCATGCAAAAATAATTTTACATTATTGTATAATGCGTTTCTATGTGAAATTTAACATGTACTTATTAAGTTTACAGTAAAATAATTATTAATAATAATTAATATAAAATAATTAGTAAAGTAAAATAATTATTGGTACATATTAGTCTCAAAATAAGTTGAGCGTAATACATAGTCAAACAATACAATTCTTTAATATTTGTCTTTATACGTTAATTTTTATCATTCATTATTTTAACAAAATGTTCAATATTGTTACCATAATTTAGATTTTAGAATATATTAATTATTAACATTATTTATAAATTCATTAGTAGAATTAAATCGTTAACTTCAAACTCTTTATAGTTCTTTGGTATTTTAAATTATAAATTAGTCCACACATTAAAAGAGTTCGTTCTTTACTTATATTGTCACTTACGGGATATCTTCCGTGATTGTTCATTGTTTTGAGCTCCCTAGTTTAGTTTAAAACCGTGAAAGCTTAAAATAGAGTTCGTTCTTTATATAGAAGTCCTGTTAATGCCTCAACACAGAAAACTGCGGCAGAGGCTATGTTTGGGATAAATAAATACACAAGATAAATTACACGAGATTTTGTCCAATAAGCTTAGCGCCGATAAGTCTATGTACTAATTTAGAGTTGCCATAAGTCGAAAAACTTAATTTTGATATGATAAGAAAAGTACAAAGCCTCTGTCGAAGTTTGCGGGTCCATACAAGATCACTGAAGTTGCAGCTGATTAAATCCGACCATGGATACATTTTGGAACTGCATAGCTCCGATGTCCAGTAGCTTTGAGAATGCTGGCAAAAGTAACTGAGTAAAGCTAACTTAAAATATTTCCTCTTACTGTCTATTTTATTGCAAAACATTTTCTTTAAATGTACAGGGTCAGAAGCTCTAGTTAAATATGTTGTCAAGTTTTAAAAATGTATATATACCTATTTGTAATGTATAGAAATGTTTTTTTTTTTTTGTTTTTCTCTCTTTATTTTTAACGCTTAAGAATGTCATGATTTTATTTCTATGATTGTTGTGTGTGCCAGGAGGCCACACAGTGTCGGATGGCCGAATGTCATGATTTTCAAATATGTATTAAATAATAAGATCTGCTGTGATCTATTTAAACTAATATTATGTAGGGTTTTAAAGATTTTAATAATTCGTTTTATATTTGAGAAATGACAACACTGCCTAACCGTCAATGTTGTAGCGGGAAGGGGTAGTTTATAAAACATGACACTCGGCCGAGAGAGCGCTGTTCATTGGGAGAAATTGTGGTGTTAAGACTAATAGTCGAATCTGTGTCTGATAACTGATAAGTGTTGTAATTATTGCATTTTGTATAAAACGTGAAATAATGTAGAAGTGCCCATCCAGGCCTATGTGGACTGAAATACTTGGATTTGAATATACTCAAGAGTTGATTGGAGCTACAGTTGTTTTATTACATAATTTGTTTCATTTCATATTAAAAATGGCCGTATAAAAATTTATTAGCGTTTTCTACATTTGTGATAATTTTTATTGCGATGAAAATTGAATGCATAAACATATGTTCACAGATTCATAAATATTTAAGGAAAAGTTAGATTTCGCGCCACAGTTTAAAAAATGTTGAGTTCCTATTACTTGCCCAGGTAAATCGAGAAATCTAAGAAGACGTCATTAAATTGTGATTATTTCACGATTCGTTCCGCCATAATGTCGTACAAAACAATTGTTTCAACTTTAATCTTCGAGTTGTTTTTACTTTTAGTATAATTACACCTTGACACTTCAACTTTGTTTCAAAGATGTTCACTTTGATTTAATTTAATCGGTGTTAACTCACACTATTTGAATTTAATTTGATTTAACTCACTCAACTAACTGATTCAACTCACAAACACTATTCAAAATCAAAATCAAAATCAAAATCAAAGGATTTATTTCAAGTAAGCCAGTTACAGGCACTTTTGAATTGTCGAAACAAAGATGAAAATTAAATGTAGCTACAGTCCCAGTCACAAGACATAAAAACTGTGAAAGTACTGTAGTTGCCCATTCCCTAGCGTAGATCTCTATGGAGAAGAACGGGCAAGAAACTCCATGGACACTCTTTTAAATCAGAATATTGTTACAAAATCTTGGTTACATCATTCACGTTGAGATGGTATATTATGTGAGAACAATGTAGCAAGATGTGCACGGTAAAAGTGTCCACAGCAAAAAAACACAAACAAAAAAAAAAAAATACAATTCAAAATAATTCCTTCAAATAAGCCATGGCAACCAAGAGATGACCAGTCACAACTGACAGCGCCCGTTCACGGACATGACGCATGGATCAGCACCATTCAACTCAACCATTTTGAAGGGAACTAAATGATCCGACACATGCGCCACCATCAGCGAGACAATAGAGTGAGCATGACATACTCCAAACCGCCAGGGCACATTCAAGTCAAAAAAAAAGACGTAGGTTTCCAGTGAATGATAGCTTTCTAGTACATAGTACTCACACAATATGGGCTATGCATTTATATAATACTAAAGAGATTGATTCTATACAATGCAAAGATAGTTGTACAATCTTCAGCAGCTCCAACAATACAATTCAATGCTATCAATTTATGCGCCCCTGTCCATGTGGAGCAGGACCAGCATTGAGCCAAGCATTTTTATCATCGATATAATCGCTCAACTTGTAATATGCTTGCTTACATAGTGTGCGTTTAATGCATGTTTTAAATTTCGTCTCATTCAGTTCAAGAATACTTTGTGGAATTTTATTATAGCATCTCAAACAGTACCCCATGAAAGATGAGTCTACTTTAGCGAGTCTGAAACCTGGCTGAACTAGTTGGTCCCTATTTCTAGTACTGTAATTATGTCTGTCACCCCTTTTACCAAAAAGGTGCAGATTTTTTCTGACGTACATTATGTTTTCGTAGATGTATTGACAATGTACCGTCATGATGCCAATATCCTTAAACAGTTCCCTTAGAGAATCGCGCCTACGAAGATTATATATGGCTCTGATGGCTCTTTTCTGCAGAATAAATATAGACTCAATATCAGCAGCCCGTCCCCACAGCAAAATGCCATAAGACATTATACTATGAAAGTAACTAAAATAAACCAGTCTAGCGGTATCTACATCAGTATACTGACGGATTTTTCTAATGGCAAAGGCTGCTGAACTTAGCCGCCCCGCAAGAGATGTCAAATGAGAACCCCATTGTAGCCTTGAATCAAGCGTAATCCCCAGGAAAACCGTTTTATCTACGAATTCAAGTTTCTCTTTATTCAATATTATATCACAATCACTACTTTTAACATTCGGTAAAGCAAATCTTATGCATTTGGTTTTTTTTTCATTTAATACCAAATTGTTTGCTGTGAACCAATTTTGGACCTGAAGTAGGGCATTATTCACGTCATCTAGATTTTGGGCCCGCCTATTTATCTTAAAAATTAGGGAAGTGTCATCAGCAAATAACACCATATTTTGAGGTTGGTTTTTCAGTAAATAGGGTAGATCATTTATATATACTAGAAAGAGGAAAGGACCCAATATTGAGCCTTGTGGAACCCCCATTTTTACTTTTAACCCCTGTGAATTAACACCATTTATTTGAACATGTTGTTGTCTATCATTCAAATAAGATTTTACCAAACTAAGTGCAAGTTTACCCAGTCCGTAATGCTCAAGTTTCAAAAGTAATGTGTCGTGATTTACGCAATCAAACGCTTTGGAGAGGTCACAAAAAATTCCTATGGCGTCTTGAGACTCTTCCCACGCAGTAAATATGTGCTTTAATAAGGTTACACCGGCGTCAGTTGTACAACGTCCCTTGGTGAAGCCATACTGTTGATCATGTAAGATTCTGTTGGTGTTAAAATGATAGAGCATTTGATTAAGCATTACTTTTTCAAAAACCTTGCTAAAAACTGGTAACACGGATACAGGTCTATAATTATTAGTATCTTTACTGTCCCCGGATTTGAAAAGAGGTATGACTTTACTGTATTTCATTAAATCAGGGAAAACTCCTTGGTCTACACATAAATTAAAAATTAAAGCTAAGTAAGGGGCTATAGTCTCAAGTATGGATGTACAAACTTTGACAGACATTCCCCATAGATCTTCGGTTAGTTTGATCTTTATTTGCCGGAAAGTTTTAATAACAATCATAGGGTTAATGTGTTTAAATTTAAATTCAACCAGGCAGCCAGACACATTCGCCTTTAATAAACCAATTGAGAGTTCAGGTGAGGAAATAAGAGCCTCCGTTGTTTTTTGTGGTATATCGGTAAAGAATTTTACAAATTCTTGAGCTACTTCCTGATCAGAGCTTTTAGGACCACATGTTGTATCTAATGTGTAGCTAGTGTTACGTATTTTCTTCCTGTTAGTCTCATTATTTATAACTTTCCAAACTGTCTTTATTTTATTTTCTGCTGTTTTGATCTTGTTGCTAATGTGCAGTGCTTTAGCAACCTTGCATGTATTTCTAAAAATGTTTGAATATTTAGCAACATACTTGTTAAAAGTTTCAGTGTTTATAAAAGGCTTAAGGCCATAAAGCTCAAATAGTCTTTCCCTACTTTTTCTGATACCTCTAGTTGCCCAATCACTAAATATGAATTTAGGGCAAATACTTTTTGTCTTCTTTTCAAAAGTTTTATTGAATTCCGTGTGAACTATTGAAAAGAAACGATCATACAATTGATCTATATTAATATCATCAAGGCCCATAACGCTTAACTTGTTCTGTAGCAAAATATTATACCTATTTAATCTGCTAGAAGTTATAGGTCTAAATTTAATTTGAACTTTTTGCGATGGGGGTGTATTACACCTGAAGGTTACAGTTTGTCCACTATGGTCAGAGGGTAGACAATTTACTATTGCTTTATCTAAGTAATCACAATCGCAGAAAATATTATCTATACAAGTAGCAGAAGATGGCGTGACTCTAGTAGGTTCTGTAAAAGTGTTGGTCAAGTCAAATGACTTAAAAAGATTTAATAAGCGACTGCTATTTGCACATTCTTCTAAAATATTGATATTAAAATCACCACAAATAATTGTAGATTTATTACTGACTGCAAGTTTTGCCATCACATCTTCCATTATTGATTCAAACAAAGAAAAGTTTTGATAGTTTGGGGGTCTGTACACACACACAATTACATGCTTATCTAGCTCAACACAGGACAGTTCAACGCAATGTTCAACCGAGAGACCTACTATGTCATTACGTTGCTTATATTTAAAACAATTTCTTATTAATATTAGGGAACCTCCACGAAGCATAGTTTTACGGTTAAAGCAGCTACCCACCATATAGTTCTCATAATTGATAAGCATTTGGTAATCCTTAAGCCAATGTTCAGTAAAACATATAATGTCAAACTTACTATTTTCTAAAAACAATTCAATTTCTAATAATTTGGAAGAAATGCCTTGGATATTTTGGTGGAATAATTTCAAAGTGTTCTGCTGAGGCCCTTTTTTACTAACTAATTGAGTGCAAGAAGATACGTTGGTAGGATTAACAATATTGTTAATCGTACCTCCTGTTGTCTCATTTCCTAGTTTAAATTAATTTTTGGAGTGAGGCTGGAGACACCCGTACCATCCTCAGACAACAAGACCCTATCACTAATACTAATATACCCTAATTGAGAATTCTCCACGGTGACACATGGATCCTCCTCAGTACAATGTTTGTAAACATTTATAGCACTAGTGCTATAATCATTGAAAGTCACCTGTATATTAGTATTACTACTAATAGTCGCAGTGTTAATAATAGAACTAAACTTAGACATACTATTTATGTCTGTGTGAATATTATAAGCTAATAGCCGAGCTATTTTGTGTCTACATCTAATAGGTAGATACACCTTACCCCGTGTCGACTTCAGTTTACCAACAATAGTGTTGATATCCAGATATATAAGTCTGTCACTATAGTGACCTACTAAAAAATGTACATGGTTATTTAACATATGTATATAATTATTTTTTCTATTACCCAAATTTTCAAAAAATGGAAAACCACACAATATTATTTTGTTACAATTTAACTTTAACAACTCTGAAACACAGTCAGTGATGTCTTCCTTTTTAATCTTAGAACTATTACCAACACATATAGTAATGGTGGTACTAGGATCACAAACAGTCTTTGTTACTGATGCCATAATCTGTTTGTAGGTTGATCCTGGCATGCAATAATTTTGGGTACAATAACTCAGGTTATTACTGATCAATTTCCCTAACCCTCTACCTATACTATCAGAGAACATAACTGAAAGATTAGAACCAAGACTATTAGGTGAGACCAAATTATTTGCAATGAATTCAATTGCATTTTAATTCACAATACATATTAAAATTTATTTTAATTAATAAAATGCACTTACGATCTCATACACAAACAACAACACATTCCTACAAATTACATATTTTACCGCGCATTTATTTCGACACAGTCTATTATATTTTTTTAAACGTTATTGCACTTAATTTTTATTTATCCATACAACCACTAAACGAGTTTATAACTAAAAAAAAACACATTCCAATTTTATAAAAAAAAAATACCGCGCTCTTTTTGACACATTTTAATTTTTTTTTAAACGCAAAGACACGATTTTTTAATTCCATACAGCCACTGTCACAAAATAAATGCCGCATTTAGAAAATAAAAAAAATTGTAACATACCGATGCCCGCGATGACATATTGCCGCCACAGCTGCCCTGCCTCCATTCTGTACGACTGCTGGTTGAGTGCCGCATCGGTTTGACCAACCGGGTCGTAAGCGTAGTTCCTATCTTCCATACTTCAGGTGACGTCACACGGTGTGTGTTACGTTCCGCTTACGTTGAGCTGGGCTCGAGGGTGGATGTTTGGCAAACACCCGATGTTCTGCCGCCAAGACTGCGAAAGAAAATTCGTATTAATTTACGTGTGTGTGATACTTTGGGATTTTTCCCAAACCGTGCAACCCCATGCTGACTTGAACATCATCAATGACGGGAAAGTTGGCAAGGGATAACTTCAGTAGAGGCAGCGTGGGCGACTGCCTTTACGCCTTATTGAGGTTTAGAAGGAACATCTTTCTTTAGGGTTTCAGTCATGCTAAACGATTATAATAAGAGCATGACTGCAGCATCAATTTTTCTGTTGCAATCAGTAATTTGTTTGGTCATAATAGACATTCCTTTTTGCGCCTGGTTGATGGCAACCACCCTATTACACGGAACTTAAACATAACTAGTAAAATATAGGTGTACTCTATTATTTATTTATTTAATTTTAAAGAAAGCTTACAGACTAATAACAATTATAAATATCATGCATAAGTAGTGACATTTGCTAATTACAAGCTTCCACATGTATTATATCTAATTAGGTTTGAGTTACTTGCGTTCACCAGTTACAGCAATTTAAGTAAGTAAAGTAATTACAATGTAAACATATATGTTGCGATAGTATACTAAGTATGTCAAGTCGTGCAGTGTCAAGATCAAAATTAAAAGCTATTTATGATTGTCACCAAAATACTCCTTGTTAAGTATCTTTCTAATTTTGTGTGCGCTAGTGCAGAATAAATCGATTTCCAGGTGTGATGGTAAACTATTGAGAGCTATAACACTACGTATGCAGAAGGCGTTGCGCCTGTACTTAGTCGATGTGAATGGTACTTGGAGTAGAGGCCGTTTTCTTAGGTTGTTCAGATTAGTGCGAAGAAGTATTTTGCTGAGTAGTTCGGGACAATCAACCGAGCCGTTTGCGATGTTCACTAAAAAACAGACATCACTGATATTACGCCTTACCTCCAACGGTAAGAAATGATATCGCTTACAACGGTGTTCATAGTCAACTGAGAATTGCCCAGCCTTAAAGTCTAAGTACCGCAAAAATTTTCTCTGAACAGACTCAATACGAGATTTGTAAATCTCATATTGAGGATTCCATACTTGCGAAACGTACTCAAGGTGGCTACGCACTAAGGAACAATAAAGAACTTTTAATGGTTTTAGGGAACGAAAGCTAGAACAAGCTCTAATAATGAAGCCCAAGGCTTTAGGCAAGGCTAGGCAAGGCTATTAGGTACACCTCTGCCTATCCCTTCGGGGATTACGGGCGTGATGTTATGTTATGTAATTTAGACATTCCTCTCATATTTAACCATTGCCATTCATTGTATTCAGCACATGTTTTTATTATCGAAATGTTGAAAAACATATTTGCTGTCGCGTCGGATTTAAAAAGGTTGAAAATAAGTAAGGTAGAGCAGAATAAGGGACTACTCACACTTATTCATCTCTATTCAGCTTACGCCCATAGAAAACAACGATTTTGTATGAGACGCGTACGCGTCGTGCGCTCTGAACGGATGCGTACGCGTCTCATACAAAATCGTTGTTTTCTATGGGCATAAGCTGAATAGAGCTGAATAAGTGTGAGTAGTCCCTAATTCACAGCAAGACTGCTGCCATCTACCATAGACAAGCATGCGAGTTAGTAGTTCAATAAAGACACTATTAAGAAAGTTCCTGAAGGCTTTCAAATTGTCACACAAAAACCGAAACCATAACAAAGCTACAAGATAAACACTTATAAATAAAAAGATATGAAAATAACATAACTGTCATTGACAAAAATGGGACACCCGTCCCGATAAGTAATAAATCGGGAATGAATCGGGAAAAATAATTATTATAACTTAGTATTTCTAATATCTACGTTTCACACCGCAATCTTTAGAGAATTAAAAAAAAATATATTTTTTAAGAATTGCAACCTTCGTATGCATCTCTGATCTGACACATGACGCGGTACGTCACTTATTTTAGAGATCTTATCCTATATTACTGTACTCTATGATCTTATCATTGGAACAATCTCTGTTTTATGTACAGAGTAGTTCCAAATACCTACATTCACTATGTTTTCCTGAAAGGTTAAAATTGAATTAGGTAGACTAATTATTGCAGCTTTGGGGCTGTTAGTGTTAACTATATTATAGTGGCGGGTGTGTAATTATTTTTCAGATTGCCACTCATAAAATTAGAATCAAGACTTCGCTTAACAGGTAAGCTCGTTTGATTCCCAATTTTACTTCGTGGCAATCTTTCAAATAATTATTATAACTTGGTAGATGTTCAGAGTTGGCTGCAATAATTAATTTATTAACTGATTAAAATGCAAGTAATTCTGAGTGTTGATTTTTGATCATTATATTGGACCTTCTTCTGTAAGAAAATTAAAGCTTTAATATTATAGCTTCAAGGATACTTTACAATAAATATATTACATTTTATAAAATAACTTTGATAACCATGTAATCAACATTATGTCTGACTTCGTTGATGCCAGCTCTAATTTGAGCTGTTGTTTTGGTTGTATAGTGAGAGTTTAATTCTGGAGTTTAGATACCCCTTTCACTTGAAATCTGACAAACTTACGAATATTAGGGTTTGATATATTTTAATAATTGTTTTATTGCTCCAATGGGTTAAAGTTAGAGCTAGGAGGACAATCATCGTCTTTGTTTTCTGAATTTTGCTCATATTATCAAACTATGACAAAATTAATGATACTTTTGATAGATTCTATGATTGAGGCAATGATGGCCTCAGATCTCTCAGTAAGTAATTTTATAATTTGAAAATCCAGTTGTAGTGTTAGTATTTAATAGATGTGTCTGCAAATAAAAAAGGCTCATCAACTCCATTATTTAGTGTTGAATTGTCTGGAAGTACTATCAAGGAATGCCACTGGCATTATGTTTATTCACTTAGGGCCTTTTGTTAAAATACTTGCAACAGAAGAGTGCAACCAAGGCAATGTTTATTCACTTAGGACCTTTTGTTAAAATACTTGCAACATAAGAGTGCAACCAAGGCAAGTATAGAGCTCCATAGATATATCGTCTCAAAAGGTGATTGTATACTATAAAAAATATAATGTAATGATTTTATGATCACATACAATGTCTAACTATTGTTCAATAGTAGAAGAGCCCGAGTCCATTCAAAACACTGTTTCCAATTAATATTACAACCAATTAATCAGAATACAGAAATCTCTTCACTTTATTGTCGTGAGAATTAAACTGATTTTATTAATCAGTACCTAGTAGTAAGTACTTCCTATCAATAAAGCTCAGTCATTTTTAAAGGTCTACTAAATCCTTGATCAAATATTATGGATATTAAAGTATTCACTCTATCATCGCCAATTAATATTACATACAATTAATCAGAAAAAAAGAGAAACCTCTTTATTACAGTGTGGGTTAAACTGTTTTTATTATTAATTAGTACCTAGTAGTACATAGTATAAATAAAGCTCAAAAAATTTGCTAAGGGTCTGGTAGTCTTATGACTAAATATTATGAATGTTAAGGGATTCACTTCTTACTGGTAAAACAGAATTTGAGATATAGTCAATTGGCTCGAAAAGGACGATTGAGCTATTTTCTCAAAACTGTTTGTATTTAAGTCTTAGAAACTGATTTCTGCTTAATACTTTTAGTCTGGTACATTTTGTACATTATGATTTCGTTTATATTTCATTTTTTAACCTATCATTCCTATAATGATAGAAACAATATAAATAAAAACATTGTTATTACTATGTTTTCCCAGGCACCTTGTAAAGGAGCAATAAGTTTTTGCGGTTTCATAGAAGAAAAAATATAATACTTAGAGGTCTGGTCACCACGATAAATATTTGCTATATTAGTGTAATTTCCCAAACTATTTCAAATATTAGGTACTTCTACAAGAATCAGCAGTGTTTTCATGACAATGTCTTTCAAGGGTCTCGAAACGCTCCTGGTTTAATCATCTAGTAGTTCTAAAGAATTGACTAAATGTTGTGCAATTAGTGGATATGTGTGTCTACTATATCCAGTCAACATTGTGTAGGTAATTGGCTACATTGCCGTTATGTACTGTCAATTGTTATGAATTTTAGTTGGATTTTATTAGCTCTACACGAAATGTATGGCATTTTATCTTCTAGTCACAATCCATTGATCTCTGCACTTCCATTCACCCCCCCCCCCGTTTTTGTTTCACTGTAGTGTTTACTTTCAATAGAAAACTATTAAAGCCAATACTCCAATTGGTAGTGAAAACTGAAAATAAATGAAATTTCTTAGTTAAAATTTATTTATATGAGTTTGTATAAATCTCACAACAATGTCTGCCCATCTATCTTTTCGGGTATTTTAATTGTGATTTCAACCTTATGTTATGATTCAATGTAGGTAGATAACATGCCAAATTATCTGTTGTTATTTGATAGGGATTAATTTGTTTTCAGCATGGTTAATGAACCACTACTAGATAATGATCTAGTAGACTACAGCTGATTATAGGGGTCAACGCCCGGAACCAGAGAGCAATGAAGCCATGTTTTACTACTGTTTTCATAATAGGCAGTCAAAGTAATAATTTTATTTCATTTCACATTAAAACTATTAATGGTTTTAATGTCAGCAATAATATGATTAAGAAAGGTGATTAATTATTATGGGTAAGGTTTAAGTGATTTTAAAATGCAATGCAATGCAGGAAAAGACTATCTGGTCATGGGAACCCTTCCAAAAATACTCTTGGACATAAGGGGTACTTATTGCATGATTAATATACCTACCCATAATTTAATATTGTATCTAGGGATGGATTGCTAGATAAAGCAATGGACTTGCCATTTCAATTTTACAGCTACTAAAGACTTAATGGATATTTATTATATCTACATGCCTAAATACGAGATATTTACAGCATGTTATAATCCACACTATGTGTGTAAGCTTCGACGTCAAGTATGATATTGTCAAGGCACCCTGTGGCTATGCCATGGATATTTGTTATACCTACATGACTAAATACAAGATATTTACAGCATGTTATAATCCACACTATGTGTGTGGGCTTCGACGTCAAGTATGATATTATCAAGGCTCCCTGTGGCTATGCCATAAACTTGTCATTGTGATTTTTCAGCGATGAAGTAATATTTACATTTAAGCATAACACTTTTCATTCAAATAGTGGAACAAGATTCTTTGTTCACTTAATACTATGAGAGAGCAGCTGATGGAAAATGTTCCAGACACATATGACAGACTTCTGTTCCACTACTATACATATGGTAAACCGGTGAACCAAGGTATTGAGATGTTCTAAACCAAATTAGAGTGTTACTGTTGTCATAAGCGGGGCAACCGACGAGTGGCTTGAACGACACTGCATAACACAACCTACCAATATTCATCACCAACGTGCCAACCTCGAGATTAAATTAATATTATTTATATTTTCTTTAATGAAATGAAACACCGAACCTATAAGGACAACTACTCTCTCAACCTCAGACCAATATCTTCTGGTGAACCAACTTACTGGCCCACGGACAGAAATAAGACCCCTGACTTGATAGATTTCTGCATCACAAAAAGCGTAAATATTCGTAACCTTGAGTGTAAAACTAGCTTGGAACTATCGTCTGACCACTCCCCAGTGTTTTTGCACCTAAATTCAAATATTACACAGACCTCGCCACCGTGCCAACTCTGCAACCACAAAACAGACTGGGATAAGTTCAAACGACTTGTGGCTGGAAAAATTAACTTAAACTTACCCTTGTCAAGTGACCAGGAGATTGAAGAAAGTGTGGAACACTTTAATAACGTTATACAGGAAAGTGCATGGGAAGCTACCCCAATGAACAGAAGTGGTAAAAGCGGAACCGACTGCCCTGCTTCGATACAAGAGCTGCTTGCTGAGAAACGTGAACTAAGAAGGAGCTGGCAAGTGAACAGGTATCCCAGCGTCAAGAAAAAACATAATGCACACATAAAAAAGCTTAAGGAGGCTCTGGAAGAGACTAGAAATGCAGGAGTACAGAGACACCTGGAAAAACTAGATGGAACAGCAAGCTCTGACTACTCTTTATGGAAGGCCACACAAAAGCTTAAAAGACCTCAACTGCACCAACCTCCAATCAGAAGGCTTGATGGTACATGGGCCTGCAGTGATGCCGAAAAGGCTGAAGTTTTTGCTAACCATCTTGAAAGTGTCTTTACTCCCCACCCCGACGAAGGCTCAAGTAAACTGGACTCTGTCAATGACACACTATCATCTGTTCTCTAACTAGACCCACCACTGAGGAAATGTTGTTCCAGCGAAGTTAAATATGCTATCAACAAATTGAGAAACCACAAGGCTCCAGGTTACGACCTAATAACCGCGACTGTTCTAAAGCAGTTACCGGAAGACGCTATAACATTTCTCACGTACCTTTTTAATGCTATACTGCAGCGATCCTATGTCCCTAAACAGTGGAAGGTCGCGCAGATCATCATGATCTTAAAGCCTGGCAAGTCTGAAAATGACGTCAAAGCATACCGTCCTATCAGCCTATTACCTATAGCTTCGAAGCTGCTGGAAACACCATTTCTTAAGCGACTCATGCCGATCCTAGTGGAAAGAAACCTTATTCCTGAACACCAATTTGGATTCAGGAAAGGCCACGGTACTATAGAACAGGTACATAGACTGGTGGAAAAAATCAACACCTCCTTCGAAAACAAAGAGTACTGCTCTGCAGTTTTTCTGGACATTTCGCAGGCGCTTGATCGTGTATGGCACCAAGGTCTACTGGCCAAAATAAAAACGTCTCTCCCAACAAATTTCTACCTGTTTCTGCGCTCCTAACTCAGCAAAAGATTCTTCCTAGTGAAGCAGGGAGATGAGGTCACAAATCTACGTGTGATTCAGGCCGGAGTACCTCAGGGCAGTGTCCTGGGTCCTACCTTGTACCTGTTATTTACTGCTGACCTGCCACTGGATAGAAATGTCATAACAGGCACTTTCGCTGATGATACGGCCATACTGGCTACTGATGTCTGCCCTAGGGCGGCCTCTGAAAAACTACAAAACAGCCTTAGGCTGATCTCTGAATGGCTTAATGATTGGAAGATAAAAGCTAACGAAACAAAATCAGTCCAGGTGACTTTCACTACACGCAAAGAAACATGCCCACCCGTGACCTTAAACGATATAGAAGTACCCCAAGCAGAGGTCACTCGATACCTTGGAATACACCTTGACAGACGCTTTACGTGGAGACACCACATATTTACCAAACGCAAAGCCTTAGGACTAAAACTCCGCAACCTACACTGGATGCTCAACAAACACTAGCAAATGTCTCTGGAAAGCAAATTGCTCCTCTACAAATGCATACTCAAGCCCATATGGTGCTATGGTATCCAGCTTTGGGGAACTGCAGCAAACTCAAACATCGAAATCCTTCAAAGGTTTCAATCCAAAACACTACGACAGATAGTAAATGCTCCCTGGTACGTCACAAACGAAAGGATTCACAAGGATTTAAAGATAAAGACTGTAAAAGAAGAAATCAAAGCTAATATCACCAAATACTCCGCCAGATTAAAAGTTCACCCAAATCAACTGGCAATTAAATTTATGTCAAACCCTGTTACCTTCACAAGACTGAAAAGAAGGGCACCTCAAGACCTACTTACAACCAGCATGAATAAAGCTGTAATGCCGATCGGATGAGGCAGTGGCTTCATACCGTGCAAGATCAGGAACCATCATCTACCTATTGCTGAATGTCTCAGGACAGATTGCATTAAAGAGAAGGAGATAAAAAAAAAAACGAAGTTTCCCGTTAACAAGAATCTTTCAAGACTGAACACAATAGTGGATGCTGGAGTGCTAAGTCAGTGGCCCCAAAAGAGAACACATCAAGGATGGTACTGGAATGATTTAACCATATTATATACCAGTTATAAAGAAATGATCTGGGTACTTGGTTTAAGTACAATGGTTCAAGAAACCATTTGTTATCAAAATCTATACACCATAATGTCCTAATACTCAAAACTATTAGTATTGAGAGGAAAAGGGTTATAGACTTACAAAGTTTGGAGGTCTTAACAGCCTGTCAATGTACAAATGACATTAACAACTAAACCTGTTTCAGTTTTAAATCAAATTGCAAATTTAAACCCACCCCCATCTTCGAACAAAGATAATATTCTTATCATCATTATAATAGGCCCAATCTAAAATAACATGTCCAATAGTAATCCATTGCTTTATCTAGCAATCCATCCATAGATACAATATTAAATTATGGGTAGGTATATTAATCATGCAATAAGTACCTACCCCTTATGTCCAAGAGTATTTTTGGAAGGGTTCCCATGACCAGATAGTCTTTTCCTGCATTGCATTGCATTTTAAAATCACTTAAACCTTACCCATAATAATTAATCACCTTTCTTAATCATATTATTGCTGACATAAACCTTAAAACTATTAATGAAATGAAATAAAATTGTTACTTTGACTGCCTATTATGAAAACAGTAGTAAAACATGGCTTCATTGCTCTCTGGTTCCGGGCGTTGACCCCTATAATCATCTGTAGTCTACTAGATAATGAACCATGCTGAAAACAAATTAATCCCTATCAAATAACAACAGATAATTTGGCATGTTATCTACTTGACAGTATGTTGATTAAAATATTGTTTGCGACTGTAAGACGTATGTAGTATAGTAACACAATTATAATCATCAAAATCATCAATACAACCCTCCAAGTTCATAAAGGTGCAATAATGATTTTGACCTTGGAAAAGTAATTTTTCCACCTTTATGAACTTTGAGGGTTGTATTGATGATTTTGATGAATATAATTCTGTAACTACATACGTCTTACAGTCGCAAACAAAATTTTAATCAACATACAACCTAGCACTGGCCTGCAAATTGCAAAAAACGTAAGAAAATTTGAATTTCGCGGGCTACCCTTGAGCATCTACCTTAAGAGCACACAACTTCGCCGCACGAACTAGTTGGTGGGCGGGGTTAAAATGCATGCTATTTCATCCGACATCACGAGCGAAATGGATAGACGCTGTAAAGAGCAGAAGGAAGCTACTGCGCGTACACATACACACTCCTAACGCTGAGTGACGCATACATGCGCGATTTCATTCAAGACGGGACGACATTGTAGCGGCGGCGGCGGTGCGCGGCGCGGGTGTAATTGTTTAGTATCATCGTTGGCACGTGGCCTGGCGTGTATGCGATTTATGTTTTAAGGACAACATAAACTCAAACTAATAGGTGTTGGAATAATAATTTACAACATAGGACAATCACTTAGTGAAACGTAATTATTATGCACCCAATTTAGTTGTTATTATGAAAGGACAAGCTCCTACATCCTATAATATTCCTAATAGGTAGGTACTTACCCGCGACTTTGCGAGACGTGGCAATGAGTTCGCTTGCGAAAATGTGAATATAAGTAGAACAATGTAGGTAGGTAGTAATGTAGGTAGATATTGTTATTTAGTTTAAAAAATAATTTCATTGATATGACTTTTTTTTCTATACAACTATGTTACTACTTATGTTAAATACCTAGGTATTTACTTAGCCTAGCTAGTTACCTATAATTAACCCACAGGCGACTCCTCATTAGTACAGCCAGAGTCAGGATAATTGCTTTTTCGACAGCGTGACTGATGTGACTGTGAGTCTGTGACTCTGTGAGGCTTGTTGTTGATTCATCAAATAAAAATTATGTTATTTTGTAAATTGGTGTAAAGAAATATCGGTATCCAAAATTCAAGCCAGAGTTCAATGTTATAAAATAGTATACTCGTAAGTACGACAGCACGTGCTGGGCGGAGGCTAACCAAGTGAGCATGACTGTGTGCACCCACACACACTGCGCACATACACGCGCTGCGCGCTTCCCCGTTCCCCACTGACCGGGGTGGCAATTTGTAGCGAAATGCAATATGATTTACAACGAAAACGGGCGCGCGAAATATTTTATGTAGATCTTTGGGAGTATGGATATCATGAAAAATCTATTGGATGTATCTGTTCAAAATAAAATTATTTTAACTAAAACCATACAAGAAAAGATAATTTATTCAAAAAATTATCTTTTCTTGTATGGTTTTAGTTTTTCCATTTTCATACTACTTAGGTCATTTATTTACGCCCAAAGATGAGTTAAAATTAGTGTTGAAATATGAAAGTTTCGATGCTCATAACTTCCAAACTAATATTTTTTTCCAATTCTGCTTCCATACAGGGCTAGATAATGAAAAGATCAGTTGATACAATTTTTAATTTTGAACCTACACCGTCAAACAAATGAGTAATCACCAGACTACGTTTGTATGGAAGAATGACTGACTTGTGCAACCTTAAGGAAAAAGGTCGGTTCATATTATTTGCAGATTGTGTTTTATGGGATCTGCCAACAGGTAAATATATCTCATGACCTGTGCTAAAGTATAAGGAAAAGAGTCTTGACCAGATTGTGTACTACGTATTAGTTAAAGTTTCCTGGTATTTTTGGTAAAAACTTAAAGGGATACGGACATTAGCTTAATAAATTAGAAAATATCTGTTGAGAGTTTTATGCGTCGCTTTTATAATGTGATCGTGTTGACAGTGAAAAGGTAAATAGCGTTGACAATACAAAAAGTTTCTCTAGGGAGTCTAGGTGATTACGGAACCGTTGAAACAAGCATAATATTTCAGACAATGTGTATTTAAGAGCAATAGTACAAATATATAAATAAATATCGCTGGACATTACACACAGCGCCATCTAGTGCCACACTAAGCACACTAAGCAACAAGGCTTGTGTAAAAATAGTCAATTGCAGATGGACAGAGAGAGACACGGACGCATAGACGGACAGACAGTCGAACAGACAGACGGACAGACAGACGGACGGACAGTCAGACAGATGGACAGACAGACGGACGCATAGACGGACAGACAGTCAAACAGACAGACGGACAGACAGATGTACAGACAGACGAACAGACAGACAGACAGACGGACAGACAGACAGATGGACAGACAGACGGATGCATAGACGGACAGACAGTCATACAGACAGACGGACAGACAGATGTACAGACAGACGAACAGATAGACAGACAGTCAGAGGACGGACAGATGGACAGACAGATGGACAGGCAGATAGACGGACAGACGGATAGACAGACATATGGACAGACAGACGAATTAAAATAAAGGGGTTATTCTATGAAGTTGAAGTTGTTCATGAGGGTTGGACCGATTGTCTTCTCCTTCGACGAAGATTTTACTTTATGCTCTAGAGCATAAAAAGCGACTTTATGTCGCCTACGCATGATACAAAGGCGAACTTTAGAGCATTAGAAGTGAAAAAGTTATTATTGCATAAGGTATTCTAGTTGACGCTCAAATTTAGTAACTAATCGAAGCAAAACATCAAGCGAAGCATCGATGATAAATGTTGCAATAACGGGGAAAATTTATTTCTCTTGAGAACTTCCGTTGCGAGCGCTGCATAAACAGTTAAAGTTACGCAACAATCATGTATTAGGAAATTGTTCCTCTTAAAAAGTTCAACATAAAATCCGCGATAGCATAATAATGTGACTCACACTCTCTTCAACCCTCTCTCTCTCTCTTTCTCTCTCATGTGACGCAGACGAAGTTGCGCGGGTCAGCTAGTTATACATATAACAATGTCCATGCTCATCACACAAACATTTGCTCCTACCGGGATTCGAACCCGGGACTCTAAGAACGTAAGGCAGCCTCACTACCGCTGCGCCATTCGGGTCGTCAATAATCATACGGTCTATTTTCAGAATTATATTTGTTTGATTGTTTACAGTGCCAGTGTCAACGCATTCGGAATAACCATAACTCTATGGTATAATTTGTGGTGATAATTCATATTAATTTGACATAATAACCCATAAATAAATAAATAAATAAAATAAAATAAAATTTTTATTCAAAAAATGTAAGGTAAAAGTTTACAGTTTTTCTTAAATCTATGTCAAGTTCACTCATGCTTTGAGCCTGAACTAGGTAATCCTGTGTTTCAGGCGATTTGAGGTAACATTAATTTATTAAATAATCATATATCATATTAATATTATTGGTACCAATGTAAAAGGGTATATAAAATTATACTATTTTAACTTAGCTAATTTAAAACTAACAATATTATGGACTATATTTACTTTTGCACAAGTAATAACTTCTCTGTATCTTCATAGGACATAGTTTGAAGAGCTTCCTTAAGGATTTTCTTGCAGTTATTGTGATTTAAGGGGTAGATGCTTCCTTTTTCATTCAGCCTGTTATAGAGTAGCGGTCCGAGGTACATATAAAACTTGGCTGTGAAAGCATGTTTTGTACTTTTTTGAGGGCAAACTATATCTTTCCGTCTTTTTTTAGTGAAATCAGTGCTGTATGGAAGTGCTGCGTGTTGTTTTAGTACAGTGCTCATAATAAATAACTGTCGAACTGTTAGTACTTCACAAGATTTATACAGGAGGTTAGTGGGGAAAAGGAAAGGGCGGCAAGTAGCCACCTTGAGAATAGCTCTTTGAGCTCTTTCAATGGGCAATAACAGAGTTTTACTCGCCCCACCCCATGAAGTGATGCAGTAAGTCAGAATTGACTGACATAGCGCAAAATATACTTGCCTAAGTATTTTCGGATCTGTTATAAATCGTAGTTTTTTGAATACGAATATCAGCTTACGAATTCTATTATTTAGAGCTTCCATATGTTGTTTGAATGAAAGGGTTTCGTCTATTATAATACCCAGGTATTTTATTTTGTTAGTCTTCTTAATATTGGGACACTGACACTGGCTATCTGCAGGGACTGGGCAACAATGAGCATGCAACGCTGAGGGGATATTGGATACATGCTTGCGCATCGAAAACTTAATGTAGTTTGTCTTCTCTGCATTTAGAGTTAGTGAGTTAGTTTGAAGCCATTTATTTACAATATTAAATCCGTGTTGCGCAAGCTTGTAGACTTCATTTTCTGAGTCAGCCGAAAAAAGTAAAGCAGTATCGTCAGCGTAAGTTATGATAGTACCATGCTCTAGCTTTAGATTGCAAAGGTCATTTATGTAGATCAAAAACAAGGTGGGCCCTAGAATACTTCCTTGGGGAACACCAAAAAATGTGTTTTTTTGAACAGCGCTGAGTACATCACCAATCTTTACGCACTGGGAACGATCTTCTAAATAACTTTTGAATATTTTCAATTGGGTGCCTCTTACACCCATGATCTCAAGCTTGCGCAATAGATTTGGAATGGAAACTGTGTCAAAAGCTTTGGCGAGGTCCAGGAAAATTCCTACTGTGTGGTTACCCTTGTCAAGTTCTTGCGCTAGATAGTCAGTCAGATGATGTACCGCATCGGCAGTTGAAACTTTAGGTCTAAATCCAAACTGCCTTTTAGACAGAATAGATTTATCTTCCAAATATTTCAACAACCTTTTGTTTATTATTTTCTCCAATATTTTTGACATAGAAGGTAGTAAAGAAATAGGTCTATAATTTGTCACTTGCTCTTTGCTGCCTGATTTATATACAGGGATAATTACAGCTTTTTTGAGACACTCTGGGAAATGCCCTGAAGATAAACAAATGCGGAAAATATAGGTCAGTGGTGGTACCAAAATGTTCTTGAATCTTTTAAGAATTTTATTCGAAATGTTGTCCCAGCCAACTGCACAGTCTTCTTTCAAGGTCATGATCATACTATCTACCTCAGTCTCGTCAGTATCTAGCAGCGCAAAGGAAGTTAAAGCAATGTTAGAAGTTAAAGGAATGTTCGTCAGGTTTTGGGATTGACCCAGATTTTTTTCTGCTAGAGACTTACCCACATTAATAAAGAAATTATTTGCTATGTTAGCGGATTCCACTGGTGACGAGTGTGCTTGTAATAAACTTGAAGATGACTCACATTGTTTTGTAGTAAACGTTGCGTCTTTAATATATTTCCAGATCTTTTTACTATTTGTTCCAGCCTTTTCCAATGCCACTTTGTCGTAGTTGCTTTTAATTTTCCTAAGAAGATCATTACAGAAATTTCGATATCTTTTGTACGAAAGTTGCAATACAACATTTTCTGGATTAGATTTAGCTTTCATATGCAGTTTATCCCTATGTTTCATACAGCGAATAAGACCTGATGTGATCCATGGTTTTATGTTGTGATTTTTGTTGGTCAACTGCGATATGACTGTGTTTTTCTGAATTGCATTTCGTAAGTTTTCAATTACAAACAACATGCAAAACTGCGGGTCAGCGGAATTATAGACTGGAGCAAAATCGATGACGCGTAAATCTTCTTCAAGTCTATTTATATTCAGTTTAGAAATTTTGCGAGTGCCTTGTTTAGGTAATTTGCAATTTAGGGTTAGTAGGGCAGCATTGTGATCGGTTATCGTTGAGTTAACAACAAGTGCAAGTGAAGGGAAATTCGATTTAAGCATAATATGATCCAAACAGGAGCCACTGTGATGTGTGGGAAAGCTGTGTGCTGGGAGCAGGCCATGAAAGGCGCATAGGTTGAGGTAGTCCTGAGCAGAAGCATCAGCACTTCCTGGAAGAATATTGATATTAATATCTCCAATTACAATCGTGTTTTTGATGGATGACAGGTTCTGCAAGGTCTCATTCAGAGAGTCAGTAAAATTGCTAGTATTTTTAAAAGACGGAGGTCGATATAATGCTAATATCGCAAAATCTGATCCAATTTTAACTAACAATCTGTTACAGTCGTGCATATCAGGTTCCTCAACAGAAACATTCAGATGATTTCTTGCATAAACTATCACACCATCATTTTGGTTGTAATTTAGGGTACTTCTATACATATTATATCCCGGGATTAGTGGAATGTTATATTGTTTGGCAAGCCAGCATTCGGTTAAAACAATAACGTCACAATTTATGTTTAGCCGTTGCTGAAATGTACTAAAGCTATCAAAATTCTTAAAAACACTGCGAATATTTTGTGTTAATATGGTTAGTGGAGATTTGTAGCCGGATAGATATTGTTTGCAGTTTTCAGCTTCACAGACTTTGGACTCGGATACAGAGAAATTATCTAAATCATTAATTAAACTATTTATCATAATGGTAGTCTTAATAAGAATATAAAATAAAAAACGTCAGAAAAATACCTAATTAACGGCGCTCTTAGGCGCCTCCATAATCTACAGAATTGATGTACCTTTTTTCAGCCATTATTTTCGCCGGGCAGTCAGCAGCACCTGTGTTATGCTTGTCTGGCTTTTTGAAATGCAAGCAAGTAGCGCATTTTGGTTCGTCAGCCTTTTTTGGACATTCTTTTACTGAGTGACCTTGATCACCACAGTGACCGCAGGTATACGATGTCTGTCGACATGACTTGGCCGCATGTCCATACTGCTGACACTTGTAGCATCTTGTGACCAAAGTGAAGTCTCTCACAGGGCATGATGACCAATTTACAAAAACTCGGTCTTGTGATATCAGGGCTTTGCGTATGACTGCAGATACCTCAACAATGTAATTACATGTGTCCGAATCTTTCTTACCTGACTTATGACTTAATTTAATAAGGCTCAAAAACGTCTCAAGGCTGCAATCCTGAAGTTTTTCGGCTAGGTTCTGGTTGTACACACAGGTAAAAACCTCATTTTCTTGCATAGACGTCGGCACTCCTATAATTACAACCCTAGGCTTTCTTTTATGGGGCTCGTCGACTGTTAGGCCTGATTTGGTAAGCTGCGCCGATTGTCTCAACTTCTCAATGTCATCCTTCGTCTCGGTGCTGATGATGACACCGCCGTTCTTCGTCTTGCGCAGGCCTCTCACGTGGAGCTTCATTTGTTCAGGGCTGATAATTTTCTGGACAAGAGTTTTCGTCTCATCGCTGGTCTTCAATTTGTCACTCGGATAGATGGCCACAGAACTTACGTGACTTGGCTGGATAAAATTGTTGGCACCTTTCTTTACCATGTCAGCAAAGGAAGATCCCTGGGCAGGTTTCGTCGACTCTTCTATACTCAGCTTAAGGTTCTGTAGCTGCTGCGAAAGATCGAGTTGATTTTCCAGAGTTCTGACGGCATATTGCGATTGGAGGGCCTTAGTTTTGACGGACTGGTACATGACGGCCATCTGCGAGGTCCCGTAACTAACCTTCCGGGTTAGATTAATGATGCGCGTTTTCTGCTCCACATTCAGCTTTCCCTCATTTGCAATAGCGCACACCTCCTTTAAGTTCTGTTCGATAATCGCCATCCAGTTCTGAAGTTCTGCCGTCGAGACAACTGCAGGGGCATCGTTCCTTTGGATAGGCGCTTGAGGAGTAGAGGCGGGTACGGCAACGGGCACAGGTGTACAAGTGGGTACGGCAACAGGCACAGGGGAAGAGGTGGGTACGGCCACGGGCAGAGGTGCACAGGTGCCGGGCACAGGTGTAGAAGGCGGGGAGCGAACGCATTTACTACTCCGGTTGAATGGACTATCCTCCATCATGAACCAGGATAATATATTGTTCCTGTTAAACACCGGTCATTTCTACTAATAATACACCTTACACAAATGTACTATACAAGTATGCGTTACTACTGGCTATTTGTAACTAGGTCACAATTTCGCAAGTGATTATTTGTTTATTGCAATAATTGTTCGATACGTCTGTTCACTACGACCGGCAAATATGCAATCATAGTCGGAGAGGTAATAATAAATAATGAGGGGTTTTCTTTTTAGCTCTTCCCTAGTCGCTGGATAGATGGCGCTAGGAGTAAGTATGATGGCAAGGAACGGAACCTAAAAAAACTGATTTTAACAAAGCGCGAGAAATGTAGGTTATATTCGAAGGTTAAGCAAATGAAAGTGTCAGTCAACGAGAGTATGTGACGTGACACAATGTTTTTTTTTCAAGCGTTTTGGCTTTGGCACCAACTATCATAGTAAGTTCAACGCCATCTATAGAGTTCTTGGAAACTAAGTTTTTTTTTAAAACCTCAAAAGGAAAACCTCTCATTGCTTGATGTTTCTATTATTCTGACTGAAGTGTGAAACTGAAGACAATTGCAGGTACATAAACACATATGTTACTTTTAATAAACGCTTAAAACTTGTAGAAATGAGTCATATAATTTGTAAAATAAAGCAATATCAAATATTTATAATCTCATAAAAAAAATGTTGATCTAATAACTCATGTTTGAACGCCTACAATTTTCTCATAACAATAAATATTAGTTTCAGAAAATTGGTGGCCTACAAATTTTCGTATAGCAATTCAATGCTATGAGGAAATTGGCAGGCGTGATAGTGGTTCAATGTAATGTTTTGCTTACACTGATCTACCATGCGTGACCTGATGAACATTACCGTAAATTAAAATCTATTTTAAACAATAATTAATTATGCACTTAGTATTAAAACAGCACACAATGCTTACGTACAATGCTGACAATACTAACAAGAGACGGAATGATATAGTATGCATTTCTAATACAACCTCCAAACATGTCTTTGTGGAAAGATTCTTTACATTTTTAGGCCCATTTCTGTACAATAGATTAAATAGAAAACTAAGTATTTATAAGTTAAACTATTTTAGCTGTAAAAAGTCTATTATTACTTTTTAGGGTTCCGTACCCAAAGGGTAAAAACGGAACCCTATTACTAAGACTTCGCTGTCTGTCCGTCTGTCCGTCTGTCCGTCTGTCTGTCACCAGGCTGTATCTCATGAACCGTGACAGCTAGACAGTTGAAATTTTCACAGATGATGTATTTCTGTTGCCGCTATAACAACAAATACTAAAAACAGAATAAAATTAATATTCCCATATCCGGTTCGACGTCTCCACCCAGACCACAAGCGCGCCGGTCCAACAGGCCCCGAGTGGTCCGCGTTGGGCGCTGAAGCAGCTAGACCGGGAGCTCCTCCTGGAAGCCTCGATCGTGCAGGCCTGGGTGACATCACCGGACAGGCCTGCCGACGTCAACAATGAGGCAGGATGGTTCCAGGAGGCCATGTCCGATATATGTGACGTGGCAATGCCCCAAGTCCGGCCAGGAAGCGCCCGGCGTCAAGTGTACTGGTGGTCGCGTGAGCTGACGTCTCTGCGCGAGGCGTGCGTGGCTGCGCGACACCTGTACGCCAGGCATCGCAGGCTCCGCATCCGCCCACCCGATGCGGTAACCATTGAGGCGGAGCTTTATGAGGGGTACAGAGCGGCGAAGACCGCCCTCCGCGAGGCTGGAGTTGCTGGGGACTCTCGACAGAGATCCGTGGGGGCGCCCTTACAAATTGGTGCGGGATAAACTCCGCCCCTGGGCCCCCCCACTGACGCAGAGTCTCCGGCCTGAGCTCGTGGAGGACGTGGTGAGCACTCTGTTCCCTTCGCGAGGGGATCATCCACCCCCGCCTATGGCTCCGCCACCTGCGATGCTGGAAGCGGACCAACAGGACGACGACGACAACGCTCCGGAAGTGACTGGGGTAGACCTGAGAGTGGCGGTACGCAGGCTCAGTGCCAAAAATACCGCCCCGGGACCCGACGGCTTGCCTGGCAAAGCCTGGGTCCTGGCCTCGGAGGCTCTCGGGCCCCGACTAGAGGGGCTCCTTAGCGCATGCTTGGAGAGAGGCCAGTTCCCGCTTCGTTGGAAGACGGGAAAGCTGGTCCTCATTCGGAAGCCAGGGCGCCCTGCGGACTCTCCGTCCGCATACCGGCCCGTGGTGCTGCTCGACGAGGTGGGCAAGCTCTTTGAAAGAGTCATTGCAAACCGCCTCGCCGAGCACCTTGCGGGGACTGGGCCGGACCTTGCGGAACACCAGTTTGGTTTCCGCAAGGGGCGCTCTACGGTGGACGCCGTCATGCGCGTGAGAGCCCTCACGACGGGGGATGCGGTGTCCAGGGGTGGGGTTGTCTTGGCGGTGTCTCTCGACATCGCCAACGCCTTCAACTCCATGCCCTGGAGCTGCATTAGGGAGGCACTCCGGTATCACCGAGTGCCGACCTACCTCCGTCGAGTAGTCGGGGACTATCTGACGGACAGAGCCGTCATCTACCCCGGTCGCAGCGGAGAATGGAACCGGCGAGAGATGTCGTGCGGTGTTCCACAGGGATCGGTCCTAGGGCCGTCCTTGTGGAACATCGGTTACGACTGGGTGCTGCGCGCCGACCTCCCTAGCGGTGTCAGTGTAGTGTGCTACGCTGACGACACGCTGGTGCTGGCACAGGGGAGGTCGCATGAGGCGGCGGCCGAAGCGATGACACGCGGGGTTGCGATAGTCGTTGAGAGGATCCGGCAACTGGGTCTCGAGGTGGCATTGCACAAGTCCGAGGCCATGTGCTTTCATGGGCCTCGGAATGCGCCACCAACGGGATCCCTACTGACGGTAGGAGGGGTATCCATCGGCGTCGAGTCGACGTTGAAGTACCTGGGACTTGTCCTTGACAGCCGGTGGAACTTTGTTGAACATTTCCGACGTTTGGCCCCCAAACTGGAGCGGACTGGGGCTGCCTTCAGGCGGCTCCTGCCCAATCTGGGGGGGCCAAACGCCTCCTGCCGGAGGCTCTACGCGGGAGTCGTGCGGTCCATGGCCCTTTACGGGGTCCCGGTGTGGGCGCGTTCATTGAGGCGGCGAGCCGCCCACTACTTGAACGCGCCCCAAAAGGTGGTAGCCGTAAGGCTCGCCCGGGGCTACCGCACGATTGCCCGCGAGGCGGCGAGCCCTTGCCGGATTGCCGCCATGGGATCTGGAGGCGATAGTCCTCGCGCGCCTACATGAATGGCGCACGGAGGCGCTAAGCCGGGGGGAAACTCCGCTGCCGCGGCAAATTGTCGCTCAGCGGACAGACTTCCGGCGAGATCTCATGGCGACATGGAGAGAGCGACTGTCGCAACCCCGTGCAGGGCACGCCACGATAGTGGCGATAAGTCCCCTCTTTGAGGAGTGGCTTGAGAGACGCCACGGCGTCCTCACCTTCCGCCTGACGCAGGTCCTCACCGGACACGGAGTGTTCGGGAGGTTCCTGCACCAAATCGGGCGGGAGGAAACGCCCGGGTGCTTCCATTGTGAGGATCGACCGGAGGACACGGTGGAACACACGGTGAAGGTGTGCCCCGCGTGGGCGGAGCACCGCCGTGTCCTCGAAGCGGCGATCGGCGGCGGCGACCTCTCGCGTCCGGCCCTGGTGCAAGCCATGGTCCGGAGCGAGACGGAATGGGACGCCGTCACCTACTTCTGCGAAGCAGTAATGCTAGAGAAGGAGGTGGCGGAACGTGAGAGGGAGAGAACCTCTCAACGTCCCGGCCGCCGCGGGAGACGCCCCGGGCGTCGGGGGCCACCACCACGTGGCCCCCGACCATAACATAAGCCAAACAAACATAAGTGTCATGAGATTTGGTTGGACAGGCAGACCTATGTAAAAGCCACGGACTTGTCCTTGAGGTGGCAACCAGTAAGCTCTGAATATGTAAAAAACATAATAAAAAACATGAATACAGATAAATCACCGGGTAGCGATCTTGTTCGAATGTCCGACCTTAAAATAGTTATTGATAAAGTGAGCCCCGTTTTAGCTAAACTAATAAACCTAACTGTCAAGAACTATAAATTTCCTAATAAGCTTAAAGAGGCAATAGTTCGCCCAATTCACAAAAAAGGTGATCGTAAAAATGTATCAAACTTCAGACCTATATCAATTTTATCTAGTATAGATAAAATCATAGAAAAGTGTATTGTCAACCAACTAAGTAACTATCTCCAAAAAAATAACATCATTAACGAGCGTCAACACGGTTTTTTAAAAGGGAAAAGTACAAATACATTGCTTACAAAATTCACAGATGAAATTAACAGTTACCTAGATGATAAAAAGTTTGTTATTACAATATTTTTTGATTACAAAAAAGCATTCGACACTTTGCAATTTGACACCATTCTAAATGCAATGGAGGAGTGCGGGGTGAGAGAACCACTGAACCCATGGTTCCGTGATTACCTCACCACGCGCTCCTACCGTGTGTAGGTGGAGGATGCGCTTAGTGACAGGGTCGAGGTGCGGAGTGGGGTGGCGCAGGGCTCGGGATGTGGACCAATTTGTTACCTAATGCATGTCAACAGCTTGTGCCGAGTGCTACAGCTTGTTCAGCGTTTATGTTTGCAGATGACTTGTGCATACTTCGCTCCGGAACTAACATAAACGATACCTACCAGCTAGTTCAACAAGATATAGACGCGGTTGTTAAATGGTCGCACGACAATGGCATTATATTAAATGCTAGTAAAACTAAATTATTGTTAATTCATTCGCCATACTTACGACCTCATAGTCCGACTCCACCTTTATTTACCCATGAATATATATGCCACCATAATAACTTACTGGACTGTAAATGTAAACCTATTGAAAGAGTCGACTGTGTAACCTACCTTGGCATGAAAATAGATGATAACTTTTCTTGGTCCCAACACGTAGACTATATTTCAAGTAAACTAAGAATATTATTAAGTAAAATGTACCACCTAAGCTTTAAAGTTCCTATTAGTGTATTAAGATGTATTTATATGTCATTAGTAGATTCTATTATGAGTTATGCTCTTGACAGCTGTGGATTAACATTCAAAACTAACTTGGATAAATTAGAAGCTCTTCAAATTCGATTCTTAAAACTACTTGTTACTAAAAAAACTAAAAACAGTTGTAAAGGAGATTATAGGAAACTATTTAAAATATGTAAAATTCTACCTATCACTTATAAACATAAATACCTTTTAGCAGTTAACCACCAAGGTACCCAAGAGCATAGCTTAACTCACGTATTCAACAGCCACAACACTCGATCTATGGCTGCTGGCAGATTCAATGTACCCAGAGTCACCAATTACTTTGGTGACAGAACCCTAAAAAAACGAATACCATATATATTGAACAGTCTGCCAGCAGGCATAAGGAGTGAAACAAATAAAAATAGATTTAGAAGTAAATTAAAAAAATATTATCTAAATATGTGCTAGTGTAAGTTATATATTATATATGGTTATATTAACAACTAGCTTCTGCCCGCGACTTCGTACGCGGATCCTGTTGCTTATGCCAGCGACAACGGGGTCGTCAAAATCGAAGATCTGAAACGTCTGATGTCGAATTTTAAGAGCCCGGGGACGGGAATACAACGGGATGCGCGAGACGATTCGAGACGTTCCAGATCTTTCATTTTTGTAAGTCAACAGGAAATGCCCATCAGACTAAACATTTTTATAAGTCAACAGGAAATGCCCATCAGACCAAACAACACGTCACTAAGGCGTCATTCCTATATATATTATGGTGTAGCTGGGCTCTTGCAGTTCCACAACAGGTGTTCCAGATCTTCGATTTTTCTTTTTTTTTCTTCGAGTCAACAGAGAGTGCTCATCAGATTGAACAACTTTTGCTAAGACGTCATTCCTATATATATGTTAGTGTAGCTGGGCTCTTGGAGTTCCACATCAGGTGTTCCAGATCTTCAAATTTATTCTCTCAGCAGAAAATGCCCATCACGTGGAACAATTTTTGCTATGGTACCATTTTTGTATCTCTTATAGTTCAGCTGGTCTGTTGTGGTTCTGCATCAGGTGTTCAAGTTTCCAAGATAAATTATAGCCTATATCTTGCCCAGACTTAATACCTATACAACAACAAAAAAATCATTCAAATCCGTCCAGTAGTTCCGAAGATTAGCGTGTACAAACAAACAGACCCACAGACAAACAGACAGTATTTTTTTTTTGGATTCGTGCTCTTTTACTGTTTCTAAACCCCCCTCAATTTTTTTTTTTTAATATATTCAATGTACAGACACAGTTTTTCTACTGTTTTATTATATGTATATAGATACTAACTTAGTACCTAAGCACCATTGTTACTAATACTGAATACTAACAAAAATATGTAGTCGGAAATTTATTCCATCTTATTAGTGTAGTGTTTATGTACGAGTGTCAAGAGACTCACCGACCCCACAGTCAAACCATTACAACGGTTTTGTGGGGCTTAGTTTATAATTTTACTTACAATGTTTGATTAATAAATAAATAAATAATAATAATAATAATATACCGTAGGCGCGGGCCTGTGGACGGTGGGCTATGGGCTAGCTCGCCGTCCATCCGTCTCATGACGACAGGCCGTGTCGACGGCGCGTTCGTGTTCCACGCGCGCCTCAAAGAGAGTCAGCAAAAGGGAAGGGGTCCGTAAGGACCGCTGCCTGCCGGGGCTGCGGGACTATTCGAAAGAGATACCGTGGCCCCGGAACACAAAGGGCGATGAAGGAACATGGATGGGTTTTAGTCAGTAAAAGTCTGACACTCCCTCCTGCTCCGCCCAGAGCGGGAGGAGTTATTTGATGATTTCCCATCCGAAAAAAAAAAAAAAGAGGGGGGTCCCATACAACAAACGTGAATTTTTTGCCGTTTTGTCTAATGTATAGATAATGGTACGGAACCCTTCGTGCGCGAGTCCGACTCGCACTTGTTTACAACCCCTAACCTATGCACAGACAGAAGATTTACCTACTTGTAGTCTGCAAGTAAACTGCTGACACATTGTTTGTTTATCTTTTATGTAAGTTGTAATTTTAGTAATTTACTTTTCTTTCATTGATAATTTATTTATTTTAAGTAGGTATTTACGCACCTCCTGAAACACAGGTTCCACCTAGTTCAGGCAATAAGCAACAGTGCTCTATATTATTTGTTAAGATACTTAATTGTAAATGTACCCCTTTTTATAAATAAACTATTTATTATTATTATTATTAGTTTACTTATGTCAATTATTCATGTTTATACTAGCTAAAGAGCTACGCAAACGAATAACGATTAAAGTATAGTTGATTGACGTAAGTTATTTACAATCATAAACCAAATAGTTTTCAAGACCATTATTATTATTATAATTAGTTTACTTATGTCAATTATTCATGTTTATACTAGCTAAAGAGCTACGCAAACGAATAACGATTAAAGTATAGTTGATTGACGTAAGTTATTTACAATCATTAACCAAATAGTTTTCAAGACGTACCGCTCACAATATTTAAAAAAAGACTTTTCCAACTCTTACTAACTAAAACATATTATAGCGTTAGAGTACAAGTCAATAGAATCTGTAATTTGTAAGTTAGACTAATTTGACATCGCTTATTGTGAATGTATTTACACATCATGTTATGGCAGGATATGATCAAACTACAATTTACTGTATCACCCTAAATGTACCATATTCTAGCAAATAAATATTTTGATTTGATAGTTCTTGTTAATTAAAAAAAAAAACCGGCCAAGTGAGATACAGCCTGGTGACAGACAGACGGACAGACGGACAGACAGACGGACAGACAGCGAAGTCTTAGTAAGTAATAGGGTTCCGTTTTTACCCTTTGGGTACGGAACCCTAAAAATCAATTTTTTCTACATTTATTAACAGCAACAGTTTATCCGGCTTGTCATTTTCACTAGTAATGATTAATGATCAATAAATCAGTCAGTTAACAAACACGAAGTACGATTAGGTAGGTACGCGACGCAAGGTCAAAAGAGCGCGAAAAAAAGCACGCCGCGCGCCGATACGTACGCAGTTACGCACGGCTGGAGCGCGACAGCGCCGACAGCCCTAGAGAGCTAGCATATTCAATATGCGCGAAGCGGTAGGTAATTAACTCATGCCTACACACGGAGTGCAATAGCTCTGCTATAGTTTTCTCGCAAGTTGTTAGTAGGTAGATACTGTGTATGTAAGTACTGCATATTTCTTTATTAATTACAGAACATAATTAAGCAATTTATGTGAACCTATGTTGCGGTTAAAGTGTTCACATGTGTATTTATTGTGTTACCATGTCTGTCTTTATTCCACTTACATACAGGATGCTAAAAGAGGCTTAAGAGTCCTATTAGGTACTATTCATACGCAAATTTTTGGTTTTTACTTCCTGGATCAAATTATTTCGATCGGCGTACACGAGTCGATAATAATAGCGATCTCCGGACGATTGTCGGTTGTTATTGACGAAAATTAGAGACCAGACTGACATGAGACGGAGCGAGCTGAAATGACGGAGAATAGAATAGAATATACGGAGATAGTACTTTTATTTTATTTATTGTAATTTTGTCTTATTATATTGACAAACGAAAACTAATGAAACGTTTTCATTGTATATCGAAATTTTATAACGTATTAATTTATTTGATAAAATTAAGTTTATTTGGAATATAATGGACGCTGAATCAAGACATTTATGGCTTAAATTACGATTTTTTCCGAGAAAACGCAAGGAATTTTAAGAAGAAAACGCAAGGAATTTTAAGAAATTCTAGAACTTCAATAAACAAGTAAAACATTTAACTTATCTTTTAGTAATTTTAGCTTTTATAAGAATTGAATGTAGCAATGTGAATTTGAACGACGAAGTTCCATCACCGACAGTTTTTCTTGCAAACTGAGTTTGTAAAATATTTATTGAAAATTACACGAAAAGAAAAATGAAAATGTGTAACTCCAACTTACAAGAAAGAGAATGGCACTATCGTAATCCATAAGCAAATAATTAAAATATCTTACTGCTGCTGAAAATTACTGCGTTAAAAATCATGAATTTGCGTAAAAAATGTAATAGGACTATGTATAGGACGAAGCCGTCAAGCAAGGGCGCTCTACATCAAAATAAGTAACTCTATGCAAACATTATTGCTGGGAAACTTTTTTTTCGGGGTGAAAAATCACGGTTTGCGGTAGGACTAAATGTAACATTCTGAACATATTGTGGAATTGTACAGGGGTCATGGAGGTTTGTAAAAAATTTGAAACTTTGACCTCCAATATCTCTGAAACTAAAAGGTTCCCAGGTATGTACAGCGTTCACACCTTTTCTAGAATTCTAGCCCTGTCAAACTTTACGCAATTCATCCATCTGTACTGTTTACCTACCTACATGTTATAATTACGGAACAACTGGCAGACCGCCCCAACACCACAGAAGATAATAATGATTTATATGTTTTTAGCACAAGAGAGAGTGCAACGTGGTACCTAGGTACCTACTCAAGTTTTTAAGGAAAAATCAAACTGTTTTGTTAATTCTCGAAATGCATGTTGAAAATGCAACGTGTAAAAACTAGTTAGGTATATAAAGGTCATGGCACACTAGACAAGCACAGCACCGGCACCGCTCCGACCCAGCATTTAACTTGCCATTCAAATTAGAGCATTAAATCGTATTTCATAAAATATATTTTACAATGTCTGTAGGAAAAAGCTTACGGCGGGCGGTCACCCCGCTTACCGCTACCATACGACTCGACTCGCGGGCGCCTCGGAGTCGGCGCGCGGCCCGCGCGCGGACTGCGGGTGGTCAGCGCGCCGCCGCACTATGGAAAATAAAGGTCTGTTTCTGATTAAAAATCAATAACTTTTTTATTTGTGTATATTATGTTCTAAAATTTTGCACACATATAGAATAGTGTATATGGCTTCAAATGGAATGTAATTTATTATGTTTGAATTTAAAACCATACATTAAAAAATAAAACAAATTCAAAATTATCAAAAATGTCCAATATTTATTTTTTAGCAATGAATACTATTATTTTAATGTTGACAAAAACCAAATATCATATAGTACATCAAAATACAATTCAATTTAAATAATAAAAACCATTTTTTCATAAAAAAAAAAATGTTGTGATTAAAATCGAACACAGATTAATTAATTAATTGTAATGTTTACTAAATGTTATTTTATTTATACTTGATGAACTTCGGGATCTAAAATAAATAAATACCGCAAACTATTGATGTAAACAGCAACATTTCACACCGCAATAGATAGCGAGCGGTTTTCCGTTTTCTGACTCTTATCACATTTTTATTAATTACTCCGAAACCCGCAAATATCCGCAGCTGTTATTATTTGATTATGTTTATGGATAGTTAGGTTACAAATCAACATAAAATGTAAAGCAGGGGTAAACGTGGGTAACTGTCAAAAGTCTCGTTGAACTTTAAAAAAACTTTTTTTTCACCATATTTTATTTTGCAATTATTTTAAGGTGAACCTTAACATAACATTAAATACATATTAGCTGTTTCATATTCTTCAAAAGACGAGGTTTCCAGAAATATACAATACATTATGCCTTTTCCTGTAACGTATAACAATAAAATCAATTTAAAAGTGATGAAGTGAACGGGCCTGACATGGACGTCCGTCAAAACTATAAAGTTTGTGGTGTTGTAAAAAAATCATTTCATTTAATATTTATAATTTTTTGATATTATAGTCTAGTTTGGTCCTTAAACTATTGAGTAAAATAAAAAAAAGCATGCCAGTAGCGAAATTGACAACAACCATTTTTAATCAGCAGTTGTTCTACGATTTTCCATAGTGCGCCGTCGCGCGGACAGCGTGCTTACGGCGCGCGGACCGCCTGCTTACGGCGCGGCGCGCCAACTCCGAGTTGCCCGCGGTTGCCCGCGAAACAATGTCGTAAACAAATGAAGCAAGCTCATAGTCCAGGAGAGAGCGTTGCAAACAAAAAAGTCATGAAACTTTTTTCATATTATTAGTTTACATCATACTGGGTTTAAAAAAATCGTCAGCTGCATGGTGGAGGGGGGATTATGCGTCAGCCGCTTGCATAAACTTGTAAAAGAAACACGTAAAATAAATGAAAAACAAAGTGATTGTTTAAATTATCAAAAGTACGAAAACTACAATCAGCTGCGTGGGTAGCGGTGGAAAGACCGACAGCTGACGCAGTAAAAGTTAAAAATATTGGAGCATTGCTACTACGCGGTCTCCTTTTAAACTGTAACGGAAAGCGTGTTAGTGGAATAGGTGAATTAATCCACGAATCTACTTCATAAAAATAAAATTACTAGACATAATAGGAGGTAGGTAGGTCTAATAGTCACCTTTTTTTCACCACTTCCCTAACTTCCCAATCCTCCAGCCACCGCGGGTGCGTCAGCTGACGCTGGGTTCACTTATTATTGTCGTTCGAGGTCGACGAACAAGATGGCAAACGATCAGCGTAAAAACACTACGTAAACTGCAACGCTAGCTCCCGGACTATCCCGGCCAGTGCGCGGACTGCGAGCTTACGCCTCGCGGACGGCGCGCGGGCCACGGGTGGACGCCGCGCGGACCGCGGGTGGACGCCGCGCGGACCGCGTAGCCTAAATTCGAGGCAACGCCGGGCAACAGCTGTGCTGGTGCTGTGCTGGAGCGGTGCTTGTGTAATGTGCCACGACCTTTATAGCAATGCATAAACACGACACGACCTACGTTACATCATCCTTAATTAATACGAATGATAAGGTAATTTCCATTTTCCAATGAAATCAATAAACTTTGATTGTATCTTATTAATAATCCCCAGAACTGACAAAAAATGGATCTCACTCAAGATGATAGAAATCATGCGATAAGTACTTAGATAAAAAAAAATGAAAATCGTTCGTAGGCAATATTTACAAATATTAAGAAATCCTAGTCTCTCTATTTTCTACAAAATTGTTTAACAACTTTCGAAACAACAAGAAACGATGGATAGGCTGTGTGAAGAATGATATGGCACCAAAAGAGGTGTCTGATGAGGTGACAAGTAAAAGAGAAGTATGGAAGAAGAAGATATATTGCTCCGACCACAAATGAATTTGGATAAGGACAGGGCAATGATGATTTTGTACAAGTTTCTTTGAGAACAACATGCAAAGACCAACATCTGAGCCATAATTTGAAAAAAAGAAATGCTTGCAATATTAGACTGACCTAGCTAGGTAGACACTAGCAAGGAACACGGTATAAGCACACAAAGATTACCCCGTAAGCATAGATAATCAGTCTTTAACATTCCCACTGCTGGGACAGGTCTGTGTGTGTGGTCTTTCTATCAGAGAGTGTGGGCTGTAATTCATCACGCTGACCCATAGTGTTATAAATATTTAAATTATACCTATATTTATTATTTATGTTGGCAACTATTTACAATTATTTATAGGAACTTGCATGATCAAAAGTAGTTGTATTGACTTCATGTGATAGGTCGAGACTTTGACAGTTGTCGACGACCAATCACAAGCAAGTAAAATGGCGGGAATGAAAATAATAGTCAACGGGCATTTTAAGGGATAGGCCTGCTATGCTCTGGTATTCGTGTTTCGACCACGGTGCTAGTCACTTGCCTTGTATAACTAAATCAAACTGTATTGCTGTAACTATAATAAAGCTGTATTTTAAAGTTATTACAGAGTGTTTTAATATTCAAAGTCCCTGCTTCTGAGTATTGAACCAGTACGGTTCACAATAGCGGGTTGGTAAAAGATTACCCCAATGAACCCTTTTTTTTTCGGATGGGTAATCATCACATGGCTCCTCCTGCTCTGGGCGGAGCAGGCAAAAGTCTGACACTACCGTGTCAGACTTTTACTGACTAAAACTCATCCATGTTCCTTCATCGCCCTTTGTGTTCCAGGTCCACGGTAAGTATCTCTGTCGAACAGTCCCGCAACCCCGGCAGGCTGAAGCGTGGGAATATGGAACCCTAATAGGTTAGAACAAAATTCACCAACACTTTCATAAAAATAATTTATTAAACGCGCGGTTAGGTCGCGGATTACTAAAGCCCGTCATAGGTTTTTTGCGACATATGGAGGTAGGCGCACGCTAGGTAGAGGTCACCTTCAGAAGCGGAGTTTACAGAGAAAAAAAGAAAAGAGAAAAAAAAGGTGTAAAGCACTTTTAAATTAATATTTACATACATGAAACATTGATGTAGCAAGGTTTGTGGTTAAACCAATAGCTAAAATGATGTGTAAGAAAAAGATGATGAAATAATTTTGCACATCATTGACCTTGACTTGACATTTAGAAATAAGCACTGCGTGAATTTGTCAACACTTAGCCACTTACCCGATATGAGGAATTAAACACTGAAGTTAATGTTCCTTTATTGAACTTTTCAAAAAAGTAAAATTATTAAAAAGTTTTGGAAATTATCAGTAGTCCAAAAGTCTAATTGGCGAGGCTGCGCATATGTCGTCTAATATATGTGAAGATTGCCCGCGCGTAGAATGATGGAGTGGGAAAAAACTGGTTTTAAGAATGTGATCGAGTGAGACAAAAGTACAGGCGCGATCAGGTGATTTGGTCGGCTGGAAACGATATTAAAATGACTTCTTTTTGTATTTGTTTGCGTTTTATCAAATTATGAAATTAACAACGTTACAATACCCCCGCGCGCAATCAAGGATTTTTGTCATCTCTTAAAATGAATAAAAATCCGCATCAAGAACTTGAGTTAACCTTTACCTTTTATAAGTCATCTTTCATACTTCTCGCTAACATAAACTAGCAGCAGTTATTGTATTTTAACGATACCAACATAACTGACGCAATAAAACATAAAAATATAGGTATCTTGTTTTTCTCTAACTAGATACCTTACCAATAGGTGTTCCAATAGTGTATATGCGAGAGGGAAAGCAAATCGTGATTCGTAAAATCAAAACTAAATGTGAAAAATACAAAATAATATATATCAAAATATAGAGGAGAGAAGAAAAAGAAAAATATATATAACGCTATTTATTTTTACCGATTAATTAAATCTTTGATGTGCCATGACCCTAAATTTTTGCCAGACATGTCTTGTAACACATACACGAGAGGTGACTTTTTCTCAATGATCTTGGCTTTGATAAATTTTGGAGCCAGCTTCTTTGAGAATCTTCTTTCTTTGTCACTAAGAAAGTAGGCGCGTTTCATGACTACGTCTCCAATATCAAATTCGGCAAACTTGCGTCTCAAATTGTAATGTGAAGTATTCTTTACATGGGCCTGCCATAACCTTGCCTGTACGTCATTTAAGATGGAAGACAAACAACCTAAGTTTTCTGCATCGTCTCGAGGCAGGAAAAGTATTTCGTCACTGTAGTGTCTGTGAGTGAAAGAGAGGGAAGCATTGTGTCGTCTCTCGCCGCGTACAGTCACTTAGATTTGAGCTTCGAAAGTGAACGGACGTGCGCGCGTCTGAGAGCCGATAATAAAGGGGGAAATACCACAGTCACCGAGGTCATTATCAGTGTAATGTGACCCACATGTAACAAGCTCACGCCCGAAAACTAAAAATGAAGGTGAGAATAATCCTGTTGCCTCATTTACAGAGTTATTAATAGCAAACTGCACCTTAGGAATGAATGTGTCCCATGATCTATGATCGTTATCCACGTAGGTAGAAATGCAAGTGATAATGGTTCTGTTATATCGTTCTACTAAGTTTACCTGAGGGGTATACTTAGGTGTATAATGAACATTTGGAATTTTATATTTCTTAAATAATGCCTCTGTTACCTTGCCAGTAAACTGAGTACCGTTATCCATCAACACGGAGGTATGCCGTGGATTAAGAATACAGATTCTTCCAAAATTTTTGTAATTATTTCTGCTGTAGCCTTTTTGATTGGAAATATTAAACAAAATTTAGAAAAACAACAAGTAACGACTAATATATAATTATTCTGCTTTCTCGAAGTAGGAAGAGGTCCCATGAGATCAATAGAGAGAGATCATTTGGAATGGTCGCGAGCAATGTTTAGGACGACCCATTTCTCCTAAAATTTGATGATTTTGGGACTTGTAAGCTAAGCATTTTTCGCAAGAACCAATAAATTTTACGACGTCTTGGTACATGCCAGGCCAGTAGTACCGCAAAGCGAGGCGTCGGTAAGTTTTGAAAATCCCCATATGTCCAGCCGTAGGCTCGGAATGATTTTCAATTATTATGGTCTCGCGGTGTTCCGTAGGTACGACCTCTTTCCACGAGAATTCTGAAGTTAGTTCATGTTTATTTTTAGATAACCTATACAACGAATCGTTTTTAATTATAAAATTTGGAAATTTGGATGGATCATTTAGACAACCGTTGTAGATATTTTTGTACCAGGAGTCTTTAGTAGCTGAATAAGAGTTTGAAATATTGGTGGCATCAACCGGAACGATTCTGGATAGCGCGTCAGGAATAACGTTATCAACGCCTCGTCGGTGTTTAATGACGAAGTTAAAGGCTGAAAGACGTACGCCCCATCGAGCTAGTCGACCAGTAGTCGGGCCCGACTGGAGGGCTCCTAAGCGCATGCTTGGAGAGAGGCCAGTTCCCGCTTCGTTGGAAGACGGGGAAGCTGGTCCTCATCCGGAAGCCGGGGCGCCCTGCGGACTCTCCGTCCGCATACCGGCCCATGGTGCTGCTCGACGAGGTGGGCAAGCTCTTTGAAAGAGTCATTGCAAACCGCCTCGCCGAGCACCTTGCGAGGACTGGGCCGGACCTTGCGGAACACCAGTTTGGTTTCCGCAAGGGGCGCTCTACGGTGGACGCCATCATGCGCGTGAGAGCCCTCATGACGGGGGGTGCGGTGTCCAGGGGTGGGGGGTTGTCTTGGCGGTGTCTCTCAACATCGTCTGCATTAGGGAGGCACTCCGGTATCACCGACCTACCTCCGTCGCGTGGTCGGGGACTACCTGACGGACAGAGCCGTCATCTACCCCGGTCGCAGCGGAGAATGGAACCGGCGAGAGATGTCGTGCGGTGTTCCGCAGGGATCGGTCCTAGGGCCGTCCTTGTGGAACATCGGTTACGACTGGGTGCTGCGCGCCGACCTCCCTAGTGGTGTCAGCGTAGTTTGCTACGCTGACGACACGCTGGTGCTGGCCCAGGGGAGGTCGCACGAGGCGGCGGCCGAAGCTATGACACGCGGGGTTGCGATAGTCGTTGAGAGGATCCGGCAACTGGGTCTCGAGGTGGCATTGCACAAGTCCGAGGCCATGTGCTTTCATGGGCCTCGGAATGCGCCACCTCCGGGATCCTTACTCACGGTAGGAGGGATATCCATCGGTGTCGAGTCGACTTTGAGGTACCTAGGACTCGTCCTCGACAGCCAGTGGAACTTCGTGGAGCACTTCCGACGTTTGGCCCCCAAACTGGAACGAACTGGGGCTGCCTTCAGGCGGCTCCTGCCCAACCTGGGGGGGCCGAACGCCTCCTGCCGGAGGCTCTACGCGGGAGTCATGCGGTCCATGGCCCTTTACGGGGCCCCGGTGTGGGCGCGTTCTTTGAGGCGGCGAGCCGCCCACTATCTGAACGCGCCCCAAAAGGTGGTAGCCGTAAGGCTGGCCCGGGCGTACCGCACGATCTCCCGCGAGGCGGCGAGCATGCCGGATTGCCGCCATGGGATCTGGAGGCGATAGTCCTCGCGCGCCTGCATGAATGGCGCGCGGAGGCGCTACGCCGGGGGGAAACTCCGCTGCAGCGACAAATTGTCGCTCAGCGGACAGACTTCCGGCGGGATCTCATGGCGACATGGAGAGAGCGACTGTCGCAACGCCTTGCAGGGCACGCCACGATAGTGGCGATAAGTCCCCTCTTTGAGGAGTGGCTTGAGAGACGCCACGGCGTTCTCACCTTCCGCCTGACGCAGGTCCTCACCGGACACGGAGTGTTCGGGAGGTTCCTGCACCGAATCGGGCGGGAGGAAACGCCCGGGTGCTTCCATTGCGAGGATCGACCGGAGGACACGGTGGAACACACGGTGGAGGTGTGCCCCGCGTGGGTGGAGCACCGCCGTGTCCTCGAAGCGGCGATTGGCGGCGGCGACCTCTCGCGTCCGGCCCTGGTGCAAGCCATGGTCCGGAGCGAGACGGAATGGGACGCCGTCACCTCCTTCTGCGAAGCAGTAATGCTAGTGAAGGGGGTGGCGGAACGTGAGAGGGAGAGAACCTCTCAACGTCCCGGCCGCCGTGGGAGACGCCCCGGGCGTCGGGGGCCACCACCACGAGGCCCCCGGCCACCGTAGGCGCGGGCCTGTGGACGGTGGGCTATGGGCTAGCCCGCGCCGTCCGTCCGTCTCATGACGACAGGCCGTGTCGACGGCGCGTTCGTGTTCCACGCGCGCCTCAAAGAGAGTCAGCAAAAACGAAGGGGTCCGTAAGGACCGATGCCTGCCGGGGTTGCGGGACTGTTCGAAAGAGATACCGTGGCCCCGGAACACAAAGGGCGATGAAGGAACATGGATGGGTTTCAGTCAGTAAAAGTCCACTGTGACACTCCCTCCTGCTCCGCCCAGAGCGGGAGGAGTCATTTGATGATTTCCCATCCGTAAAAAAAGCCTCGTAATCACCAGGGTTAAAAAAAGGGCTACTACCAAATGATATTACTTATAATATCATTGGCTACTACCGAAAAGTTCCTTAAAAAACATGATTACACTTTTTTGAACCTGGACATCAAGTCTTTGCAGCCACTAGCAAAAAACCAAAGAGTACTTACTATATTAATACAAAGTTCTATTAATTTCACACAGTTCCGTACACGCATACATTTCACAATTTCAATGCAACACGCATGAGTTTTATTTTATGAATAACATGGAAATAAAATTATAACTTATGCCTTTGTACTGCCACTTATGCCTCTAAACTGCCAGGAATGTTGTCTTATACCACATCACAAACATTTTAAATAGATTCTGCAACTTTAACGGCATAGATTATGTAGACTTTATTACTTGATGATTTTTATTGAGATGTAACTTTTTTAATCGTTTGTTTTTTGAATTTTCAGTTCATTTAACCCTTTAGAGGAGGAGGACTCATATAAAGTGGCCAGTAATTTTAAGGTCGCTATCTTGTAGACTTTTATTTAACCCTTTAGAGGAGGAGGACTCATATAAAGTGGCCAGTAATTTTGAGGTCGCTATCTTGTAGACTTTTATTTAACCCTTTAGAGGAGGAGGACTCATATAAAGTGGCCAGTAATTTTAAGGTCGCTATCTTGTAGACTTTTATTTAACCCTTTAGAGGAGGAGGACTCATATAAAGTGGCCAGTAATTTTAAGGTCGCTATCTTGTAGACTTTTATTTAACCCTTTAGAGGAGGAGGACTCATATAAAGTGGCCAGTAATTTTGAGGTCACTATCTTGTAGACTTTAATTTAACCCTTTAGAGGAGGAGGACTCATATAAAGTGGCCAGTAATTTTAAGGTCGCTATCTTGTAGACTTTTATTTAACCCTTTAGAGGAGGAGGACTCATATAAAGTGGCCAGTAATTTTAAGGTCGCTATCTTGTAGACTTTTATTCGTAAGTTGGAACATTTAGGTACAATCAGAAAAAGTTAGACCAGCCAGTCACTTTAATGTCGTTTAAATCTCATAGAATTTTATTCATAATTACCCAGGATTGCACTTGTTTGTTGATGAATGGAAGACGATACTGTTAGAATTTTTTTGGTTCTGTGAGAAGACCGAGTAAAAGGATTACTTAATGTAGTATTAATGGCGTATGCTGTATTAAATTTAAATGTAATAATCAATGATATATAAACTATAGATACGGTCCGCACTCTAAAATGACAACATGAAATGAAGCCAATTGGCCACATCGCGCTTAGTTACGCACCAACCTGTCGCGCGACGCTACGTTTGTTTAATAAATCCTGTGACGTGACTGAAGATGTATAGGTATTTATCTCCCTCTCGCAACAGGCATCCCGCTGTTCGGTGTCATATTTTCTTTCTCTTTCTTCACGCTTATAAGTAGTTCTAGTATTTTCGCCGTTTTTAAGCGCCGCGATGTTGGTTCATGACGTGTCTATATATAATACGTCATTGGTAATAATACATTTTCGTAAGTTTGACCCTATAAAACGTTTATGGTCCGAAAAAGTTAGGGCGAGTGTTAAAGGGTTAGGCAAAAAGACACGTAGGTATTTAGCGATGATATTGTGTAAAAACAATCTGGCTAGCATAATGTCTGGATTGAGGTTTCCGAAAGGCACCATGCAGATTTGAGTGGAAATGTGTCTAGTCTAGACAAACAGTTGTTATGCGTATTGCCTATGAATGATTTGATTAAGGCGACGCATCGTTCTAAAACCGGGAACGCGCGCTTCGGGACTGAGCGGGGGACTGGGCGCCTGAGCGGGGCGAGGATTGCTAGCTTATAACATAAAGGACCTAAACGACAAAATGGTTTTTGTTATTTAATTCAGTTGGAAACGATAATTTTATAAATTCCTTCTACAATTTTAAAGAGTATGTATAGCCTCATCTACGGAGAAAGTTAAGAGGCTTAAATTGGTCCCGTTTGCCCATAACATGTAAATCTCTTTTTAAAACGAGGTACCTATGTTTGATATTTTTTTCTCTGTCACAAAAGTAACTTAATCATGTATTGAAAACTAACAAAATAAGCTTTTTATCATGAATTATCAGGTCACCAACTTATACTTTCATCTGTTTTGTAATTACTGAAAAAAATTGAAATCATTGACTCCAAGATTTCCAATGCGTCCTCTTAACAATTGTGTTTCACAGTTCCACTGATTTATTCTATTGTTTTATTCGCATGTTATCATACCATTATCATACTTCTATTGCTACATATAAGACAGATAAAAGTTACAATTTTATTAGCAAGAACCCTAGAATTTAAATACATACAAACATCTAGTACTTTAAAGTTCCAGAAACAAAAAAAAACAACTTTCGTAAAACGAACTAAGTCTTATTGCAAAGGCGTTAAGAAATAATGTTAAATCACTACATATTATAAAACAAAGGCCGCGTCGGTCTGTCCCTATGTATGCTTAGATCTTTAAAACTACGCAACGGATTTTGATGCGGGTTTTTTAATAGATAGAGTGATTCAAGAGGAAGGTTTTAGTATATAATTTGTCAAGCGGGCGAAGCCGCGGGCATCAGCTAGTCTACTTATATTTATATTAGGCGGTTTGCCACCATCATATTAAAGATTTTTAGCTTTATAATAGAATAAATAAAGTACTAACAATTTATCCATGTACTCTCCGGGATTGCAAAACGAAAATCGATCAATGGCTTCATAATCTCACAGACGAAGAGTTGGAGAATTTAGTTAAACCCTAAATATCTTTCTTCCTCAGACATGCACACCATATACACGTAGCGAGGAGTGTGCTCGTGGGGAGGTTCCACAAGCACACTCTACACTTACACCCCACAGACACGCACTACACTCACATACAACACTCCCGCATGCACTACTTAAACACTTACCTATTTAATTTTTTATTATTTACTACTTTAATTGTCTATTACTTATAATTTTTACTATTTTATTTGTTTTCTCTGTACTGGAACGCTGTGTCTCCCTCTTGGAGGTGGGCGTTAATAGCTGCGACACAGTTTTGTAACTAATGTGGCTATTTACGTACCTACGCAATCAATTTGTAAAATGTGTTTTTGTTACAATAAAGATTTATTATTATTATTATTTAGTAAACAGATAACATAAACAATTTTCCTATCAACTTATGACTATAAACATTGATTTCTGTTGATTTTTTTTACAGCATAATAAATTATTGTAGATAAATAAAAGATTAGTTGAAAAAAACCTGCGTACAAATTACCATACCATTCAAAACACTGTTCTTTTCCGTGGGGAGTTAGATAATTAATTACTACAAACAAAGTTTAACTATCTTTATAATTACTGATCTATTTTACGATATTAATTCAATGTCGATATTGTTATCAATGAAATCTGTTTCCTTATCTGGAGCACAGTTTTACAATCCATACAGTTGGGAAACGCCTTTGATGTTGAACGATGCCGCCACGCGTGTAGTTACTTAGGCTCTGAGTCGCAAGCGTGTAAGGGTTGTCAATAATAATAATAAAAGAAATGTGATTTTGTAATCATTTATTTACATTATTAATTCATTATTAATTTACAAGACATACTTATATACTATTTTAAACACTATTTAAAACTAAATATTTACAAAACAAAAAACAGACGTGGATTGGACCCAAGTTTATGGTATAGGTATTACTTTAATATAGTTGTACTTTAAGTACTTTAAGGTTTTTTATATTTTTACTATACCTACGGTATGGTACTCATTATTATCTCCTAAACGCGTGGACCGATTTACATGATTCAAACGGATAAAATGGTTTTAGACCTAGACCTTTCATATGGTACCAAAATCGTCAAGATATCTCAACAAACAAAAAATCACATTTTCAATTTGCTCTCGTAATTATCCAACATGTATGAAACGCGTTACAATTCTTTTGATATACCTACGTTCACAATTAGCGCAGTAGAGTTGGCCGGCAGAGCTATAGGTGTAGGTATAGGAGGGCTAAGGCATAAGGTCTGTCTTAACGTACCTACTTGGCGTTTTAGTACTAGATATACGACGGGTAGGTATTACTAATTTAAACGAAAATAGTAATAGTAGGTAAAGAAAGAAAGAAAGAAAGAAAGAAAGAAAGAAAAAGCATTTATTAGCCCGCACAGGACAAAACACAAATAAAAATGGTTAAATTAACAGTACTAGATGGTTATTTGGTTAGGTAGCTAATTCGAATTTATAGGAAGATAAACTTACCTCTCGTCACGGGGAAATCTATGAAATTTTATATTTTTATCCTTATTGGTGCTTGGCTCGTCGAGGCACACCCGTATACGCAACAAGTGTACACCATTATATTCAAGTTATATAACGGTTATTAATAGTATTAACAACGATTTACACAGACGCGTCTGCCCTAAACGTCCAAGTGTATGAACTGCGCGAGATCGCATACTGCGTACCGCGTCGCCCAACCCCCCGCAAGATCCCCGCCGTTGCTCCACGGAAGTACATTCGTTGCGCAACTGTATGGATTGTAAAACTGTGTCTGGAGTGTGCCAAAATGTGCGTCAAACTAGTTTTTATTATAATATTTGTGTTTGATTAGGTGTTAAAGTTCAAGTTTGTTGGAGGTCATTGACGTAGGACTATGCTGTGTTCTGCTACGGAAGCTACGCTGCTCTACGGGAGCTACGCTGCTCTACGGGAGCTACGCTTCGCTACGAAGCCCGTGTTAAACTTCTGTGGCAACACATCTATCACATCGGTTTTTCTGATCGTAGACCTCCCATTAAACATATACTCACATAAACTCACCCGTTAAAATCTCTAAACTTACACGTAAAAACTATTCCTTGACATGAAAAACACGTATAGTTTATTTACTAGAAACGAACAACTAAACCAGTAAGTAAAAATATTGATGGCAGTTTTTTCGTAACCCCTTGCCACAGTTGCTACGCCCAAAATGATCACGTGATTTATTTGTTGTGCTTATTATTATTACTATTAATTCTGGAAATTTTGCGGACGCCGAGTCCTCCCATGCGAATGGGAAGAGTAGCTTGAGCCCAAGCTCGGAAGGTAAGTACAGGGAAGTAACTTTTCAAATTTAGTTATACCTTTAAAAATTTCAGTTGCTAAACACAGTGAATTTATTAATTACAGCTGCCATGGTACTCTGGAAGACGGGTTGTACTGTCGAGAGGTGCCACACAACCTGTTGTTAGTAACCAAGATGCAGCGTGCTGGATTGACAATTACCTTCGACCAGCATGGAACAAATATCAGTAAGGACGGTAAAATACTGATGCAAGGTATGGCAGTTAATCATTTAATTTGTGTTAATTTTGAGGTTAAAGTTAATCAACCTGTTTCTCAAACGTGCAACAGTCATGGTACTAATTACGATTTGTGGCATCAACGGCTAAGCCATATTTGTAAACAAAGTTTTTAGACCTGAAAAATAACTGTATGACTGATGATAATTATACGCTTAATTGAGGTGGTATCACCTAATGATAAATTATGCGAAGCTTGTATAAACGAGAAACAGGCACGGTTACTATTTAATACTTCTAAAGATAAAAATCACATTAAACGACTATTGTTTGTTGTGCATACTGAAGTGTGTGGGCCAATCACTCCTAAAGTCGATAATAAGAACTATTATGTCATGTGTTATTTTATCGATCCATTTACTCACTATTGTGTTGTGTACCTAATAACACATAAATCAAACATGTTCTGTTTCTACAGATTTTGTGACAAAAAGTGAGGGTTAATTTAATTTAAAACTGGTTAATTTTGTACTGTGACAGTGCTTGGGAATACTTGTCTAATGAAATGAAAGATTACTGTGTTTCTAAAGGAATTTCATACCATTTTACTATTCCTAGAACACCACAGCAAAATGGGGGTTTGGAACATATGGTTAGGGCAATAACTGAAAAAGCCCACGCTATGATAAGTGGTGCAAAATTGCCCGAGTCACAGCCCGAGTGTTTTATTTTTGGGGTGATGCAGTCTTAACTGCAGTATATGTAATAAATATTACACCTACCCGCGCTTTAAAAAAAAACAAAAAAGTAACTCTAACTCCATTTGAATTGTAGCACGATAAAAAACAAAACCTGCAATTAAGTATCTAAACGTTTTTGATTCTAGAGCTTAGCTAAGTGCATAATAAAACCAGTAAAACAAAATTTTATCAAATATCGTGGTAAGGCATCATAATTGGGTATGTACCGAATGTCGTATAAAGTATTGAACACGGAACGCGGAAAATATGAAATGGTGAGGGATTTCATATAGATGAGGTTAATTTTCTCCAATGGAGGCCGACATTACAATGAAATAAAATAAAGGAAATTAAATTAAACATTTCTATGACAAAACTGGTGTTTCTGACGTGTTGTCAAAACCAGAGTGTCAATAAAACTGGTGTTTCTGACTTGGTGTCAAAGTCAGTGTCAATAAAACCTCAAGGCTGTAACAGTCCTAAATCTGATATTTCCAAAGCTGATGGTTTAAAATCAGATAGATCAAAATCAGATAATTCAATATTAAACGATCCGAAATCAGATAGTTCGAAATCTGATGAATCAGTTCCGTGTAGTAAAAATTAAATAATTCCAACATACTAAAGCCAAATGACAAGACAAAGACATATGTACTAGGTAGTTCTCGTGATAAAAATATCGACGAGTCTTCTCAATTGAGAAGGAGTGATATGATCAAGGGTCGTCCCCCTGACTAGTTTCATGTAATTAATGATATTTTATTGTGTGCTGAATCAATTAGTTGCAAAGTACCTACATCTTCAAACGAAATCGAAAATAGGGATGATGGGATTTTATGGGAAGGTGCATTATAGGATGAATTATATTCACTTTTAACTAATGATATCTGGACATTAGCACCTAAACCTAGTAATGGGAATGTAGTCGATTGTAAATGGATTTTTAATATTAAAAATGATGAGTTTGTCAATCCATTAAGTTATGAGGCACATCTTATTGCCAGAGGTTTTAGTAAAGAGTATTTGTCTGATTATGCCGTAATTTTTGCTCCTGTTGCCCGCATATTTAAATGGCATTTTAAAAGAAGAAATTTACATGGAAGTGCCGGAGGGCGTTGTTAGTAAAGATGGTTACGTTTGTAAATTAAATAAAGCTCTGTATGGACTAAAACAAGCTGCAACACCTTATTGCCAGAGGTTTTAGTAAAGAGTATTTGTCTGATTATGCCGTAATTTTTGCTCCTGTTGCCCGCATATTTAAATGGCATTTTAAAAGAAGAAATTTACATGGAAGTGCCGGAGGGCGTTGTTAGTAAAGATGGTTACGTTTGTAAATTAAATAAAGCTCTGTATGGACTAAAACAAGCTGCAACACCTTATTGCCAGAGGTTTTAGTAAAGAGTATTTGTCTGATTATGCCGTAATTTTTGCTCCTGTTGCCCGCATATTTAAATGGCATTTTAAAAGAAGAAATTTACATGGAAGTGCCGGAGGGCGTTGTTAGTAAAGATGGTTACGTTTGTAAATTAAATAAAGCTCTGTATGGACTAAAACAAGCTGCTAGGTGTTGCTTCAAATTTTTTGATCCAGTGTCTTAAACAAAAAGGATTTGTAAATTCACAAGGCCGATATTCATAAAAATATTTACGTTTTGCTTTATGTCGATGATGGTTTTGATATGTTTTAATCGGCAATCAATCGACCGACTTAAAAGTTATTTAAAGCAAAATAATAATTTAAAATGGTAGATTTAAATGAGATACATTTTTCCTAGGCCTTAAAATTACTCGAAGTAATGACATAATAACTTT